>CAXAJV010000918.1:1200000-1824384 GCA_963969225.1 Xylocopa violacea
ACATTTCGGCGCTATTATTTGACAACATTCCTGGCTTGTTGGCCTCTACGTCTCCGTAGGACTTTTATATACATCAATAGCGTAATATAACCTAACCTAACCCAACCTAAGATCTCGCAATTAATATTAGCCAACATTCCTGGCGAGTTGGCCTCTACGTCTCCGTGGGACCTTCATATACATCAATAACGTAATATAACCTAACCTAACCCAAACTAACCTTTCGGCGCTATTATTTGACCACATTCCTGGCTTGTTGGCCTCTACGTCTCCGTGGGACATTCATATCCATCAATAACGTAATATAACCTGACCTAACTCAACCTAACCTTTCGGCGCTATTATTTGACAACATTCCTGGCGAGTTGGCCTCTACGTCTCCGTGGGGCCTTTATATACATCAATAACGTAATATAACCTAACCTAACACAACCCAACGTCTCGGCACTAATATTTGACAACATTCCTGGCGAGTTGGCCTCTACGTCTCCGTAGGGCCTTATATACATCAATAACGTAATATAACCTAACCTAACACAACCCAACCTCTCGGCACTAATATTTGACAACATTCCTGGCGAGTTGGCCTCTACGTCTCCGTGGGACTTTTATATACATCAATAACGTAATATAACCTAACCTAACCCAACCTAACCTTTCGGCGCTATTATTTGACAACATTCCTGGCGAGTTGGACTCTACGTCTCCGTGGGACTTTTATATACATCAATAGCGTAATATAACCTAACCTAACCCAACCTAAGATCTCGGCGCTAATATTTGACAACATTCCTGTCGAGTTGGCCTCTACGTCTCCATAGGACTTTTATATGCATCAATAGCGTAATATAACCTAACCTAACCCAACCTAAGATCTCGCAATTAATATTAGCCAACATTCCTGGCGAGTTGGCCTCTACGTCTCCGTGGGACCTTCATATACATCAATAACGTAATATAACCTAACCTAACCCAACCTAACCACTCGGCGCTATTATTTGACCACATTCCTGTCGAGTTGGCCTCTACGTCTCCGTGGGACTTTTATATACATCAATAGCGTAATATAGCTTAACCTACCCCAAACTAACATCTCGGTACTAATATTTGACAAAATTCCTGGCGAGTTGGACTCTACGTCTCCGTGGGACCTTCATGTACATCAATAACGTAAAATAACCTAACCTAAGCCAACCTAACATTTCGGCGGTAATATTTGACAACATTCCTGGGGAGTTGGCCTCTACGTGTCCGTGGGACTTTTATATACATCAATAACGTAATATAACCTAACCTAACCCAACCTAACCTTTCGGCGCTATTATTTGACAACATTCCTGGCGAGTTGGCCTCTACGTCTCCGTGAGACCTTCATATCCATCAATAACGTAATATAACCTAACTTAACCCAACCTAACATTTCGGCGCTATTATTTGACAACATTCCTGGCGAGTTGGCCTCTACGTCTCCGTGGGACTTTTATATACATCAATAACGTAATAGAACCTAACCTAACCCAACCTAACCTTTCGGCGCTATTATTTGACAACATTACTAGCGAGTTGGCCTCTACGTCTCCGTGGGACTTTTATATACATGAATAACGTAATATAACCTAACCTAACCCAACCTAACACCTCGGCGGTAATATTTGACAACATTCCTGGCGAGTTGGCCTCTACGTCTCCGTAGGACTTTTATATACATCAATAGCGTAATATAACCTAACCCAACCCAACCTAAGATCTCGCAATTAATATTAGCCAACATTCCTGGCGAGTTGGCCTCTACGTCTCCGTGGGACCTTCATATACATCAACAACGTAATATAACCTAACCTAACCCAACCTAACCTTTCGGCGCTATTATTTGACCACATTCCTGGCTTGTTGGCCTCTACGTCTCCGTGGGACATTCATATCCATCAATAACGTAATATAACCTGACCTAACTCAACCTAACCTTTCGGCGCTATTATTTGACAACATTCCTGGCGAGTTGGCCTCTACGTCTCCGTGGGGCCTTTATATACATCAATAACGTAATATAACCTAACCTAACACAACCCAACGTCTCGGCACTAATATTTGACAACATTCCTGGCGAGTTGGCCTCTACGTCTCCGTAGGGCCTTATATACATCAATAACGTAATATAACCTAACCTAACACAACCCAACCTCTCGGCACTAATATTTGACAACATTCCTGGCGAGTTGGCCTCTACGTCTCCGTGGGACTTTTATATACATCAATAACGTAATATAACCTAACCTAACCCAACCTAACCTTTCGGCGCTATTATTTGACAACATTCCTGGCGAGTTGGCCTCTACGTCTCCGTGAGACCTTCATATCCATCAATAACGTAATATAACCTAACTTAACCCAACCTAACCTTTCGGCGCTATTATTTGACAACATTCCTGGCGAGTTGGCCTCTACGTCTCCGTGGGACTTTTATATACATCAATAACGTAATATAATCTAACCTAACCCAACCTAACCTTTCGGCTCTATTATTTGACAACATTACTGGCGAGTTGGCCTCTACGTCTCCGTGGGACTTTTATATACATCAATAACGTAATATAACCTAACCTAACCCAACCTAACCTTTCGGCGCTATTATTTGAAAACATTCCTGGCGAGTTGGCCTCTACGTCTCCGTGGGACCTTCATATACATCAATAACGTAATATAACCTAACTTAAACCAACCTAACCTTTCGGCGCTATTATTTGACAACATTCCTGGCGAGTTGGCCTCTACGTCTCCGTGGGACCTTCATATACATCAATAACGTAATATAACCTAACATAACCCAACCTAACCACTCGGCGCTATTATTTGACCACATTCCTGTCGAGTTGGCCTCTACGTCTCCGTGGGACTTTTATATACATCAATAGCGTAATATAACCTAACCTAACACAACCTATCATCTCGGTACTAATATTTGACAACATTCCTGGCGAGTTGGACTCTACGTCTCCGTGGGACTTTTATATATATCAATAGCGTAATATAACCTAACCTAACCCAACCTAACACCTCGGAGGTAATATTGGACAACATTCCTGGCGAGTTGGCCTCTACGTCTCCGTGGGGCCTTTATATACATCAATAACGTAATATAACCTAACCTAACCCAACCTAACCTTTCGGCGCTATTATTTGACAACATTCCTGGCGAGTTGGCCTCTACGTCTCCGTGAGACCTTCATATCCATCAATAACGTAATATAACCTAACTTAACCCAACCTAACCTTTCGGCGCTATTATTTGACAACATTCCTGGCGAGTTGGCCTCTACGTCTCCGTGGGACTTTTATATACATCAATAACGTAATATAACCTAACCTACCCCAACCTAACCTTTCGGCGCTATTATTTGACAACATTACTGGCGAGTTGGCCTCTACGTCTCCGTGGGACTTTTATATACATCAATAACGTAATATAACCTAACCTAACCCAACCTAACCTTTCGGCGCTATTATTTGAAAACATTCCTGGCGAGTTGGCCTCTACGTCTCCGTGGGACCTTCATATACATCAATAACGTAATATAACCTAACTTAACCCAACCTAACCTTTCGGCGCTATTATTTGACGACATTCCTGGCTTGTTGGCCTCTACGTCTCCGTAGGACTTTTATATACATCAATAGCGTAATATAACCTAACCTAACCCAACCTAAGATCTCGGCATTAATATTAGACAACATTCCTGGCGAGTTGGCCTCTACGTCTCCGTGGGACCTTCATATACATCAATAACGTAATATAACCTAACCTAACCCAACCTAACCTTTCGGCGCTATTATTTGACAACATTCCTGGCTTGTTGGCCTCTACGTCTCCGTGGGACATTCATATCCATCAATAACGTAATATAACCTGACCTAACTCAACCTAACCTTTCGGCGCTATTATTTGAGAACATTCCTGGCTTGTTGGCCTCTACGTCTCCGTGGGACATTCATATCCATCAATAACGTAATATAACCTGACCTAACTCAACCTAACCTTTCGGCGCTATTATTTGACAACATTCCTGGCGAGTTGGCCTCTACGTCTCCGTGGGACTTTTATATACATCAATAGCGTAATATAACCTAACCTAACCCAACCTAAGATCTCGGCGCTAATATTTGACAACATTCCTGTCGAGTTGGCCTCTACGTCTCCATAGGACTTTTATATACATCAATAGCGTAATATAACCTAACCTAACCCAACCTAAGATCTCGCAATTAATATTAGCCAACATTCCTGGCGAGTTGGCCTCTAAGTCTCCGTGGGACCTTCATATACATCAATAACGTAATATAACCTAACCTAACCCAACCTAACCTTTCGGCGCTATTATTTGACCACATTCCTGGCTTGTTGGCCTCTACTTCTCCGTGGGACAATCATATCCATCAATAACGTAATATAACCTGACCTAACTCAACCTAACCTTTCGGCGCTATTATTTGACAACATTCCTGGCGAGTTGGCCTCTACGTCTCCGTGGGGCCTTTATATACATCAATAACGTAATATAACCTAACCTAACACAACCCAACGTCTCGGCACTAATATTTGACAACATTCCTGGCGAGTTGGCCTCTACGTCTCCGTAGGGCCTTATATACATCAATAACGTAATATAACCTAACCTAACACAACCCAACCTCTCGGCACTAATATTTGACAACATTCCTGGCGAGTTGGCCTCTACGTCTCCGTGGGACTTTTATATACATCAATAACGTAATATAACCTAACCTAACCCAACCTAACCTTTCGGCGCTATTATTTGACAACATTACTGGCGAGTTGGCCTCTACGTATCCGCGGGACTTTTATATACATCAATAACGTAATATAACCTAACCTAATCCAACCTAACCTTTCGGCGCTATTATTTGACAACATTCCTGGCTTGTTGGCCTCTACGTCTCCGTAGGACTTTTATATACATCAATAGCGTAATATATCCTAACCTAACCCAACCTAAGATCTCGGCATTAATATTAGACAACATTCCTGGCTTGTTGGCCTCTACGTCTCCGTGGGACATTCATATCCATCAATAACGTAATATAACCTAACCTAACCCAACCTAACCTTTCGGCGCTATTATTTGACAACATTCCTGGCGAGTTGGCCTCTACGTCTCCGTGGGACCTTCATATACATCAATAACGTAATATAACCTAACTTAACCCAACCTAACCTTTCGGCGCTATTATTTGACAACATTCCTGGCGAGTTGGCCTCTACGTCTCCGTGGGACCTTCATATACATCAATAACGTAATATAACCTAACCTAACCCAACCTAACCACTCGGCGCTATTATTTGACCACATTCCTGTCGAGTTGCCCTCTACGTTTCCGTGGGACTTTTATATACATCAATAGCGTAATATAACCTAACCTAACACAACCTATCATCTCGGTACTAATATTTGACAACATTCCTGGCGAGTTGGACTCTACGTCTCCGTGGGAATTTTATATATATCAATAGCGTAATATAACCTAACCTAACCCAACCTAACACCTCGGCGGTAATATTTGACAACATTCCTGGAGAGTTGGCCTCTACGTATCCGTGGGAGTTTTATATACATCAATAACGTAAAATAACCTAACCTAATCCAACCTAACATTTCGGCGCTATTATTTGACAACATTCCTGGCTTGTTGGCCTCTACGTCTCCGTAGGACTTTTATATACATCAATAGCGTAATATAACCTAACCTAACCCAACCTAAGATCTCGCAATTAATATTAGCCAACATTCCTGGCGAGTTGGCCTCTACGTCTCCGTGGGACCTTCATATACATCAATAACGTAATATAACCTAACCTAACCCAACCTAACCTTTCGGCGCTATTATTTGACCACATTCCTGGCTTGTTGGCCTCTACGTCTCCGTGGGACATTCATATCCATCAATAACGTAATATAACCTGACCTAACTCAACCTAACCTTTCGGCGCTATTATTTGACAACATTCCTGGCGAGTTGGCCTCTACGTCTCCGTGGGGCCTTTATATACATCAATAACGTAATATAACCTAACCTAACACAACCCAACGTCTCGGCACTAATATTTGACAACATTCCTGGCGAGTTGGCCTCTACGTCTCCGTAGGGCCTTATATACATCAATAACGTAATATAACCTAACCTAACACAACCCAACCTCTCGGCACTAATATTTGACAACATTCCTGGCGAGTTGGCCTCTACGTCTCCGTGGGACTTTTATATACATCAATAACGTAATATAACCTAACCTAACCCAACCTAACCTTTCGGCGCTATTATTTGACAACATTCCTGGCGAGTTGGACTCTACGTCTCCGTGGGACTTTTATATACATCAATAGCGTAATATAACCTAACCTAACCCAACCTAAGATCTCGGCGCTAATATTTGACAACATTCCTGTCGAGTTGGCCTCTACGTCTCCATAGGACTTTTATATGCATCAATAGCGTAATATAACCTAACCTAACCCAACCTAAGATCTCGGCGCTAATATTTGACAACATTCCTGTCGAGTTGGCCTCTACGTCTCCATAGGACTTTTATATGCATCAATAGCGTAATATAACCTAACCTAACCCAACCTAAGATCTCGCAATTAATATTAGCCAACATTCCTGGCGAGTTGGCCTCTACGTCTCCGTGGGACCTTCATATACATCAATAACGTAATATAACCTAACCTAACCCAACCTAACCTTTCGGCGCTATTATTTGACCACATTCCTGGCTTGTTGGCCTCTACTTCTCCGTGGGACATTCATATCCATCAATAACGTAATATAACCTGACCTAACTCAACCTAACCTTTCGGCGCTATTATTTGACAACATTCCTGGCGAGTTGGCCTCTACGTCTCCGTGGGGCCTTTATATACATCAATAACGTAATATAACCTAACCCAACACAACCCAACGTCTCGGCACTAATATTTGACAACATTCCTGGCGAGTTGGCCTCTACGTCTCCGTAGGGCCTTATATACATCAATAACGTAATATAACCTAACCTAACACAACCCAACCTCTCGGCACTAATATTTGACAACATTCCTGGCGAGTTGGCCTCTACGTCTCCGTGGGACTTTTATATACATCAATAACGTAATATAACCTAACCTAACCCAACCTAACCTTTCGGCGCTATTATTTGACAACATTACTGGCGAGTTGGCCTCTACGTATCCGCGGGACTTTTATATACATCAATAACGTAATATAACCTAACCTAATCCAACCTAACCTTTCGGCGCTATTATTTGACAACATTCCTGGCTTGTTGGCCTCTACGTCTCCGTAGGACTTTTATATACATCAATAGCGTAATATATCCTAACCTAACCCAACCTAAGATCTCGGCATTAATATTAGACAACATTCCTGGCTTGTTGGCCTCTACGTCTCCGTGGGACATTCATATCCATCAATAACGTAATATAACCTAACCTAACCCAACCTAACCTTTCGGCGCTATTATTTGACAACATTCCTGGCGAGTTGGCCTCTACGTCTCCGTGGGACCTTCATATACATCAATAACGTAATATAACCTAACTTAACCCAACCTAACCTTTCGGCGCTATTATTTGACAACATTCCTGGCGAGTTGGCCTCTACGTCTCCGTGGGACCTTCATATACATCAATAACGTAATATAACCTAACCTAACCCAACCTAACCACTCGGCGCTATTATTTGACCACATTCCTGTCGAGTTGCCCTCTACGTCTCCGTGGGACTTTTATATACATCAATAGCGTAATATAACCTAACCTAACACAACCTATCATCTCGGTACTAATATTTGACAACATTCCTGGCGAGTTGGACTCTACGTATCCGTGGGAATTTTATATATATCAATAGCGTAATATAACCTCACCTAACCCAACCTAACACCTCGGCGGTAATATTTGACAACATTCCTGGAGAGTTGGCCTCTACGTATCCGTGGGAGTTTTATATACATCAATAACGTAAAATAACCTAACCTAATCCAACCTAACATTTCGGCGCTATTATTTGACAACATTCCTGGCTTGTTGGCCTCTACGTCTCCGTAGGACTTTTATATACATCAATAGCGTAATATAACCTAACCTAACCCAACCTAAGATCTCGCAATTAATATTAGTCAACATTCCTGGCGAGTTGGCCTCTACGTCTCCGTGGGACCTTCATATACATCAATAACGTAATATAACCTAACCTAACCCAACCTAACCTTTCGGCGCTATTATTTGACAACATTCCTGGCGAGTTGGACTCTACGTCTCCGTGGGACTTTTATATACATCAATAGCGTAATATAACCTAACCTAACCCAACCTAAGATCTCGGCGCTAATATTTGACAACATTCCTGTCGAGTTGGCCTCTACGTCTCCATAGGACTTTTATATGCATCAATAGCGTAATATAACCTAACCTAACCCAACCTAAGATCTCGCAATTAATATTAGCCAACATTCCTGGCGAGTTGGCCTCTACGTCTCCGTGGGACCTTCATATACATCAATAACGTAATATAACCTAACCTAACCCAACCTAACCTTTCGGCGCTATTATTTGACCACATTCCTGGCTTGTTGGCCTCTACTTCTCCGTGGGACATTCATATCCATCAATAACGTAATATAACCTGACCTAACTCAACCTAACCTTTCGGCGCTATTATTTGACAACATTCCTGGCGAGTTGGCCTCTACGTCTCCGTGGGGCCTTTATATACATCAATAACGTAATATAACCTAACCCAACACAACCCAACGTCTCGGCACTAATATTTGACAACATTCCTGGCGAGTTGGCCTCTACGTCTCCGTAGGGCCTTATATACATCAATAACGTAATATAACCTAACCTAACACAACCCAACCTCTCGGCACTAATATTTGACAACATTCCTGGCGAGTTGGCCTCTACGTCTCCGTGGGACTTTTATATACATCAATAACGTAATATAACCTAACCTAACCCAACCTAACCTTTCGGCGCTATTATTTGACAACATTACTGGCGAGTTGGCCTCTACGTATCCGCGGGACTTTTATATACATCAATAACGTAATATAACCTAACCTAATCCAACCTAACCTTTCGGCGCCATTATTTGACAACATTCCTGGCTTGTTGGCCTCTACGTCTCCGTAGGACTTTTATATACATCAATAGCGTAATATATCCTAACCTAACCCAACCTAAGATCTCGGCATTAATATTAGACAACATTCCTGGCGAGTTGGCCTCTACGTCTCCGTGGGACCTTCATATACATCAATAACGTAATATAACCTAACCTAACCCAACCTAACCTTTCGGCGCTACTATTTGACCACATTCCTGGCTTGTTGGTCTCTACGTCTCCGTGGGACATTCATATCCATCAATAACGTAATATAACCTGACCTAACTCAACCTAACCTTTCGGCGCTATTATTTGACAACATTCCTGGCGAGTTGGCCTCTACGTCTCCGTGGGACTTTTATATACATCAATAGCGTAATATAACCTAACCTAACCCAACCTAAGTTCCCGGCGCTAATATTTGACAACATTTCTGTCGAGTTGGCCTCTACGTCTCCGTGGGGCCTTCATATACATCAAAAACGTAATATAACCTAACCTAACCCAACCTAACATCTCGGCGGTAATATTTGACAACATTCCTGGCGAGTTGGCCTCTACGTCTCCGTGGGACTTTTATATACATCAATAGCGTAATATAACCTAACCTAACCCAACCTAAGATCTCGGCGCTAATATTTGACAACATTCCTGTCGAGTTGGCCTATACGTCTCCGTGGGGCCTTCATATACATCAAAAACGTAATATAACCTAACCTAACCCAACCTAACATCTCGGCGGTAATATTTGACAACATTCCTGGCGAGTTGGCCTCTACGTCTCCGTGGGGCCTTTATATACATCAATAACGTAATATAACCTAACCTAATCCAACCTAACCTTTCGGCGCTATTATTTGACAACATTTCTGGCGAGTTGGCCTCTACGTCTCCGTGGGACTTTTATATACATCAATAACGTAATATAACCTAACCTAACCCAACCTAACCTTTCGGCGCTATTATTTGACCACATTCCTGGCTTGTTGGCCTCTACGTCTCCGTGGGACATTCATATCCATCAATAACGTAATATAACCTGACCTAACTCAACCTAACCTTTCGGCGCTATTATTTGACAACATTCCTGGCGAGTTGGCCTCTACGTCTCCGTGGGGCCTTTATATACATCAATAACGTAATATAACCTAACCTAACACAACCCAACGTCTCGGCACTAATATTTGACAACATTCCTGGCGAGTTGGCCTCTACGTCTCCGTAGGGCCTTATATACATCAATAACGTAATATAACCTAACCTAACACAACCCAACCTCTCGGCACTAATATTTGACAACATTCCTGGCGAGTTGGCCTCTACGTCTCCGTGGGACTTTTATATACATCAATAACGTAATATAACCTAACCTAACCCAACCTAACCTTTCGGCGCTATTATTTGACAACATTCCTGGCGAGTTGGACTCTACGTCTCCGTGGGACTTTTATATACATCAATAGCGTAATATAACCTAACCTAACCCAACCTAAGATCTCGGCGCTAATATTTGACAACATTCCTGTCGAGTTGGCCTCTACGTCTCCATAGGACTTTTATATGCATCAATAGCGTAATATAACCTAACCTAACCCAACCTAAGATCTCGCAATTAATATTAGCCAACATTCCTGGCGAGTTGGCCTCTACGTCTCCGTGGGACCTTCATATACATCAATAACGTAATATAACCTAACCTAACCCAACCTAACCTTTCGGCGCTATTATTTGACCACATTCCTGGCTTGTTGGCCTCTACTTCTCCGTGGGACATTCATATCCATCAATAACGTAATATAACCTGACCTAACTCAACCTAACCTTTCGGCGCTATTATTTGACAACATTCCTGGCGAGTTGGCCTCTACGTCTCCGTGGGGCCTTTATATACATCAATAACGTAATATAACCTAACCCAACACAACCCAACGTCTCGGCACTAATATTTGACAACATTCCTGGCGAGTTGGCCTCTACGTCTCCGTAGGGCCTTATATACATCAATAACGTAATATAACCTAACCTAACACAACCCAACCTCTCGGCACTAATATTTGACAACATTCCTGGCGAGTTGGCCTCTACGTCTCCGTGGGACTTTTATATACATCAATAACGTAATATAACCTAACCTAATCCAACCTAACCTTTCGGCGCCATTATTTGACAACATTCCTGGCTTGTTGGCCTCTACGTCTCCGTAGGACTTTTATATACATCAATAGCGTAATATATCCTAACCTAACCCAACCTAAGATCTCGGCATTAATATTAGACAACATTCCTGGCGAGTTGGCCTCTACGTCTCCGTGGGACCTTCATATACATCAATAACGTAATATAACCTAACCTAACCCAACCTAACCTTTCGGCGCTACTATTTGACCACATTCCTGGCTTGTTGGTCTCTACGTCTCCGTGGGACATTCATATCCATCAATAACGTAATATAACCTGACCTAACTCAACCTAACCTTTCGGCGCTATTATTTGACAACATTCCTGGCGAGTTGGCCTCCACGTCTCCGTGGGACTTTTATATACATCAATAGCGTAATATAACCTAACCTAACCCAACCTAAGTTCCCGGCGCTAATATTTGACAACATTTCTGTCGAGTTGGCCTCTACGTCTCCGTGGGGCCTTCATATACATCAAAAACGTAATATAACCTAACCTAACCCAACCTAACATCTCGGCGGTAATATTTGACAACATTCCTGGCGAGTTGGCCTCTACGTCTCCGTGGGACTTTTATATACATCAATAGCGTAATATAACCTAACCTAACCCAACCTAAGATCTCGGCGCTAATATTTGACAACATTCCTGTCGAGTTGGCCTATACGTCTCCGTGGGGCCTTCATATACATCAAAAACGTAATATAACCTAACCTAACCCAACCTAACATCTCGGCGGTAATATTTGACAACATTCCTGGCGAGTTGGCCTCTACGTCTCCGTGGGGCCTTTATATACATCAATAACGTAATATAACCTAACCTAACACAACCCAACGTCTCGGCACTAATATTTGACAACATTTCTGGCGAGTTGGCCTCTACGTCTCCGTGGGACTTTTATATACATCAATAACGTAATATAACCTAACCTAACCCAACCTAACCTGTCGGCGCTATTATTTGACAACATTCCTGGCGAGTTGGCCTCTACGTCTCCGTGGGACCTTCATATACATCAATAACGTAATATAACCTAACCTAACCCAACCCAAACTCTCGGTACTAATATTTGACAACATTCCTGGCGAGTTGGCCTCTACGTCTCCGTGGGACCTTCATATACATCAATAACGTAATATAACCTAACCTAACCCAATCTAACCATCGGCGCTATTATTTGACCACATTCCTGGCTTGTTGGCCTCTACGTCTCCGTGGGACATTCATATCCATCAATCACGTAATTTAACCTAAAATAACCCAACGTAACATCTCGGCTGTAATATTTCACAACATTCCTGGCTTGTTGGCATCTACGTCTCCGTGCGACTTTTATATACATCAATAACGTAATATAACCTAACCTAACCCAACCTAACCTTTCGGCGCTATTATTTGACAACATTCCTGGCGAGTTGGCCTCTACGTCTCCGTGGGACCTTCATATACATCAATAACGTAATATAACCTAACTTAACCCAACCTAACCTTTCGGCGCTATTATTTGACAACATTCCTGGCGAGTTGGCCTCTACGTCTCCGTGGGACCTTCATATACATCAATAACGTAATATAACCTGACCTAACCCAACCTAACCACTCGGCGCTATTATTTGACCACATTCCTGTCGAGTTGGCCTCTACGTCTCCGTGGGACTTTTATATACATCAATAGCGTAATATAGCTTAACCTACCCCAAACTAACATCTCGGTACTAATATTTGACAAAATTCCTGGCGAGTTGGACTCTACGTCTCCGTGGGACCTTCATGTACATCAATAACGTAAAATAACCTAACCTAAGCCAACCTAACATTTCGGCGGTAATATTTGACAACATTCCTGGGGAGTTGGCCTCTACGTGTCCGTGGGACTTTTATATACATCAATAACGTAATATAACCTAACCTAACCCAACCTAACCTTTCGGCGCTATTATTTGACAACATTCCTGGCGAGTTGGCCTCTACGTCTCCGTGAGACCTTCATATCCATCAATAACGTAATATAACCTAACTTAACCCAACCTAACCTTTCGGCGCTATTATTTGACAACATTCCTGGCGAGTTGGCCTCTACGTCTCCGTGGGACTTTTATATACATCAATAACGTAATAGAACCTAACCTAACCCAACCTAACCTTTCGGCGCTATTATTTGACAACATTACTAGCGAGTTGGCCTCTACGTCTCCGTGGGGCCTTTATATACATCAATAACGTAATATAACCTAACCTAACACAACCCAACGTCTCGGCACTAATATTTGACAACATTCCTGGCGAGTTGGCCTCTACGTCTCCGTGGGACTTTTATATACATCAATAACGTAATATAACCTAACCTAACCCAACCTAACCTGTCGGCGCTATTATTTGACAACATTCCTGGCGAGTTGGCCTCTACGTCTCCGTGGGACCTTCATATACATCAATAACGTAATATAACCTAACCTAACCCAACCCAAACTCTCGGTACTAATATTTGACAACATTCCTGGCGAGTTGGCCTCTACGTCTCCGTGGGACCTTCATATACATCAATAACGTAATATAACCTAACCTAACCCAATCTAACCATCGGCGCTATTATTTGACCACATTCCTGGCTTGTTGGCCTCTACGTCTCCGTGGGACATTCATATCCATCAATAACGTAATTTAACCTAAAATAACCCAACGTAACATCTCGGCTGTAATATTTCACAACATTCCTGGCTTGTTGGCCTCTACGTCTCCGTGCGACTTTTATATACATCAATAACGTAATATAACCTAACCTAACCCAACCTAACCTTTCGGCGCTATTATTTGACAACATTCCTGGCGAGTTGGCCTCTACGTCTCCGTGGGACCTTCATATACATCAATAACGTAATATAACCTAACTTAACCCAACCTAACCTTTCGGCGCTATTCTTTGACAACATTCCTGGCGAGTTGGCCTCTACGTCTCCGTGGGACCTTCATATACATCAATAACGTAATATAGCTTAACCTACCCCAAACTAACATCTCGGTACTAATATTTGACAAAATTCCTGGCGAGTTGGACTCTACGTCTCCGTGGGACCTTCATGTACATCAATAACGTAAAATAACCTAACCTAAGCCAACCTAACATTTCGGCGGTAATATTTGACAACATTCCTGGGGAGTTGGCCTCTACGTGTCCGTGGGACTTTTATATACATCAATAACGTAATATAACCTAACCTAACCCAACCTAACCTTTCGGCGCTATTATTTGACAACATTCCTGGCGAGTTGGCCTCTACGTCTCCGTGAGACCTTCATATCCATCAATAACGTAATATAACCTAACTTAACCCAACCTAACCTTTCGGCGCTATTATTTGACAACATTCCTGGCGAGTTGGCCTCTACGTCTCCGTGGGACTTTTATATACATCAATAACGTAATAGAACCTAACCTAACCCAACCTAACCTTTCGGCGCTATTATTTGACAACATTACTAGCGAGTTGGCCTCTACGTCTCCGTGGGGCCTTTATATACATCAATAACGTAATATAACCTAACCTAACACAACCCAACGTCTCGGCACTAATATTTGACAACATTCCTGGCGAGTTGGCCTCTACGTCTCCGTGGGACTTTTATATACATCAATAACGTAATATAACCTAACCTAACCCAACCTAACCTGTCGGCGCTATTATTTGACAACATTCCTGGCGAGTTGGCCTCTACGTCTCCGTGGGACCTTCACATACATCAATAACGTAATATAACCTAACCTAACCCAACCCAAACTCTCGGTACTAATATTTGACAACATTCCTGGCGAGTTGGCCTCTACGTCTCCGTGGGACCTTCATATACATCAATAACGTAATATAACCTAACCTAACCCAATCTAACCATCGGCGCTATTATTTGACCACATTCCTGGCTTGTTGGCCTCTACGTCTCCGTGGGACATTCATATCCATCAATAACGTAATTTAACCTAAAATAACTCAACGTAACATCTCGGCTGTAATATTTCACAACATTCCTGGCTTGTTGGCCTCTACGTCTCCGTGCGATTTTTATATACATCAATAACGTAATATAACCTAACCTAACCCAACCTAACCTTTCGGCGCTATTATTTGACAACATTCCTGGCGAGTTGGCCTCTACGTCTCCGTGGGACCTTCATATACATCAATAACGTAATATAACCTAACTTAACCCAACCTAACCTTTCGGCGCTATTATTTGACAACATTCCTGGCGAGTTGGCCTCTACGTCTCCGTGGGACCTTCATATACATCAATAACGTAATATAACCTGACCTAACCCAACCTAACCACTCGGCGCTATTATTTGACCACATTCCTGTCGAGTTGGCCTCTACGTCTCCGTGGGACTTTTATATACATCAATAGCGTAATATAGCTTAACCTACCCCAAACTAACATCTCGGTACTAATATTTGACAAAATTCCTGGCGAGTTGGACTCTACGTCTCCGTGGGACCTTCATGTACATCAATAACGTAAAATAACCTAACCTAAGCCAACCTAACATTTCGGCGGTAATATTTGACAACATTCCTGGGGAGTTGGCCTCTACGTGTCCGTGGGACGTTTATATACATCAATAACGTAATATAACCTAACCTAACCCAACCTAACCTTTCGGCGCTATTATTTGACAACATTCCTGGCGAGTTGGCCTCTACGTCTCCGTGAGACCTTCATATCCATCAATAACGTAATATAACCTAACTTAACCCAACCTAACCTTTCGGCGCTATTATTTGACAACATTCCTGGCGAGTTGGCCTCTACGTCTCCGTGGGACTTTTATATACATCAATAACGTAATAGAACCTAACCTAACCCAACCTAACCTTTCGGCGCTATTATTTGACAACATTACTAGCGAGTTGGCCTCTACGTCTCCGTGGGACTTTTATATACATGAATAACGTAATATAACCTAACCTAACCCAACCTAACACCTCGGCGGTAATATTTGACAACATTCCTGGCGAGTTGGCCTCTACGTATCCGTGGGACTTTTATATACATCAATAACGTAAAATAACCTAACCTAATCCAACCTAACATTTCGGCGCTATTATTTGACAACATTCCTGGCGAGTTGGCCTCTACGTCTCCGTGGGACTTTTATATACATCAATAGCGTAATATAACCTAACCCAACCCAACCTAAGTTCCCGGCGCTAATATTTGACAACATTTCTGTCGAGTTGGCCTCTACGTCTCCGTGGGGCCTTCATATACATCAAAAACGTAATATAACCTAACCTAACCCAACCTAACATCTCGGCGGTAATATTTGACAACATTCCTGGCGAGTTGGCCTCTACGTCTCCGTTGGGCCTTTATATACATCAATAACGTAATATAACCTAACCTAACACAACCCAACGTCTCGGCACTAATATTTGGCAACATTCCTGGCGAGTTGGCCTCTACGTCTCCGTGGGACTTTTATATACATCAATAACGTAATATAACCTAACCTAACCCAACCTAACCTGTCGGCGCTATTATTTGACAACATTCCTGGCGAGTTGGCCTCTACGTCTCCGTGGGACATTCATATCCATCAATAACGTAATTTAACCTAAAATAACCCAACGTAACATCTCGGCTGTAATATTTCACAACATTCCTGGCTTGTTGGCCTCTATGTTTCCGTGGGACCTTTATATACATCAATAACGTAATATAACCTAACCTAACCCAACCTAACATCTCGGCGGTAATATTTGACAACATTCCTGGCGAGTTGGCCTCTACGTCTCCGTGTGACCTTCATATCCATCAATAACGTAACCTAACCTTATATAACCCAACCTAACCTCTGGGCGCTATTATTTGACAACATTCCTGTTGAGTTGGCCTCTACGTCTCCGAGGGACTTTTATATACATCAATAGCGTAATATAGCTTAACCTACCCCAAACTAACATCTCGGTACTAATATTTGACAAAATTCCTGGCGAGTTGGACTCTACGTCTCCGTGGGACCTTCATGTACATCAATAACGTAAAATAACCTAACCTAAGCCAACCTAACATTTCGGCGGTAATATTTGACAACATTCCTGGGGAGTTGGCCTCTACGTGTCCGTGGGACTTTTATATACATCAATAACGTAATATAACCTAACCTAACCCAACCTAACCTTTCGGCGCTATTATTTGACAACATTCCTGGCGAGTTGGCCTCTACGTCTCCCTGAGACCTTCATATCCATCAATAACGTAATATAACCTAACTTAACCCAACCTAACCTTTCGGCGCTATTATTTGACAACATTCCTGGCGAGTTGGCCTCTACGTCTCCGTGGGACTTTTATATACATCAATAACGTAATAGAACCTAACCTAACCCAACCTAACCTTTCGGCGCTATTATTTGACAACATTACTGGCGAGTTGGCCTCTACGTCTCCGTGGGACTTTTATATACATGAATAACGTAATATAACCTAACCTAACCCAACCTAACACCTCGGCGGTAATATTTGACAACATTCCTGGCGAGTTGGCCTCTACGTATCCGTGGGACTTTTATATACATCAATAACGTAATATAACCTAACCTAACCCAACCTAACCTGTCGGCGCTATTATTTGACAACATTCCTGGCGAGTTGGCCTCTACGTCTCCGTGGGACCTTCATATACATCAATAGCGTAATATAACCTAACCTAACCCAACCTAAGATCTCGGCATTAATATTAGACAACATTCCTGGCGAGTTGGCCTCTACGTCTCCGTGGGACCTTCATATACATCAATAACGTAATATAACCTAACCTAACCCAACCTAACCTTTCGGCGCTATTATTTGACCACATTCCTGGCTTGTTGGCCTCTACGTCTCCGTGGGACATTCATATCCATCAATAACGTAATATAACCTGACCTAACTCAACCTAACCTTTCGGCGCTATTATTTGACAACATTCCTGGCGAGTTGGCCTCTACGTCTCCGTGGGACTTTTATATACATCAATAGCGTAATATAACCTAACCTAACCCAACCTAAGATCTCGGCGCTAATATTTGACAACATTCCTGTCGAGTTGGCCTATACGTCTCCGTGGGGCCTTCATATACATCAAAAACGTAATATAACCTAACCTAACCCAACCTAACATCTCGGCGGTAATATTTGACAACATTCCTGGCGAGTTGGCCTCTACGTCTCCGTGGGGCCTTTATATACATCAATAACGTAATATAACCTAACCTAACACAACCCAACGTTTCGGCACTAATATTTGACAACATTCCTGGCGAGTTGGCCTCTACGTCTCCGTGGGACTTTTATATACATCAATAACGTAATATAACCTAACCTAACCCAACCTAACCTGTCGGCGCTATTATTTGACAACATTCCTGGCGAGTTGGCCTCTACGTCTCCGTGGGACCTTCATATACATCAATAACGTAATATAACCTAACCTAACCCAACCCAAACTCTCGGTACTAATATTTGACAACATTCCTGGCGAGTTGGCCTCTACGTCTCCGTGGGACCTTCATATACATCAATAACGTAATATAACCGAACCTAACCCAATCTAACCATCGGCGCTATTATTTGACCACATTCCTGGCTTGTTGGCCTCTACGTCTCCGTGGGACATTCATATCCATCAATAACGTAATTTAACCTAAAATAACCCAACGTAACATCTCGGCTGTAATATTTCACAACATTCCTGGCTTGTTGGCCTCTACGTCTCCGTGCGACTTTTATATACATCAATAACGTAATATAACCTAACCTAACCCAACCTAACCTTTCGGCGCTATTATTTGACAACATTCCTGGCGAGTTGGCCTCTACGTCTCCGTGGGACCTTCATATACATCAATAACGTAATATAACCTAACTTAACCCAACCTAACCTTTCGGCGCTATTATTTGACAACATTCCTGGCGAGTTGGCCTCTACGTCTCCGTGGGACCTTCATATACATCAATAACGTAATATAACCTGACCTAACCCAACCTAACCACTCGGCGCTATTATTTGACCACATTCCTGTCGAGTTGGCCTCTACGTCTCCGTGGGACTTTTATATACATCAATAGCGTAATATAACCTAACCTAACCCAACCTAACACCTCGGCGGTAATATTTGACAACATTCCTGGCGAGTTGGCCTCTACGTATCCGTGGGACTTTTATATACATCAATAACGTAAAATAACCTAACCTAATCCAACCTAACCTTTCGGCGCTATTATTTGACAACATTCCTGGCTTGTTGGCCTCTACGTCTCCGTAGGACTTTTATATACATCAATAGCGTAATATAACCTAACCTAACCCAACCTAAGATCTCGCAATTAATATTAGCCAAGATTCCTGGCGAGTTGGCCTCTACGTCTCCGTGGGACCTTCATATACATTAATAACGTAATATAACCTAACCTAACCCAACCTAACCATCGGCGCTATTATTTGACCACATTCCTGGCTTGTTGGCCTCTACGTCTCCGTGGGACATTCATATTCATCAATAACGTAATTTAACCTAAAATAACACAACGTAACATCTCGGCTGTAATATTTCACAACATTCCTGGCTTGTTGGCCTCTATGTTTCCGTGGGACCTTTATATACATCAATAACGTAATATAACCTAACCTAACCCAACCTAACATCTCGGCGGTAATATTTGACAACATTCCTGGCGAGTTGGCCTCTACGTCTCCGTGGGGCCTTTATATACATCAATAACGTAATATAACCTAACCTAACACAACCCAACGTCTCGGCACTAATATTTGACAACATTCCTGGCGCGTTGGCCTCTACGTCTCCGTTGGGCCTTTATATACATCAATAACGTAATATAACCTAACCTAACACAACCCAACGTCTCGGCACTAATATTTGGCAACATTCCTGGCTAGTTGGCCTCTACGTCTCCGTGGGACTTTTATATACATCAATAACGTAATATAACCTAACCTAACCCAACCTAACCTGTCGGCGCTATTATTTGACAACATTCCTGGCGAGTTGGCCTCTACGTCTCCGTGGGACATTCATATCCATCAATAACGTAATTTAACCTAAAATAACCCAACGTAACATCTCGGCTGTAATATTTCACAACATTCCTGGCTTGTTGGCCTCTATGTTTCCGTGGGACCTTTATATACATCAATAACGTAATATAACCTAACCTAACCCAACCTAACATCTCGGCGGTAATATTTGACAACATTCCTGGCGAGTTGGCCTCTACGTCTCCGTGAGACCTTCATATCCATCAATAACGTAACCTAACCTTATATAACCCAACCTAACCTCTGGGCGCTATTATTTGACAACATTCCTGTTGAGTTGGCCTCTACGTCTCCGAGGGACTTTTATATACATCAATAGCGTAATATAGCTTAACCTACCCCAAACTAACATCTCGGTACTAATATTTGACAAAATTCCTGGCGAGTTGGACTCTACGTCTCCGTGGGACCTTCATGTACATCAATAACGTAAAATAACCTAACCTAAGCCAACCTAACATTTCGGCGGTAATATTTGACAACATTCCTGGGGAGTTGGCCTCTACGTGTCCGTGGGACTTTTATATACATCAATAACGTAATATAACCTAACCTAACCCAACCTAACCTTTCGGCGCTATTATTTGACAACATTCCTGGCGAGTTGGCCTCTACGTCTCCCTGAGACCTTCATATCCATCAATAACGTAATATAACCTAACTTAACCCAACCTAACCTTTCGGCGCTATTATTTGACAACATTCCTGGCGAGTTGGCCTCTACGTCTCCGTGGGACTTTTATATACATCAATAACGTAATAGAACCTAACCTAACCCAACCTAACCTTTCGGCGCTATTATTTGACAACATTACTGGCGAGTTGGCCTCTACGTCTCCGTGGGACTTTTATATACATGAATAACGTAATATAACCTAACCTAACCCAACCTAACACCTCGGCGGTAATATTTGACAACATTCCTGGCGAGTTGGCCTCTACGTATCCGTGGGACTTTTATATACATCAATAACGTAAAATAACCTAACCTAATCCAACCTAACATTTCGGCGCTATTATTTGACAACATTCCTGGCTTGTTGGCCTCTACGTCTCCGTAGGACTTTTATATACATCAATAGCGTAATATAACCTAACCCAACCCAACCTAAGATCTCGCAATAAATATTAGCCAACATTACTGGCGAGTTGGCCTCTACGTCTCCGTGGGACCTTCATATACATCAACAACGTAATATAACCTAACCTAACCCAACCTAACCTTTCGGCGCCATTATTTGACCACATTCCTGGCTTGTTGGCCTCTACGTCTCCGTGGGACATTCATATCCATCAATAACGTAATATAACCTGACCTAACTCAACCTAACCTTTCGGCGCTATTATTTGACAACATTCCTGGCGAGTTGGCCTCTACGTCTCCGTGGGGCCTTTATATACATCAATAACGTAATATAACCTAACCTAACACAACCCAACGTCTCGGCACTAATATTTGACAACATTCCTGGCGAGTTGGCCTCTACGTCTCCGTAGGGCCTTATATACATCAATAACGTAATATAACCTAACCTAACACAACCCAACCTCTCGGCACTAATATTTGACAACATTCCTGGCGAGTTGGCCTCTACGTCTCCGTGGGACTTTTATATACATCAATAACGTAATATAACCTAACCTAACCCAACCTAACCTTTCGGCGCTATTATTTGACATCATTACTGGCGAGTTTGCCTCTACGTATCCGCGGGACTTTTATATACATCAATAACGTTATATAACCTAACCTAATCCAACCTAACCTTTCGGCGCTATTATTTGACAACATTCCTGGCTTGTTGGCCTCTACGTCTCCGTAGGACTTTTATATACATCAATAGCGTAATATAACCTAACCTAACCCAACCTAAGATCTCGGCATTAATATTAGACAACATTCCTGGCGAGTTGGCCTCTACGTCTCCGTGGGACCTTCATATACATCAATAACGTAATATAACCTAACCTAACCCAACCTAACCTTTCGGCGCTATTATTTGACCACATTCCTGGCTTGTTGGCCTCTACGTCTCCGTGGGACATTCATATCCATCAATAACGTAATATAACCTGACCTAACTCAACCTAACCTTTCGGCGCTATTATTTGACAACATTCCTGGCGAGTTGGCCTCTACGTCTCCGTGGGACTTTTATATACATCAATAGCGTAATATAACCTAACCTAACCCAACCTAAGATCTCGGCGCTAATATTTGACAACATTCCTGTCGAGTTGGCCTATACGTCTCCGTGGGGCCTTCATATACATCAAAAACGTAATATAACCTAACCTAACCCAACCTAACATCTCGGCGGTAATATTTGACAACATTCCTGGCGAGTTGGCCTCTACGTCTCCGTGGGGCCTTTATATACATCAATAACGTAATATAACCTAACCTAACACAACCCAACGTCTCGGCACTAATATTTGACAACATTCCTGGCGAGTTGGCCTCTACGTATCCGTGGGACTTTTATATACATCAATAACGTAAAATAACCTAACCTAATCCAACCTAACATTTCGGCGCTATTATTTGACAACATTCCTGGCTTGTTGGCCTCTACGTCTCCGTAGGACTTTTATATACATCAATAGCGTAATATAACCTAACCCAACCCAACCTAAGATCTCGCAATTAATATTAGCCAACATTCCTGGCGAGTTGGCCTCTACGTCTCCGTGGGACCTTCATATACATCAACAACGTAATATAACCTAACCTAACCCAACCTAACCTTTCGGCGCTATTATTTGACCACATTCCTGGCTTGTTGGCCTCTACGTCTCCGTGGGACATTCATATCCATCAATAACGTAATATAACCTGACCTAACTCAACCTAACCTTTCGGCGCTATTATTTGACAACATTCCTGGCGAGTTGGCCTCTACGTCTCCGTGGGGCCTTTATATACATCAATAACGTAATATAACCTAACCTAACACAACCCAACGTCTCGGCACTAATATTTGACAACATTCCTGGCGAGTTGGCCTCTACGTCTCCGTAGGGCCTTATATACATCAATAACGTAATATAACCTAACCTAACACAACCCAACCTCTCGGCACTAATATTTGACAACATTCCTGGCGAGTTGGCCTCTACGTCTCCGTGGGACTTTTATATACATCAATAACGTAATATAACCTAACCTAACCCAACCTAACCTTTCGGCGCTATTATTTGACAACATTACTGGCGAGTTGGCCTCTACGTATCCGCGGGACTTTTATATACATCAATAACGTTATATAACCTAACCTAATCCAACCTAACCTTTCGGCGCTATTATTTGACAACATTCCTGGCTTGTTGGCCTCTACGTCTCCGTAGGACTTTTATATACATCAATAGCGTAATATAACCTAACCTAACCCAACCTAAGATCTCGGCATTAATATTAGACAACATTCCTGGCGAGTTGGCCTCTACGTCTCCGTGGGACCTTCATATACATCAATAACGTAATATAACCTAACCTAACCCAACCTAACCTTTCGGCGCTATTATTTGACCACATTCCTGGCTTGTTGGCCTCTACGTCTCCGTGGGACATTCATATCCATCAATAACGTAATATAACCTGACCTAACTCAACCTAACCTTTCGGCGCTATTATTTGACAACATTCCTGGCGAGTTGGCCTCTACGTCTCCGTGGGACTTTTATATACATCAATAGCGTAATATAACCTAACCTAACCCAACCTAAGATCTCGGCGCTAATATTTGACAACATTCCTGTCGAGTTGGCCTATACGTCTCCGTGGGGCCTTCATATACATCAAAAACGTAATAAAACCTAACCTAACCCAACCTAACATCTCGGCGGTAATATTTGACAACATTCCTGGCGAGTTGGCCTCTACGTCTCCGTGGGGCCTTTATATACATCAATAACGTAATATAACCTAACCTAACACAACCCAACGTTTCGGCACTAATATTTGACAACATTCCTGGCGAGTTGGCCTCTACGTCTCCGTGGGACTTTTATATACATCAATAACGTAATATAACCTAACCTAACCCAACCTAACCTGTCGGCGCTATTATTTGACAACATTCCTGGCGAGTTGGCCTCTACGTCTCCGTGGGACCTTCATATACATCAATAACGTAATATAACCTAACCTAACCCAACCCAAACTCTCGGTACTAATATTTGACAACATTCCTGGCGAGTTGGCCTCTACGTCTCCGTGGGACCTTCATATACATCAATAACGTAATATAACCGAACCTAACCCAATCTAACCATCGGCGCTATTATTTGACCACATTCCTGGCTTGTTGGCCTCTACGTCTCCGTGGGACATTCATATCCATCAATAACGTAATTTAACCTAAAATAACCCAACGTAACATCTCGGCTGTAATATTTCACAACATTCCTGGCTTGTTGGCCTCTACGTCTCCGTGCGACTTTTATATACATCAATAACGTAATATAACCTAACCTAACCCAACCTAACCTTTCGGCGCTATTATTTGACAACATTCCTGGCGAGTTGGCCTCTACGTCTCCGTGGGACCTTCATATACATCAATAACGTAATATAACCTAACTTAACCCAACCTAACCTTTCGGCGCTATTATTTGACAACATTCCTGGCGAGTTGGCCTCTACGTCTCCGTGGGACCTTCATATACATCAATAACGTAATATAACCTGACCTAACCCAACCTAACCACTCGGCGCTATTATTTGACCACATTCCTGTCGAGTTGGCCTCTACGTCTCCGTGGGACTTTTATATACATCAATAGCGTAATATAACCTAACCTAACCCAACCTAACACCTCGGCGGTAATATTTGACAACATTCCTGGCGAGTTGGCCTCTACGTATCCGTGGGACTTTTATATACATCAATAACGTAAAATAACCTAACCTAATCCAACCTAACCTTTCGGCGCTATTATTTGACAACATTCCTGGCTTGTTGGCCTCTACGTCTCCGTAGGACTTTTATATACATCAATAGCGTAATATAACCTAACCTAACCCAACCTAAGATCTCGCAATTAATATTAGCCAAGATTCCTGGCGAGTTGGCCTCTACGTCTCCGTGGGACCTTCATATACATTAATAACGTAATATAACCTAACCTAACCCAACCTAACCATCGGCGCTATTATTTGACCACATTCCTGGCTTGTTGGCCTCTACGTCTCCGTGGGACATTCATATTCATCAATAACGTAATTTAACCTAAAATAACACAACGTAACATCTCGGCTGTAATATTTCACAACATTCCTGGCTTGTTGGCCTCTATGTTTCCGTGGGACCTTTATATACATCAATAACGTAATATAACCTAACCTAACCCAACCTAACATCTCGGCGGTAATATTTGACAACATTCCTGGCGAGTTGGCCTCTACGTCTCCGTGAGAACTTCATATCCATCAATAACGTAATATAACCTTATATAACCCAACCTAACCTCTGGGCGCTATTATTTGACAACATACCTGTTGAGTTGGCCTCTACGTCTCCGAGGGACTTTTATATACATCAATAGCGTAATATAACTTAACCTACCCCAAACTAACATCTCGGTACTAATATTTGACAAAATTCCTGGCGAGTTGGACTCTACGTCTCCGTGGGACCTTCATGTACATCAATAACGTAAAATAACCTAACCTAAGCCAACCTAACATTTCGGCGGTAATATTTGACAACATTACTGGGGAGTTGGCCTCTACGTGTCCGTGGGACTTTTATATACATCAATAACGTAATATAACCTAACCTAACCCAACCTAACCTTTCGGCGCTATTATTTGACGACATTCCTGGCGAGTTGGCCTCTACGTCTCCGTGGGGCCTTTATATACATCAATAACGTAATATAACCTAACCTAACACAACCCAACGTCTCGGCACTAATATTTGACAACATTCGTGGCGAGTTGGCCTCTACGTCTCCGTAGGGCCTTATATACATCAATAACGTAATATAACCTAACCTAACACAACCCAACCTCTCGGCACTAATATTTGACAACATTCCTGGCGAGTTGGCCTCTACGTCTCCGTGGGACTTTTATATACATCAATAACGTAATATAACCTAACCTAACCCAACCTAACCTGTCGGCGCTATTATTTGACAACATTCCTGGCGAGTTGGCCTCTACGTCTCCGTGGGACATTCATATCCATCAATAACGTAATTTAACCTAAAATAACCCAACGTAACATCTCGGCTGTAATATTTCACAACATTCCTGGCTTGTTGGCCTCTATGTTTCCGTGGGACCTTTATATACATCAATAACGTAATATAACCTAACCTAACCCAACCTAACATCTCGGCGGTAATATTTGACAACATTCCTGGCGAGTTGGCCTCTACGTCTCCGTGAGACCTTCATATCCATCAATAACGTAACCTAACCTTATATAACCCAACCTAACCTCTGGGCGCTATTATTTGACAACATTCCTGTTGAGTTGGCCTCTACGTCTCCGAGGGACTTTTATATACATCAATAGCGTAATATAGCTTAACCTACCCCAAACTAACATCTCGGTACTAATATTTGACAAAATTCCTGGCGAGTTGGACTCTACGTCTCCGTGGGACCTTCATGTACATCAATAACGTAAAATAACCTAACCTAAGCCAACCTAACATTTCGGCGGTAATATTTGACAACATTCCTGGGGAGTTGGCCTCTACGTGTCCGTGGGACTTTTATATACATCAATAACGTAATATAACCTAACCTAACCCAACCTAACCTTTCGGCGCTATTATTTGACAACATTCCTGGCGAGTTGGCCTCTACGTCTCCCTGAGACCTTCATATCCATCAATAACGTAATATAACCTAACTTAACCCAACCTAACCTTTCGGCGCTATTATTTGACAACATTCCTGGCGAGTTGGCCTCTACGTCTCCGTGGGACTTTTATATACATCAATAACGTAATAGAACCTAACCTAACCCAACCTAACCTTTCGGCGCTATTATTTGACAACATTACTGGCGAGTTGGCCTCTACGTCTCCGTGGGACTTTTATATACATGAATAACGTAATATAACCTAACCTAACCCAACCTAACACCTCGGCGGTAATATTTGACAACATTCCTGGCGAGTTGGCCTCTACGTATCCGTGGGACTTTTATATACATCAATAACGTAAAATAACCTAACCTAATCCAACCTAACATTTCGGCGCTATTATTTGACAACATTCCTGGCTTGTTGGCCTCTACGTCTCCGTAGGACTTTTATATACATCAATAGCGTAATATAACCTAACCCAACCCAACCTAAGATCTCGCAATTAATATTAGCCAACATTACTGGCGAGTTGGCCTCTACGTCTCCGTGCGACCTTCATATACATCAACAACGTAATATAACCTAACCTAACCCAACCTAACCTTTCGGCGCCATTATTTGACCACATTCCTGGCTTGTTGGCCTCTACGTCTCCGTGGGACATTCATATCCATCAATAACGTAATATAACCTGACCTAACTCAACCTAACCTTTCGGCGCTATTATTTGACAACATTCCTGGCGAGTTGGCCTCTACGTCTCCGTGGGGCCTTTATATACATCAATAACGTAATATAACCTAACCTAACACAACCCAACGTCTCGGCACTAATATTTGACAACATTCCTGGCGAGTTGGCCTCTACGTCTCCGTAGGGCCTTATATACATCAATAACGTAATATAACCTAACCTAACACAACCCAACCTCTCGGCACTAATATTTGACAACATTCCTGGCGAGTTGGCCTCTACGTATCCGTGGGACTTTTATATACATCAATAACGTAAAATAACCTAACCTAATCCAACCTAACATTTCGGCGCTATTATTTGACAACATTCCTGGCTTGTTGGCCTCTACGTCTCCGTAGGACTTTTATATACATCAATAGCGTAATATAACCTAACCCAACCCAACCTAAGATCTCGCAATTAATATTAGCCAACATTCCTGGCGAGTTGGCCTCTACGTCTCCGTGGGACCTTCATATACATCAACAACGTAATATAACCTAACCTAACCCAACCTAACCTTTCGGCGCTATTATTTGACCACATTCCTGGCTTGTTGGCCTCTACGTCTCCGTGGGACATTCATATCCATCAATAACGTAATATAACCTGACCTAACTCAACCTAACCTTTCGGCGCTATTATTTGACAACATTCCTGGCGAGTTGGCCTCTACGTCTCCGTGGGGCCTTTATATACATCAATAACGTAATATAACCTAACCTAACACAACCCAACGTCTCGGCACTAATATTTGACAACATTCCTGGCGAGTTGGCCTCTACGTCTCCGTAGGGCCTTATATACATCAATAACGTAATATAACCTAACCTAACACAACCCAACCTCTCGGCACTAATATTTGACAACATTCCTGGCGAGTTGGCCTCTACGTCTCCGTGGGACTTTTATATACATCAATAACGTAATATAACCTAACCTAACCCAACCTAACCTTTCGGCGCTTTTATTTGACAACATTACT
Source organism: Xylocopa violacea (assembly GCA_963969225.1). Lineage (NCBI taxonomy): Eukaryota > Metazoa > Arthropoda > Insecta > Hymenoptera > Apidae > Xylocopa > Xylocopa violacea. The sequence continues at coordinate 1,229,007 of CAXAJV010000918.1, forward strand.
GGCGAGTTGGCCTCTACGTATCCGCGGGACTTTTATATACATCAATAACGTTATATAACCTAACCTAATCCAACCTAACCTTTCGGCGCTATTATTTGACAACATTCCTGGCTTGTTGGCCTCTACGTCTCCGTAGGACTTTTATATACATCAATAGCGTAATATAACCTAACCTAACCCAACCTAAGATCTCGGCATTAATATTAGACAACATTCCTGGCGAGTTGGCCTCTACGTCTCCGTGGGACCTTCATATACATCAATAACGTAATATAACCTAACCTAACCCAACCTAACCTTTCGGCGCTATTATTTGACCACATTCCTGGCTTGTTGGCCTCTACGTCTCCGTGGGACATTCATATCCATCAATAACGTAATATAACCTGACCTAACTCAACCTAACCTTTCGGCGCTATTATTTGACAACATTCCTGGCGAGTTGGCCTCTACGTCTCCGTGGGACTTTTATATACATCAATAGCGTAATATAACCTAACCTAACCCAACCTAAGATCTCGGCGCTAATATTTGAGAACATTCCTGTCGAGTTGGCCTATACGTCTCCGTGGGGCCTTCATATACATCAAAAACGTAATATAACCTAACCTAACCCAACCTAACATCTCGGCGGTAATATTTGACAACATTCCTGGCGAGTTGGCCTCTACGTCTCCGTGGGGCCTTTATATACATCAATAACGTAATATAACCTAACCTAACACAACCCAACGTTTCGGCACTAATATTTGACAACATTCGTGGCGAGTTGGCCTCTACGTCTCCGTGGGACTTTTATATACATCAATAACGTAATATAACCTAACCTAACCCAACCTAACCTGTCGGCGCTATTATTTGACAACATTCCTGGCGAGTTGGCCTCTACGTCTCCGTGGGACCTTCATATACATCAATAACGTAATATAACCTAACCTAACCCAACCCAAACTCTCGGTACTAATATTTGACAACATTCCTGGCGAGTTGGCCTCTACGTCTCCGTGGGACCTTCATATACATCAATAACGTAATATAACCTGACCTAACCCAACCTAACCACTCGGCGCTATTATTTGACCACATTCCTGTCGAGTTGGCCTCTACGTCTCCGTGGGACTTTTATATACATCAATAGCGTAATATAACCTAACCTAACCCAACCTAACACCTCGGCGGTAATATTTGACAACATTCCTGGCGAGTTGGCCTCTACGTATCCGTGGGACTTTTATATACATCAATAACGTAAAATAACCTAACCTAATCCAACCTAACCTTTCGGCGCTATTATTTGACAACATTCCTGGCTTGTTGGCCTCTACGTCTCCGTAGGACTTTTATATACATCAATAGCGTAATATAACCTAACCTAACCCAACCTAAGATCTCGCAATTAATATTAGCCAAGATTCCTGGCGAGTTGGCCTCTACGTCTCCGTGGGACCTTCATATACATCAATAACGTAATATAACCTAACCTAACCCAACCTAACCATCGGCGCTATTATTTGACCACATTCCTGGCTTGTTGGCCTCTACGTCTCCGTGGGACATTCATATTCATCAATAACGTAATTTAACCTAAAATAACACAACGTAACATCTCGGCTGTAATATTTCACAACATTCCTGGCTTGTTGGCCTCTATGTTTCCGTGGGACCTTTATATACATCAATAACGTAATATAACCTAACCTAACCCAACCTAACATCTCGGCGGTAATATTTGACAACATTCCTGGCGAGTTGGCCTCTACGTCTCCGTGAGAACTTCATATCCATCAATAACGTAATATAACCTTATATAACCCAACCTAACCTCTGGGCGCTATTATTTGACAACATACCTGTTGAGTTGGCCTCTACGTCTCCGAGGGACTTTTATATACATCAATAGCGTAATATAACTTAACCTACCCCAAACTAACATCTCGGTACTAATATTTGACAAAATTCCTGGCGAGTTGGACTCTACGTCTCCGTGGGACCTTCATGTACATCAATAACGTAAAATAACCTAACCTAAGCCAACCTAACATTTCGGCGGTAATATTTGACAACATTACTGGGGAGTTGGCCTCTACGTGTCCGTGGGACTTTTATATACATCAATAACGTAATATAACCTAACCTAACCCAACCTAACCTTTCGGCGCTATTATTTGACAACATTCCTGGCGAGTTGGCCTCTACGTCTCCGGGAGACCTTCATATCCATCAATAACGTAATATAACCTAACTTAACCCAACCTAACCTTTCGGCGCTATTATTTGACAACATTCCTGGCGAGTTGGCCTCTACGTCTCCGTGGGACTTTTATATACATCAATAACGTAATATAACCTAACCTAACCCAACCTAACCTTTCGGCGCTATTATTTGACAACATTACTGGCGAGTTGGCCTCTACGTCTCCGTGGGACTTTTATATACATCAATAACGTAATATAACCTAACCTAACCCAACCCAACCTCTCGGCACTAATATTTGACAACATTCCTGGCGAGTTGGCCTCTACGTCTCCATAGGACTTTTATATACATCAATAGCGTAATATAACCTAACCTAACCCAAACTAAGATCTCGCAATTAATATTAGCCAACATTCCTGGCGAGTTGGCCTCTACGTCTCCGTGGGACCTTCATATACATCAATAACGTAATATAACCTAACCTAACCCAACCTAACCTTTCGGCGCTATTATTTGACCACATTCCTGGCTTGTTGGCCTCTACTTCTCCGTGGGACATTCATATCCATCAATAACGTAATATAACCTGACCTAACTCAACCTAACCTTTCGGCGCTATTATTTGACAACATTCCTGGCGAGTTGGCCTCTACGTCTCCGTGGGGCCTTTATATACATCAATAACGTAATATAACCTAACCTAACACAACCCAACGTCTCGGCACTAATATTTGACAACATTCGTGGCGAGTTGGCCTCTACGTCTCCGTAGGGCCTTATATACATCAATAACGTAATATAACCTAACCTAACACAACCCAACCTCTCGGCACTAATATTTGACAACATTCCTGGCGAGTTGGCCTCTACGTCTCCGTGGGACTTTTATATACATCAATAACGTAATATAACCTAACCTAACACAACCTATCATCTCGGTACTAATATTTGACAACATTCCTGGCGAGTTGGACTCTACGTCTCCGTGGGAATTTTATATATATCAATAGCGTAATATAACCTAACCTAACCCAACCTAACACCTCGGCGGTAATATTTGACAACATTCCTGGCGAGTTGGCCTCTACGTATCCGTGGGACTTTTATATACATCAATAACGTAAAATAACCTAACCTAATCCAACCTATCATTTCGGCGCTATTATTTGACAACATTCCTGGCTTGTTGGCCTCTACGTCTCCGTGGGACTTTTATATACATCAATAACGTAATATAACCTGACCTAACTCAACCTAACCTTTCGGCGCTATTATTTGACAACATTCCTGGCGAGTTGGCCTCTACGTCTCCGTGGGACCTTCATATACATCAATAACGTAATATAACTTAATCTAACCCAACCTAACCTTTCGGCGCTATTATTTGACAACATTCCTGTCGAGTTGGCCTCTACGTCTCCGTGGGGCCTTCATATACATCAAAAACGTAATTTAACCTAAAATAACCCAACGTAACATCTCGGCTGTAATATTTCACAACATTCCTGGCTTGTTGGCCTCTATGTTTCCGTGGGACCTTTATATACATCAATAACGTAATATAACCTAACCTAACCCAACCTAACATCTCGGCGGTAATATTTGACAACATTCCTGGCGAGTTGGCCTCTACGTCTCCGTGAGACCTTCATATCCATCAATAACGTAACCTAACCTTATATAACCCAACCTAACCTCTGGGCGCTATTATTTGACAACATTCCTGTTGAGTTGGCCTCTACGTCTCCGAGGGACTTTTATATACATCAATAGCGTAATATAACTTAACCTACCCCAAACTAACATCTCGGTACTAATATTTGACAAAATTCCTGGGGAGTTGGACTCTACGTCTCCGTGGGACCTTCATGTACATCAATAACGTAAAATAACCTAACCTAAGCCAACCTAACATTTCGGCGGTAATATTTGACAACATTCCTGGGGAGTTGGCCTCTACGTGTCCGTGGGACTTTTATATACATCAATAACGTAATATAACCTAACCTAACCCAACCTAACCTTTCGGCGCTATTATTTGACAACATTCCTGGCGAGTTGGCCTCTACGTCTCCGTGAGACCTTCATATCCATCAATAACGTAAGATAACCTAACTTAACCCAACCTAACCTTTCGGCGCTATTATTTGACAACATTCCTGGCGAGTTGGCCTCTACGTCTCCGTGGGACTTTTATATACATCAATAACGTAATAGAACCTAACCTAACCCAACCTAACCTTTCGGCGCTATTATTTGACAACATTACTGGCGAGTTGGCCTCTACGTCTCCGTGGGACTTTTATATACATCAATAACGTAATATAACCTAACCTAACCCAACCTAACCTTTCGGCGCTATTATTTGACCACATTCCTGTCGAGTTGGCCTCTACGTCTCCGTGGGACTTTTATATACATCAATAGCGTAATATAACCTAACCTAACACAACCTATCATCTCGGTACTAATATTTGACAACATTCCTGGCGAGTTGGACTCTACGTCTCCATGGGAATTTTATATATATCAATAGCGTAATATAACCTAACCTAACCCAACCTAACACCTCGGCGGTAATATTTGACAACATTCCTGGCGAGTTGGCCTCTACGTATCCGTGGGACCTTTATATACATCAATAACGTAAAATAACCTAACCTAATCCAGCCTAACATTTCGGCGCTATTATTTGACAACATTCCTGGCTTGTTGGCCTCTACGTCTCCGTAGGACTTTTATATACATCAATAGCGTAATATAACCTAACCCAACCCAACCTAAGATCTCGCAATTAATATTAGCCAACATTCCTGGCGAGTTGGCCTCTACGTCTCCGTGGGACCTTCATATACATCAATAACGTAATATAACCTAACCTAACCCAACCTAACCTTTCGGCGCTATTATTTGACCACATTCCTGGCTTGTTGGCCTCTACGTCTCCGTGGGACATTCATATCCATCAATAACGTAATATAACCTGACCTAACTCAACCTAACCTTTCGGCGCTATTATTTGACAACATTCCTGGCGAGTTGGCCTCTACGTCTCCGTGGGGCCTTTATATACATCAATAACGTAATATAACCTAACCTAACACAACCCAACGTCTCGGCACTAATATTTGACAACATTCCTGGCGAGTTGGCCTCTACGTCTCCGTAGGGCCTTATATACATCAATAACGTAATATAACCTAACCTAACACAACCCAACCTCTCGGCACTAATATTTGACAACATTCCTGGCGAGTTGGCCTCTACGTCTCCGTGGGACTTTTATATACATCAATAACGTAATATAACCTAACCTAACCCAACCTAACCTTTCGGCGCTATTGTTTGACAACATTACTGGCGAGTTGGCCTCTACGTATCCGCGGGACTTTTATATACATCAATAACGTAATATAACCTAACCTAATCCAACCTAACCTTTCGGCGCTATTATTTGACAACATTCCTGGCTTGTTGGCCTCTACGTCTCCGTAGGACTTTTATATACATCAATAGCGTAATATAACCTAACCTAACCCAACCTAAGATCTCGGCATTAATATTAGACAACATTCCTGGCGAGTTGGCCTCTACGTCTCCGTGGGACCTTCATATACATCAATAACGTAATATAACCTAACCTAACCCAACCTAACCTTTCGGCGCTATTATTTGACCACATTCCTGGCTTGTTGGCCTCTACGTCTCCGTGGGACATTCATATCCATCAATAACGTAATATAACCTGACCTAACTCAACCTAACCTTTCGGCGCTATTATTTGACAACATTCCTGGCGAGTTGGCCTCTACGTCTCCGTGGGACTTTTATATACATCAATAGCGTAATATAACCTAACCTAACCCAACCTAAGATCCCGGCGCTAATATTTGACAACATTCCTGGCGAGTTGGACTCTACGTCTCCGTGGGAATTTTATATATATCAATAGCGTAATATAACCTAACCTAACCCAACCTAACACCTCGGCGGTAATATTTGACAACATTCCTGGCGAGTTGGCCTCTACGTCTCCGTGGGACATTCATATCCATCAATAACGTAATATAACCTGACCTAACTCAACCTATCCTTTCGGCGCTATTATTTGACAACATTCCTGGCGAGTTGGCCTCTACGTCTCCGTGGGACCTTCATATACATCAATAACGTAATATAACCTAACCTAACCCAACCTAACCTTTCGGCGCTATTATTTGACCACATTCCTGGCTTGTTGGCCTCTACGTCTCCGTGGGACATTCATATCCATCAATAACGTAATATAACCTGACCTAACTCAACCTAACCTTTCGGCGCTATTATTTGACAACATTCCTGGCGAGTTGGCCTCTGCGTCTCCGTGGGACTTTTATATACATCAATAGCGTAATATAACTTAACTTACCCCAAACTAACATCTCGGTACTAATATTTGACAAAATTCCTGGCGAGTTAGACTCTACGTCTCCGTGGGACCTTCATGTACATCAATAACGTAAAATAACCTAACCTAAGCCAACCTAACATTTCGGCGGTAATATTTGACAACATTACTGGGGAGTTGGCCTCTACGTGTCCGTGGGACTTTTATATACATCAATAACGTAATATAACCTAACCTAACCCAACCTAACCTTTCGGCGCTATTATTTGACAACATTCCTGGCGAGTTGGCCTCTACGTCTCCGGGAGACCTTCATATCCATCAATAACGTAATATAACCTAACTTAACCCAACCTAAGCTTTCGGCGCTATTATTTGACAACATTCCTGGCGAGTTGGCCTCTACGTCTCCGTGGGACTTTTATATACATCAATAACGTAATATAACCTAACCTAACCCAACCTAACCTTTCGGCGCTATTATTTGACAACATTACTGGCGAGTTGGCCTCTACGTCTCCGTGGGACTTTTATATACATCAATAACGTAATATAACCTAACCTAACCCAACCCAACCTCTCGGCACTAATATTTGACAACATTCCTGGCGAGTTGGCCTCTACGTCTCCATAGGACTTTTATATACATCAATAGCGTAATATAACCTAACCTAACCCAAACTAAGATCTCGCAATTAATATTAGCCAACATTCCTGGCGAGTTGGCCTCTACGTCTCCGTGGGACCTTCATATACATCAATAACGTAATATAACCTAACCTAACCCAACCTAACCTTTCGGCGCTATTATTTGACCACATTCCTGGCTTGTTGGCCTCTACTTCTCCGTGGGACATCCATATCCATCAATAACGTAATATAACCTGACCTAACTCAACCTAACCTTTCGGCGCTATTATTTGACAACATTCCTGGCGAGTTGGCCTCTACGTCTCCGTGGGGCCTTTATATACATCAATAACCTAATATAACCTAACCTAACACAACCCAACGTCTCGGCACTAATATTTGACAACATTCGTGGCGAGTTGGCCTCTACGTCTCCGTAGGGCCTTATATACATCAATAACGTAATATAACCTAACCTAACACAACCCAACCTCTCGGCACTAATATTTGACAACATTCCTGGCGAGTTGGCCTCTACGTCTCCGTGGGACTTTTATATACATCAATAACGTAATATAACCTAACCTAACACAACCTATCATCTCGGTACTAATATTTGACAACATTCCTGGCGAGTTGGACTCTACGTCTCCGTGGGAATTTTATATATATCAATAGCGTAATATAACCTAACCTAACCCAACCTAACACCTCGGCGGTAATATTTGACAACATTCCTGGCGAGTTGGCCTCTACGTATCCGTGGGACTTTTATATACATCAATAACGTAAAATAACCTAACCTAATCCAACCTATCATTTCGGCGCTATTATTTGACAACATTCCTGGCTTGTTGGCCTCTACGTCTCCGTGGGACTTTTATATACATCAATAACGTAATATAACCTGACCTAACTCAACCTAACCTTTCGGCGCTATTATTTGACAACATTCCTGGCGAGTTGGCCTCTACGTCTCCGTGGGACCTTCATATACATCAATAACGTAATATAACTTAATCTAACCCAACCTAACCTTTCGGCGCTATTATTTGACCACATTCCTGGCTTGTTGGCCTCTACGTCTCCGTGGGACATTCATATCCATCAATAACGTAATATAACCTGACCTAACTCAACCTAACCTTTCGGCGCTATTATTTGACAACATTCCTGGCGAGTTGGCCTCTACGTCTCCGTGGGACTTTTATATACATCAATAGCGTAATATAACCTAACCTAACCCAACCTAAGATCCCGGCGCTAATATTTGACAACATTCCTGTCGAGTTGGCCTCTACGTCTCCGTGGGGCCTTCATATACATCAAAAACGTAATTTAACCTAAAATAACCCAACGTAACATCTCGGCTGTAATATTTCACAACATTCCTGGCTTGTTGGCCTCTATGTTTCCGTGGGACCTTTATATACATCAATAACGTAATATAACCTAACCTAACCCAACCTAACATCTCGGCGGTAATATTTGACAACATTCCTGGCGAGTTGGCCTCTACGTCTCCGTGGGACTTTTATATACATCAATAACGTAATATAACCTGACCTAACTCAACCTATCCTTTCGGCGCTATTATTTGACAACATTCCTGGCGAGTTGGCCTCTACGTCTCCGTGGGACCTTCATATACATCAATAACGTAATATAACCTAACCTAACCCAACCTAACCTTTCGGCGCTATTATTTGACCACATTCCTGGCTTGTTGGCCTCTACGTCTCCGTGGGACATTCATATCCATCAATAACGTAATATAACCTGACCTAACTCAACCTATCCTTTCGGCGCTATTATTTGACAACATTCCTGGCGAGTTGGCCTCTACGTCTCCGTGGGACCTTCATATACATCAATAACGTAATATAACCTAACCTAACCCAACCTAACCTTTCGGCGCTATTATTTGACCACATTCCTGGCTTGTTGGCCTCTACGTCTCCGTGGGACATTCATATCCATCAATAACGTAATATAACCTGACCTAACTCAACCTAACCTTTCGGCGCTATTATTTGACAACATTCCTGGCGAGTTGGCCTCTGCGTCTCCGTGGGACTTTTATATACATCAATAGCGTAATATAACTTAACCTACCCCAAACTAACATCTCGGTACTAATATTTGACAAAATTCCTGGCGAGTTGGACTCTACGTCTCCGTGGGACCTTCATGTACATCAATAACGTAAAATAACCTAACCTAAGCCAACCTAACATTTCGGCGGTAATATTTGACAACATTACTGGGGAGTTGGCCTCTACGTGTCCGTGGGACTTTTATATACATCAATAACGTAATATAACCTAACCTAACCCAACCTAACCTTTCGGCGCTATTATTTGACAACATTCCTGGCGAGTTGGCCTCTACGTCTCCGGGAGACCTTCATATCCATCAATAACGTAATATAACCTAACTTAACCCAACCTAACCTTTCGGCGCTATTATTTGACAACATTCCTGGCGAGTTGGCCTCTACGTCTCCGTGGGACTTTTATATACATCAATAACGTAATATAACCTAACCTAACCCAACCTAACCTTTCGGCGCTATTATTTGACAACATTACTGGCGAGTTGGCCTCTACGTCTCCGTGGGACTTTTATATACATCAATAACGTAATATAACCTAACCTAACCCAACCCAACCTCTCGGCACTAATATTTGACAACATTCCTGGCGAGTTGGCCTCTACGTCTCCATAGGACTTTTATATACATCAATAGCGTAATATAACCTAACCTAACCCAAACTAAGATCTCGCAATTAATATTAGCCAACATTCCTGGCGAGTTGGCCTCTACGTCTCCGTGGGACCTTCATATACATCAATAACGTAATATAACCTAACCTAACCCAACCTAACCTTTCGGCGCTATTATTTGACCACATTCCTGGCTTGTTGGCCTCTACTTCTCCGTGGGACATCCATATCCATCAATAACGTAATATAACCTGACCTAACTCAACCTAACCTTTCGGCGCTATTATTTGACAACATTCCTGGCGAGTTGGCCTCTACGTCTCCGTGGGGCCTTTATATACATCAATAACCTAATATAACCTAACCTAACACAACCCAACGTCTCGGCACTAATATTTGACAACATTCGTGGCGAGTTGGCCTCTACGTCTCCGTAGGGCCTTATATACATCAATAACGTAATATAACCTAACCTAACACAACCCAACCTCTCGGCACTAATATTTGACAACATTCCTGGCGAGTTGGCCTCTACGTCTCCGTGGGACTTTTATATACATCAATAACGTAATATAACCTAACCTAACACAACCTATCATCTCGGTACTAATATTTGACAACATTCCTGGCGAGTTGGACTCTACGTCTCCGTGGGAATTTTATATATATCAATAGCGTAATATAACCTAACCTAACCCAACCTAACACCTCGGCGGTAATATTTGACAACATTCCTGGCGAGTTGGCCTCTACGTATCCGTGGGACTTTTATATACATCAATAACGTAAAATAACCTAACCTAATCCAACCTATCATTTCGGCGCTATTATTTGACAACATTCCTGGCTTGTTGGCCTCTACGTCTCCGTGGGACTTTTATATACATCAATAACGTAATATAACCTGACCTAACTCAACCTAACCTTTCGGCGCTATTATTTGACAACATTCCTGGCGAGTTGGCCTCTACGTCTCCGTGGGACCTTCATATACATCAATAACGTAATATAACTTAATCTAACCCAACCTAACCTTTCGGCGCTATTATTTGACCACATTCCTGGCTTGTTGGCCTCTACGTCTCCGTGGGACATTCATATCCATCAATAACGTAATATAACCTGACCTAACTCAACCTAACCTTTCGGCGCTATTATTTGACAACATTCCTGGCGAGTTGGCCTCTACGTCTCCGTGGGACTTTTATATACATCAATAGCGTAATATAACCTAACCTAACCCAACCTAAGATCCCGGCGCTAATATTTGACAACATTCCTGTCGAGTTGGCCTCTACGTCTCCGTGGGGCCTTCATATACATCAAAAACGTAATTTAACCTAAAATAACCCAACGTAACATCTCGGCTGTAATATTTCACAACATTCCTGGCTTGTTGGCCTCTATGTTTCCGTGGGACCTTTATATACATCAATAACGTAATATAACCTAACCTAACCCAACCTAACATCTCGGCGGTAATATTTGACAACATTCCTGGCGAGTTGGCCTCTACGTCTCCGTGAGACCTTCATATCCATCAATAACGTAACCTAACCTTATATAACCCAACCTAACCTCTGGGCGCTATTATTTGACAACATTCCTGTTGAGTTGGCCTCTACGTCTCCGAGGGACTTTTATATACATCAATAGCGTAATATAACTTAACCTACCCCAAACTAACATCTCGGTACTAATATTTGACAAAATTCCTGGGGAGTTGGACTCTACGTCTCCGTGGGACCTTCATGTACATCAATAACGTAAAATAACCTAACCTAAGCCAACCTAACATTTCGGCGGTAATATTTGACAACATTCCTGGGGAGTTGGCCTCTACGTGTCCGTGGGACTTTTATATACATCAATAACGTAATATAACCTAACCTAACCCAACCTAACCTTTCGGCGCTATTATTTGACAACATTCCTGGCGAGTTGGCCTCTACGTCTCCGTGAGACCTTCATATCCATCAATAACGTAATATAACCTAACTTAACCCAACCTAACCTTTCGGCGCTATTATTTGACAACATTCCTGGCGAGTTGGCCTCTACGTCTCCGTGGGACTTTTATATACATCAATAACGTAATAGAACCTAACCTAACCCAACCTAACCTTTCGGCGCTATTATTTGACAACATTACTGGCGAGTTGGCCTCTACGTCTCCGTGGGACTTTTATATACATCAATAACGTAATATAACCTAACCTAACCCAACCTAACCTTTCGGCGCTATTATTTGACCACATTCCTGTCGAGTTGGCCTCTACGTCTCCGTGGGACTTTTATATACATCAATAGCGTAATATAACCTAACCTAACACAACCTATCATCTCGGTACTAATATTTGACAACATTCCTGGCGAGTTGGACTCTACGTCTCCATGGGAATTTTATATATATCAATAGCGTAATATAACCTAACCTAACCCAACCTAACACCTCGGCGGTAATATTTGACAACATTCCTGGCGAGTTGGCCTCTACGTATCCGTGGGACCTTTATATACATCAATAACGTAAAATAACCTAACCTAATCCAGCCTAACATTTCGGCGCTATTATTTGACAACATTCCTGGCTTGTTGGCCTCTACGTCTCCGTAGGACTTTTATATACATCAATAGCGTAATATAACCTAACCCAACCCAACCTAAGATCTCGCAATTAATATTAGCCAACATTCCTGGCGAGTTGGCCTCTACGTCTCCGTGGGACCTTCATATACATCAATAACGTAATATAACCTAACCTAACCCAACCTAACCTTTCGGCGCTATTATTTGACCACATTCCTGGCTTGTTGGCCTCTACGTCTCCGTGGGACATTCATATCCATCAATAACGTAATATAACCTGACCTAACTCAACCTAACCTTTCGGCGCTATTATTTGACAACATTCCTGGCGAGTTGGCCTCTACGTCTCCGTGGGGCCTTTATATACATCAATAACGTAATATAACCTAACCTAACACAACCCAACGTCTCGGCACTAATATTTGACAACATTCCTGGCGAGTTGGCCTCTACGTCTCCGTAGGGCCTTATATACATCAATAACGTAATATAACCTAACCTAACACAACCCAACCTCTCGGCACTAATATTTGACAACATTCCTGGCGAGTTGGCCTCTACGTCTCCGTGGGACTTTTATATACATCAATAACGTAATATAACCTAACCTAACCCAACCTAACCTTTCGGCGCTATTGTTTGACAACATTACTGGCGAGTTGGCCTCTACGTATCCGCGGGACTTTTATATACATCAATAACGTAATATAACCTAACCTAATCCAACCTAACCTTTCGGCGCTATTATTTGACAACATTCCTGGCTTGTTGGCCTCTACGTCTCCGTAGGACTTTTATATACATCAATAGCGTAATATAACCTAACCTAACCCAACCTAAGATCTCGGCATTAATATTAGACAACATTCCTGGCGAGTTGGCCTCTACGTCTCCGTGGGACCTTCATATACATCAATAACGTAATATAACCTAACCTAACCCAACCTAACCTTTCGGCGCTATTATTTGACCACATTCCTGGCTTGTTGGCCTCTACGTCTCCGTGGGACATTCATATCCATCAATGACGTAATATAACCTGACCTAACTCAACCTAACCTTTCGGCGCTATTATTTGACAACATTCCTGGCGAGTTGGCCTCTACGTCTCCGTGGGACTTTTATATACATCAATAGCGTAATATAACCTAACCTAACCCAACCTAAGATCCCGGCGCTAATATTTGACAACATTCCTGGCGAGTTGGACTCTACGTCTCCGTGGGAATTTTACATATATCAATAGCGTAATATAACCTAACCTAACCCAACCTAACACCTCGGCGGTAATATTTGACAACATTCCTGGCGAGTTGGCCTCTACGTCTCCGTGGGACTTTTATATACATCAATAACGTAATATAACCTGACCTAACTCAACCTATCCTTTCGGCGCTATTATTTGACAACATTCCTGGCGAGTTGGCCTCTACGTCTCCGTGGGACCTTCATATACATCAATAACGTAATATAACCTAACCTAACCCAACCTAACCTTTCGGCGCTATTATTTGACCACATTCCTGGCTTGTTGGCCTCTACGTCTCCGTGGGACATTCATATCCATCAATAACGTAATATAACCTGACCTAACTCAACCTATCCTTTCGGCGCTATTATTTGAAAACATTCCTGGCGAGTTGGCCTCTACGTCTCCGTGGGACCTTCATATACATCAATAACGTAATATAACCTAACCTAACCCAACCTAACCTTTCGGCGCTATTATTTGACCACATTCCTGGCTTGTTGGCCTCTACGTCTCCGTGGGACATTCATATCCATCAATAACGTAATATAACCTGACCTAACTCAACCTAACCTTTCGGCGCTATTATTTGACAACATTCCTGGCGAGTTGGCCTCTACGTCTCCGTGGGGCCTTTATATACATCAATAACGTAATATAACCTAACCTAACACAACCCAACGTCTCGGCACTAATATTTGACAACATTCCTGGCGAGTTGGCCTCTACGTCTCCGTAGGGCCTTATATACATCAATAACGTAATATAACCTAACCTAACACAACCCAACCTCTCGGCACTAATATTTGACAACATTCCTGGCGAGTTGGCCTCTACGTCTCCGTGGGACTTTTATATACATCAATAACGTAATATAACCTAACCTAACCCAACCTAACCTTTCGGCGCTATTGTTTGACAACATTACTGGCGAGTTGGCCTCTACGTATCCGCGGGACTTTTATATACATCAATAACGTAATATAACCTAACCTAATCCAACCTAACCTTTCGGCGCTATTATTTGACAACATTCCTGGCTTGTTGGCCTCTACGTCTCCGTAGGACTTTTATATACATCAATAGCGTAATATAACCTAACCTAACCCAACCTAAGATCTCGGCATTAATATTAGACAACATTCCTGGCGAGTTGGCCTCTACGTCTCCGTGGGACCTTCATATACATCAATAACGTAATATAACCTAACCTAACCCAACCTAACCTTTCGGCGCTATTATTTGACCACATTCCTGGCTTGTTGGCCTCTACGTCTCCGTGGGACATTCATATCCATCAATAACGTAATATAACCTGACCTAACTCAACCTAACCTTTCGGCGCTATTATTTGACAACATTCCTGGCGAGTTGGCCTCTACGTCTCCGTGGGACTTTTATATACATCAATAGCGTAATATAACCTAACCTAACCCAACCTAAGATCCCGGCGCTAATATTTGACAACATTCCT
This sequence comes from Xylocopa violacea, assembly GCA_963969225.1. Classification (NCBI taxonomy): domain Eukaryota; kingdom Metazoa; phylum Arthropoda; class Insecta; order Hymenoptera; family Apidae; genus Xylocopa; species Xylocopa violacea. Next base: position 1,244,260 of record CAXAJV010000918.1, read on the forward strand.
GGCGAGTTGGACTCTACGTCTCCGTGGGAATTTTACATATATCAATAGCGTAATATAACCTAACCTAACCCAACCTAACACCTCGGCGGTAATATTTGACAACATTCCTGGCGAGTTAGCCTCTACGTCTCCGTGGGACTTTTATATACATCAATAACGTAATATAACCTGACCTAACTCAACCTATCCTTTCGGCGCTATTATTTGACAACATTCCTGGCGAGTTGGCCTCTACGTCTCCGTGGGACCTTCATATACATCAATAACGTAATATAACCTAACCTAACCCAACCTAACCTTTCGGCGCTATTATTTGACCACATTCCTGGCTTGTTGGCCTCTACGTCTCCGTGGGACATTCATATCCATCAATAACGTAATATAACCTGACCTAACTCAACCTATCCTTTCGGCGCTATTATTTGAAAACATTCCTGGCGAGTTGGCCTCTACGTCTCCGTGGGACCTTCATATACATCAATAACGTAATATAACCTAACCTAACCCAACCTAACCTTTCGGCGCTATTATTTGACCACATTCCTGGCTTGTTGGCCTCTACGTCTCCGTGGGACATTCATATCCATCAATAACGTAATATAACCTGACCTAACTCAACCTAACCTTTCGGCGCTATTATTTGACAACATTCCTGGCGAGTTGGCCTCTACGTCTCCGTGGGACTTTTATATACATCAATAGCGTAATATAACCTAACCTAACCCAACCTAAGATCCCGGCGCTAATATTTGACAACATTCCTGTCGAGTTGGCCTCTACGTCTCCGTGGGGCCTTCATATACATCAAAAACGTAATTTAACCTAAAATAACCCAACGTAACATCTCGGCTGTAATATTTCACAACATTCCTGGCTTGTTGGCCTCTATGTTTCCGTGGGACCTTTATATACATCAATAACGTAATATAACCTAACCTAACCCAACCTAACATCTCGGCGGTAATATTTGACAACATTCCTGGCGAGTTGGCCTCTACGTCTCCGTGGGGCCTTTATATACATCAATAACGTAATATAACCTAACCTAACACAACCCAACGTCTCGGCACTAATATTTGACAACATTCCTGGCGAGTTGGCCTCTACGTCTCCGTGGGACTTTTATATACATCAATAACGTAATATAACCTAACCTAACCCAACCTAACCTGTCGGCGCTATTATTTGACAACATTCCTGGCGAGTTGGCCTCTACGTCTCCGTGGGACCTTCATATACATCAATAACGTAATATAACCTGACCTAACCCAACCTAACCACTCGGCGCTATTATTTGACCACATTCCTGTCGAGTTGGCCTCTACGTCTCCGTAGGACTTTTATATACATCAATAGCGTAATATAACCTAACCTAACACAACCTATCATCTCGGTACTAATATTTGACAACATTCCTGGCGAGTTGGACTCTACGTCTCCGTGGGACTTTTATATACATCAATAACGTAATATAACCTGACCTAACTCAACCTATCCTTTCGGCGCTATTATTTGACAACATTCCTGGCGAGTTGGCCTCTACGTCTCCGTGGGACCTTCATATACATCAATAACGTAATATAACCTAACCTAACCCAACCTAACCTTTCGGCGCTATTATTTGACCACATTCCTGGCTTGTTGGCCTCTACGTCTCCGTGGGACATTCATATCCATCAATAACGTAATATAACCTGACCTAACTCAACCTATCCTTTCGGCGCTATTATTTGAAAACATTCCTGGCGAGTTGGCCTCTACGTCTCCGTGGGACCTTCATATACATCAATAACGTAATATAACCTAACCTAACCCAACCTAACCTTTCGGCGCTATTATTTGACCACATTCCTGGCTTGTTGGCCTCTACGTCTCCGTGGGACATTCATATCCATCAATAACGTAATATAACCTGACCTAACTCAACCTAACCTTTCGGCGCTATTATTTGACAACATTCCTGGCGAGTTGGCCTCTACGTCTCCGTGGGGCCTTTATATACATCAATAACGTAATATAACCTAACCTAACACAACCCAACGTCTCGGCACTAATATTTGACAACATTCCTGGCGAGTTGGCCTCTACGTCTCCGTAGGGCCTTATATACATCAATAACGTAATATAACCTAACCTAACACAACCCAACCTCTCGGCACTAATATTTGACAACATTCCTGGCGAGTTGGCCTCTACGTCTCCGTGGGACTTTTATATACATCAATAACGTAATATAACCTAACCTAACCCAACCTAACCTTTCGGCGCTATTGTTTGACAACATTACTGGCGAGTTGGCCTCTACGTATCCGCGGGACTTTTATATACATCAATAACGTAATATAACCTAACCTAATCCAACCTAACCTTTCGGCGCTATTATTTGACAACATTCCTGGCTTGTTGGCCTCTACGTCTCCGTAGGACTTTTATATACATCAATAGCGTAATATAACCTAACCTAACCCAACCTAAGATCTCGGCATTAATATTAGACAACATTCCTGGCGAGTTGGCCTCTACGTCTCCGTGGGACCTTCATATACATCAATAACGTAATATAACCTAACCTAACCCAACCTAACCTTTCGGCGCTATTATTTGACCACATTCCTGGCTTGTTGGCCTCTACGTCTCCGTGGGACATTCATATCCATCAATAACGTAATATAACCTGACCTAACTCAACCTAACCTTTCGGCGCTATTATTTGACAACATTCCTGGCGAGTTGGCCTCTACGTCTCCGTGGGACTTTTATATACATCAATAGCGTAATATAACCTAACCTAACCCAACCTAAGATCCCGGCGCTAATATTTGACAACATTCCTGGCGAGTTGGACTCTACGTCTCCGTGGGAATTTTACATATATCAATAGCGTAATATAACCTAACCTAACCCAACCTAACACCTCGGCGGTAATATTTGACAACATTCCTGGCGAGTTAGCCTCTACGTCTCCGTGGGACTTTTATATACATCAATAACGTAATATAACCTGACCTAACTCAACCTATCCTTTCGGCGCTATTATTTGACAACATTCCTGGCGAGTTGGCCTCTTCGTCTCCGTGGGACCTTCATATACATCAATAACGTAATATAACCTAACCTAACCCAACCTAACCTTTCGGCGCTATTATTTGACCACATTCCTGGCTTGTTGGCCTCTACGTCTCCGTGGGACATTCATATCCATCAATAACGTAATATAACCTGACCTAACTCAACCTATCCTTTCGGCGCTATTATTTGAAAACATTCCTGGCGAGTTGGCCTCTACGTCTCCGTGGGACCTTCATATACATCAATAACGTAATATAACCTAACCTAACCCAACCTAACCTTTCGGCGCTATTATTTGACCACATTCCTGGCTTGTTGGCCTCTACGTCTCCGTGGGACATTCATATCCATCAATAACGTAATATAACCTGACCTAACTCAACCTAACCTTTCGGCGCTATTATTTGACAACATTCCTGGCGAGTTGGCCTCTACGTCTCCGTGGGACTTTTATATACATCAATAGCGTAATATAACCTAACCTAACCCAACCTAAGATCCCGGCGCTAATATTTGACAACATTCCTGTCGAGTTGGCCTCTACGTCTCCGTGGGGCCTTCATATACATCAAAAACGTAATTTAACCTAAAATAACCCAACGTAACATCTCGGCTGTAATATTTCACAACATTCCTGGCTTGTTGGCCTCTATGTTTCCGTGGGACCTTTATATACATCAATAACGTAATATAACCTAACCTAACCCAACCTAACATCTCGGCGGTAATATTTGACAACATTCCTGGCGAGTTGGCCTCTACGTCTCCGTGGGGCCTTTATATACATCAATAACGTAATATAACCTAACCTAACACAACCCAACGTCTCGGCACTAATATTTGACAACATTCCTGGCGAGTTGGCCTCTACGTCTCCGTGGGACTTTTATATACATCAATAACGTAATATAACCTAACCTAACCCAACCTAACCTGTCGGCGCTATTATTTGACAACATTCCTGGCGAGTTGGCCTCTACGTCTCCGTGGGACCTTCATATACATCAATAACGTAATATAACCTGACCTAACCCAACCTAACCACTCGGCGCTATTATTTGACCACATTCCTGTCGAGTTGGCCTCTACGTCTCCGTAGGACTTTTATATACATCAATAGCGTAATATAACCTAACCTAACACAACCTATCATCTCGGTACTAATATTTGACAACATTCCTGGCGAGTTGGACTCTACGTCTCCGTGGGAATTTTATATATATCAATAGCGTAATATAACCTAACCTAACCCAACCTAACACCTCGGCGGTAATATTTGACAACATTCCTGGCGAGTTGGCCTCTACGTATCCGTGGGACTTTTATATACATCAATAACGTAAAATAACCTAACCTAATCCAACCTAACCTGTCGGCGCTATTATTTGACAACATTCCTGGCTCGTTGGCCTCTACGTCTCCGTAGGACTTTTATATACATCAATAGCGTAATATAACCTAACCTAACCCAACCTAAGATCTCGCAATTAATATTAGCCAAGATTCCTGGCGAGTTGGCCTCTACGTCTCCGTGGGACCTTCATATACATCAATAACGTAATATAACCTAACCTAACCCAACCTAACCTTTCGGCGCTATTATTTGACCACATTCCTGGCTTGTTGGCCTCTACGTCTCCGTGGGACATTCATATCCATCAATAACGTAATATAACCTGACCTAACTCAACCTAACCTTTCGGCGCTATTATTTGACAACATTCCTGGCGAGTTGGCCTCTACGTCTCCGTGGGGCCTTTATATACATCAATAACGTAATATAACCTAACCTAACACAACCCAACGTCTCGGCACTAATATTTGACAACATTCCTGGCGAGTTGGCCTCTACGTCTCCGTACGGCCTTATATACATCAATAACGTAATATAACCTAACCTAACACAACCCAACCTCTCGGCACTAATATTTGACAACATTCCTGGCGAGTTGGCCTCTACGTCTCCGTGGGACTTTTATATACATCAATAACGTAATATAACATAACCTAACCCAACCTAACCTTTCGGCGCTATTATTTGACAACATTACTGGCGAGTTGGCCTCTACGTATCCGCGGGACTTTTATATACATCAATAACGTAATATAACCTAACCTAATCCAACCTAACCTTTCGGCGCTATTATTTGACAACATTCCTGGCTTGTTGGCCTCTACGTCTCCGTAGGACTTTTATATACATCAATAGCGTAATATAACCTAACCTAACCCAACCTAAGGTCTCGGCATTAATATTAGACAACATTCCTGGCGAGTTGGCCTCTACGTCTCCGTGGGACCTTCATATACATCAATAACGTAATATAACCTAACCTAACCCAACCTAACCTTTCGGCGCTATTATTTGACAACATTCCTGGCTTGTTGGCCTCTACGTCTCCGTGGGACATTCATATCCATCAATAACGTAATATAACCTGACCTAACTCAACCTAACCTTTCGGCGCTATTATTTGACAACATTCCTGGCTTGTTGGCCTCTACGTCTCCGTGGGACATTCATATCCATCAATAACGTAATATAACCTGACCTAACACAACCTATCATCTCGGTACTAATATTTGACAACATTCCTGGCGAGTTGGACTCTACGTCTCCGTGGGAATTTTATATATATCAATAGCGTAATATAACCTAACCTAACCCAACCTAACACCTCGGCGGTAATATTTGACAACATTCCTGGCGAGTTGGCCTCTACGTATCCGTGGGACTTTTATATACATCAATAACGTAAAATAACCTAACCTAACTCAACCTAACCTTTCGGCGCTATTATTTGACAACATTCCTGGCGAGTTGGCCTCTACGTCTCCGTGGGGCCTTTATATACATCAATAACGTAATATAACCTAACCTAACACAACCCAACGTCTCGGCACTAATATTTGACAACATTCCTGGCGAGTTGGCCTCTACGTCTCCGTACGGCCTTATATACATCAATAACGTAATATAACCTAACCTAACACAACCCAACCTCTCGGCACTAATATTTGACAACATTCCTGGCTTGTTGGCCTCTACGTCTCCGTAGGACTTTTATATACATCAATAGCGTAATATAACCTAACCTAACCCAACCTAAGGTCTCGGCATTAATATTAGACAACATTCCTGGCGAGTTGGCCTCTACGTCTCCGTGGGACCTTCATATACATCAATAACGTAATATAACCTAACCTAACCCAACCTAACCTTTCGGCGCTATTATTTGACAACATTCCTGGCTTGTTGGCCTCTACGTCTCCGTGGGACATTCATATCCATCAATAACGTAATATAACCTGACCTAACTCAACCTAACCTTTCGGCGCTATTATTTGACAACATTCCTGGCTTGTTGGCCTCTACGTCTCCGTGGGACATTCATATCCATCAATAACGTAATATAACCTGACCTAACTCAACCTAACCTTTCGGCGCTATTATTTGACAACATTCCTGGCGAGTTGGCCTCTACGTCTCCGTGGGACTTTTATATACATCAATAGCGTAATATAACCTAACCTAACCCAACCTAAGATCTCGGCGCTAATATTTGACAACATTCCTGTCGAGTTGGCCTCTACGTCTCCGTGGGGCCTTCATATACATCAAAAACGTAATATAACCTAACCTAACCCAACCTAACATCTCGGCGGTATTATTTGACAACATTCCTGGCGAGTTGGCCTCTACGTCTCCGTGGGGCCTTTATATACATCAATAACGTAATATAACCTAACCTAACACAACCCAACGTCTCGGCACTAATATTTGACAACATTCCTGGCGAGTTGGCCTCTACGTCTCCGTGGGACTTTTATATACATCAATAACGTAATATAACCTAACCTAACCCAACCTAACCTGTCGGCGCTATTATTTGACAACATTCCTGGCTTGTTGGCCTCTACGTCTCCGTAGGACTTTTATATACATCAATAGCGTAATATAACCTAACCCAACCCAACCTAAGATCTCGCAATTAATATTAGCCAACATTCCTGGCGAGTTGGCCTCTACGTCTCCGTGGGACCTTCATATACATCAATAACGTAATATAACCTAACCTAACCCAACCTAACCTTTCGGCGCTATTATTTGACCACATTCCTGGCATGTTGGCCTCTACGTCTCCGTGGGACATTCATATCCATCAATAACGTAATATAACCTGACCTAACTCAACCTAACCTTTCGGCGCTATTATTTGACAACATTCCTGGCGAGTTGGCCTCTACGTCTCCGTGGGGCCTTTATATACATCAATAACGTAATATAACCTAACCTAACACAACCCAACGTCTCGGCACTAATATTTGACAACATTCCTGGCGAGTTGGCCTCTACGTCTCCGTAGGGCCTTATATACATCAATAACGTAATATAACCTAACCTAACACAACCCAACCTCTCGGCACTAATATTTGACAACATTCCTGGCGAGTTGGCCTCTACGTCTCCGTGGGACTTTTATATACATCAATAACGTAATATAACATAACCTAACCCAACCTAACCTTTCGGCGCTATTATTTGACAACATTACTGGCGAGTTGGCCTCTACGTATCCGCGGGACTTTTATATACATCAATAACGTAATATAACCTAACCTAATCCAACCTAACCTTTCGGCGCTATTATTTGACAACATTCCTGGCTTGTTGGCCTCTACGTCTCCGTAGGACTTTTATATACATCAATAGCGTAATATAACCTAACCTAACCCAACCTAAGGTCTCGGCATTAATATTAGACAACATTCCTGGCGAGTTGGCCTCTACGTCTCCGTGGGACCTTCATATACATCAATAACGTAATATAACCTAACCTAACCCAACCTAACCTTTCGGCGCTATTATTTGACAACATTCCTGGCTTGTTGGCCTCTACGTCTCCGTGGGACATTTATATCCATCAATAACGTAATATAACCTGACCTAACTCAACCTAACCTTTCGGCGCTATTATTTGACAACATTCCTGGCTTGTTGGCCTCTACGTCTCCGTGGGACATTCATATCCATCAATAACGTAATATAACCTGACCTAACTCAACCTAACCTTTCGGCGCTATTATTTGACAACATTCCTGGCGAGTTGGCCTCTACGTCTCCGTGGGACTTTTATATACATCAATAGCGTAATATAACCTAACCTAACCCAACCTAAGATCTCGGCGCTAATATTTGACAACATTCCTGTCGAGTTGGCCTCTACGTCTCCGTGGGGCCTTCATATACATCAAAAACGTAATATAACCTAACCTAACCCAACCTAACATCTCGGCGGTATTATTTGACAACATTCCTGGCGAGTTGGCCTCTACGTCTCCGTGGGGCCTTTATATACATCAATAACGTAATATAACCTAACCTAACACAACCCAACGTCTCGGCACTAATATTTGACAACATTCCTGGCGAGTTGGCCTCTACGTCTCCGTAGGGCCTTATATACATCAATAACGTAATATAACCTAACCTAACCCAACCTAACCTGTCGGCGCTATTATTTGACAACATTCCAGGCGAGTTGGCCTCTACGTCTCCGTGGGACCTTCATATACATCAATAACGTAATATAACCTAACCTAACCCAACCTAACCTTTCGGCGCTATTATTTGACCACATTCCTGGCTTGTTGGCCTCTACGTCTCCGTGGGACATTCATATCCATCAATAACGTAATATAACCTGACCTAACTCAACCTAACCTTTCGGCGCTATTATTTGACAACATTCCTGGCGAGTTGGCCTCTACGTCTCCGTGGGACTTTTATATACATCAATAGCGTAATATAACCTAACCTAACCCAACCTAAGATCTCGGCGCTAATATTTGACAACATTCCTGTCGAGTTGGCCTCTACGTCTCCGTGGGGCCTTCATATACATCAAAAACGTAATATAACCTAACCTAACCCAACCTAACATCTCGGCGGTATTATTTGACAACATTCCTGGCGAGTTGGCCTCTACGTCTCCGTGGGGCCTTTATATACATCAATAACGTAATATAACCTAACCTAACACAACCCAACGTCTCGGCACTAATATTTGACAACATTCCTGGCGAGTTGGTCTCTACGTCTCCGTAGGGCCTTATATACATCAATAACGTAATATAACCTAACCTAACCCAACCTAACCTGTCGGCGCTATTATTTGACAACATTCCAGGCGAGTTGGCCTCTACGTCTCCGTGGGACCTTCATATACATCAATAACGTAATATAACCTAACCTAACCCAACCTAACCTTTCGGCGCTATTATTTGACCACATTCCTGGCTTGTTGGCCTCTACGTCTCCGTGGGACATTCATATCTATCAATAACGTAATATAACCTGACCTAACTCAACCTAACCTTTCGGCGCTATTATTTGACAACATTCCTGTCGAGTTGGCCTCTACGTCTCCGTGGGACTTTTATATACATCAATAGCGTAATATAACCTAACCTAACACAACCTATCATCTCGGTACTAATATTTGACAACATTCCTGGCGAGTTGGACTCTACGTCTCCGTGGGAATTTTATATATATCAATAGCGTAATATAACCTAACCTAACCCAACCTAACACCTCGGCGGTAATATTTGACAACATTCCTGGCGAGTTGGCCTCTACGTATCCGTGGGACTTTTATATACATCAATAACGTAAAATAACCTAACCTAATCCAACCTAACCTGTCGGCGCTATTATTTGACAACATTCCTGGCTTGTTGGCCTCTACGTCTCCGTAGGACTTTTATATACATCAATAGCGTAATATAACCTAACCTAACCCAACCTAAGATCTCGCAATTAATATTAGCCAAGATTCCTGGCGAGTTGGCCTCTACGTCTCCGTGGGACTTTTATATACATCAATAACGTAATATAACCTAACCTAACCCAACCTAACCTTTCGGCGCTATTATTTGACAACATTCCTGGCGAGTTGGCCTCTACGTCTCCGTGGGGCCTTTATATACATCAATAACGTAATATAACCTAACCTAACACAACCCAACGTCTCGGCACTAATATTTGACAACATTCCTGGCGAGTTGGCCTCTACGTATCCGTGGGACCTTCATATACATCAATAACGTAATATAACCTAACTTAACCCAACCTAACCTTTCGGCGCTATTATTTGACAACATTCCTGGCGAGTTGGCCTCTACGTCTCCGTGTGACCTTCATATACATCAATAACGTAATATAACCTAACCTAACCCAACCTAACCACTCGGCGCTATTATTTGACCACATTCCTGTCGAGTTGGCCTCTACGTTTCCGTGGGACTTTTATATACATCAATAGCGTAATTTAACCTAAAATAACCCAACGTAACATCTCGGCTGTAATATTTCACAACATTCCTGGCTTGTTGGCCTCTATGTTTCCGTGGGACTTTTATATACATCAATAGCGTAATATAACTTAACCTACCCCAAACTAACATCTCGGTACTAATATTTGACAAAATTCCTGGCGAGTTGGTCTCTACGTCTCCGTGGGACCTTCATGTACATCAATAACGTAAAATAACCTAACCTAAGCCAACCTAACATTTCAGCGGTAATATTTGACAACATTCCTGGGGAGTTGGCCTCTACGTGTCCGTGGGACTTTTATATACATCAATAACGTAATATAACCTAACCTAACCCAACCTAACCTTTCGGCGCTATTATTTGACAACATTCCTGGCGAGTTGGCCTCTACGTCTCCGTGGGACCTTCATATACATCAATAACGTAATATAACCTAACTTAACCCAACCTAACCTTTCGGCGCTATTATTTGACAACATTCCTGGCGAGTTGGCCTCTACGTCTCCGTGGGACCTTCATATACATCAATAACGTAATATAACCTAACCTAACCCAACCTAACCATTCGGCGCTATTATTTGACAACATTCCTGGCTTGTTGGCCTCTACGTCTCCGTAGGACTTTTATATACATCAATAGCGTAATATAACCTAACCTAACCCAACCTAAGATCCCGGCATTAATATTAGACAACATTCCTGGCGAGTTGGCCTCTACGTCTCCGTGGGACCTTCATATACATCAATAACGTAATATAACCTAACCTAACCCAACCTAACATCTCGGCGGTAATATTTGACCACATTCCTGGCTTGTTGGCCTCTACGTCTCCGTGGGACATTCATATCCATCAATAACGTAATATAACCTGACCTAACTCAACCTAATCTTTCGGCGCTATTATTTGACAACATTCCTGGCGAGTTGGCCTCTACGTCTCCGTGGGACTCTTATATACATCAATAGCGTAATATAACCTAACCTAACGCAACCTAAGATCTCGGCGCTAATATTTGACAACATTCCTGCCGAGTTGGCCTCTACGTCTCCGTGGGGCCTTTATATACATCAATAACGTAATATAACCTAACCTAACACAACCCAACGTCTCGGCACTAATATTTGACAACATTCCTGGCGAGTTGGCCTCTACGTCTCCGTGGGACTTTTATATACATCAATAACGTAATATAACCTAACCTAATCCAACCTAACCTGTCGGCGCTATTATTTGACAACATTCCTGGCGAGTTGGCCTCTACGTCTCCGTGGGACCTTCATATACATCAATAACGTAATATAACCTAACCCAACCCAACCCAAACTCTCGGCGCTATTATTTGACAACATTACTGGCGAGTTGGCCTCTACGTTTCCGTGGGACTTTTATATACATCAATAGCGTAATATAACCTAACCTAACCCAACCTAAGATCTCGGCGCTAATATTTGACAACATTCCTGTCGAGTTGGCCTCTACGTCTCCGTGGGGCCTTCATATACATCAAAAACGTAATATAACCTAACCTAACCCAACCTAACATCTCGGCGGTAATATTTGACAACATTCCTGGCGAGTTGGCCTCTACGTCTCCGTGGGGCCTTTATATACATCAATAACGTAATATAACCTAACCTAACACAACCCAACGTCTCGGCACTAATATTTGACAACATTCCTGGCGAGTTGGCCTCTACGTCTCCGTGGGACTTTTATATACATCAATAACGTAATATAACCTAACCTAACCCAACCTAACCTGTCGGCGCTATTATTTGGCAACATTCCTGGCGTGTTCGCCTCTACGTCTACGTGGGACCTTCATATACATCAATAACGTAATATAACCTAACCTAACCCAACCTAACCTGTCGGCGCTATTATTTGACAACATTCCTGGCGAGTTGGCCTCTACGTCTCCGTGGGACTTTTATATACATCAATAACGTAATATAACCTAACCTAACCCAACCTAACCTTTCGGCGCTATTATTTGACAACATTACTGGCGAGTTGGCCTCTACGTATCCGTGGGACTTTTATATACATCAATAACGTAATATAACCTAACCTAATCCAACCTAACCTTTCGGCGCTATTATTTGACAACATTCCTGGCTTGTTGGCCTCTACGTCTCCGTAGGACTTTTATATACATCAATAGCGTAATATAACCTAACCTAACCCAACCTAAGATCTCGGCATTAATATTAGACAACATTCCTGGCGAGTTGGCCTCTACGTCTCCGTGGGACCTTCATATACATCAATAACGTAATATAACCTAACCTAACCCAACCTAACCTTTCGGCGCTATTATTTGACCACATTCCTGGCTTGTTGGCCTCTACGTCTCCGTGGGACCTTCATATACATCAATAACGTAATATAACCTAACCTAACCCAACCTAACCTTTCGGCGCTATTATTTGACCACATTCCTGGCTTGTTGGCCTCTACTTCTCCGTGGGACATTCATATCCATCAATAACGTAATATAACCTGGCCTAACCCAACCTAACATTTCGGCGCTATTATTTGACAACATTCCTGGCGAGTTGGCCTCTACGTCTCCGTGGGACTTTTATATACATCAATAGCGTAATATAACCTAACCTAACCCAACCTAAGATCTCGGCGCTAATATTTGACAACATTCCTGTCAATTTGGCCTATACGTCTCCGTGGGGCCTTCATATACATCAAAAACGTAATATAACCTAACCTAACCCAACCTAACATCTCGGCGGTAATATTTGACAACATTCCTGGCGAGTTGGCCTCTACGTCTTCGTGGGACTTTTATATACATCAATAACGTAATATATCCTAGCCTATTCCAGCCTAACCTTTCGGCGCTATTATTTGACAACATTCCTGGCTTGTTGGCCTCTACGTCTCCGTAGGACTTTTATATACATCAATAGCGTAATATAACCTAACCTAACCCAACCTAAGATCTCGGCGATATTATTTGACAACATTGCTGTCGAGTTGGCCTCTACGTCTCCGTGGGACTTTTATATACATCAATAGCGTAATATAACCTAACCTAACACAACCTAACATCTCGGTACCAATATTTGACAACATTCCTGGCGAGTTGGACTCTACGTCTCCGTGAGACCTTCATATCCATCAATAACGTAATATAACCTAACTTAACCCAACCTAACCTTTCGGCGCTATTATTTGACAACATTCCTGGCGAGTTGGCCTCTACGTCTCCGTGGGACTTTTATATACATAAATAACGTAATATAACCTAACCTAACCCAACCTATCCTTTCGGCGCTATTATTTGACAACATTCCTGGCGAGTTGGCCTCTACGTCTCCGTGAGACCTTCATATCCATCAATAACGTAATATAACCTAACTTAACCCAACCTAACCTTTCGACGCTATTATTTGACAACATTCCTGGCGAGTTGGCCTCTACGCCTCCGTGGGACTTTTATATACATCAATAACGTAATATAACCTAACCTAACCCAACCTAACCTTTCGGCGCTATTATTTGACAACATTACCGGCGAGTTGGCCTCTACGTCTCCGTGGGACTTTTATATACATCAGTAACGTAATATAACCTAACCTAACACAACCCAACCTCTCGGCACTAATATTTGACAACATTCCTGGCGAGTTGGCCTCTACGTCTCCGTGGGACTTTTATATACATCAATAACGTAATATAACATAACCTAACCCAACCTAACCTTTCGGCGCTATTATTTGACAACATTACTGGCGAGTTGGCCTCTACGTATCCGCGGGACTTTTATATACATCAATAACGTAATATAACCTAACCTAATCCAACCTAACCTTTCGGCGCTATTATTTGACAACATTCCTGGCTTGTTGGCCTCTACGTCTCCGTAGGACTTTTATATACATCAATAGCGTAATATAACCTAACCTAACCCAACCTAAGGTCTCGGCATTAATATTAGACAACATTCCTGGCGAGTTGGCCTCTACGTCTCCGTGGGACCTTCATATACATCAATAACGTAATATAACCTAACCTAACCCAACCTAACCTTTCGGCGCTATTATTTGACAACATTCCTGGCTTGTTGGCCTCTACGTCTCCGTGGGACATTCATATCCATCAATAACGTAATATAACCTGACCTAACTCAACCTAACCTTTCGGCGCTATTATTTGACAACATTCCTGGCTTGTTGGCCTCTACGTCTCCGTGGGACATTCATATCCATCAATAACGTAATATAACCTGACCTAACCCAACCCAAACTCTCGGTACTAATGTTTGACAACATTCCTGGCGAGTTGCCTCTACGTCTCCGTGGGACCTTCATATACATCAATAACGTAATATAACCTAACCTAACCCAACCTAACCTTTCGGCGCTATTATTTGACCACATTCCTGGCTTGTTGGCCTCTACGTCTCCGTAGGACTTTTATATACATCAATAGCGTAATATAACCTAACCTAACCCAACCTAAGGTCTCGGCATTAATATTAGACAACATTCCTGGCGAGTTGGCCTCTACGTCTCCGTGGGACCTTCATATACATCAATAACGTAATATAACCTAACCTAACCCAACCTAACCTTTCGGCGCTATTATTTGACAACATTCCTGGCTTGTTGGCCTCTACGTCTCCGTGGGACATTCATATCCATCAATAACGTAATATAACCTGACCTAACTCAACCTAACCTTTCGGCGCTATTATTTGACAACATTCCTGGCGAGTTGGCCTCTACGTCTCCGTGGGACTTTTATATACATCAATAGCGTAATATAACCTAACCTAACCCAACCTAAGATCTCGGCGCTAATATTTGACAACATTCCTGTCGAGTTGGCCTCTACGTCTCCGTGGGGCCTTCATATACATCAAAAACGTAATATAACCTAACCTAACCCAACCTAACATCTCGGCGGTATTATTTGACAACATTCCTGGCGAGTTGGCCTCTACGTCTCCGTGGGGCCTTTATATACATCAATAACGTAATATAACCTAACCTAACACAACCCAACGTCTCGGCACTAATATTTGACAACATTCCTGGCGAGTTGGCCTCTACGTCTCCGTGGGACTTTTATATACATCAATAACGTAATATAACCTAACCTAACCCAACCTAACCTGTCGGCGCTATTATTTGACAACATTCCTGGCTTGTTGGCCTCTACGTCTCCGTAGGACTTTTATATACATCAATAGCGTAATATAACCTAACCCAACCCAACCTAAGATCTCGCAATTAATATTAGCCAACATTCCTGGCGAGTTGGCCTCTACGTCTCCGTGGGACCTTCATATACATCAATAACGTAATATAACCTAACCTAACCCAACCTAACCTTTCGGCGCTATTATTTGACCACATTCCTGGCATGTTGGCCTCTACGTCTCCGTGGGACATTCATATCCATCAATAACGTAATATAACCTGACCTAACTCAACCTAACCTTTCGGCGCTATTATTTGACAACATTCCTGGCGAGTTGGCCTCTACGTCTCCGTGGGGCCTTTATATACATCAATAACGTAATATAACCTAACCTAACACAACCCAACGTCTCGGCACTAATATTTGACAACATTCCTGGCGAGTTGGCCTCTACGTCTCCGTAGGGCCTTATATACATCAATAACGTAATATAACCTAACCTAACACAACCCAACCTCTCGGCACTAATATTTGACAACATTCCTGGCGAGTTGGCCTCTACGTCTCCGTGGGACTTTTATATACATCAATAACGTAATATAACATAACCTAACCCAACCTAACCTTTCGGCGCTATTATTTGACAACATTACTGGCGAGTTGGCCTCTACGTATCCGCGGGACTTTTATATACATCAATAACGTAATATAACCTAACCTAATCCAACCTAACCTTTCGGCGCTATTATTTGACAACATTCCTGGCTTGTTGGCCTCTACGTCTCCGTAGGACTTTTATATACATCAATAGCGTAATATAACCTAACCTAACCCAACCTAAGGTCTCGGCATTAATATTAGACAACATTCCTGGCGAGTTGGCCTCTACGTCTCCGTGGGACCTTCATATACATCAATAACGTAATATAACCTAACCTAACCCAACCTAACCTTTCGGCGCTATTATTTGACAACATTCCTGGCTTGTTGGCCTCTACGTCTCCGTGGGACATTTATATCCATCAATAACGTAATATAACCTGACCTAACTCAACCTAACCTTTCGGCGCTATTATTTGACAACATTCCTGGCTTGTTGGCCTCTACGTCTCCGTGGGACATTCATATCCATCAATAACGTAATATAACCTGACCTAACTCAACCTAACCTTTCGGCG
Source organism: Xylocopa violacea (assembly GCA_963969225.1). Lineage (NCBI taxonomy): Eukaryota > Metazoa > Arthropoda > Insecta > Hymenoptera > Apidae > Xylocopa > Xylocopa violacea. Next base: position 1,261,017 of record CAXAJV010000918.1, read on the forward strand.
CTATTATTTGACAACATTCCTGGCGAGTTGGCCTCTACGTCTCCGTGGGACTTTTATATACATCAATAGCGTAATATAACCTAACCTAACCCAACCTAAGATCTCGGCGCTAATATTTGACAACATTCCTGTCGAGTTGGCCTCTACGTCTCCGTGGGGCCTTCATATACATCAAAAACGTAATATAACCTAACCTAACCCAACCTAACATCTCGGCGGTATTATTTGACAACATTCCTGGCGAGTTGGCCTCTACGTCTCCGTGGGGCCTTTATATACATCAATAACGTAATATAACCTAACCTAACACAACCCAACGTCTCGGCACTAATATTTGACAACATTCCTGGCGAGTTGGCCTCTACGTCTCCGTAGGGCCTTATATACATCAATAACGTAATATAACCTAACCTAACCCAACCTAACCTGTCGGCGCTATTATTTGACAACATTCCAGGCGAGTTGGCCTCTACGTCTCCGTGGGACCTTCATATACATCAATAACGTAATATAACCTAACCTAACCCAACCTAACCTTTCGGCGCTATTATTTGACCACATTCCTGGCTTGTTGGCCTCTACGTCTCCGTGGGACATTCATATCCATCAATAACGTAATATAACCTGACCTAACTCAACCTAACCTTTCGGCGCTATTATTTGACAACATTCCTGGCGAGTTGGCCTCTACGTCTCCGTGGGACTTTTATATACATCAATAGCGTAATATAACCTAACCTAACCCAACCTAAGATCTCGGCGCTAATATTTGACAACATTCCTGTCGAGTTGGCCTCTACGTCTCCGTGGGGCCTTCATATACATCAAAAACGTAATATAACCTAACCTAACCCAACCTAACATCTCGGCGGTATTATTTGACAACATTCCAGGCGAGTTGGCCTCTACGTCTCCGTGGGACCTTCATATACATCAATAACGTAATATAACCTAACCTAACCCAACCTAACCTTTCGGCGCTATTATTTGACCACATTCCTGGCTTGTTGGCCTCTACGTCTCCGTGGGAATTTTATATATATCAATAGCGTAATATAACCTAACCTAACCCAACCTAACACCTCGGCGGTAATATTTGACAACATTCCTGGCGAGTTGGCCTCTACGTATCCGTGGGACTTTTATATACATCAATAACGTAAAATAACCTAACCTAATCCAACCTAACCTGTCGGCGCTATTATTTGACAACATTCCTGGCTTGTTGGCCTCTACGTCTCCGTAGGACTTTTATATACATCAATAGCGTAATATAACCTAACCTAACCCAACCTAAGATCTCGCAATTAATATTAGCCAAGATTCCTGGCGAGTTGGCCTCTACGTCTCCGTGGGACTTTTATATACATCAATAACGTAATATAACCTAACCTAACCCAACCTAACCTTTCGGCGCTATTATTTGACAACATTCCTGGCGAGTTGGCCTCTACGTCTCCGTGGGGCCTTTATATACATCAATAACGTAATATAACCTAACCTAACACAACCCAACGTCTCGGCACTAATATTTGACAACATTCCTGGCGAGTTGGCCTCTACGTATCCGTGGGACCTTCATATACATCAATAACGTAATATAACCTAACTTAACCCAACCTAACCTTTCGGCGCTATTATTTGACAACATTCCTGGCGAGTTGGCCTCTACGTCTCCGTGTGACCTTCATATACATCAATAACGTAATATAACCTAACCTAACCCAACCTAACCACTCGGCGCTATTATTTGACCACATTCCTGTCGAGTTGGCCTCTACGTTTCCGTGGGACTTTTATATACATCAATAGCGTAATTTAACCTAAAATAACCCAACGTAACATCTCGGCTGTAATATTTCACAACATTCCTGGCTTGTTGGCCTCTATGTTTCCGTGGGACTTTTATATACATCAATAGCGTAATATAACTTAACCTACCCCAAACTAACATCTCGGTACTAATATTTGACAAAATTCCTGGCGAGTTGGTCTCTACGTCTCCGTGGGACCTTCATGTACATCAATAACGTAAAATAACCTAACCTAAGCCAACCTAACATTTCAGCGGTAATATTTGACAACATTCCTGGGGAGTTGGCCTCTACGTGTCCGTGGGACTTTTATATACATCAATAACGTAATATAACCTAACCTAACCCAACCTAACCTTTCGGCGCTATTATTTGACAACATTCCTGGCGAGTTGGCCTCTACGTCTCCGTGGGACCTTCATATACATCAATAACGTAATATAACCTAACTTAACCCAACCTAACCTTTCGGCGCTATTATTTGACAACATTCCTGGCGAGTTGGCCTCTACGTCTCCGTGGGACCTTCATATACATCAATAACGTAATATAACCTAACCTAACCCAACCTAACCATTCGGCGCTATTATTTGACAACATTCCTGGCTTGTTGGCCTCTACGTCTCCGTAGGACTTTTATATACATCAATAGCGTAATATAACCTAACCTAACCCAACCTAAGATCCCGGCATTAATATTAGACAACATTCCTGGCGAGTTGGCCTCTACGTCTCCGTGGGACCTTCATATACATCAATAACGTAATATAACCTAACCTAACCCAACCTAACATCTCGGCGGTAATATTTGACCACATTCCTGGCTTGTTGGCCTCTACGTCTCCGTGGGACATTCATATCCATCAATAACGTAATATAACCTGACCTAACTCAACCTAATCTTTCGGCGCTATTATTTGACAACATTCCTGGCGAGTTGGCCTCTACGTCTCCGTGGGACTCTTATATACATCAATAGCGTAATATAACCTAACCTAACGCAACCTAAGATCTCGGCGCTAATATTTGACAACATTCCTGCCGAGTTGGCCTCTACGTCTCCGTGGGGCCTTTATATACATCAATAACGTAATATAACCTAACCTAACACAACCCAACGTCTCGGCACTAATATTTGACAACATTCCTGGCGAGTTGGCCTCTACGTCTCCGTGGGACTTTTATATACATCAATAACGTAATATAACCTAACCTAATCCAACCTAACCTGTCGGCGCTATTATTTGACAACATTCCTGGCGAGTTGGCCTCTACGTCTCCGTGGGACCTTCATATACATCAATAACGTAATATAACCTAACCCAACCCAACCCAAACTCTCGGCGCTATTATTTGACAACATTACTGGCGAGTTGGCCTCTACGTTTCCGTGGGACTTTTATATACATCAATAGCGTAATATAACCTAACCTAACCCAACCTAAGATCTCGGCGCTAATATTTGACAACATTCCTGTCGAGTTGGCCTCTACGTCTCCGTGGGGCCTTCATATACATCAAAAACGTAATATAACCTAACCTAACCCAACCTAACATCTCGGCGGTAATATTTGACAACATTCCTGGCGAGTTGGCCTCTACGTCTCCGTGGGGCCTTTATATACATCAATAACGTAATATAACCTAACCTAACACAACCCAACGTCTCGGCACTAATATTTGACAACATTCCTGGCGAGTTGGCCTCTACGTCTCCGTGGGACTTTTATATACATCAATAACGTAATATAACCTAACCTAACCCAACCTAACCTGTCGGCGCTATTATTTGGCAACATTCCTGGCGTGTTCGCCTCTACGTCTACGTGGGACCTTCATATACATCAATAACGTAATATAACCTAACCTAACCCAACCTAACCTGTCGGCGCTATTATTTGACAACATTCCTGGCGAGTTGGCCTCTACGTCTCCGTGGGACTTTTATATACATCAATAACGTAATATAACCTAACCTAACCCAACCTAACCTTTCGGCGCTATTATTTGACAACATTACTGGCGAGTTGGCCTCTACGTATCCGTGGGACTTTTATATACATCAATAACGTAATATAACCTAACCTAATCCAACCTAACCTTTCGGCGCTATTATTTGACAACATTCCTGGCTTGTTGGCCTCTACGTCTCCGTAGGACTTTTATATACATCAATAGCGTAATATAACCTAACCTAACCCAACCTAAGATCTCGGCATTAATATTAGACAACATTCCTGGCGAGTTGGCCTCTACGTCTCCGTGGGACCTTCATATACATCAATAACGTAATATAACCTAACCTAACCCAACCTAACCTTTCGGCGCTATTATTTGACCACATTCCTGGCTTGTTGGCCTCTACGTCTCCGTGGGACCTTCATATACATCAATAACGTAATATAACCTAACCTAACCCAACCTAACCTTTCGGCGCTATTATTTGACCACATTCCTGGCTTGTTGGCCTCTACTTCTCCGTGGGACATTCATATCCATCAATAACGTAATATAACCTGGCCTAACCCAACCTAACATTTCGGCGCTATTATTTGACAACATTCCTGGCGAGTTGGCCTCTACGTCTCCGTGGGACTTTTATATACATCAATAGCGTAATATAACCTAACCTAACCCAACCTAAGATCTCGGCGCTAATATTTGACAACATTCCTGTCGTTTTGGCCTATACGTCTCCGTGGGGCCTTCATATACATCAAAAACGTAATATAACCTAACCTAACCCAACCTAACATCTCGGCGGTAATATTTGACAACATTCCTGGCGAGTTGGCCTCTACGTCTTCGTGGGACTTTTATATACATCAATAACGTAATATATCCTAGCCTATTCCAGCCTAACCTTTCGGCGCTATTATTTGACAACATTCCTGGCTTGTTGGCCTCTACGTCTCCGTAGGACTTTTATATACATCAATAGCGTAATATAACCTAACCTAACCCAACCTAAGATCTCGGCGATATTATTTGACAACATTGCTGTCGAGTTGGCCTCTACGTCTCCGTGGGACTTTTATATACATCAATAGCGTAATATAACCTAACCTAACACAACCTAACATCTCGGTACCAATATTTGACAACATTCCTGGCGAGTTGGACTCTACGTCTCCGTGAGACCTTCATATCCATCAATAACGTAATATAACCTAACTTAACCCAACCTAACCTTTCGGCGCTATTATTTGACAACATTCCTGGCGAGTTGGCCTCTACGTCTCCGTGGGACTTTTATATACATAAATAACGTAATATAACCTAACCTAACCCAACCTATCCTTTCGGCGCTATTATTTGACAACATTCCTGGCGAGTTGGCCTCTACGTCTCCGTGAGACCTTCATATCCATCAATAACGTAATATAACCTAACTTAACCCAACCTAACCTTTCGACGCTATTATTTGACAACATTCCTGGCGAGTTGGCCTCTACGCCTCCGTGGGACTTTTATATACATCAATAACGTAATATAACCTAACCTAACCCAACCTAACCTTTCGGCGCTATTATTTGACAACATTACCGGCGAGTTGGCCTCTACGTCTCCGTGGGACTTTTATATACATCAGTAACGTAATATAACCTAACCTAACCCAACCTAACCTGTCGGCGCTATTATTTGACAACATTCCTGGCGAGTTGGCCTCTACGTCTCCGTGGGACCTTCATATACATCAATAACGTAATATAACCTAACCTAACCCAACCCAAACTCTCGGTACTAATATTTGACAACATTCCTGGCGAGTTGGCCTCTACGTCTCCGTGGGACCTTCATATACATCAATAACGTAATATAACCTAACCTAACCCAACCTAACCTTTCGGCGCTATTATTTGACCACATTCCTGGCTTGTTGGCCTCTACGTCTCCGTGGGACATTCATATCCATCAATAACGTAATATAACCTGACCTAACCCAACCTAAGATCTCGGCGCTAATATTTGACAACATTCCTGTCGAGTTGGCCTCTACGTCTCCGTGGGGCCTTCATATACATCAAAAACGTAATATAACCTAACCTAACCCAACCTAACATCTCGGCGGTAATATTTGACAACATTCCTGGCGAGTTGGCCTCTACGTCTCCGTGGGGCCTTTATATACATCAATAACGTAATATAACCTAACCTAACACAACCCAACGTCTCGGCACTAATATTTGACAACATTCCTGGCGAGTTGGCCTCTACGTCTCCGTGGGACTTTTATATACATCAATAACGTAATATAACCTAACCTAACCCAACCTAACCTGTCGGCGCTATTATTTGGCAACATTCCTGGCGTGTTCGCCTCTACGTCTACGTGGGACCTTCATATACATCAATAACGTAATATAACCTAACCTAACCCAACCTAACCTGTCGGCGCTATTATTTGACAATATTCCTGGCGAGTTGGCCTCTACGTCTCCGTGGGACTTTTATATACATCAATAACGTAATATAACCTAACCTAACCCAACCTAACCTTTCGGCGCTATTATTTGACAACATTACTGGCGAGTTGGCCTCTACGTATCCGTGGGACTTTTATATACATCAATAACGTAATATAACCTAACCTAATCCAACCTAACCTTTCGGCGCTATTATTTGACAACATTCCTGGCTTGTTGGCCTCTACGTCTCCGTAGGACTTTTATATACATCAATAGCGTAATATAACCTAACCTAACCCAACCTAAGATCTCGGCGCTAATATTTGACAACATTCCTGTCGAGTTGGCCTCTACGTCTCCGTGGGGCCATCATATACATCAAAAACGTAATGTAACCTTACCTAACCCAACCTAACATCTCGGCGGTAATATTTGACAACATTCCTGGCGAGTTGGCCTCTACGTCTGCGTGGGGCCTTTCTATACATCAATAACGTAATATAACCTAACCTAACACAACCCAACGTCTCGGCACTAATATTTGACAACATTCCTGGCGAGTTGGCCTCTACGTTTCCGTGGGGCTTTTATATACATCAATAACGTAATATAACCTATCCCAACCCAAAGTAACGTCTCGGAGGTAATGTTTAACCACATTCCTGGCTTGTTGGCCTCTACGTTTCCGTGGGACTTTTATATACATCAATAACGTAATATAACCTAACCTAACCCAACCTAACCTGTCGGCGCTATTATTTGACAACATTCCTGGCGAGTTGGCCTCTACGTCTCCGTGGGACCTTCATATACATCAATAACGTAATACAACCTAACCTAACCCAACCTAACCATTCGGCGCTATTATTTGACCACATTCCTGGCTTGTTGGCCTCTACGTCTCCGTGGGACATTCATATCCATCAATAATGTAATTTAACCTAAAATAACCCAACGTAACATCTCGGCTGTAATATTTCACAACATTCCTGGCTTGTTGGCCTCTATGTTTCCGTGGGACCTTTATATACATCAATAGCGTAATATAACCTAACCTAACCCAACCTAAGATCTCGGCGCTAATATTTGACAACATTCCTGTCGAGTTGGCCTCTACGTCTCCGTGGGGCCATCATATACATCAAAAACGTAATATAACCTTACCTAACCCAACCTAACATCTCGGCGGTAATATTTGACAACATTCCTGGCGAGTTGGCCTCTACGTCTCCGTGGGGCCTTTATATACATCAATAACGTAATATAACCTAACCTAACACAACCCAACGTCTCGGCACTAATATTTGACAACATTCCTGGCGAGTTGGCCTCTACGTTTCCGTGGGGCTTTTATATACATCAATAACGTAATATAACCTATCCCAACCCAAAGTAACGTCTCGGAGGTAATGTTTAACCACATTCCTGGCTTGTTGGCCTCTACGTTTCCGTGGGACTTTTATATACATCAATAACGTAATATAACCTAACCTAACCCAACCTAACCTTTCGGCGCTATTATTTGACAACATTACTGGCGAGTTGGCCTCTACGTCTCCGTGGGACTTTTATATACATCAATAACGTAATATAACCCAACCTAACCCAACCTAACCTGTCGGCGCTATTATTTGACAACATTCCTGGCGAGTTGGCCTCTACGTCTCCGTGGGACCTTCATATACATCAATAACGTAATATAACCTAACCTAACCCAACCCAAACTCTCGGTACTAATGTTTGACAACATTCCTGGCGAGTTGCCTCTACGTCTCCGTGGGACCTTCATATACATCAATAACGTAATATAACCTAACCTAACCCAACCTAACCTTTCGGCGCTATTATTTGACCACATTCCTGGCTTGTTGGCCTCTACTTCTCCGTGGGACATTCATATCCATCAATAACGTAATATAACCTGACCTAACCCAACCTAACATTTCGGCGCTATTATTTGACAACATTCCTGGCGAGTTGGCCTCTACGTCTCCGTGGGACTTTTATATACATCAATAGCGTAATATAACCTAACCTAACCCAACCTAAGATCTCGGCGCTAATATTTGACAACATTCCTGTCGTTTTGGCCTATACGTCTCCGTGGGGCCTTCATATACATCAAAAACGTAATATAACCTAACCTAACCCAACCTAACATCTCGGCGGTAATATTTGACAACATTCCTGGCGAGTTGGCCACTACGTCTCCGTGGGACTTTTATATACATCAATAGCGTAATATAACCTAACCTAACACAACCTAACATCTCGGTACTAATATTTGACAACATTCCTGGCGAGTTGGACTCTACGTCTCCGTGGGAATTTTATATATATCAATAGCGTAATAGAACCTAACCTAACCCAACCTAACCTTTCGGCGCTATTATTTGACAACATTCCTGGCGAGTTGGCCTCTACGTCTCCGTGAGACCTTCATATCCATCAATAACGTAATATAACCTAACTTAACCCAACCTAACCTTTCGGCGCTATTATTTGACAACATTCCTGGCGAGTTGGCCTCTACGCCTCCGTGGGACTTTTATATACATCAATAACGTAATATAACCTAACCTAACCCAACCTAACCTTTCGGCGCTATTATTTGACAACATTACCGGCGAGTTGGCCTCTACGTCTCCGTGGGACTTTTATATACATCAGTAACGTAGTATAACCTAACCTAACCCAACCTAACCTTTCGGCGCTATTATTTGACAACATTCCTGGCGAGTTGGCCTCTACGTCTCCGTGGGACCTTCATATACATCAATAACGTAATATAACCTAACTTAACCCAACCTAACCTTTCGGCGCTATTATTTGACAACATTCCTGGCGGGTTGGCCTCTACGTCTCCGTGGGACCTTCATATACATCAATAACGTAATATAACCTAACCTAACCCAACCTAACCTTTCGGCGCTATTATGTGACCATATTCCTGTCGAGTTGGCCTCTACGTCTCCGTGGGACTTTTATATACATAAATAGCGTAATATAACCTAACCTAACACAACCTAACATCTCGGTACCAATATTTGACAACATTCCTGGCGAGTTGGCCTCTACGTCTCCGTAGGGCCTTATATACATCAATAACGTAATATAACCTAACCTAACACAACCCAACCTCTCGGCACTAATATTTGACAACATTCCTGGCGAGTTGGCCTCTACGTTTCCGTGGGGCTTTTATATACATCAATAACGTAATATAACCTAACCTAACCCAAAGTAACGTCTCAGCGCTATTATTTGACAACATTCCTGGCGAGTTGGCCTCTACGTATCCGTGGGACTTTTATATACATCAATAACGTAATATAACCTAACCTAACACAACCGAACCTCTCGGTACTAATATTTGACAACATTCCTGGCGAGTTGGCCTCTACGTCTCCGTGGGACCTTCATATACATCAATAACGCAATATAACATAACCTAACCCAACCTAACCTTTCGGCGCTATTATTTGACCACATTCCTGGCTTGTTGGCCTCTACGTCTCCGTTGGACTTTTATATACATCAATAGCGTAATATAGCCTAACCTAACCCAACCTAAGATCTCGGCGATATTATTTGACAACATTCCTGTCGAGTTGGCGACTACGTCTCCGTGGGACTATTATATACATCAATAGCGTAATATAACCTAACCTAACACAACCTAACATCTCGGTACTAATATTTGACAACATTCCTGGCGAGTTGGCCTCTACGTGTCCGTGGGACTTTTATATACATCAATAACGTAATATAACCTAACCTAACCCAACCTAACCTTTCGGCGCTATTATTTGACAACATTCCTGGCGAGTTGGCCTCTACGTCTCCGTGAGACCTTCATATCCATCAATAACGTAATATAACCTAACTTAACCCAACCTAACCTTTCGGCGCTATTATTTGACAACATTCCTGGCGAGTTGGCCTCTACGTCTCCGTGGGACTTTTATATACATAAATAACGTAATATAACCTAACCTAACCCAACCTATCCTTTCGGCGCTATTATTTGACAACATTACCGGCGAGTTGGCCTCTACGCCTCCGTGGGACTTTTATATACATCAATAACGTAATATAACCTAACCTAACCCAACCTAACCTTTCGGCGCTATTATTTGACAACATTCCTGGCGAGTTGGCCTCTACGTCTCCGTGGGACCTTCATATACATCAATAACGTAATATAACCTAACTTAACCCAACCTAACCTTTCGGCGCTATTATTTGACAACATTCCTGGCGGGTTGGCCTCTACGTCTCCGTGGGACCTTCATATACATCAATAACGTAATATAACCTAACCTAACCCAACCTAACCTTTCGGCGCTATTATTTGACCATATTCCTGTCGAGTTGGCCTCTACGTCTCCGTGGGACTTTTATATACATCAATAGCGTAATATAACCTAACCTAACACAACCTAACATCTCGGTACCAATATTTGACAACATTCCTGGCGAGTTGGACTCTACGTCTCCGTGGGAATTTTATATATATCAATAGCGTAATATAACCTAACCTAACCCAACCTAACACCTCGGCGGTAATATTTGACAACATTCCTGGCGAGTTGGCCTCTACGTCTCCGTAGGGCCTTATATACATCAATAACGTAATATAACCTAACCTAACACAACCCAACCTCTCGGCACTAATATTTGACAACATTCCTGGCCAGTTGGCCTCTACGTTTCCGTGGGGCTTTTATATACATCAATAACGTAATATAACCTAACCTAACCCAAAGTAACGTCTCAGCGCTATTATTTGACAACATTCCTGGCGAGTTGGCCTCTACGTATCCGTGGGACTTTTATATACATCAATAACGTAATATAACCTAACCTAACACAACCCAACCTCTCGGTACTAATATTTGACAACATTCCTGGCGAGTTGGCCTCTACGTCTCCGTGGGACCTTCATATACATCAATAACGCAATATAACATAACCTAACCCAACCTAACCTTTCGGCGCTATTATTTGACCACATTCCTGGCTTGTTGGCCTCTACGTCTCCGTGGGACTTTTATATACATCAATAGCGTAATATAACCTAACCTAACCCAACCTAAGATCTCGGCGATATTATTTGACAACATTCCTGTCGAGTTGGCGACTACGTCTCCGTGGGACTTTTATATACATCAATAGCGTAATATAACCTAACCTAACACAACCTAACATCTCGGTACTAATATTTGACAACATTCCTGGCGAGTTGGCCTCTACGTGTCCGTGGGACTTTTATATACATCAATAACGTAATATAACCTAACCTAACCCAACCTAACCTTTCGGCGCTATTATTTGACAACATTCCTGGCGAGTTGGCCTCTACGTCTCCGTGAGACCTTCATATCCATCAATAACGTAATATAACCTAACTTAACCCAACCTAACCTTTCGGCGCTATTATTTGACAACATTCCTGGCGAGTTGGCCTCTACGTCTCCGTGGGACTTTTATATACATAAATAACGTAACATAACCTAACCTAACCCAACCTATCCTTTCGGCGCTATTATTTGACAACATTACCGGCGAGTTGGCCTCTACGTCTCCGTGGGACTTTTATATACATCAGTAACGTAATATAACCTAACCTAACCCAACCTAACCTTTCGGCGCTATTATTTGACAACATTCCTGGCGAGTTGGCCTCTACGTCTCCGTGGGACCTTCATATACATCAATAACGTAATATAACCTAACTTAACCCAACCTAACCTTTCGGCGCTATTATTTGACAACATTCCTGGCGGGTTGGACTCTACGTCTCCGTGGGACCTTCATATACATCAATAACGTAATATAACCTAACCTAACCCAACCTAACCTTTCGGCGCTATTATTTGACCACATTCCTGTCGAGTTGGCCTCTACGTCTCCGTGGGACTTTTATATACATCAATAGCGTAATATAACCTAACCTAACACAACCTAACATCTCGGTACTAATATTTGACAACATTCCTGGCGAGTTGGACTCTACGTCTCCGTGGGAATTTTATATATATCAATAGCGTAATATAACCTAACCTAACCCAACCTAACCTTTCGGCGCTATTATTTGACAACATTACCGGCGAGTTGGCCTCTACGTCTCCGTGGGACTTTTATATACATCAATAACGTAATATAACCTAACCTAACCCAACCTAACCTTTCGGCGCTATTATTTGACAACATTCCTGGCGAGTTGGCCTCTACGTCTCCGTGAGACCTTCATATACATCAATAACGTAATATAACCTAACTTAACCCAACCTAACCTTTCGGCGCTATTATTTGACAACATTCCTGGCGAGTTGGCCTCTACGTCTCCGTGAGACCTTCATATCCATCAATAACGTAATATAACCTAACCTAACACAACCCAACCTCTCGGCACTAATATTTGACAACATTCCTGGCGAGTTGGCCTCTACGTTTCCGTGGGGCTTTTATATACATCAATAACGTAATATAACCTAACCTAACCCAAAGTAACGACTCGGAGGTAATGTTTAACCACATTCCTGGCTTGTTGGCCTCTACGTTTCCGTGAGACCTTTATATACATCAATAACGTAATATAACCTAACCTAACCCAACCTAACATCTCGGCGGTAATAGTTGACAACATTCCTGGCGAATTGGCCTCTACGTCTCCGTGAGACTTTCATATCCATCAATAACGTAATATAACATTATATAAACCAACCTAACCTCTCGGCGCTATTATTTGACAACATTCCTGGCGAGTTGGCCTCTACGTGTCCGTGGGACTTTTATATACATCAATAACGTAATATAACCTAACCTAACCCAACCTAACATTTCGGCGCTATTATTTGACAACATTCCTGGCGAGTTGGCCTCTACGTCTCCGTGAGACCTTCATATCCATCAATAACGTAATATAACCTAACTTAACCCAACCTAACCTTTCGGCGCTATTATTTGACAACATTCCTGGCGAGTTGGCCTCTACGTATCCGTGGGACTTTTATATACATCAATAACGTAATATAACCTAACCTAATCCAACCTAACCTTTCGGCGCTATTATTTGACCACATTCCTGGCGAGTTGGACTCTACGTCTCCGTGGGACCTTCATGTACATCAATAACGTAAAATAACCTAACCTAAGCCAACCTAACATTTCAGCGGTAATATTTGACAACATTCCTGGCGAGTTGGCGTCTACGTCTCCGTGGGGCCTTTATATACATCAATAACGTAATATAACCTAACCTAACACAACCCAACCTCTCGGTACTAATATTTGACAACATTCCTGGCGAGTTGGCCTCTACGTCTCCGTAGGGCCTTATATATATCAATAACATAATATAACCTAACCTAGCACAACCCAACCTTTCGGCGCTATTATTTGACAACATTCCTGGCGAGTTGGCCTCTACGTTTCCGTGGGGCTTTTATATACATCAATAACGTAATATAACCTAACCTAACCCAAAGTAACGTCTCGGAGGTAATGTTTAACCACATTCCTGGCTTGTTGGCCTCTACGTTTCCGTGAGACCTTTATATACATCAATAACGTAATATAACCTAACCTAACCCAACCTAACATCTCGGCGGTAATAGTTGACAACATTCCTGGCGAATTGGCCTCTACGTCTCCGTGAGACTTTCATATCCATCAATAACGTAATATAACATTATATAAACCAACCTAACATCTCGGCGCTATTATTTGACAACATTCCTGGCGAGTTGGCCTCTACGTTTCCGTATGACCTTTATATACATCAATAGCGTAATATAACCTAACCTAACCCAACCTAACCTTTCGGCGCTATTATTTGACAACATTCCTGGCGAGTTGGCCTCTACGTCTCCGTGAGACCTTCATATCCATCAATAACGTAATATAACCTAACTTAACCCAACCTAACCTTTCGGCGCTATTATTTGACAACATTCCTGGCGAGTTGGCCTCTACGCCTCCGTGGGACTTTTATATACATCAATAACGTAATATAACCTAACCTAACCCAACCTAACCTTTCGGCGCTATTATTTGACAACATTACCGGCGAGTTGGCCTCTACGTCTCCGTGGGACTTTTATATACATCAGTAACGTAGTATAACCTAACCTAACCCAACCTAACCTTTCGGCGCTATTATTTGACAACATTCCTGGCGAGTTGGCCTCTACGTCTCCGTGGGACCTTCATATACATCAATAACGTAATATAACCTAACTTAACCCAACCTAACCTTTCGGCGCTATTATTTGACAACATTCCTGGCGGGTTGGCCTCTACGTCTCCGTGGGACCTTCATATACATCAATAACGTAATATAACCTAACCTAACCCAACCTAACCTTTCGGCGCTATTATGTGACCATATTCCTGTCGAGTTGGCCTCTACGTCTCCGTGGGACTTTTATATACATAAATAGCGTAATATAACCTAACCTAACACAACCTAACATCTCGGTACCAATATTTGACAACATTCCTGGCGAGTTGGCCTCTACGTCTCCGTAGGGCCTTATATACATCAATAACGTAATATAACCTAACCTAACACAACCCAACCTCTCGGCACTAATATTTGACAACATTCCTGGCGAGTTGGCCTCTACGTTTCCGTGGGGCTTTTATATACATCAATAACGTAATATAACCTAACCTAACCCAAAGTAACGTCTCAGCGCTATTATTTGACAACATTCCTGGCGAGTTGGCCTCTACGTATCCGTGGGACTTTTATATACATCAATAACGTAATATAACCTAACCTAACACAACCGAACCTCTCGGTACTAATATTTGACAACATTCCTGGCGAGTTGGCCTCTACGTCTCCGTGGGACCTTCATATACATCAATAACGCAATATAACATAACCTAACCCAACCTAACCTTTCGGCGCTATTATTTGACCACATTCCTGGCTTGTTGGCCTCTACGTCTCCGTTGGACTTTTATATACATCAATAGCGTAATATAGCCTAACCTAACCCAACCTAAGATCTCGGCGATATTATTTGACAACATTCCTGTCGAGTTGGCGACTACGTCTCCGTGGGACTATTATATACATCAATAGCGTAATATAACCTAACCTAACACAACCTAACATCTCGGTACTAATATTTGACAACATTCCTGGCGAGTTGGCCTCTACGTGTCCGTGGGACTTTTATATACATCAATAACGTAATATAACCTAACCTAACCCAACCTAACCTTTCGGCGCTATTATTTGACAACATTCCTGGCGAGTTGGCCTCTACGTCTCCGTGAGACCTTCATATCCATCAATAACGTAATATAACCTAACTTAACCCAACCTAACCTTTCGGCGCTATTATTTGACAACATTCCTGGCGAGTTGGCCTCTACGTCTCCGTGGGACTTTTATATACATAAATAACGTAATATAACCTAACCTAACCCAACCTATCCTTTCGGCGCTATTATTTGACAACATTACCGGCGAGTTGGCCTCTACGCCTCCGTGGGACTTTTATATACATCAATAACGTAATATAACCTAACCTAACCCAACCTAACCTTTCGGCGCTATTATTTGACAACATTCCTGGCGAGTTGGCCTCTACGTCTCCGTGGGACCTTCATATACATCAATAACGTAATATAACCTAACTTAACCCAACCTAACCTTTCGGCGCTATTATTTGACAACATTCCTGGCGGGTTGGCCTCTACGTCTCCGTGGGACCTTCATATACATCAATAACGTAATATAACCTAACCTAACCCAACCTAACCTTTCGGCGCTATTATTTGACCATATTCCTGTCGAGTTGGCCTCTACGTCTCCGTGGGACTTTTATATACATCAATAGCGTAATATAACCTAACCTAACACAACCTAACATCTCGGTACCAATATTTGACAACATTCCTGGCGAGTTGGACTCTACGTCTCCGTGGGAATTTTATATATATCAATAGCGTAATATAACCTAACCTAACCCAACCTAACACCTCGGCGGTAATATTTGACAACATTCCTGGCGAGTTGGCCTCTACGTCTCCGTAGGGCCTTATATACATCAATAACGTAATATAACCTAACCTAACACAACCCAACCTCTCGGCACTAATATTTGACAACATTCCTGGCCAGTTGGCCTCTACGTTTCCGTGGGGCTTTTATATACATCAATAACGTAATATAACCTAACCTAACCCAAAGTAACGTCTCAGCGCTATTATTTGACAACATTCCTGGCGAGTTGGCCTCTACGTATCCGTGGGACTTTTATATACATCAATAACGTAATATAACCTAACCTAACACAACCCAACCTCTCGGTACTAATATTTGACAACATTCCTGGCGAGTTGGCCTCTACGTCTCCGTGGGACCTTCATATACATCAATAACGCAATATAACATAACCTAACCCAACCTAACCTTTCGGCGCTATTATTTGACCACATTCCTGGCTTGTTGGCCTCTACGTCTCCGTGGGACTTTTATATACATCAATAGCGTAATATAACCTAACCTAACCCAACCTAAGATCTCGGCGATATTATTTGACAACATTCCTGTCGAGTTGGCGACTACGTCTCCGTGGGACTTTTATATACATCAATAGCGTAATATAACCTAACCTAACACAACCTAACATCTCGGTACTAATATTTGACAACATTCCTGGCGAGTTGGCCTCTACGTGTCCGTGGGACTTTTATATACATCAATAACGTAATATAACCTAACCTAACCCAACCTAACCTTTCGGCGCTATTATTTGACAACATTCCTGGCGAGTTGGCCTCTACGTCTCCGTGAGACCTTCATATCCATCAATAACGTAATATAACCTAACTTAACCCAACCTAACCTTTCGGCGCTATTATTTGACAACATTCCTGGCGAGTTGGCCTCTACGTCTCCGTGGGACTTTTATATACATAAATAACGTAACATAACCTAACCTAACCCAACCTATCCTTTCGGCGCTATTATTTGACAACATTACCGGCGAGTTGGCCTCTACGTCTCCGTGGGACTTTTATATACATCAGTAACGTAATATAACCTAACCTAACCCAACCTAACCTTTCGGCGCTATTATTTGACAACATTCCTGGCGAGTTGGCCTCTACGTCTCCGTGGGACCTTCATATACATCAATAACGTAATATAACCTAACTTAACCCAACCTAACCTTTCGGCGCTATTATTTGACAACATTCCTGGCGGGTTGGACTCTACGTCTCCGTGGGACCTTCATATACATCAATAACGTAATATAACCTAACCTAACCCAACCTAACCTTTCGGCGCTATTATTTGACCACATTCCTGTCGAGTTGGCCTCTACGTCTCCGTGGGACTTTTATATACATCAATAGCGTAATATAACCTAACCTAACACAACCTAACATCTCGGTACTAATATTTGACAACATTCCTGGCGAGTTGGACTCTACGTCTCCGTGGGAATTTTATATATATCAATAGCGTAATATAACCTAACCTAACCCAACCTAACCTTTCGGCGCTATTATTTGACAACATTACCGGCGAGTTGGCCTCTACGTCTCCGTGGGACTTTTATATACATCAATAACGTAATATAACCTAACCTAACCCAACCTAACCTTTCGGCGCTATTATTTGACAACATTCCTGGCGAGTTGGCCTCTACGTCTCCGTGAGACCTTCATATACATCAATAACGTAATATAACCTAACTTAACCCAACCTAACCTTTCGGCGCTATTATTTGACAACATTCCTGGCGAGTTGGCCTCTACGTCTCCGTGAGACCTTCATATCCATCAATAACGTAATATAACCTAACCTAACACAACCCAACCTCTCGGCACTAATATTTGACAACATTCCTGGCGAGTTGGCCTCTACGTTTCCGTGGGGCTTTTATATACATCAATAACGTAATATAACCTAACCTAACCCAAAGTAACGACTCGGAGGTAATGTTTAACCACATTCCTGGCTTGTTGGCCTCTACGTTTCCGTGAGACCTTTATATACATCAATAACGTAATATAACCTAACCTAACCCAACCTAACATCTCGGCGGTAATAGTTGACAACATTCCTGGCGAATTGGCCTCTACGTCTCCGTGAGACTTTCATATCCATCAATAACGTAATATAACATTATATAAACCAACCTAACCTCTCGGCGCTATTATTTGACAACATTCCTGGCGAGTTGGCCTCTACGTGTCCGTGGGACTTTTATATACATCAATAACGTAATATAACCTAACCTAACCCAACCTAACATTTCGGCGCTATTATTTGACAACATTCCTGGCGAGTTGGCCTCTACGTCTCCGTGAGACCTTCATATCCATCAATAACGTAATATAACCTAACTTAACCCAACCTAACCTTTCGGCGCTATTATTTGACAACATTCCTGGCGAGTTGGCCTCTACGTATCCGTGGGACTTTTATATACATCAATAACGTAATATAACCTAACCTAATCCAACCTAACCTTTCGGCGCTATTATTTGACCACATTCCTGGCGAGTTGGACTCTACGTCTCCGTGGGACCTTCATGTACATCAATAACGTAAAATAACCTAACCTAAGCCAACCTAACATTTCAGCGGTAATATTTGACAACATTCCTGGCGAGTTGGCGTCTACGTCTCCGTGGGGCCTTTATATACATCAATAACGTAATATAACCTAACCTAACACAACCCAACCTCTCGGTACTAATATTTGACAACATTCCTGGCGAGTTGGCCTCTACGTCTCCGTAGGGCCTTATATATATCAATAACATAATATAACCTAACCTAGCACAACCCAACCTTTCGGCGCTATTATTTGACAACATTCCTGGCGAGTTGGCCTCTACGTTTCCGTGGGGCTTTTATATACATCAATAACGTAATATAACCTAACCTAACCCAAAGTAACGTCTCGGAGGTAATGTTTAACCACATTCCTGGCTTGTTGGCCTCTACGTTTCCGTGAGACCTTTATATACATCAATAACGTAATATAACCTAACCTAACCCAACCTAACATCTCGGCGGTAATAGTTGACAACATTCCTGGCGAATTGGCCTCTACGTCTCCGTGAGACTTTCATATCCATCAATAACGTAATATAACATTATATAAACCAACCTAACATCTCGGCGCTATTATTTGACAACATTCCTGGCGAGTTGGCCTCTACGTTTCCGTATGACCTTTATATACATCAATAGCGTAATATAACCTAACCTAACCCAACCTAACCTTTCGGCGCTATTATTTGACAACATTCCTGGCGAGTTGGCCTCTACGTCTCCGTGAGACCTTCATATCCATCAATAACGTAATATAACCTAACTTAACCCAACCTAACCTTTCGGCGCTATTATTTGACAACATTCCTGGCGAGTTGGCCTCTACGTCTCCGTGGGACTTTTATATACATCAATAACGTAATATAACCTAACCTAACCCAACCTAACCTTTCGGCGCTATTATTTAACAACATTACCGGCGAGTTGGCCTCTACGTCTCCGTGGGACTTTTATATACATCAATAACGTAATATAACCTAACCTAACCCAACCTAACCTTTCGGCGCTATTATTTGACAACATTCCTGGCGAGTTGGCCTCTACGTCTCCGTGAGACCTTCATATACATCAATAACGTAATATAACCTAACTTAACCCAACCTAACCTTTCGGCGCTATTATTTGACAACATTCCTGGCGAGTTGGCCTCTACGTCTCCGTGAGACCTTCATATCCATCAATAACGTAATATAACCTAACCTAACACAACCCAACCTCTCGGCACTAATATTTGACAACATTCCTGGCGAGTTGGCCTCTACGTTTCCGTGGGGCTTTTATATACATCAATAACGTAATATAACCTAACCTAACCCAAAGTAACGACTCGGAGGTAATGTTTAACCACATTCCTGGCTTGTTGGCCTCTACGTTTCCGTGAGACCTTTATATACATCAATAACGTAATATAACCTAACCTAACCCAACCTAACATCTCGGCGGTAATAGTTGACAACATTCCTGGCGAATTGGCCTCTACGTCTCCGTGAGACTTTCATATCCATCAATAACGTAATATAACATTATATAAACCAACCTAACCTCTCGGCGCTATTATTTGACAACATTCCTGGCGAGTTGGCCTCTACGTGTCCGTGGGACTTTTATATACATCAATAACGTAATATAACCTAACCTAACCCAACCTAACATTTCGGCGCTATTATTTGACAACATTCCTGGCGAGTTGGCCTCTACGTCTCCGTGAGACCTTCATATCCATCAATAACGTAATATAACCTAACTTAACCCAACCTAACCTTTCGGCGCTATTATTTGACAACATTCCTGGCGAGTTGGCCTCTACGTATCCGTGGGACTTTTATATACATCAATAACGTAATATAACCTAACCTAATCCAACCTAACCTTTCGGCGCTATTATTTGACCACATTCCTGGCGAGTTGGACTCTACGTCTCCGTGGGACCTTCATGTACATCAATAACGTAAAATAACCTAACCTAAGCCAACCTAACATTTCAGCGGTAATATTTGACAACATTCCTGGCGAGTTGGCGTCTACGTCTCCGTGGGGCCTTTATATACATCAATAACGTAATATAACCTAACCTAACACAACCCAACCTCTCGGTACTAATATTTGACAACATTCCTGGCGAGTTGGCCTCTACGTCTCCGTAGGGCCTTATATATATCAATAACATAATATAACCTAACCTAGCACAACCCAACCTTTCGGCGCTATTATTTGACAACATTCCTGGCGAGTTGGCCTCTACGTTTCCGTGGGGCTTTTATATACATCAATAACGTAATATAACCTAACCTAACCCAAAGTAACGTCTCGGAGGTAATGTTTAACCACATTCCTGGCTTGTTGGCCTCTACGTTTCCGTGAGACCTTTATATACATCAATAACGTAATATAACCTAACCTAACCCAACCTAACATCTCGGCGGTAATAGTTGACAACATTCCTGGCGAATTGGCCTCTACGTCTCCGTGAGACTTTCATATCCATCAATAACGTAATATAACATTATATAAACCAACCTAACATCTCGGCGCTATTATTTGACAACATTCCTGGCGAGTTGGCCTCTACGTTTCCGTATGACCTTTATATACATCAATAGCGTAATATAACCTAACCTAACCCAACCTAACCTTTCGGCGCTATTATTTGACAACATTCCTGGCGAGTTGGCCTCTACGTCTCCGTGAGACCTTCATATCCATCAATAACGTAATATAACCTAACTTAACCCAACCTAACCTTTCGGCGCTATTATTTGACAACATTCCTGGCGAGTTGGCCTCTACGTCTCCGTGGGACTTTTATATACATCAATAACGTAATATAACCTAACCTAACCCAACCTAACCTTTCGGCGCTATTATTTAACAACATTACCGGCGAGTTGGCCTCTACGTCTCCGTGGGACTTTTATATACATCAATAACGTAATATAACCTAACCTAACCCAACCTAACATTTCGGCGCTATTATTTGACAACATTCCTGGCGAGTTGGCCTCTACGTCTCCGTGGGACCTTCATATACATCAATAACGTAATATAACCTAACTTAACCCAACCTAACCTTTCGGCGCTATTATTTGACAACATTCCTGGCGGGTTGGCCTCTACGTCTCCGTGGGACCTTCATATACATCAATAACGTAATATAACCTAACCTAACCCAACCTAACCTTTCGGCGCTATTATTTGACCACATTCCTGTCGAGTTGGCCTCTACGTCTCCGTGGGACTTTTATATACATCAATAGCGTAATATAACCTAACCTAACACAACCTAACATCTCGGTACTAATATTTGACAACATTCCTGGCGAGTTGGACTCTACGTCTCCGTGGGAATTTTATATATATCAATAGCGTAATATAACCTAACCTAACCCAACCTAACACCTCGGCGGTAATATTTGACAACATTCCTGGCGAGTTGGCCTCTACGTCTCCGTAGGGCCTTATATACATCAATAACGTAATATAACCTAACCTAACCCAAAGTAACGTCTCGGAGGTAATGTTTAACCACATTCCTGGCTTGTTGGCCTCTACGTTTCCGTGAGACCTTTATATACATCAATAACGTAATATAACCTAACCTAAGCCAACCTAACATTTCGGCGGTAATATTTGACAACATTCCTGGCGAGTTGGCCTCTACGTCTCCGTGGGGCCTTTATATACATCAATAACGTAATATAACCTAACCTAACACAACCCAACCTCTCGGTACTAATATTTGACAACATTCCTGGCGAGTTGGCCTCTACGTCTCCGTGGGACCGTCATATACATTAATAACGCAATATAACATAACCTAACCCAACCTAACCTTTCGGCGCTATTATTTGACCACATTCCTGGCTTGTTGGCCTCTACGTCTCCGTGGGACGTTTATGTACATCAATAGCGTAATATAACCTAACCTAACCCAACCTAAGATCTCGGCGACATTATTTGACAACTTTCCTGTCGAGTTGGCCTCTACGTCTCCGTGGGACTTTTATATACATCAATAGCGTAATATAACCTAACCTAACACAACCTAACATCTCGGTACTAATATTTGACAACATTCCTGGCTTGTTGGCCGCTACGTCTCCGTGGGACATTCATATCCATCAATAACGTAATTTAACCTAAAATAACCCAACGTAACGTCTCGGCTGTAATATTTCACAACATTCCTGGCTTGTTGGCCTCTATGTTTCCGTGGGACCTTTATATACATCAATAACGTAATATAACCTAACCTAACCCAACCTAACCTGTCGGCGCTATTATTTGACAACATTCCTGGCGAGTTGGCCTCTACGTCTCCGTGGGACCTTCATATACATCAATAACGTAATATAACCTAACCTAACCCAACCTAACCTGTCGGCGCTATTATTTGACAACATTCTTGGCGAGTTGGCCTCTACGTCTCCGTGGGACTTTTATATACATCAATAGCGTAATATAACCTAACCTAACACAACCTAACATCTCGGTACGAATATTTGACAACATTCCTTTCGAGTTGGACTCTACGTCTCCGTGGGAATTTTATATATATCAATAGCGTAATATAACCTAACCTAAGCCAACCTAACATTTCGGCGGTAATATTTGACAACATTCCTGGCGAGTTGGCCTCTACGTCTCCGTGGGTCCTTCATATACATCAATAACGTAATATAACCTAACCAAACCCAACCTAATCTTTCGGCGCTATTATTTGACCACATTCCTGGCTTGTTGGCCTCTACGTCTCCGTGGGACATTCATATCCATCAATAACGTAATATAACCTGACCTAACCCAACCTAACCTTTCGGCGCCATTATTTGACAACATTCCTGGCGAGTTGGCCTCTACGTCTCCGTGGGACTTTTATATACATCAGTAGCGTAATATAACCTAACCTAACCCAACCTAAGATCTCGGCGCTAATATTTGACAACATTCCTGTCGAGTTGGCCTCTACGTCTCCGTGGGGCCTTCATACACATCAAAAACGTAATATAACCTAACCTAACCCAACCTAACATCTCGGCGGTAATATTTGACAACATTCCTGGCGAGTTGGCCTCTACGTCTCCGTGGGACTTTTATATACATCAATAACGTAATATAACCTAACCTAATCCAACCTAACCTTTCGGCGCTATTATTTGACAACATTTCTGGCGAGTTGGCCTCTACGTCTCCGTGGGAATTTTATATATATCAATAGCGTAATAGAACCTAACCTAACCCAACCTAACACCTCGGCGGTAATATTTGACAACATTCCTGGCGAGTTGGCCTCTACGTCTCCGTAGGGCCTTATATATATCAATAACATAATATAACCTAACCTAGCACAACCCAACCTCTCGGCACTAATATTTGACAACATTCCTGGCGAGTTGGCCTCTACGTTTCCGTGGGGCTTTTATATACATCAATAACGTAATATAACCTAACCTAACCCAAAGTAACGTCTCGGAGGTAATGTTTAACCACATTCCTGGCTTGTTGGCCTCTACGTTTCCGTGAGACCTTTATATACATCAATAACGTAATATAACCTAACCTAACCCAACCTAACATCTCGGCGGTAATAGTTGACAACATTCCTGGCGAATTGGCCTCTACGTCTCCGTGAGACTTTCATATCCATCAATAACGTAATATAACATTATATAAACCAACCCAACACCTCGGCGGTAATATTTGACAACATTCCTGGCGAGTTGGCCTCTACGTCTCCGTAGGGCCTTATATACATCAATAACGTAATATAACCTAACCTAACACAACCCAACCTCTCGGCACTAATATTTGACAACATTCCTGGCGAGTTGGCCTCTACGTTTCCGTGGGGCTTTTATATACATCAATAACGTAATATAACCTAACCTAACCCAACCTAACATTTCGGCGCTATTATTTGACAACATTCCTGGCGAGTTGGCCTCTACGTCTCCGTGAGACCTTCATATCCATCAATAACGTAATATAACCTAACTTAACCCAACCTAACCTTTCGGCGCTATTATTTGACAACATTCCTGGCGAGTTGGCCTCTACGTATCCGTGGGACTTTTATATACATCAATAACGTAATATAACCTAACCTAACCCAACCTAACCTTTCGGCGCTATTATTTGACCACATTCCTGTCGAGTTGGCCTCTACGTCTCCGTGGGACTTTTATATACATCAATAGCGTAATATAACCTAACCTAACACAACCTAACATCTCGGTACTAATATTTGACAACATTCCTGGCGAGTTGGCCGCTACGTCTCCGTGGGACATTCATATCCATCAATAACGTAATTTAACCTAAAATAACCCAACGTAACGTCTCGGCTGTAATATTTCACAACATTCCTGGCTTGTTGGCCTCTATGTTTCCGTGGGACCTTTATATACATCAATAACGTAATATAACCTAACCTAACCCAACCTAACCTGTCGGCGCTATTATTTGACAACATTCCTGGCGAGTTGGCCTCTACGTCTCCGTGGGACCTTCATATACATCAATAACGTAATATAACCTAACCTAACCCAACCTAACCTGTCGGCGCTATTATTTGACAACATTCTTGGCGAGTTGGCCTCTACGTCTCCGTGGGACTTTTATATACATCAATAGCGTAATATAACCTAACCTAACACAACCTAACATCTCGGTACGAATATTTGACAACATTCCTTTCGAGTTGGACTCTACGTCTCCGTGGGAATTTTATATATATCAACAGCGTAATATAACCTAACCTAAGCCAACCTAACATTTCGGCGGTAATATTTGACAACATTCCTGGCGAGTTGGCCTCTACGTCTCCGTGGGTCCTTCATATACATCAAAAACGTAATATAACCTAACCTAACCCAACCTAACATCTCGGCGGTAATATTTGACCACATTCCTGGCTTGTTGGCCTCTACGTCTCCGTGGGACATTCATATCCATCAATAACGTAATATAACCTGACCTAACCCAACCTAACCTTTCGGCGCCATTATTTGACAACATTCCTGGCGAGTTGGCCTCTACGTCTCCGTGGGACTTTTATATACATCAGTAGCGTAATATAACCTAACCTAACCCAACCTAAGATCTCGGCGCTAATATTTGACAACATTCCTGTCGAGTTGGCCTCTACGTCTCCGTGGGGCCTTCATACACATAAAAAACGTAATATAACCTAACCTAACCCAACCTAACATCTCGGCGGTAATATTTGACAACATTCCTGGCGAGTTGGCCTCTACGTCTCCGTGGGACTTTTATATACATCAATAACGTAATATAACCTAACCTAATCCAACCTAACCTTTCGGCGCTATTATTTGACAACATTTCTGGCGAGTTGGCCTCTACGTCTCCGTGGGAATTTTATATATATCAATAGCGTAATAGAACCTAACCTAACCCAACCTAACACCTCGGCGGTAATATTTGACAACATTCCTGGCGAGTTGGCCTCTACGTCTCCGTAGGGCCTTATATATATCAATAACATAATATAACCTAACCTAGCACAACCCAACCTCTCGGCACTAATATTTGACAACATTCCTGGCGAGTTGGCCTCTACGTTTCTGTGGGGCTTTTATATACATCAATAACGTAATATAACCTAACCTAACCCAAAGTAACGTCTCGGAGGTAATGTTTAACCACATTCCTGGCTTGTTGGCCTCTACGTTTCCGTGAGACCTTTATATACATCAATAACGTAATATAACCTAACCTAACCCAACCTAACATCTCGGCATAATAGTTGACAACATTCCTGGCGAATTGGCCTCTACGTCTCCGTGAGACTTTCATATCCATCAATAACGTAATATAACATTATATAAACCAACCCAACACCTCGGCGGTAATATTTGACAACATTCCTGGCGAGTTGGCCTCTACGTCTCCGTAGGGCCTTATATACATCAATAACGTAATATAACCTAACCTAACACAACCCAACCTCTCGGCACTAATATTTGACAACATTCCTGGCGAGTTGGCCTCTACGTTTCCGTGGGGCTTTTATATACATCAATAACGTAATATAACCTAACCTAACCCAAAGTAACGACTCGGAGGTAATGTTTAACCACATTCCTGGCTTGTTGGCCTCTACGTTTCCGTGAGACCTTTATATACATCAATAACGTAATATAACCTAACCTAACCCAACCTAACATCTCGGCGGTAATAGTTGACAACATTCCTGGCGAATTGGCCTCTACGTCTCCGTGAGACTTTCATATCCATCAATAACGTAATATAACATTATATAAACCAACCTAACCTCTCGGCGCTATTATTTGACAACATTCCTGGCGAGTTGGCCTCTACGTGTCCGTGGGACTTTTATATACATCAATAACGTAATATAACCTAACCTAACCCAACCTAACATTTCGGCGCTATTATTTGACAACATTCCTGGCGAGTTGGCCTCTACGTCTCCGTGAGACCTTCATATCCATCAATAACGTAATATAACCTAACTTAACCCAACCTAACCTTTCGGCGCTATTATTTGACAACATTCCTGGCGAGTTGGCCTCTACGTATCCGTGGGACTTTTATATACATCAATAACGTAATATAACCTAACCTAATCCAACCTAACCTTTCGGCGCTATTATTTGACCACATTCCTGGCGAGTTGGACTCTACGTCTCCGTGGGACCTTCATGTACATCAATAACGTAAAATAACCTAACCTAAGCCAACCTAACATTTCAGCGGTAATATTTGACAACATTCCTGGCGAGTTGGCGTCTACGTCTCCGTGGGGCCTTTATATACATCAATAACGTAGTATAACCTAACCTAACACAACCCAACCTCTCGGTACTAATATTTGACAACATTCCTGGCGAGTTGGCCTCTACGTCTCCGTAGGGCCTTATATATATCAATAACATAATATAACCTAACCTAGCACAACCCAACCTTTCGGCGCTATTATTTGACAACATTCCTGGCGAGTTGGCCTCTACGTTTCCGTGGGGCTTTTATATACATCAATAACGTAATATAACCTAACCTAACCCAAAGTAACGTCTCGGAGGTAATGTTTAACCACATTCCTGGCTAGTTGGCCTCTACGTCTCCGTGGGACCTTCCTATACATCAATAACGTAATATAACCTAACCTAACCCAACCTAACATTTCGGCACTAATATTTGACAACATTCCTGGCTAGTTGGACTCTACGTCTCCGTGGGAACTTTATATATATCAATAGCGTAATATAACCTAACCTAACCCAACCTAACACCTCGGCGCTATTATTTGACAACATTCCTGGCGAGTTGGCCTCTACGTCTCCGTGGGACCTTCATATACATCAATAACGTAATATAACCTAACCTAACCCAACCTAACCTGTCGGCGCTATTATTTGACAACATTCTTGGCGAGTTGGCCTCTACGTCTCCGTGGGACTTTTATATACATCAATAGCGTAATATAACCTAACCTAACACAACCTAACATCTCGGTACGAATATTTGACAACATTCCTTTCGAGTTGGACTCTACGTCTCCGTGGGAATTTTATATATATCAATAGCGTAATATAACCTAACCTAAGCCAACCTAACATTTCGGCGGTAATATTTGACAACATTCCTGGCGAGTTGGCCTCTACGTCTCCGTGGGACCTTCATATACATCAATAACGTAATATAACCTAACCTAACCCAACCTAACCTGTCGGCGCTATTATTTGACAACATTCTTGGCGAGTTGGCCTCTACGTCTCCGTGGGACTTTTATATACATCAATAGCGTAATATAACCAAACCTAACACAACCTAACATCTCGGTACGAATATTTGACAACATTCCTTTCGAGTTGGACTCTACGTCTCCGTGGGAATTTTATATATATCAATAGCGTAATATAACCTAACCTAACCCAACCTAAGATCTCGGCGCTAATATTTGACAACATTCCTGTCGAGTTGGCCTCTACGTCTCCGTGGGGCCTTCATACACATCAAAAACGTAATATAACCTAACCTAACCCAACCTAACATCTCAGCGGTAATATTTGACAACATTCCTGGCGAGTTGGCCTCTACGTCTCCGTGGGACTTTTATATACATCAATAACGTAATATAACCTAACCTAATCCAACCTAACCTTTCGGCGCTATTATTTGACAACATTTCTGGCGAGTTGGCCTCTACGTCTCCGTGGGAATTTTATATATATCAATAGCGTAATAGAACCTAACCTAACCCAACCTAACACCTCGGCGGTAATATTTGACAACATTCCTGGCGAGTTGGCCTCTACGTCTCCGTAGGGCCTTATATATATCAATAACATAATATAACCTAACCTAGCACAACCCAACCTCTCGGCACTAATATTTGACAACATTCCTGGCGAGTTGGCCTCTACGTTTCCGTGGGGCTTTTATATACATCAATAACGTAATATAACCTAACCTAACCCAAAGTAACGTCTCGGAGGTAATGTTTAACCACATTCCTGGCTTGTTGGCCTCTACGTTTCCGTGAGACCTTTATATACATCAATAACGTAATATAACCTAACCTAACCCAACCTAACATCTCGGCGGTAATAGTTGACAACATTCCTGGCGAATTGGCCTCTACGTCTCCGTGAGACTTTCATATCCATCAATAACGTAATATAACATTATATAAACCAACCCAACACCTCGGCGGTAATATTTGACAACATTCCTGGCGAGTTGGCCTCTACGTCTCCGTAGGGCCTTATATACATCAATAACGTAATATAACCTAACCTAACACAACCCAACCTCTCGGCACTAATATTTGACAACATTCCTGGCGAGTTGGCCTCTACGTTTCCGTGGGGCTTTTATATACATCAATAACGTAATATAACCTAACCTAACCCAAAGTAACGACTCGGAGGTAATGTTTAACCACATTCCTGGCTTGTTGGCCTCTACGTTTCCGTGAGACCTTTATATACATCAATAACGTAATATAACCTAACCTAACCCAACCTAACATCTCGGCGGTAATAGTTGACAACATTCCTGGCGAATTGGCCTCTACGTCTCCGTGAGACTTTCATATCCATCAATAACGTAATATAACATTATATAAACCAACCTAACCTCTCGGCGCTATTATTTGACAACATTCCTGGCGAGTTGGCCTCTACGTGTCCGTGGGACTTTTATATACATCAATAACGTAATATAACCTAACCTAACCCAACCTAACATTTCGGCGCTATTATTTGACAACATTCCTGGCGAGTTGGCCTCTACGTCTCCGTGGGGCCTTTATATACATCAATAACGTAATATAACCTAACCTAACACAACCCAACCTCTCGGTACTAATATTTGACAACATTCCTGGCGAGTTGGCCTCTACGTCTCCGTGGGACCTTCATATACATTAATAACGCAATATAACATAACCTAACCCAACCTAACCTTTCGGCGCTATTATTTGACCACATTCCTGGCTTGTTGGCCTCTACGTCTCCGTGGGACGTTTATGTACATCAATAGCGTAATATAACCTAACCTAACCCAACCTAAGATCTCGGCGACATTATTTGACAACTTTCCTGTCGAGTTGGCCTCTACGTCTCCGTGGGACTTTTATATACATCAATAGCGTAATATAACCTAACCTAACACAACCTAACATCTCGGTACTAATATTTGACAACATTCCTGGCTTGTTGGCCGCTACGTCTCCGTGGGACATTCATATCCATCAATAACGTAATTTAACCTAAAATAACCCAACGTAACGTCTCGGCTGTAATATTTGACAACATTCCTGGCTTGTTGGCCTCTATGTTTCCGTGGGACCTTTATATACATCAATAACGTAATATAACCTAACCTAACCCAATCTAACCTGTCGGCGCTATTATTTGACAACATTCCTGGCGAGTTGGCCTCTACGTCTCCGTGGGACTTTTATATACATCAATAACGTAATATAACCTAACCTAACCCAACCTAACCTTTCGGCGCTATTATTTGACCACATTCCTGGCTTGTTGGCCTCTACGTCTCCGTGGGACGTTTATGTACATCAATAGCGTAATATAACCTAACCTAACCCAACCTAAGATCTCGGCGACATTATTTGACAACTTTCCTGTCGAGTTGGCCTCTACGTCTCCGTGGGACTTTTATATACATCAATAGCGTAATATAACCTAACCTAACACAACCTAACATCTCGGTACTAATATTTGACAACATTCCTGGCTTGTTGGCCGCTACGTCTCCGTGGGACATTCATATCCATCAATAACGTAATTTAACCTAAAATAACCCAACGTAACGTCTCGGCTGTAATATTTGACAACATTCCTGGCTTGTTGGCCTCTATGTTTCCGTGGGACCTTTATATACATCAATAACGTAATATAACCTAACCTAACCCAACCTAACCTGTCGGCGCTATTATTTGACAACATTCCTGGCGAGTTGGCCTCTACGTCTCCGTGGGACTTTTATATACATCAATAACGTAATATAACCTAACCTAATCCAACCTAACATTTCGGCGCTATTATTTGACAACATTTCTGGCGAGTTGGCCTCTACGTCTCCGTGGGAATTTTATATATATCAATAGCGTAATAGAACCTAACCTAACCCAACCTAACACCTCGGCGGTAATATTTGACAACATTCCTGGCGAGTTGGCCTCTACGTCTCCGTAGGGCCTTATATATATCAATAACATAATATAACCTAACCTAGCACAACCCAACCTCTCGGCACTAATATTTGACAACATTCCTGGCGAGTTGGCCTCTACGTTTCCGTGGGGCTTTTATATACATCAATAACGTAATATAACCTAACCTAACCCAAAGTAACGTCTCGGAGGTAATGTTTAACCACATTCCTGGCTTGTTGGCCTCTACGTTTCCGTGAGACCTTTATATACATCAATAACGTAATATAACCTAACCTAACCCAACCTAACATCTCGGCGGTAATAGTTGACAACATTCCTGGCGAATTGGCCTCTACGTCTCCGTGAGACTTTCATATCCATCAATAACGTAATATAACATTATATAAACCAACCCAACACCTCGGCGGTAATATTTGACAACATTCCTGGCGAGTTGGCCTCTACGTCTCCGTAGGGCCTTATATACATCAATAACGTAATATAACCTAACCTAACACAACCCAACCTCTCGGCACTAATATTTGACAACATTCCTGGCGAGTTGGCCTCTACGTTTCCGTGGGGCTTTTATATACATCAATAACGTAATATAACCTAACCTAACCCAAAGTAACGACTCGGAGGTAATGTTTAACCACATTCCTGGCTTGTTGGCCTCTACGTTTCCGTGAGACCTTTATATACATCAATAACGTAATATAACCTAACCTAACCCAACCTAACATCTCGGCGGTAATAGTTGACAACATTCCTGGCGAATTGGCCTCTACGTCTCCGTGAGACTTTCATATCCATCAATAACGTAATATAACATTATATAAACCAACCTAACCTCTCGGCGCTATTATTTGACAACATTCCTGGCGAGTTGGCCTCTACGTGTCCGTGGGACATTTATATACATCAATAACGTAATATAACCTAACCTAACCCAACCTAACATTTCGGCGCTATTATTTGACAACATTCCTGGCGAGTTGGCCTCTACGTCTCCGTGGGGCCTTTATATACATCAATAACGTAATATAACCTAACCTAACACAACCCAACCTCTCGGTACTAATATTTGACAACATTCCTGGCGAGTTGGCCTCTACGTCTCCGTGGGACCTTCATATACATTAATAACGCAATATAACATAACCTAACCCAACCTAACCTTTCGGCGCTATTATTTGACCACATTCCTGGCTTGTTGGCCTCTACGTCTCCGTGGGACGTTTATGTACATCAATAGCGTAATATAACCTAACCTAACCCAACCTAAGATCTCGGCGACATTATTTGACAACTTTCCTGTCGAGTTGGCCTCTACGTCTCCGTGGGACTTTTATATACATCAATAGCGTAATATAACCTAACCTAACACAACCTAACATCTCGGTACTAATATTTGACAACATTCCTGGCTTGTTGGCCGCTACGTCTCCGTGGGACATTCATATCCATCAATAACGTAATTTAACCTAAAATAACCCAACGTAACTTCTCGGCTGTAATATTTCACAACATTCCTGGCTTGTTGGCCTCTATGTTTCCGTGGGACCTTTATATACATCAATAACGTAATATAACCTAACCTAACCCAACCTAACCTGTCGGCGCTATTATTTGACAACATTCCTGGCGAGTTGGCCTCTACGTCTCCGTGGGACCTTCATATACATCAATAACGTAATATAACCTAACCTAACTCAACCTAACCTGTCGGCGCTATTATTTGACAACATTCTTGGCGAGTTGGCCTCTACGTCTCCGTGGGACTTTTATATACATCAATAGCGTAATATAACCTAACCTAACACAACCTAACATCTCGGTACGAATATTTGACAACATTCCTTTCGAGTTGGACTCTACGTCTCCGTGGGAATTTTATATATATCAATAGCGTAATATAGCCTAACCTAAGCCAACCTAACATTTCGGCGGTAACATTTGACAACATTCCTGGCGAGTTGGCCTCTACGTCTCCGTGGGTCCTTCATATACATCAATAACGTAATATAACCTAACCAAACCCAACCTAATATTTCGGCGCTATTATTTGACCACATTCCTGGCTTGTTGGCCTCTACGTCTCCGTGGGACATTCATATCCATCAATAACGTAATATAACCTGACCTAACCCAACCTAACCTTTCGGCGCCATTATTTGACAACATTCCTGGCGAGTTGGCCTCTACGTCTCCGTGGGACCTTCATATACATCAATAACGTAATATAACCTAACCTAACTCAACCTAACCTGTCGGCGCTATTATTTGACAACATTCTTGGCGAGTTGGCCTCTACGTCTCCGTGGGACTTTTATATACATCAATAGCGTAATATAACCTAACCTAACACAACCTAACATCTCGGTACGAATATTTGACAACATTCCTTTCGAGTTGGACTCTACGTCTCCGTGGGAATTTTATATATATCAATAGCGTAATATAACCTAACCTAAGCCAACCTAACATTTCGGCGGTAACATTTGACAACATTCCTGGCGAGTTGGCCTCTACGTCTCCGTGGGTCCTTCATATACATCAATAACGTAATATAACCTAACCAAACCCAACCTAATCTTTCGGCGCTATTATTTGACCACATTCCTGGCTTGTTGGCCTCTACGTCTCCGTGGGACATTCATATCCATCAATAACGTAATATAACCTGACCTAACCCAACCTAACCTTTCGGCGCCATTATTTGACAACATTCCTGGCGAGTTGGCCTCTACGTCTCCGTGGGACTTTTATATACATCAGTAGCGTAATATAACCTAACCTAACCCAACCTAAGATCTCGGCGCTAATATTTGACAACATTCCTGTCGAGTTGGCCTCTACGTCTCCGTGGGGCCTTCATACACATCAAAAACGTAATATAACCTAACCTAACCCAACCTAACATCTCGGCGGTAATATTTGACAACATTCCTGGCGAGTTGGCCTCTACGTCTCCGTGGGACTTTTATATACATCAATAACGTAATATAACCTAACCTAATCCAACCTAACCTTTCGGCGCTATTATTTGACAACATTTCTGGCGAGTTGGCCTCTACGTCTCCGTGGGAATTTTATATATATCAATAGCGTAATAGAACCTAACCTAACCCAACCTAACACCTCGGCGGTAATATTTGACAACATTCCTGGCGAGTTGGCCTCTACGTCTCCGTAGGGCCTTATATATATCAATAACATAATATAACCTAACCTAGCACAACCCAACCTCTCGGCACTAATATTTGACAACATTCCTGGCGAGTTGGCCTCTACGTTTCCGTGGGGCTTTTATATACATCAATAACGTAATATAACCTAACCTAACCCAAAGTAACGTCTCGGAGGTAATGTTTAACCACATTCCTGGCTTGTTGGCCTCTACGTTTCCGTGAGACCTTTATATACATCAATAACGTAATATAACCTAACCTAACCCAACCTAACATCTCGGCGGTAATAGTTGACAACATTCCTGGCGAATTGGCCTCTACGTCTCCGTGAGACTTTCATATCCATCAATAACGTAATATAACATTATATAAACCAACCCAACACCTCGGCGGTAATATTTGACAACATTCCTGGCGAGTTGGCCTCTACGTCTCCGTAGGGCCTTATATACATCAATAACGTAATATAACCTAACCTAACACAACCCAACCTCTCGGCACTAATATTTGACAACATTCCTGGCGAGTTGGCCTCTACGTTTCCGTGGGGCTTTTATATACATCAATAACGTAATATAACCTAACCTAACCCAAAGTAACGACTCGGAGGTAATGTTTAACCACATTCCTGGCTTGTTGGCATCTACGTTTCCGTGAGACCTTTATATACATCAATAACGTAATATAACCTAACCTAACCCAACCTAACATCTCGGCGGTAATAGTTGACAACATTCCTGGCGAATTGGCCTCTACGTCTCCGTGAGACTTTCATATCCATCAATAACGTAATATAACATTATATAAACCAACCTAACCTCTCGGCGCTATTATTTGACAACATTCCTGGCGAGTTGGCCTCTACGTGTCCGTGGGACTTTTATATACATCAATAACGTAATATAACCTAACCTAACCCAACCTAACATTTCGGCGCTATTATTTGACAACATTCCTGGCGAGTTGGCCTCTACGTCTCCGTGAGACCTTCATATCCATCAATAACGTAATATAACCTAACTTAACCCAGCCTAACCTTTCGGCGCTATTATTTGACAACATTCCTGGCGAGTTGGCCTCTACGTATCCGTGGGACTTTTATATACATCAATAACGTAATATAACCTAACCTAATCCAACCTAACCTTTCGGCGCTATTATTTGACCACATTCCTGGCGAGTTGGACTCTACGTCTCCGTGGGACCTTCATGTACATCAATAACGTAAAATAACCTAACCTAAGCCAACCTAACATTTCAGCGGTAATATTTGACAACATTCCTGGCGAGTTGGCGTCTACGTCTCCGTGGGGCCTTTATATACATCAATAACGTAATATAACCTAACCTAACACAACCCAACCTCTCGGTACTAATATTTGACAACATTCCTGGCGAGTTGGCCTCTACGTCTCCGTAGGGCCTTATATATATCAATAACATAATATAACCTAACCTAGCACAACCCAACCTTTCGGCGCTATTATTTGACAACATTCCTGGCGAGTTGGCCTCTACGTTTCCGTGGGGCTTTTATATACATCAATAACGTAATATAACCTAACCTAACCCAAAGTAACGTCTCGGAGGTAATGTTTAACCACATTCCTGGCTTGTTGGCCTCTACGTTTCCGTGAGACCTTTATATACATCAATAACGTAATATAACCTAACCTAACCCAACCTAACATCTCGGCGGTAATAGTTGACAACATTCCTGGCGAATTGGCCTCTACGTCTCCGTGAGACTTTCATATCCATCAATAACGTAATATAACATTATATAAACCAACCCAACACCTCGGCGGTAATATTTGACAACATTCCTGGCGAGTTGGCCTCTACGTCTCCGTAGGGCCTTATATACATCAATAACGTAATATAACCTAACCTAACACAACCCAACCTCTCGGCACTAATATTTGACAACATTCCTGGCGAGTTGGCCTCTACGTTTCCGTGGGGCTTTTATATACATCAATAACGTAATATAACCTAACCTAACCCAAAGTAACGACTCGGAGGTAATGTTTAACCACATTCCTGGCTTGTTGGCCTCTACGTTTCCGTGAGACCTTTATATACATCAATAACGTAATATAACCTAACCTAACCCAACCTAACATCTCGGCGGTAATAGTTGACAACATTCCTGGCGAATTGGCCTCTACGTCTCCGTGAGACTTTCATATCCATCAATAACGTAATATAACATTATATAAACCAACCTAACCTCTCGGCGCTATTATTTGACAACATTCCTGGCGAGTTGGCCTCTACGTGTCCGTGGGACTTTTATATACATCAATAACGTAATATAACCTAACCTAACCCAACCTAACATTTCGGCGCTATTATTTGACAACATTCCTGGCGAGTTGGCCTCTACGTCTCCGTGGGGCCTTTATATACATCAATAACGTAATATAACCTAACCTAACACAACCCAACCTCTCGGTACTAATATTTGACAACATTCCTGGCGAGTTGGCCTCTACGTCTCCGTGGGACCTTCATATACATTAATAACGCAATATAACATAACCTAACCCAACCTAACCTTTCGGCGCTATTATTTGACCACATTCCTGGCGAGTTGGCCTCTACGTCTCCGTGGGACTTTTATATACATCAATAACGTAATATAACCTAACCTAATCCAACCTAACCTTTCGGCGCTATTATTTGACAACATTTCTGGCGAGTTGGCCTCTACGTCTCCGTGGGAATTTTATATATATCAATAGCGTAATAGAACCTAACCTAACCCAACCTAACACCTCGGCGGTAATATTTGACAACATTCCTGGCGAGTTGGCCTCTACGTCTCCGTAGGGCCTTATATATATCAATAACATAATATAACCTAACCTAGCACAACCCAACCTCTCGGCACTAATATTTGACAACATTCCTGGCGAGTTGGCCTCTACGTTTCCGTGGGGCTTTTATATACATCAATAACGTAATATAACCTAACCTAACCCAAAGTAACGTCTCGGAGGTAATGTTTAACCACATTCCTGGCTTGTTGGCCTCTACGTTTCCGTGAGACCTTTATATACATCAATAACGTAATATAACCTAACCTAACCCAACCTAACATCTCGGCGGTAATAGTTGACAACATTCCTGGCGAATTGGCCTCTACGTCTCCGTGAGACTTTCATATCCATCAATAACGTAATATAACATTATATAAACCAACCCAACACCTCGGCGGTAATATTTGACAACATTCCTGGCGAGTTGGCCTCTACGTCTCCGTAGGGCCTTATATACATCAATAACGTAATATAACCTAACCTAACACAACCCAACCTCTCGGCACTAATATTTGACAACATTCCTGGCGAGTTGGCCTCTACGTTTCCGTGGGGCTTTTATATACATCAATAACGTAATATAACCTAACCTAACCCAAAGTAACGACTCGGAGGTAATGTTTAACCACATTCCTGGCTTGTTGGCCTCTACGTTTCCGTGAGACCTTTATATACATCAATAACGTAATATAACCTAACCTAACCCAACCTAACATCTCGGCGGTAATAGTTGACAACATTCCTGGCGAATTGGCCTCTACGTCTCCGTGAGACTTTCATATCCATCAATAACGTAATATAACATTATATAAACCAACCTAACCTCTCGGCGCTATTATTTGACAACATTCCTGGCGAGTTGGCCTCTACGTGTCCGTGGGACATTTATATACATCAATAACGTAATATAACCTAACCTAACCCAACCTAACATTTCGGCGCTATTATTTGACAACATTCCTGGCGAGTTGGCCTCTACGTCTCCGTGGGGCCTTTATATACATCAATAACGTAATATAACCTAACCTAACACAACCCAACCTCTCGGTACTAATATTTGACAACATTCCTGGCGAGTTGGCCTCTACGTCTCCGTGGGACCTTCATATACATTAATAACGCAATATAACATAACCTAACCCAACCTAACCATTCGGCGCTATTATTTGACCACATTCCTGGCTTGTTGGCCTCTACGTCTCCGTGGGACGTTTATGTACATCAATAGCGTAATATAACCTAACCTAACCCAACCTAAGATCTCGGCGACATTATTTGACAACTTTCCTGTCGAGTTGGCCTCTACGTCTCCGTGGGACTTTTATATACATCAATAGCGTAATATAACCTAACCTAACACAACCTAACATCTCGGTACTAATATTTGACAACATTCCTGGCTTGTTGGCCGCTACGTCTCCGTGGGACATTCATATCCATCAATAACGTAATTTAACCTAAAATAACCCAACGTAACTTCTCGGCTGTAATATTTCACAACATTCCTGGCTTGTTGGCCTCTATGTTTCCGTGGGACCTTTATATACATCAATAACGTAATATAACCTAACCTAACCCAACCTAACCTTTCGGCGCCATTATTTGACAACATTCCTGGCGAGTTGGCCTCTACGTCTCCGTGGGACCTTCATATACATCAATAACGTAATATAACCTAACCTAACTCAACCTAACCTGTCGGCGCTATTATTTGACAACATTCTTGGCGAGTTGGCCTCTACGTCTCCGTGGGACTTTTATATACATCAATAGCGTAATATAACCTAACCTAACACAACCTAACATCTCGGTACGAATATTTGACAACATTCCTTTCGAGTTGGACTCTACGTCTCCGTGGGAATTTTATATATATCAATAGCGTAATATAACCTAACCTAAGCCAACCTAACATTTCGGCGGTAACATTTGACAACATTCCTGGCGAGTTGGCCTCTACGTCTCCGTGGGTCCTTCATATACATCAATAACGTAATATAACCTAACCAAACCCAACCTAATCTTTCGGCGCTATTATTTGACCACATTCCTGGCTTGTTGGCCTCTACGTCTCCGTGGGACATTCATATCCATCAATAACGTAATATAACCTGACCTAACCCAACCTAACCTTTCGGCGCCATTATTTGACAACATTCCTGGCGAGTTGGCCTCTACGTCTCCGTGGGACTTTTATATACATCAGTAGCGTAATATAACCTAACCTAACCCAACCTAAGATCTCGGCGCTAATATTTGACAACATTCCTGTCGAGTTGGCCTCTACGTCTCCGTGGGGCCTTCATACACATCAAAAACGTAATATAACCTAACCTAACCCAACCTAACATCTCGGCGGTAATATTTGACAACATTCCTGGCGAGTTGGCCTCTACGTCTCCGTGGGACTTTTATATACATCAATAACGTAATATAACCTAAACTAATCCAACCTAACCTTTCGGCGCTATTATTTGACAACATTTCTGGCGAGTTGGCCTCTACGTCTCCGTGGGAATTTTATATATATCAATAGCGTAATAGAACCTAACCTAACCCAACCTAACACCTCGGCGGTAATATTTGACAACATTCCTGGCGAGTTGGCCTCTACGTCTCCGTAGGGCCTTATATATATCAATAACATAATATAACCTAACCTAGCACAACCCAACCTCTCGGCACTAATATTTGACAACATTCCTGGCGAGTTGGCCTCTACGTTTCCGTGGGGCTTTTATATACATCAATAACGTAATATAACCTAACCTAACCCAAAGTAACGTCTCGGAGGTAATGTTTAACCACATTCCTGGCTTGTTGGCCTCTACGTTTCCGTGAGACCTTTATATACATCAATAACGTAATATAACCTAACCTAACCCAACCTAACATCTCGGCGGTAATAGTTGACAACATTCCTGGCGAATTGGCCTCTACGTCTCCGTGAGACTTTCATATCCATCAATAACGTAATATAACATTATATAAACCAACCCAACACCTCGGCGGTAATATTTGACAACATTCCTGGCGAGTTGGCCTCTACGTCTCCGTAGGGCCTTATATACATCAATAACGTAATATAACCTAACCTAACACAACCCAACCTCTCGGCACTAATATTTGACAACATTCCTGGCGAGTTGGCCTCTACGTTTCCGTGGGGCTTTTATATACATCAATAACGTAATATAACCTAACCTAACCCAAAGTAACGACTCGGAGGTAATGTTTAACCACATTCCTGGCTTGTTGGCCTCTACGTTTCCGTGAGACCTTTATATACATCAATAACGTAATATAACCTAACCTAACCCAACCTAACATCTCGGCGGTAATAGTTGACAACATTCCTGGCGAATTGTCCTCTACGTCTCCGTGAGACTTTCATATCCATCAATAACGTAATATAACATTATATAAACCAACCTAACCTCTCGGCGCTATTATTTGACAACATTCCTGGCGAGTTGGCCTCTACGTGTCCGTGGGACTTTTATATACATCAATAACGTAATATAACCTAACCTAACCCAACCTAACATTTCGGCGCTATTATTTGACAACATTCCTGGCGAGTTGGCCTCTACGTCTCCGTGAGACCTTCATATCCATCAATAACGTAATATAACCTAACTTAACCCAGCCTAACCTTTCGGCGCTATTATTTGACAACATTCCTGGCGAGTTGGCCTCTACGTATCCGTGGGACTTTTATATACATCAATAACGTAATATAACCTAACCTAATCCAACCTAACCTTTCGGCGCTATTATTTGACCACATTCCTGGCGAGTTGGACTCTACGTCTCCGTGGGACCTTCATGTACATCAATAACGTAAAATAACCTAACCTAAGCCAACCTAACATTTCAGCGGTAATATTTGACAACATTCCTGGCGAGTTGGCGTCTACGTCTCCGTGGGGCCTTTATATACATCAATAACGTAATATAACCTAACCTAACACAACCCAACCTCTCGGTACTAATATTTGACAACATTCCTGGCGAGTTGGCCTCTACGTCTCCGTAGGGCCTTATATATATCAATAACATAATATAACCTAACCTAGCACAACCCAACCTTTCGGCGCTATTATTTGACAACATTCCTGGCGAGTTGGCCTCTACGTTTCCGTGGGGCTTTTATATACATCAATAACGTAATATAACCTAACCTAACCCAAAGTAACGTCTCGGAGGTAATGTTTAACCACATTCCTGGCTTGTTGGCCTCTACGTTTCCGTGAGACCTTTATATACATCAATAACGTAATATAACCTAACCTAACCCAACCTAACATCTCGGCGGTAATAGTTGACAACATTCCTGGCGAATTGGCCTGTACGTCTCCGTGGGACATTCATATCCATCAATAACGTAATATAACCTGACCTAACCCAACCTAACCTTTCGGCGCCATTATTTGACAACATTCCTGGCTAGTTGGCCTCTACGTCTCCGTGGGACCTTCCTATACATCAATAACGTAATATAACCTAACCTAACCCAACCTAACATTTCGGCACTAATATTTGACAACATTCCTGGCTAGTTGGACTCTACGTCTCCGTGGGAACTTTATATATATCAATAGCGTAATATAACCTAACCTAACCCAACCTAACACCTCGGCGGTAATATTTGACAACATTCCTGGCGAGTTGGACTCTACGTCTCCGTGGGAATTTTATATATATCAATAGCGTAATATAACCTAACCTAACCCAACCTAACACCTCGGCGGTAATATTTGACAACATTCCTGGCGAGTTGGCCTCTACGTCTCCGTAGGGCCTTATATACATCAATAACGTAATATAACCTAACCTAACCCAAAGTAACGTCTCGGAGGTAATGTTTAACCACATTCCTGGCTTGTTGGCCTCTACGTTTCCGTGAGACCTTTATATACATCAATAACGTAATATAACCTAACCTAAGCCAACCTAACATTTCGGCGGTAATATTTGACAACATTCCTGGCGAGTTGGCCTCTACGTCTCCGTGGGGCCTTTATATACATCAATAACGTAATATAACCTAACCTAACACAACCCAACCTCTCGGTACTAATATTTGACAACATTCCTGGCGAGTTGGCCTCTACGTCTCCGTGGGACCTTCATATACATTAATAACGCAATATAACATAACCTAACCCAACCTAACCTTTCGGCGCTATTATTTGACCACATTCCTGGCTTGTTGGCCTCTACGTCTCCGTGGGACTTTTATATACATCAATAGCGTAATATAACCTAACCTAACACAACCTAACATCTCGGTACTAATATTTGACAACATTCCTTTCGAGTTGGACTCTACGTCTCCGTGGGACATTCATATCCATCAATAACGTAATTTAACCTAAAATAACCCAACGTAACGTCTCGGCTGTAATATTTCACAACATTCCTGGCTTGTTGGCCTCTATGTTTCCGTGGGACCTTTATATACATCAATAACGTAATATAACCTAACCTAACCCAACCTAACCTGTCGGCGCTATTATTTGACAACATTCCTGGCGAGTTGGCCTCTACGTCTCCGTGGGACCTTCATATACATCAATAACGTAATATAACCTAACCTAACCCAACCTAACCTTTCGGCGCTATTATTTGACCACATTCCTGGCTTGTTGGCCTCTACGTCTCCGTGGGACTTTTATATACATCAATAGCGTAATATAACCTAACCTAACACAACCTAACATCTCGGTACTAATATTTGACAACATTCCTGGCTTGTTGGCCTCTACGTCTCCGTGGGACTTTTATATACATCAATAGCGTAATATAACCAAACCTAACACAACCTAACATCTCGGTACGAATATTTGACAACATTCCTTTCGAGTTGGACTCTACGTCTCCGTGGGAATTTTATATATATCAATAGCGTAATATAACCTAACCTAACCCAACCTAAGATCTCGGCGCTAATATTTGACAACATTCCTGTCGAGTTGGCCTCTACGTCTCCGTGGGACATTCATATCCATCAATAACGTAATTTAACCTAAAATAACCCAACGTAACGTCTCGGCGGTAATATTTGACAACATTCCTGGCGAGTTGGCCTCTACGTCTCCGTGGGACTTTTATATACATCAATAACGTAATATAACCTAACCTAATCCAACCTAACCTTTCGGCGCTATTATTTGACAACATTTCTGGCGAGTTGGCCTCTACCTCTCCGTGGGAATTTTATATATATCAATAGCGTAATAGAACCTAACCTAACCCAACCTAACACCTCGGCGGTAATATTTGACAACATTCCTGGCGAGTTGGCCTCTACGTCTCCGTAGGGCCTTATATATATCAATAACATAATATAACCTAACCTAGCACAACCCAACCTCTCGGCACTAATATTTGACAACATTCCTGGCGAGTTGGCCTCTACGTTTCCGTGGGGCTTTTATATACATCAATAACGTAATATAACCTAACCTAACCCAAAGTAACGTCTCGGAGGTAATGTTTAACCACATTCCTGGCTTGTTGGCCTCTACGTTTCCGTGAGACCTGTATATACATCAATAACGTAATATAACCTAACCTAACCCAACCTAACATCTCGGCGGTAATAGTTGACAACATTCCTGGCGAATTGGCCTCTACGTCTCCGTGAGACTTTCATATCCATCAATAACGTAATATAACATTATATAAACCAACCCAACACCTCGGCGGTAATATTTGACAACATTCCTGGCGAGTTGGCCTCTACGTCTCCGTAGGGCCTTATATACATCAATAACGTAATATAACCTAACCTAACACAACCCAACCTCTCGGCACTAATATTTGACAACATTCCTGGCGAGTTGGCCTCTACGTTTCCGTGGGGCTTTTATATACATCAATAACGTAATATAACCTAACCTAACCCAAAGTAACGACTCGGAGGTAATGTTTAACCACATTCCTGGCTTGTTGGCCTCTACGTTTCCGTGAGA
The DNA here is from genome assembly GCA_963969225.1 of Xylocopa violacea. Lineage (NCBI taxonomy): Eukaryota > Metazoa > Arthropoda > Insecta > Hymenoptera > Apidae > Xylocopa > Xylocopa violacea. The sequence continues at coordinate 1,305,507 of CAXAJV010000918.1, forward strand.
CCTTTATATACATCAATAACGTAATATAACCTAACCTAACCCAACCTAACATCTCGGCGGTAATAGTTGACAACATTCCTGGCGAATTGGCCTCTACGTCTCCGTGAGACTTTCATATCCATCAATAACGTAATATAACATTATATAAACCAACCTAACCTCTCGGCGCTATTATTTCACAACATTCCTGGCGAGTTGGCCTCTACGTGTCCGTGGGACTTTTATATACATCAATAACGTAATATAACCTAACCTAACCCAACCTAACATTTCGGCGCTATTATTTGACAACATTCCTGGCGAGTTGGCCTCTACGTCTCCGTGGGACGTTTATGTACATCAATAGCGTAATATAACCTAACCTAACCCAACCTAAGATCTCGGCGACATTATTTGACAACTTTCCTGTCGAGTTGGCCTCTACGTCTCCGTGGGACTTTTATATACATCAATAGCGTAATATAACCTAACCTAACACAACCTAACATCTCGGTACTAATATTTGACAACATTCCTGGCTTGTTGGCCGCTACGTCTCCGTGGGACATTCATATCCATCAATAACGTAATTTAACCTAAAATAACCCAACGTAACGTCTCGGCTGTAATATTTCACAACATTCCTGGCTTGTTGGCCTCTATGTTTCCGTGGGACCTTTATATACATCAATAACGTAATATAACATAACCTAACCCAACCTAACCTTTCGGCGCTATTATTTGACCACATTCCTGGCTTGTTGGCCTCTACGTCTCCGTGGGACGTTTATGTACATCAATAGCGTAATATAACCTAACCTAACCCAACCTAAGATCTCGGCGACATTATTTGACAACTTTCCTGTCGAGGTGGCCTCTACGTCTCCGTGGGACTTTTATATACATCAATAGCGTAATATAACCTAACCTAACACAACCTAACATCTCGGTACTAATATTTGACAACATTCCTGGCTTGTTGGCCGCTACGTCTCCGTGGGACATTCATATCCATCAATAACGTAATTTAACCTAAAATAACCCAACGTAACGTCTCGGCTGTAATATTTGACAACATTCCTGGCTTGTTGGCCTCTATGTTTCCGTGGGACCTTTATATACATCAATAACGTAATATAACCTAACCTAACCCAACCTAACCTGTCGGCGCTATTATTTGACAACATTCCTGGCGAGTTGGACTCTACGTCTCCGTGGGACTTTTATATACATCAATAACGTAATATAACCTAACCTAATCCAACCTAACCTTTCGGCGCTATTATTTGACAACATTTCTGGCGAGTTGGCCTCTACGTCTCCGTGGGAATTTTATATATATCAATAGCGTAATAGAACCTAACCTAACCCAACCTAACACCTCGGCGGTAATATTTGACAACATTCCTGGCGAGTTGGCCTCTACGTCTCCGTAGGGCCTTATATATATCAATAACATAATATAACCTAACCTAGCACAACCCAACCTCTCGGCACTAATATTTGACAACATTCCTGGCGAGTTGGCCTCTACGTTTCCGTGGGGCTTTTATATACATCAATAACGTAATATAACCTAACCTAACCCAAAGTAACGTCTCGGAGGTAATGTTTAACCACATTCCTGGCTTGTTGGCCTCTACGTTTCCGTGAGACCTTTATATACATCAATAACGTAATATAACCTAACCTAACCCAACCTAACATCTCGGCGGTAATAGTTGACAACATTCCTGGCGAATTGGCCTCTACGTCTCCGTGAGACTTTCATATCCATCAATAACGTAATATAACATTATATAAACCAACCCAACACCTCGGCGGTAATATTTGACAACATTCCTGGCGAGTTGGCCTCTACGTCTCCGTAGGGCCTTATATACATCAATAACGTAATATAACCTAACCTAACACAACCCAACCTCTCGGCACTAATATTTGACAACATTCCTGGCGAGTTGGCCTCTACGTTTCCGTGGGGCTTTTATATACATCAATAACGTAATATAACCTAACCTAACCCAAAGTAACGACTCGGAGGTAATGTTTAACCACATTCCTGGCTTGTTGGCCTCTACGTTTCCGTGAGACCTTTATATACATCAATAACGTAATATAACCTAACCTAACCCAACCTAACATCTCGGCGGTAATAGTTGACAACATTCCTGGCGAATTGGCCTCTACGTCTCCGTGAGACTTTCATATCCATCAATAACGTAATATAACATTATATAAACCAACCTAACCTCTCGGCGCTATTATTTGACAACATTCCTGGCGAGTTGGCCTCTACGTGTCCGTGGGACATTTATATACATCAATAACGTAATATAACCTAACCTAACCCAACCTAACATTTCGGCGCTATTATTTGACAACATTCCTGGCGAGTTGGCCTCTACGTCTCCGTGGGGCCTTTATATACATCAATAACGTAATATAACCTAACCTAACACAACCCAACCTCTCGGTACTAATATTTGACAACATTCCTGGCGAGTTGGCCTCTACGTCTCCGTGGGACCTTCATATACATTAATAACGCAATATAACATAACCTAACCCAACCTAACCATTCGGCGCTATTATTTGACCACATTCCTGGCTTGTTGGCCTCTACGTCTCCGTGGGACGTTTATGTACATCAATAGCGTAATATAACCTAACCTAACCCAACCTAAGATCTCGGCGACATTATTTGACAACTTTCCTGTCGAGTTGGCCTCTACGTCTCCGTGGGACTTTTATATACATCAATAGCGTAATATAACCTAACCTAACACAACCTAACATCTCGGTACTAATATTTGACAACATTCCTGGCTTGTTGGCCGCTACGTCTCCGTGGGACATTCATATCCATCAATAACGTAATTTAACCTAAAATAACCCAACGTAACTTCTCGGCTGTAATATTTCACAACATTCCTGGCTTGTTGGCCTCTATGTTTCCGTGGGACCTTTATATACATCAATAACGTAATATAACCTAACCTAACCCAACCTAACCTTTCGGCGCCATTATTTGACAACATTCCTGGCGAGTTGGCCTCTACGTCTCCGTGGGACCTTCATATACATCAATAACGTAATATAACCTAACCTAACTCAACCTAACCTGTCGGCGCTATTATTTGACAACATTCTTGGCGAGTTGGCCTCTACGTTTCCGTGGGACTTTTATATACATCAATAGCGTAATATAACCTAACCTAACACAACCTAACATCTCGGTACGAATATTTGACAACATTCCTTTCGAGTTGGACTCTACGTCTCCGTGGGAATTTTATATATATCAATAGCGTAATATAACCTAACCTAAGCCAACCTAACATTTCGGCGGTAACATTTGACAACATTCCTGGCGAGTTGGCCTCTACGTCTCCGTGGGTCCTTCATATACATTAATAACGTAATATAACCTAACCAAACCCAACCTAATCTTTCGGCGCTATTATTTGACCACATTCCTGGCTTGTTGGCCTCTACGTCTCCGTGGGACATTCATATCCATCAATAACGTAATATAACCTGACCTAACCCAACCTAACCTTTCGGCGCCATTATTTGACAACATTCCTGGCGAGTTGGCCTCTACGTCTCCGTGGGACTTTTATATACATCAGTAGCGTAATATAACCTAACCTAACCCAACCTAAGATCTCGGCGCTAATATTTGACAACATTCCTGTCGAGTTGGCCTCTACGTCTCCGTGGGGCCTTCATACACATCAAAAACGTAATATAACCTAACCTAACCCAACCTAACATCTCGGCGGTAATATTTGACAACATTCCTGGCGAGTTGGCCTCTACGTCTCCGTGGGACTTTTATATACATCAATAACGTAATATAACCTAAACTAATCCAACCTAACCTTTCGGCGCTATTATTTGACAACATTTCTGGCGAGTTGGCCTCTACGTCTCCGTGGGAATTTTATATATATCAATAGCGTAATAGAACCTAACCTAACCCAACCTAACACCTCGGCGGTAATATTTGACAACATTCCTGGCGAGTTGGCCTCTACGTCTCCGTAGGGCCTTATATATATCAATAACATAATATAACCTAACCTAGCACAACCCAACCTCTCGGCACTAATATTTGACAACATTCCTGGCGAGTTGGCCTCTACGTTTCCGTGGGGCTTTTATATACATCAATAACGTAATATAACCTAACCTAACCCAAAGTAACGTCTCGGAGGTAATGTTTAACCACATTCCTGGCTTGTTGGCCTCTACGTTTCCGTGAGACCTTTATATACATCAATAACGTAATATAACCTAACCTAACCCAACCTAACATCTCGGCGGTAATAGTTGACAACATTCCTGGCGAATTGGCCTCTACGTCTCCGTGAGACTTTCATATCCATCAATAACGTAATATAACATTATATAAACCAACCCAACACCTCGGCGGTAATATTTGACAACATTCCTGGCGAGTTGGCCTCTACGTCTCCGTAGGGCCTTATATACATCAATAACGTAATATAACCTAACCTAACACAACCCAACCTCTCGGCACTAATATTTGACAACATTCCTGGCGAGTTGGCCTCTACGTTTCCGTGGGGCTTTTATATACATCAATAACGTAATATAACCTAACCTAACCCAAAGTAACGACTCGGAGGTAATGTTTAACCACATTCCTGGCTTGTTGGCCTCTACGTTTCCGTGAGACCTTTATATACATCAATAACGTAATATAACCTAACCTAACCCAACCTAACATCTCGGCGGTAATAGTTGACAACATTCCTGGCGAATTGGCCTCTACGTCTCCGTGAGACTTTCATATCCATCAATAACGTAATATAACATTATATAAACCAACCTAACCTCTCGGCGCTATTATTTGACAACATTCCTGGCGAGTTGGCCTCTACGTGTCCGTGGGACTTTTATATACATCAATAACGTAATATAACCTAACCTAACCCAACCTAACATTTCGGCGCTATTATTTGACAACATTCCTGGCGAGTTGGCCTCTACGTCTCCGTGAGACCTTCATATCCATCAATAACGTAATATAACCTAACTTAACCCAGCCTAACCTTTCGGCGCTATTATTTGACAACATTCCTGGCGAGTTGGCCTCTACGTATCCGTGGGACTTTTATATACATCAATAACGTAATATAACCTAACCTAATCCAACCTAACCTTTCGGCGCTATTATTTGACCACATTCCTGGCGAGTTGGACTCTACGTCTCCGTGGGACCTTCATGTACATCAATAACGTAAAATAACCTAACCTAAGCCAACCTAACATTTCAGCGGTAATATTTGACAACATTCCTGGCGAGTTGGCGTCTACGTCTCCGTGGGGCCTTTATATACATCAATAACGTAATATAACCTAACCTAACACAACCCAACCTCTCGGTACTAATATTTGACAACATTCCTGGCGAGTTGGCCTCTACGTCTCCGTAGGGCCTTATATATATCAATAACATAATATAACCTAACCTAGCACAACCCAACCTTTCGGCGCTATTATTTGACAACATTCCTGGCGAGTTGGCCTCTACGTTTCCGTGGGGCTTTTATATACATCAATAACGTAATATAACCTAACCTAACCCAAAGTAACGTCTCGGAGGTAATGTTTAACCACATTCCTGGCTTGTTGGCCTCTACGTTTCCGTGAGACCTTTATATACATCAATAACGTAATATAACCTAACCTAACCCAACCTAACATCTCGGCGGTAATAGTTGACAACATTCCTGGCGAATTGGCCTGTACGTCTCCGTGGGACATTCATATCCATCAATAACGTAATATAACCTGACCTAACCCAACCTAACCTTTCGGCGCCATTATTTGACAACATTCCTGGCTAGTTGGCCTCTACGTCTCCGTGGGACCTTCCTATACATCAATAACGTAATATAACCTAACCTAACCCAACCTAACATTTCGGCACTAATATTTGACAACATTCCTGGCTAGTTGGACTCTACGTCTCCGTGGGAACTTTATATATATCAATAGCGTAATATAACCTAACCTAACCCAACCTAACACCTCGGCGGTAATATTTGACAACATTCCTGGCGAGTTGGCCTCTACGTCTCCGTAGGGCCTTATATACATCAATAACGTAATATAACCTAACCTAACACAACCCAACCTCTCGGCACTAATATTTGACAACATTCCTGGCGAGTTGGACTCTACGTCTCCGTGGGAATTTTATATATATCAATAGCGTAATATAACCTAACCTAACCCAACCTAACACCTCGGCGGTAATATTTGACAACATTCCTGGCGAGTTGGCCTCTACGTCTCCGTAGGGCCTTATATACATCAATAACGTAATATAACCTAACCTAACCCAAAGTAACGTCTCGGAGGTAATGTTTAACCACATTCCTGGCTTGTTGGCCTCTACGTTTCCGTGAGACCTTTATATACATCAATAACGTAATATAACCTAACCTAAGCCAACCTAACATTTCGGCGGTAATATTTGACAACATTCCTGGCGAGTTGGCCTCTACGTCTCCGTGGGGCCTTTATATACATCAATAACGTAATATAACCTAACCTAACACAACCCAACCTCTCGGTACTAATATTTGACAACATTCCTGGCGAGTTGGCCTCTACGTCTCCGTGGGACCTTCATATACATTAATAACGCAATATAACATAACCTAACCCAACCTAACCTTTCGGCGCTATTATTTGACCACATTCCTGGCTTGTTGGCCTCTACGTCTCCGTGGGACTTTTATATACATCAATAGCGTAAAATAACCTAACCTAACACAACCTAACATCTCGGTACTAATATTTGACAACATTCCTTTCGAGTTGGACTCTACGTCTCCGTGGGACATTCATATCCATCAATAACGTAATTTAACCTAAAATAACCCAACGTAACGTCTCGGCTGTAATATTTCACAACATTCCTGGCTTGTTGGCCTCTATGTTTCCGTGGGACCTTTATATACATCAATAACGTAATATAACCTAACCTAACCCAACCTAACCTGTCGGCGCTATTATTTGACAACATTCCTGGCGAGTTGGCCTCTACGTCTCCGTGGGACCTTCATATACATCAATAACGTAATATAACCTAACCTAACCCAACCTAACCTTTCGGCGCTATTATTTGACCACATTCCTGGCTTGTTGGCCTCTACGTCTCCGTGGGACTTTTATATACATCAATAGCGTAATATAACCTAACCTAACACAACCTAACATCTCGGTACTAATATTTGACAACATTCCTGGCTTGTTGGCCTCTACGTCTCCGTGGGACTTTTATATACATCAATAGCGTAATATAACCAAACCTAACACAACCTAACATCTCGGTACGAATATTTGACAACATTCCTTTCGAGTTGGACTCTACGTCTCCGTGGGAATTTTATATATATCAATAGCGTAATATAACCTAACCTAACCCAACCTAAGATCTCGGCGCTAATATTTGACAACATTCCTGTCGAGTTGGCCTCTACGTCTCCGTGGGACATTCATATCCATCAATAACGTAATTTAACCTAAAATAACCCAACGTAACGTCTCGGCGGTAATATTTGACAACATTCCTGGCGAGTTGGCCTCTACGTCTCCGTGGGACTTTTATATACATCAATAACGTAATATAACCTAACCTAATCCAACCTAACCTTTCGGCGCTATTATTTGACAACATTTCTGGCGAGTTGGCCTCTACCTCTCCGTGGGAATTTTATATATATCAATAGCGTAATAGAACCTAACCTAACCCAACCTAACACCTCGGCGGTAATATTTGACAACATTCCTGGCGAGTTGGCCTCTACGTCTCCGTAGGGCCTTATATATATCAATAACATAATATAACCTAACCTAGCACAACCCAACCTCTCGGCACTAATATTTGACAACATTCCTGGCGAGTTGGCCTCTACGTTTCCGTGGGGCTTTTATATACATCAATAACGTAATATAACCTAACCTAACCCAAAGTAACGTCTCGGAGGTAATGTTTAACCACATTCCTGGCTTGTTGGCCTCTACGTTTCCGTGAGACCTGTATATACATCAATAACGTAATATAACCTAACCTAACCCAACCTAACATCTCGGCGGTAATAGTTGACAACATTCCTGGCGAATTGGCCTCTACGTCTCCGTGAGACTTTCATATCCATCAATAACGTAATATAACATTATATAAACCAACCCAACACCTCGGCGGTAATATTTGACAACATTCCTGGCGAGTTGGCCTCTACGTCTCCGTAGGGCCTTATATACATCAATAACGTAATATAACCTAACCTAACACAACCCAACCTCTCGGCACTAATATTTGACAACATTCCTGGCGAGTTGGCCTCTACGTTTCCGTGGGGCTTTTATATACATCAATAACGTAATATAACCTAACCTAACCCAAAGTAACGACTCGGAGGTAATGTTTAACCACATTCCTGGCTTGTTGGCCTCTACGTTTCCGTGAGACCTTTATATACATCAATAACGTAATATAACCTAACCTAACCCAACCTAACATCTCGGCGGTAATAGTTGACAACATTCCTGGCGAATTGGCCTCTACGTCTCCGTGAGACTTTCATATCCATCAATAACGTAATATAACATTATATAAACCAACCTAACCTCTCGGCGCTATTATTTCACAACATTCCTGGCGAGTTGGCCTCTACGTGTCCGTGGGACTTTTATATACATCAATAACGTAATATAACCTAACCTAACCCAACCTAACATTTCGGCGCTATTATTTGACAACATTCCTGGCGAGTTGGCCTCTACGTCTCCGTGGGACGTTTATGTACATCAATAGCGTAATATAACCTAACCTAACCCAACCTAAGATCTCGGCGACATTATTTGACAACTTTCCTGTCGAGTTGGCCTCTACGTCTCCGTGGGACTTTTATATACATCAATAGCGTAATATAACCTAACCTAACACAACCTAACATCTCGGTACTAATATTTGACAACATTCCTGGCTTGTTGGCCGCTACGTCTCCGTGGGACATTCATATCCATCAATAACGTAATTTAACCTAAAATAACCCAACGTAACGTCTCGGCTGTAATATTTCACAACATTCCTGGCTTGTTGGCCTCTATGTTTCCGTGGGACCTTTATATACATCAATAACGTAATATAACATAACCTAACCCAACCTAACCTTTCGGCGCTATTATTTGACCACATTCCTGGCTTGTTGGCCTCTACGTCTCCGTGGGACTTTTATATACATCAATAGCGTAATATAACCTAACCTAACACAACCTAACATCTCGGTACGAATATTTGACAACATTCCTTTCGAGTTGGACTCTACGTCTCCGTGGGAATTTTATATATATCAATAGCGTAATATAACCTAACCTAAGCCAACCTAACATTTCGGCGGTAATATTTGACAACATTCCTGGCGAGTTGGCCTCTACGTCTCCGTGGGACCTTCATATATATCAATAACATAATATAACCTAACCTAGCACAACCCAACCTCTCGGCACTAATATTTGACAACATTCCTGGCGAGTTGGCCTCTACGTTTCCGTGGGGCTTTTATATACATCAATAACGTAATATAACCTAACCTAACCCAAAGTAACGTCTCGGAGGTAATGTTTAACCACATTCCTGGCTTGTTGGCCTCTACGTTTCCGTGAGACCTTTATATACATCAATAACGTAATATAACCTAACCTAACCCAACCTAACATCTCGGCGGTAATAGTTGACAACATTCCTGGCGAATTGGCCTCTACGTCTCCGTGAGACTTTCATATCCATCAATAACGTAATATAACATTATATAAACCAACCCAACACCTCGGCGGTAATATTTGACAACATTCCTGGCGAGTTGGCCTCTACGTCACCGTAGGGCCTTATATACATCAATAACGTAATATAACCTAACCTAACACAACCCAACCTCTCGGCACTAATATTTGACAACATTCCTGGCGAGTTGGCCTCTACGTTTCCGTGGGGCTTTTATATACATCAATAACGTAATATAACCTAAAATAACCCAAAGTAACGACTCGGAGGTAATGTTTAACCACATTCCTGGCTTGTTGGCCTCTACGTTTCCGTGAGACCTTTATATACATCAATAACGTAATATAACCTAACCTAACCCAACCTAACATCTCGGCGGTAATAGTTGACAACATTCCTGGCGAATTGGCCTCTACGTCTCCGTGAGACTTTCATATCCATCAATAACGTAATATAACATTATATAAACCAACCTAACCTCTCGGCGCTATTATTTGACAACATTCCTGGCGAGTTGGCCTCTACGTGTCCGTGGGACTTTTATATACATCAATAACGTAATATAACCTAACCTAACCCAACCTAACATTTCGGCGCTATTATTTGACAACATTCCTGGCGAGTTGGCCTCTACGTCTCCGTGGGACGTTTATGTACATCAATAGCGTAATATAACCTAACCTAACCCAACCTAAGATCTCGGCGACATTATTTGACAACTTTCCTGTCGAGTTGGCCTCTACGTCTCCGTGGGACTTTTATATACATCAATAGCGTAATATAACCTAACCTAACACAACCTAACATCTCGGTACTAATATTTGACAACATTCCTGGCTTGTTGGCCGCTACGTCTCCGTGGGACATTCATATCCATCAATAACGTAATTTAACCTAAAATAACCCAACGTAACGTCTCGGCTGTAATATTTCACAACATTCCTGGCTTGTTGGCCTCTATGTTTCCGTGGGACCTTTATATACATCAATAACGTAATATAACCTAACCTAACCCAACCTAACCTGTCGGCGCTATTATTTGACAACATTCCTGGCGAGTTGGCCTCTACGTCTCCGTGGGACCTTCATATACATCAATAACGTAATATAACCTAACCTAACCCAACCTGACCTGTCGGCGCTATTATTTGACAACATTCTTGGCGAGTTGGCCTCTACGTCTCCGTGGGACTTTTATATACATCAATAGCGTAATATAACCTAACCTAACACAACATAACATCTCGGTACGAATATTTGACAACATTCCTTTCGAGTTGGACTCTACGTCTCCGTGGGAATTTTATATATATCAATAGCGTAATATAACCTAACCTAAGCCAACCTAACATTTCGGCGGTAATATTTGACAACATTCCTGGCGAGTTGGCCTCTACGTCTCCGTGGGTCCTTCATATACATCAATAACGTAATATAACCTAACCAAACCCAACCTAATCTTTCGGCGCTATTATTTGACCACATTCCTGGCTTGTTGGCCTCTACGTCTCCGTGGGACATTCATATCCATCAATAACGTAATATAACCTGACCTAACCCAACCTAACCTTTCGGCGCCATTATTTGACAACATTCCTGGCGAGTTGGCCTCTACGTCTCCGTGGGACTTTTATATACATCAGTAGCGTAATATAACCTAACCTAACCCAACCTAAGATCTCGGCGCTAATATTTGACAACATTCCTGTCGAGTTGGCCTCTACGTCTCCGTGGGGCCTTCATACACATCAAAAACGTAATATAACCTAACCTAACCCAACCTAACATCTCGGCGGTAATATTTGACAACATTCCTGGCGAGTTGGCCTCTACGTCTCCGTGGGACTTTTATATACATCAATAACGTAATATAACCTAACCTAATCCAACCTAACCTTTCGGCGCTATTATTTGACAACATTTCTGGCGAGTTGGCCTCTACGTCTCCGTGGGAATTTTATATATATCAATAGCGTAATAGAACCTAACCTAACCCAACCTAACACCTCGGCGGTAATATTTGACAACATTCCTGGCGAGTTGGCCTCTACGTCTCCGTAGGGCCTTATATATATCAATAACACAATATAACCTAACCTAGCACAACCCAACCTCTCGGCACTAATATTTGACAACATTCCTGGCGAGTTGGCCTCTACGTTTCCGTGGGGCTTTTATATACATCAATAACGTAATATAACCTAACCTAACCCAAAGTAACGTCTCGGAGGTAATGTTTAACCACATTCCTGGCTTGTTGGCCTCTACGTTTCCGTGAGACCTTTATATACATCAATAACGTAATATAACCTAACCTAACCCAACCTAACATCTCGGCGGTAATAGTTGACAACATTCCTGGCGAATTGGCCTCTACGTCTCCGTGAGACTTTCATATCCATCAATAACGTAATATAACATTATATAAACCAACCTAACCTCTCGGCGCTATTATTTGACAACATTCCGGGCGAGTTGGCCTCTACGTGTCCGTGGGACTTTTATATACATCAATAACGTAATATAACCTAACCTAACCCAACCTAACATTTCGGCGCTATTATTTGACAACATTCCTGGCGAGTTGGCCTCTACGTCTCCGTGAGACCTTCATATCCATCAATAACGTAATATAACCTAACTTAACCCAACCTAACCTTTCGGCGCTATTATTTGACAACATTCCTGGCGAGTTGGCCTCTACGTATCCGTGGGACTTTTATATACATCAATAACGTAATATAACCTAACCTAATCCAACCTAACCTTTCGGCGCTATTATTTGACCACATTCCTGGCGAGTTGGACTCTACGTCTCCGTGGGACCTTCATGTACATCAATAACGTAAAATAACCTAACCTAAGCCAACCTAACATTTCAGCGGTAATATTTGACAACATTCCTGGCGAGTTGGCGTCTACGTCTCCGTGGGGCCTTTATATACATCAATAACGTAATATAACCTAACCTAACACAACCCAACCTCTCGGTACTAATATTTGACAACATTCCTGGCGAGTTGGCCTCTACGTCTCCGTAGGGCCTTATATATATCAATAACATAATATAACCTAACCTAGCACAACCCAACCTTTCGGCGCTATTATTTGACAACATTCCTGGCGAGTTGGCCTCTACGTTTCCGTGGGGCTTTTATATACATCAATAACGTAATATAACCTAACCTAACCCAAAGTAACGTCTCGGAGGTAATGTTTAACCACATTCCTGGCTTGTTGGCCTCTACGTTTCCGTGAGACCTTTATATACATCAATAACGTAATATAACCTAACCTAACCCAACCTAACATCTCGGCGGTAATAGTTGACAACATTCCTGGCGAATTGGCCTCTACGTCTCCGTGAGACTTTCATATCCATCAATAACGTAATATAACATTATATAAACCAACCTAACATCTCGGCGCTATTATTTGACAACATTCCTGGCGAGTTGGCCTCTACGTGTCCGTGGGACTTTTATATACATCAGTAGCGTAATATAACCTAACCTAACCCAACCTAACCTTTCGGCGCTATTATTTGACAACATTCCTGGCTAGTTGGCCTCTACGTCTCCGTGGGACCTTCCTATACATCAATAACGTAATATAACCTAACCTAACCCAACCTAACATTTCGGCACTAATATTTGACAACATTCCTGGCTAGTTGGACTCTACGTCTCCGTGGGAACTTTATATATATCAATAGCGTAATATAACCTAACCTAACCCAACCTAACACCTCGGCGGTAATATTTGACAACATTCCTGGCGAGTTGGCCTCTACGTCTCCGTAGGGCCTTATATACATCAATAACGTAATATAACCTAACCTAACACAACCCAACCTCTCGGCACTAATATTTGACAACATTCCTGGCGAGTTGGACTCTACGTCTCCGTGGGAATTTTATATATATCAATAGCGTAATATAACCTAACCTAACCCAACCTAACACCTCGGCGGTAATATTTGACAACATTCCTGGCGAGTTGGCCTCTACGTCTCCGTAGGGCCTTATATACATCAATAACGTAATATAACCTAACCTAACCCAAAGTAACGTCTCGGAGGTAATGTTTAACCACATTCCTGGCTTGTTGGCCTCTACGTTTCCGTGAGACCTTTATATACATCAATAACGTAATATAACCTAACCTAAGCCAACCTAACATTTCGGCGGTAATATTTGACAACATTCCTGGCGAGTTGGCCTCTACGTCTCCGTGGGGCCTTTATATACATCAATAACGTAATATAACCTAACCTAACACAACCCAACCCCTCGGTACTAATATTTGACAACATTCCTGGCGAGTTGGCCTCTACGTCTCCGTGGGACCTTCATATACATTAATAACGCAATATAACATAACCTAACCCAACCTAACCTTTCGGCGCTATTATTTGACCACATTCCGGGCTTGTTGGCCTCTACGTCTCCGTGGGACGTTTATGTACATCAATAGCGTAATATAACCTAACCTAACCCAACCTAAGATCTCGGCGACATTATTTGACAACTTTCCTGTCGAGTTGGCCTCTACGTCTCCGTGGGACTTTTATATACATCAATAGCGTAATATAACCTAACCTAACACAACCTAACATCTCGGTACTAATATTTGACAACATTCCTGGCTTGTTAGCCGCTACGTCTCCGTGGGACATTCATATCCATCAATAACGTAATTTAACCTAAAATAACCCAACGTAACGTCTCGGCTGTAATATTTCACAACATTCCTGGCTTGTTGGCCTCTATGTTTCCGTGGGACCTTTATATACATCAATAACGTAATATAACCTAACCTAACCCAACCTAACCTGTCGTCGCTATTATTTGCCAACATTCCTGGCGAGTTGGCCTCTACGTCTCCGTGGGACCTTCATATACATCAATAACGTAATATAACCTAACCTAACCCAACCTAACCTGTCGGCGCTATTATTTGACAACATTCTTGGCGAGTTGGCCTCTACGTCTCCGTGGGACTTTTATATACATCAATAGCGTAATATAACCTAACCTAACACAACCTAACATCTCGGTACGAATATTTGACAACATTCCTTTCGAGTTGGACTCTACGTCTCCGTGGGAATTTTATATATATCAATAGCGTAATATAACCTAACCTAAGCCAACCTAACATTTCGGCGGTAATATTTGACAACATTCCTGGCGAGTTGGCCTCTACGTCTCCGTGGGTCCTTCATATACATCAATAACGTAATATAACCTAACCAAACCCAACCTAATCTTTCGGCGCTATTATTTGACCACATTCCTGGCTTGTTGGCCTCTACGTCTCCGTGGGACATTCATATCCATCAATAACGTAATATAACCTGACCTAACCCAACCTAACCTTTCGGCGCCATTATTTGACAACATTCCTGGCGAGTTGGGCTCTACGTCTCCGTGGGACTTTTATATACATCAGTAGCGTAATATAACCTAACCTAACCCAACCTAAGATCTCGGCGCTAATATTTGACAACATTCCTGTCGAGTTGGCCTCTACGTCTCCGTGGGGCCTTCATACACATCATAAACGTAATATAACCTAACCTAACCCAACCTAACATCTCGGCGGTAATATTTGACAACATTCCTGGCGAATTGGCCTCTACGTCTCCGTGGGACTTTTATATACATCAATAACGTAATATAACCTAACCTAATCCAACCTAACCTTTCGGCGCTATTATTTGACAACATTTCTGGCGAGTTGGCCTCTACGTCTCCGTGGGAATTTTATATATATCAATAGCGTAATAGAACCTAACCTACCCCAACCTAACACCTCGGCGGTAATATTTGACAACATTCCTGGCGAGTTGGCCTCTACGTCTCCGTAGGGCCTTATATATATCAATAACATAATATAACCTAACCTAGCACAACCCAACCTCTCGGCACTAATATTTGACAACATTCCTGGCGAGTTGGCCTCTACGTTTCCGTGGGGCTTTTATATACATCAATAACGTAATATAACCTAACCTAACCCAAAGTAACGTCTCGGCGGTAATAGTTGACAACATTCCTGGCGAATTGGCCTCTACGTCTCCGTGAGACTTTCATATCCATCAATAACGTAATATAACATTATATAAACCAACCCAACACCTCGGCGGTAATATTTGACAACATTCCTGGCGAGTTGGCCTCTACGTTTCCGTGGGGCTTTTATATACATCAATAACGTAATATAACCTAACCTAACCCAAAGTAACGTCTCGGAGGTAATGTTTAACCACATTCCTGGCTTGTTGGCCTCTACGTTTCCGTGAGACCTTTATATACATCAATAACGTAATATAACCTAACCTAACCCAACCTAACATCTCGGCGGTAATAGTTGACAACATTCCTGGCGAATTGGCCTCTACGTCTCCGTGAGACTTTCATATCCATCAATAACGTAATATAACATTATATAAACCAACCTAACATCTCGGCGCTATTATTTGACAACATTCCTGGCGAGTTGGCCTCTACGTGTCCGTGGGACTTTTATATACATCAATAACGTAATATAACCTAACCTAACCCAACCTAACCTTTCGGCGCTATTATTTGACAACATTCCTGTCGAGTTGGCCTCTACGTCTCCGTGAGACCTTCATATCCATCAATAACGTAATATAACCTAACTTAACCCAACCTAACCTTTCGGCGGTATTATTTGACAACATTCCTAGCGAGTTGGCCTCTACGTCTCCGTGGGACTTTTATATACATCAATAACGTAATATAACCTAACCTAACCCAACCTAACCTTTCGGCGCTATTATTTGACAACATTACCGGCGAGTTGGCCTCTACGTCTCCGTGGGACTTTTATATACATCAATAACGTAATATAACCTAACGTAACCCAACCTAACCTTTCGGCGCTATTATTTGACAACATTCCTGGCGAGTTGGCCTCTACGTCTCCGTGGGACCTTCATATACATCAATAACGTAATATAACCTAACTTAACCCAACCTAACCTTTCGGCGCTATTATTTGACAACATTCCTGGCGGGTTGGCCTCTACGTCTCCGTGGGACCTTCATATACATCAATAACGTAATATAACCTAACCTAACCCAACCTAACCTTTCGGCGCTATTATTTGACCACATTCCTGTCGAGTTGGCCTCTACGTCTCCGTGGGACTTTTATATACATCAATAGCGTAATATAACCTAACCTAACACAACCTAACATCTCGGTACTAATATTTGACAACATTCCTGGCGAGTTGGACTCTACGTCTCCGTGGGAATTTTATATATATCAATAGCGTAATATAACCTAACCTAACCCAACCTAACACCTCGGCGGTAATATTTGACAACATTCCTGGCGAGTTGGCCTCTACGTCTCCGTAGGGCCTTATATACATCAATAACGTAATATAACCTAACCTAACCCAAAGTAACGTCTCGGAGGTAATGTTTAACCACATTCCTGGCTTGTTGGCCTCTACGTTTCCGTGAGACCTTTACATACATCAATAACGTAATATAACCTAACCTAAGCCAACCTAACATTTCGGCGGTAATATTTGACAACATTCCTGGCGAGTTGGCCTCTACGTCTCCGTGGGGCCTTTATATACATCAATAACGTAATATAACCTAACCTAACACAACCCAACCTCTCGGTACTAATATTTGACAACATTCCTGGCGAGTTGGCCTCTACGTCTCCGTGGGACCTTCATATACATTAATAACGCAATATAACATAACCTAACCCAACCTAACCTTTCGGCGCTATTATTTGACCACATTCCTGGCTTGTTGGCCTCTACGTCTCCGTGGGACATTCATATCCATCAATAACGTAATATAACCTGACCTAACCCAACCTAACCTTTCGGCGCCATTATTTGACAACATTCCTGGCGAGTTGGCCTCTACGTCTCCGTGGGACTTTTATATACATCAGTAGCGTAATATAACCTAACCTAACCCAACCTAAGATCTCGGCGCTAATATTTGACAACATTCCTGTCGAGTTGGCCTCTACGTCTCCGTGGTGCCTTCATACACATCAAAAACGTAATATAACCTAACCTAACCCAACCTAACATCTCGGCGGTAATATTTGACAACATTCCTGGCGAGTTGGCCTCTACGTCTCCGTGAGACTTTCATATCCATCAATAACGTAATATAACATTATATAAACCAACCCAACACCTCGGCGGTAATATTTGACAACATTCCTGGCGAGTTGGCCTCTACGTTTCCGTGGGGCTTTTATATACATCAATAACGTAATATAACCTAACCTAACCCAAAGTAACGTCTCGGAGGTAATGTTTAACCACATTCCTGGCTTGTTGGCCTCTACGTTTCCGTGAGACCTTTATATACATCAATAACGTAATATAACCTAACCTAACCCAACCTAACATCTCGGCGGTAATAGTTGACAACATTCCTGGCGAATTGGCCTCTACGTCTCCGTGAGACTTTCATATCCATCAATAACGTAATATAACATTATATAAACCAACCTAACATCTCGGCGCTATTATTTGACAACATTCCTGGCGAGTTGGCCTCTACGTGTCCGTGGGACTTTTATATACATCAATAACGTAATATAACCTAACCTAACCCAACCTAACCTTTCGGCGCTATTATTTGACAACATTCCTGGCGAGTTGGCCTCTACGTCTCCGTGAGACCTTCATATCCATCAATAACGTAATATAACCTAACTTAACCCAACCTAACCTTTCGGCGGTATTATTTGACAACATTCCTAGCGAGTTGGCCTCTACGTCTCCGTGGGACTTTTATATACATCAATAACGTAATATAACCTAACCTAACCCAACCTAACCTTTCGGCGCTATTATTTGACAACATTACCGGCGAGTTGGCCTCTACGTCTCCGTGGGACTTTTATATACATCAATAACGTAATATAACCTAACGTAACCCAACCTAACCTTTCGGCGCTATTATTTGACAACATTCCTGGCGAGTTGGCCTCTACGTCTCCGTGGGACCTTCATATACATCAATAACGTAATATAACCTAACTTAACCCAACCTAACCTTTCGGCGCTATTATTTGACAACATTCCTGGCGGGTTGGCCTCTACGTCTCCGTGGGACCTTCATATACATCAATAACGTAATATAACCTAACCTAACCCAACCTAACCTTTCGGCGCTATTATTTGACCACATTCCTGTCGAGTTGGCCTCTACGTCTCCGTGGGACTTTTATATACATCAATAGCGTAATATAACCTAACCTAACACAACCTAACATCTCGGTACTAATATTTGACAACATTCCTGGCGAGTTGGACTCTACGTCTCCGTGGGAATTTTATATATATCAATAGCGTAATATAACCTAACCTAACCCAACCTAACACCTCGGCGGTAATATTTGACAACATTCCTGGCGAGTTGGCCTCTACGTCTCCGTAGGGCCTTATATACATCAATAACGTAATATAACCTAACCTAACCCAAAGTAACGTCTCGGAGGTAATGTTTAACCACATTCCTCGCTTGTTGGCCTCTACGTTTCCGTGAGACCTTTATATACATCAATAACGTAATATAACCTAACCTAAGCCAACCTAACATTTCGGCGGTAATATTTGACAACATTCCTGGCGAGTTGGCCTCTACGTCTCCGTGGGGCCTTTATATACATCAATAACGTAATATAACCTAACCTAACACAACCCAACCTCTCGGTACTAATATTTGACAACATTCCTGGCGAGTTGGCCTCTACGTCTCCGTGGGACCTTCATATACATTAATAACGCAATATAACATAACCTAACCCAACCTAACCTTTCGGCGCTATTATTTGACCACATTCCTGGCTTGTTGGCCTCTACGTCTCCGTGGGACATTCATATCCATCAATAACGTAATATAACCTGACCTAACCCAACCTAACCTTTCGGCGCCATTATTTGACAACATTCCTGGCGAGTTGGCCTCTACGTCTCCGTGGGACTTTTATATACATCAGTAGCGTAATATAACCTAACCTAACCCAACCTAAGATCTCGGCGCTAATATTTGACAACATTCCTGTCGAGTTGGCCTCTACGTCTCCGTGGTGCCTTCATACACATCAAAAACGTAATATAACCTAACCTAACCCAACCTAACATCTCGGCGGTAATATTTGACAACATTCCTGGCGAGTTGGCCTCTACGTCTCCGTGGGACTTTTATATACATCAATAACGTAATATAACCTAACCTAATCCAACCTAACCTTTCGGCGCTATTATTTGACAACATTTCTGGCGAGTTGGCCTCTACGTCTCCGTGGGAATTTTATATATATCAATGGCGTAATAGAACCTAACCTAACCCAACCTAACACCTCGGCGGTAATATTTGACAACATTCCTGGCGAGTTGGCCTCTACGTCTCCGTAGGGCCTTATATATATCAATAACATAATATAACCTAACCTAGCACAACCCAACCTCTCGGCACTAATATTTGACAACATTCCTGGCGAGTTGGCCTCTACGTTTCCGTGGGGCTTTTATATACATCAATAACGTAATATAACCTAACCTAACCCAAAGTAACGTCTCGGAGGTAATGTTTAACCACATTCCTGGCTTGTTGGCCTCTACGTTTCCGTGAGACCTTTATATACATCAATAACGTAATATAACCTAACCTAACCCAACCTAACATCTCGGCGGTAATAGTTGACAACATTCCTGGCGAATTGGCCTCTACGTCTCCGTGAGACTTTCATATCCATCAATAACGTAATATAACATTATATAAACCAACCCAACACCTCGGCGGTAATATTTGACAACATTCCTGGCGAGTTGGCCTCTACGTTTCCGTGGGGCTTTTATATACATCAATAACGTAATATAACCTAACCTAACCCAAAGTAACGTCTCGGAGGTAATGTTTAACCACATTCCTGGCTTGTTGGCCTCTACGTTTCCGTGAGACCTTTATATACATCAATAACGTAATATAACCTAACCTAACCCAACCTAACATCTCGGCGGTAATAGTTGACAACATTCCTGGCGAATTGGCCTCTACGTCTCCGTGAGACTTTCATATCCATCAATAACGTAATATAACATTATATAAACCAACCTAACATCTCGGCGCTATTATTTGACAACATTCCTGGCGAGTTGGCCTCTACGTGTCCGTGGGACTTTTATATACATCAATAACGTAATATAACCTAACCTAACCCAACCTAACCTTTCGGCGCTATTATTTGACAACATTCCTGGCGAGTTGGCCTCTACGTCTCCGTGAGACCTTCATATCCATCAATAACGTAATATAACCTAACTTAACCCAACCTAACCTTTCGGCGCTATTATTTGACAACATTCCTGGCGAGTTGGCCTCTACGTCTCCGTGGGACTTTTATATACATCAATAACGTAATATAACCTAACCTAACCCAACCTAACCTTTCGGCGCTATTATTTGACAACATTACCGGCGAGTTGGCCTCTACGTCTCCGTGGGACTTTTATATACATCAATAACGTAATATAACCTAACGTAACCCAACCTAACCTTTCGGCGCTATTATTTGACAACATTCCTGGCGAGTTGGCCTCTACGTCTCCGTGGGACCTTCATATACATCAATAACGTAATATGACCTAACTTAACCCAACCTAACCTTTCGGCGCTATTATTTGACAACATTTCTGGCGAGTTGGCCTCTACGTCTCCGTGGGAATTTTATATATATCAATGGCGTAATAGAACCTAACCTAACCCAACCTAACACCTCGGCGGTAATATTTGACAACATTCCTGGCGAGTTGGCCTCTACGTCTCCGTAGGGCCTTATATATATCAATAACATAATATAACCTAACCTAGCACAACCCAACCTCTCGGCACTAATATTTGACAACATTCCTGGCGAGTTGGCCTCTACGTTTCCGTGGGGCTTTTATATACATCAATAACGTAATATAACCTAACCTAACCCAAAGTAACGTCTCGGAGGTAATGTTTAACCACATTCCTGGCTTGTTGGCCTCTACGTTTCCGTGAGACCTTTATATACATCAATAACGTAATATAACCTAACCTAACCCAACCTAACATCTCGGCGGTAATAGTTGACAACATTCCTGGCGAATTGGCCTCTACGTCTCCGTGAGACTTTCATATCCATCAATAACGTAATATAACATTATATAAACCAACCCAACACCTCGGCGGTAATATTTGACAACATTCCTGGCGAGTTGGCCTCTACGTTTCCGTGGGGCTTTTATATACATCAATAACGTAATATAACCTAACCTAACCCAAAGTAACGTCTCGGAGGTAATGTTTAACCACATTCCTGGCTTGTTGGCCTCTACGTTTCCGTGAGACCTTTATATACATCAATAACGTAATATAACCTAACCTAACCCAACCTAACATCTCGGCGGTAATAGTTGACAACATTCCTGGCGAATTGGCCTCTACGTCTCCGTGAGACTTTCATATCCATCAATAACGTAATATAACATTATATAAACCAACCTAACATCTCGGCGCTATTATTTGACAACATTCCTGGCGAGTTGGCCTCTACGTGTCCGTGGGACTTTTATATACATCAATAACGTAATATAACCTAACCTAACCCAACCTAACCTTTCGGCGCTATTATTTGACAACATTCCTGGCGAGTTGGCCTCTACGTCTCCGTGAGACCTTCATATCCATCAATAACGTAATATAACCTAACTTAACCCAACCTAACCTTTCGGCGCTATTATTTGACAACATTCCTGGCGAGTTGGCCTCTACGTCTCCGTGGGACTTTTATATACATCAATAACGTAATATAACCTAACCTAACCCAACCTAACCTTTCGGCGCTATTATTTGACAACATTACCGGCGAGTTGGCCTCTACGTCTCCGTGGGACTTTTATATACATCAATAACGTAATATAACCTAACGTAACCCAACCTAACCTTTCGGCGCTATTATTTGACAACATTCCTGGCGAGTTGGCCTCTACGTCTCCGTGGGACCTTCATATACATCAATAACGTAATATGACCTAACTTAACCCAACCTAACCTTTCGGCGCTATTATTTGACAACATTCCTGGCGGGTTGGCCTCTACGTCTCCGTGGGACCTTCATATACATCAATAACGTAATATAACCTAACCTAACCCAACCTAACCTTTCGGCGCTATTATTTGACCACATTCCTGTCGAGTTGGCCTCTACGTCTCCGTGGGACTTTTATATACATCAATAGCGTAATATAACCTAACCTAACACAACCTAACATCTCGGTACTAATATTTGACAACATTCCTGGCGAGTTGGACTCTACGTCTCCGTAGGGCCTTATATACATCAATAACGTAATATAACCTAACCTAACCCAAAGTAACGTCTCGGAGGTAATGTTTAACCACATTCCTGGCTTGTTGGCCTCTACGTTTCCGTGAGACCTTTATATACATCAATAACGTAATATAACCTAACCTAAGCCAACCTAACATTTCGGCGGTAATATTTGACAACATTCCTGGCGAGTTGGCCTCTACGTCTCCGTGGGGCCTTTATATACATCAATAACGTAATATAACCTAACCTAACACAACCCAACCTCTCGGTACTAATATTTGACAACATTCCTGGCGAGTTGGCCTCTACGTCTCCGTGGGACCTTCATATACATTAATAACGCAATATAACATAACCTAACCCAACCTAACCTTTCGGCGCTATTATTTGACCACATTCCTGGCTTGTTGGCCTCTACGTCTCCGTGGGACATTCATATCCATCAATAACGTAATATAACCTGACCTAACCCAACCTAACCTTTCGGCGCCATTATTTGACAACATTCCTGGCGAGTTGGCCTCTACGTCTCCGTGGGACTTTTATATACATCAGTAGCGTAATATAACCTAACCTAACCCAACCTAAGATCTCGGCGCTAATATTTGACAACATTCCTGTCGAGTTGGCCTCTACGTCTCCGTGGGGCCTTCATACACATCAAAAACGTAATATAACCTAACCTAACCCAACCTAACATCTCGGCGGTAATATTTGACAACATTCCTGGCGAGTTGGCCTCTACGTCTCCGTGGGACTTTTATATACATCAATAACGTAATATAACCTAACCTAATCCAACCTAACCTTTCGGCGCTATTATTTGACAACATTTCTGGCGAGTTGGACTCTACGTCTCCGTGGGAATTTTATATATATCAATAGCGTAATAGAACCTAACCTAACCCAACCTAACACCTCGGCGGTAATATTTGACAACATTCCTGGCGAGTTGGCCTCTACGTCTCCGTAGGGCCTTATATATATCAATAACATAATATAACCTAACCTAGCACAACCCAACCTCTCGGCACTAATATTTGACAACATTCCTGGCGAGTTGGCCTCTACGTTTCCGTGGGGCTTTTATATACATCAATAACGTAATATAACCTAACCTAACCCAAAGTAACGTCTCGGAGGTAATGTTTAACCACATTCCTGGCTTGTTGGCCTCTACGTTTCCGTGAGACCTTTATATACATCAATAACGTAATATAACCTAACCTAACCCAACCTAACATCTCGGCGGTAATAGTTGACAACATTCCTGGCGAATTGGCCTCTACGTCTCCGTGAGACTTTCATATCCATCAATAACGTAATATAACATTATATAAACCAACCTAACCTCTCGGCGCTATTATTTGACAACATTCCTGGCGAGTTGGACTCTACGTGTCCGTGGGACTTTTATATACATCAATAACGTAATATAACCTAACCTAACCCAACCTAACCTTTCGGCGCTATTATTTGACAACATTCCTGGCGAGTTAGCCTCTACGTCCCCGTGAGACCTTCATATCCAACAATAACGTAATATAACCTAACTTAACCCAACCTAACCTTTCGGCGCTATTATTTGACAACATTCCTGGCGAGTTGGCCTCTACGTCTCCGTGGGACTTTTATATACATCAATAACGTAATATAACCTAACCTAACCCAACCTAACCTTTCGGCGCTATTATTTGACAACATTACCGGCGAGTTGGCCTCTACGTCTCCGTGGGACTTTTATATACATCAATAACGTAATATAACCTAACGTAACCCAACCTAACCTTTCGGCGCTATTATTTGACAACATTCCTGGCGAATTGGCCTCTACGTCTCCGTGAGACTTTCATATCCATCAATAACGTAATATAACATTATATAAACCAACCTAACCTCTCGGCGCTATTATTTGACAACATTCCTGGCGAGTTGGCCTCTACGTGTCCGTGGGACTTTTATATACATCAATAACGTAATATAACCTAACCTAACCCAACCTAACCTTTCGGCGCTATTATTTGACAACATTCCTGGCGAGTTAGCCTCTACCTCCCCGTGAGACCTTCATATCCAACAATAACGTAATATAACCTAACTTAACCCAACCTAACCTTTCGGCGCTATTATTTGACAACATTCCTGGCGAGTTGGCCTCTACGTCTCCGTGGGACTTTTATATACATCAATAACGTAATATAACCTAACCTAACCCAACCTAACCTTTCGGCGCTATTATTTGACAACATTCCTGGCTAGTTGGCCTCTGCGTCTCCGTGGGACCTTCCTATACATCAATAACGTAATATAACCTAACCTAACCCAACCTAACATTTCGGCGCTATTATTTGACCACATTCCTGGCTTGTTGGCCTCTACGTCTCCGTGGGACTTTTATATACATCAATAGCGTAATATAACCTAACCTAACACAACCTAACGTCTCGGTACTAATATTTGACAACATTCCTGGCGAGTTGGACTCTACGTCTCCGTGGGACATTCATATCCATCAATAACGTAATTTAACCTAAAATAACCCAACGTAACATCTCGGCTGTAATATTTCACAACATTCCTGGCTTGTTGGCCTCTACGTTTCCGTGGGGCTTTTATATACATCAATAACGTAATATAACCTAACCTAACCCAAAGTAACGTCTCGGAGGTAATGTTTAACCACATTCCTGGCTTGTTGGCCTCTACGTTTCCGTATGACCTTTATATACATCAATAGCGTAATATAACCTAACCTAACCCAACCTAACCTTTCGGCGCTATTATTTGACAACATTCCTGGCGAGTTGGCCTCTACGTCTCCGTGAGACCTTCATATCCATCAATAACGTAATATAACCTAACTTAACCCAACCTAACCTTTCGGCGCTATTATTTGACAACATTCCTGGCGAGTCGGCCTCTACGTCTCCGTGGGACTTTTATATACATCAATAACGTAATATAACCTAACCTAACCCAACCTAACCTTTCGGCGCTATTATTTGACAACATTACCGGCGAGTTGGCCTCTACGTCTCCGTGGGACCTTCATATACATCAATAACGTAATATAACCTAACTTCACCCAACCTAACCTTTCGGCGCTATTATTTGACAACATTCCTGGCGGGTTGGCCTCTACGTCTCCGTGGGACCTTCATATACATCAATAACGTAATATAACCTAACCTAACCCAACCCAACACCTCGGCGGTAATATTTGACAACATTCCTGGCGAGTTGGCCTCTACGTCTCCGTAGGGCCTTATATACATCAATAACGTAATATAACCTAACCTAACACAACCCAACCTCTCGGCACTAATATTTGACAACATTCCTGGCGAGTTGGCCTCTACGTTTCCGTGGGGCTTTTATATACATCAATAACGTAATATAACCTAACCTAACCCAAAGTAACGACTCGGAGGTAATGTTTAACCACATTCCTGGCTTGTTGGCCTCTACGTTTCCGTGAGTCCTTTATATACATCAATAACGTAATATAACCTAACCTAACCCAACCTAACATCTCGGCGGTAATAGTTGACAACATTCCTGGCGAATTGGCCTCTACGTCTCCGTGAGACTTTCATATCCATCAATAACGTAATATAACATTATATAAACCAACCTAACCTCTCGGCGCTATTATTTGACAACATTCCTGGCGAGTTGGCCTCTACGTGTCCGTGGGACTTTTATATACATCAATAACGTAATATAACCTAACCTAACCCAACCTAACATTTCGGCGCTATTATTTGACAACATTCCTGGCGAGTTGGCCTCTACGTCTCCGTGAGACCTTCATATCCATCAATAACGTAATATAACCTAACTTAACCCAACCTAACCTTTCGGCGCTATTATTTGACAACATTCCTGGCGAGTTGGCCTCTACGTCTCCGTGGGACCTTCATATACATTAATAACGCAATATAACATAACCTAACCCAACCTAACCTTTCGGCGCTATTATTTGACCACATTCCTGGCTTGTTGGCCTCTACGTCTCCGTGGGACGTTTATGTACATCAATAGCGTAATATAACCTAACCTAACCCAACCTAAGATCTCGGCGACATTATTTGACAACTTTCCTGTCGAGTTAGCCTCTACGTCTCCGTGGGACTTTTATATACATCAATAGCGTAATATAACCTAACCTAACACAACCTAACATCTCGGTACTAATATTTGACAACATTCCTGGCTTGTTGGCCGCTACGTCTCCGTGGGACATTCATATCCATCAATAACGTAATTTAACCTAAAATAACCCAACGTAACGTCTCGGCTGTAATATTTCACAACATTCCTGGCTTGTTGGCCTCTATGTTTCCGTGGGACCTTTATATACATCAATAACGTAATATAACCTAACCTAACCCAACCTAACCTGTCGGCGCTATTATTTGACAACATTCCTGGCGAGTTGGCCTCTACTTCTCCGTAGGGCCTTATATACATCAATAACGTAATATAACCTAACCTAACCCAAAGTAACGTCTCGGAGGTAATGTTTAACCACATTCCTGGCTTGTTGGCCTCTACGTTTCCGTGAGACCTTTATATACATCAATAACGTAATATAACCTAACCTAAGCCAACCTAACATTTCGGCGGTAATATTTGACAACATTCCTGGCGAGTTGGCCTCTACGTCTCCGTGGGGCCTTTATATACATCAATAACGTAATATAACCTAACCTAACACAACCCAACCTCTCGGTACTAATATTTGACAACATTCCTGGCGAGTTGGCCTCTACGTCTCCGTGGGACCTTCATATACATTAATAACGCAATATAACATAACCTAACCCAACCTAACCTTTCGGCGCTATTATTTGACCACATTCCTGGCTTGTTGGCCTCTACGTCTCCGTGGGACGTTTATGTACATCAATAGCGTAATATAACCTAACCTAACCCAACCTAAGATCTCGGCGACATTATTTGACAACTTTCCTGTCGAGTTAGCCTCTACGTCTCCGCGGGACTTTTATATACATCAATAGCGTAATATAACCTAACCTAACACAACCTAACATCTCGGTACTAATATTTGACAACATTCCTGGCTTGTTGGCCGCTACGTCTCCGTGGGACATTCATATCCATCAATAACGTAATTTAACCTAAAATAACCCAACGTAACGTCTCGGCTGTAATATTTCACAACATTCCTGGCTTGTTGGCCTCTATGTTTCCGTGGGACCTTTATATACATCAATAACGTAATATAACCTAACCTAACCCAACCTAACCTGTCGGCGCTATTATTTGACAACATTCCTGGCGAGTTGGCCTCTACGTCTCCGTGGGACCTTCATATACATCAATAACGTAATATAACCTAACCTAACCCAACCTAACCTGTCGGCGCTATTATTTGACAACATTCTTGGCGAGTTGGCCTCTACGTCTCCGTGGGACTTTTATATACATCAATAGCGTAATATAACCTAACCTAACACAACCTAACATCTCGGTACGAATATTTGACAACATTCCTTTCGAGTTGGACTCTACGTCTCCGTGGGAATTTTATATATATCAATAGCGTAATATAACCTAACCTAAGCCAACCTAACATTTCGGCGGTAATATTTGACAACATTCCTGGCGAGTTGGCCTCTACGTCTCCGTGGGTCCTTCATATACATCAATAACGTAATATAACCTAACCAAACCCAACCTAATCTTTCGGCGCTATTATTTGACCACATTCCTGGCTTGTTGGCCTCTACGTCTCCGTGGGACATTCATATCCATCAATAACGTAATATAACCTGACCTAACCCAACCTAACCTTTCGGCGCCATTATTTGACAACATTCCTGGCGAGTTGGCCTCTACGTCTCCGTGGGACTTTTATATACATGAGTAGCGTAATATAACCTAACCTAACCCAACCTAACCTTTCGGCGCTATTATTTGACAACATTCCTGGCGAGTTGGCCTCTACGTCTCCGTGAGACCTTCATATCCATCAATAACGTAATATAACCTAACTTAACCCAACCTAACCTTTCGGCGCTATTATTTGACAACATTCCTGTCGAGTTGGCCTCTACGTCTCCGTGGGACTTTTATATACATCAATAACGTAATATAACCTAACCTAACCCAACCTAACCTTTCGGCGCTATTATTTGACAACATTACCGGCGAGTTGGCCTCTACGTCTCCGTGGGACTTTTATATACATCAATAACGTAATATAACCTTTTTTTTTTTTTTTTAACGTGGGGAAATCCTCATGGATACCTCGGAGTTCGGGGAAACTCCGAGGTTATGCCGGACTCTTACCGGCTAAAACCCCACGGTGGCCACCAACGACGCTACTGAGGGAGAGCCGGGATCTCTTACGAACGCGACCGGCTCCCCCTCAGCGTCTGGAGCCTCTCAGAAGAAGTCTGGGAGGCTCTCATCCCGGGAGGGAGAGGTCGCATCCAAGATGCGACCCCTCCCCCTCCCAAAGGATACCCTTGCAGCGACTTCGGGGCCACGTCCGAAGTCGCTGCACGTCTCGGAGGGGTGACGTGCAATGGTCGCGATGGGCCCCCGTCCATCACGACCGAGTCACCCCTCCGGACGTCCCCACGCGCGGGTGACGGCCGTGGCGTACGCGGCTACGCCCCAGCCCGCGCGAGGGGCTGTCACCCCCCGGGGACTGAGTCCCCTATGGGCGCCCGGCGATATCCACATGGTGGACATCCCCGGGCGCCGGTGGAGGGCGACGACGCCTGCGTCGCCGCCGTCGACGGGTGGGATCGCTAACTTCGCGATCCCTCTCCGCCGCCTCCTTCGCCCGCATGACGGCCTCGCAGAAGGCCGCCATAGCCCGCCAGGATCTGGCATCCTCTACCATCCTTCTAAGTACGGATGGGAATGCCAGATCCTGGCCCACCTCGCTCCGAAGGACACGACGCCGCACCTCCCACGCTGGACAAAACTCCAGCGTGTGCTGCGCCGTGTCCCTCTGGTCGCCACAGTGGTGACACGCCGCCGTGGCTTCCCGTCCTATCCGGCGCAGGTACTCACCGAAGCATCCGTGCCCGGTGAGGACCTGCGTGGTCCGGTAGGATAGCCCTCGGCTTCGGCTCACCCATCTATCGAGGATGGGCAATACCGCCCCGACGGTCCGGTGACTCCCATGGGTGGCGCGAAGACGCTCCTCCCACTTGGTCACCAAAGACCGCCAGGCCCAGGCTCTGACCACCTCCTCCGACGGGGGTGAGATATCCTGGCAGAGACGAAGGTGTCCGTAGACAAACGCTTCGCGCTCCGCCAGGAGCTCCAGGGGTGGTAACCCCGCCAGAGTTCCCGCCGCCTCATGAGACACCGTGCGGTATCCCCTGATCACCCTGATGGCAAGGCGCCGCCAAACACTGCGAAGCAGTGCCCGGCCGCGCCGGTTGGCCATCAGGGCGTCCGCCCAGATCGGGGCTCCATATAGAGCCATCGACCGCACGATGCCTGCATAAAGGCGGCGTACCCTCGCGTCCGGGCCCCCCAGGTTGGGCAGCAAGCGACCCAAGCTGGCCGCCGCTTTTTCCAACCTGGGTGCCAGGAGCGCGAAGTGGCGCCCAAAAGCCCAGGAGCCGTCCAGGTGAAGTCCGAGATATTTTATCGCGGGCTTCACCTGGATGCGGGTGTCCCCTACTCGGATCCAGGTATCGGCGAGTGACCTCCCATTTCGACGGAGGAGATGACGGTCCAAGAACCACATCGCCTCCGTCTTGTGAGGAGCCAGCTCCAAACCCATACCCCGGATCAGGGAAGCCACGTTGGCCACTCCCACCTCGGCGCGCCGGACGATCCTCCCGCTTGTACGCCCACCGGCTACCAACACGGTATCGTCAGCGTAGCAGACTACGCTGACACCGGTGGGAAGGAGGACCCGCAGCGCCGCGTCGTACCCCACGTCCCACAAGAGGGGTCCCAAAACTGACCCCTGGGGTACGCCGCGACTAATCTCCCTCGTGCAGGTGTTTCCACCCCGGCCCACGTACTCGACGCACCTGCCGCTAAGGTAGGAGCCGACCGCCACCCGCAGGTATTGAGGGACTTCATGTCGTTCGAGTCCCCTGCGGATGGCCTCCCAGGAGAGGGAGTTGAAGGCATTGACGATGTCCAAGGACACCGCCAATGCCATCCCTCCCCGGGAAGTAGCCGAGCCCGCCAAGGTACGGACCCGATCGATCGCGTCGATCGTGGACCGCCCCCGGCGGAAGCCGAACTGACACTCGGCCAGGTCGGGTCCTACCCGCTCCAGATGCCTGGTGATCCGGGAAGCCACGATTCTCTCGTAGAGCTTCCCGATCTCATCCAGGAGCACGATGGGCCGATAGCCCGAGGGAGATTCAGCGTCCCGGCCCTCCTTCCGCAGGAGGACCAGGCGTCCGAGCCGCCACCGAGATGGGAACGTCCCCGACTTCAGAATGGCTGTAAAAAGCCTCCGAAGTCGGGGACCCAGAACGCGCAGGGCCAAGACCAGCACGCGGCCGGGGACGCCGTCGGGACCCGGAGCCGTATTCCGAGCCCCGAGACGCCTCACCGCCCCGGCCAACTCCTCCTCCGTAACCTCCAGCCCCGCGGACCACCCGTCCACCTGAGTCGGGAAGGCGGCCGATGCGCTCCCAGACGGGAACAACGCATCGACCACCCTCCCGAGAAGCCGGGGTTCCATCGTCTCAGTCACCGGGGGGCCATAAGCTCTAAGCTTGTTTAAGACAAGCCTATATGGACGCCCCCACGGATCCTGATCCAACGAACGAAGAAGTCCGTCCCAAGCGCTGGTCTTGGCCCTCCCGATGGCCTGTTGCAGCTGAACCGTCAGCTGACGATATTCAGCGTACAACAGGGCCGTCCGTGCCTCGTCCCGACGTCTCCTTCTCCGAGACCTGGTGTACCGGCGTCGCGCCATCGCGCAACTCGCTCGGAGCCGCGCGATGTCGCCCGACCACCAGTACACCGGCCTCCGGGGCGGAAGTCGACCGGCCCCTGGCATCGCCGTCCTGCAGATTGCAGTCAGGGCGCCATCGAACCAGTCGGCCTCCGCCTCCACGTCAGCGACGGGCTCGGCCGACGGCTCCGACCAAGCCACAGCATGGACGGCAGCCATCAGGGCGTCCTCGTCAAGGGCTCTGAGAGCCCACCTCCTTCGCTGCTGGCGTAGACTAGCTTGGCGGCCCGGGGCGGTCCCGGAGACTTCTATCCTAACGCACAAGTGATCGGATAGAGTCTCCGTGGACTCGTCCACCGTCCACCCCGTGACCCGCGGCGCGGCGGCAGGGGAAGCCCATGAAAGATCCACGATGCTTGTACCCTGCCGTCGCACGCACGTACTGGTCGATCCTCGGTTGAGCAACCGAAGATCGAGACCAGAAGCCCACTCCAAAACCGTCTCGCCCCTAGCGTCCGTCCTGGGGGACCCCCATGCCGAAGCATGGGCGTTGAAGTCCCCCAAGACGAGTACCTGGCGGGCCGAGAACTGGGACAAAAAGTTCCCAAGCCCGTCCAGATACTCCTCGAACGACTCTAGGGGCCAGCGCGGTGGAGCATAGGTCCCCACCAGCACGAAGCCCGCCCAGTCTACAGCCACGAAGCCCCGCCCATTGCCCAGAAAGGCGAACGGCGGAACCCGCGAAGCCACAGCCTGAGCTATGGCCACCGACCCTTCGCGATCCCCGACCCAGGACGGTCGGTCGGGGATCACGAAGGGTTCAGCGACCACCGCAACGTCAACCCCGCCCGCCATAAGACCCTCGACCAAGAGATCGTGGGCTCGGCGGGCGTGGTTGACGTTCGCCTGGAGGACTCTGGTCGAGGGGAAGATTATGCCATATCCATGGCCTCCCCCCGGCCAGAGTCATCCGCCGGGGTAACAATGCCCCCGGCCTCATTCACCCCCTTAGTGCCACCTCCCGGCGGCCCACCCTCCACACCCCCCTTCGGTGGCTGCGGCGCCCTCGTCCCCAGGCGCCCCTTCCGCGTCGGGGGGTTACACTTAACCCCCCCGAGTCTGTGGTCGGCCGGTCGTCCCAAGTCCGCACACAGTGGGCAGTTGGGGGCGGCCGCCCGACACACGTTCGCCCGGTGCCCGGGGGAACCGCAGTTATAACAGCGGTCGCCCCGGTCAACTTCGGCAGAGCAATGCTGCCGCAAGTGCCCCTTAGCCAGACAGCGATAACACTGCTGGGGACGAGGTTTCAGGGCCTCCACCTTGGCCCTGCACCAACCCACCCTGATCCACCCCAGGGTTGCTGCTTTACGAGCGACAACCAAGGGGCATTGTATCCACAGGGTTCCTAGTCCCAGAGGTGAGGACCTTATCTCACCGGTCCTCACCTCCGCGGCCAGGCACCCTGCCGCCGCAGCAACCGATTCCGCCACCTCAGATGAGGTGACGGAGTCGTCCAGCCCACTCACCCTCAACTCCGCCCTCTTAGAAGGGCATGAGACCCGGACCTCTGTGTCCGCCAAGGCCGCCCTTAGCTTATCTGCTAAGAGGGCGGCCTTTGCCGCCCTCTCAGGACCGGGGATTTCCAACAGGAAACCCCCAGTCCTTGCGCGCCTTGGGCGCACCTCCTCGATCCCTAACTCGCCTAGGGAGACCCTCTGCCGAGCCGCGACCAGGATCTCCTGATAAGATCCTTTGCTGCCCGAAGGCAGCGTAAGGGCCACAGCCGCGGCTCGAGGGGGCCTCCCGAGCTTGACGGGCGCCTTGGTAGACCCAGAGGTCTCCTGCATCTGCTTCTTCGCAGCCCGATGTGCCTTCCGCCCGACCACCTTAGCCCACGACACCTCGCCCTGAGCCGACCCACCAGATGATGGGCCCGCTGTCGGCACCTTAGGTGCCTCCACCGTTCCCCTCCGCCCGGAAACCGAGCGGCGGCGACCCACCTCCTTCTTCGAAGAAGAGGTTTTCTTCTTCTTCTTCCTCTTCTTCTTCCCCGTCGCCTCCCCAGCAGCCGCATCACCCCCACTCGCAGTAGTAGGGATGGTGACGGCCGCGGTTTGAGACGAAGGGGAAGAAGAAGTCCCCTTCAAACTCGCCGTATAGGCTAGCAACTTTTCGTCGACGATGCGGGCGACTGTGTCTGCGAGCGACATCATGTCGACCGCACCGCCGACTTTATCAGTATCCGCCCCATGCGCCGGAGGCGGAGGTCGTCTCTCCAAGTCCTTAATGCGGTCGCGTAGGACCGCATTTTCGGCCTTCATGGCCTCCAATTCCCCCCTCAGGGCATACAAGTCCGCCCTAACTTCAGGTCCTTCCCGTGCGGTGGAGTCCGAAGACCCCAACGCGCTTTGAACAAGTGCGCACAAAGTGCGCGCACTTTCGCGCAATCGTCGCACGAACTCGCCCTTCAGGTTGGTGGACCTGGCCGCCACCCATTCGACGCGGTTCATTGCCGCGAGGGCTTCCCGTCCCAACTCCGCAGAGGAGACGCCCCGGAATTCCCTTGCATATTCCTCTACGGAGGGAATATATTTCGCCGACTTGCTTGGCGGCGGGGCCGGATCATCGGGCCCGCAATCCAGAATTTTCTTTTCCTCGTGGAGTCTGAACATCATCAACTCCGTCTGGAGGTGTTTCTCCTTGGCCGCTCGAAGGCCCATATACTCGCCCGTTGTCGGGGGGCGTCCCCTCTTCCTGGACGGTCCCGACCCAGCATCCCTCAGAGACGACCAGGACACATCAGTGTCGTAGTCGTGCTCCGAGGGGGCCGGGGAGGCCGCCCTGGAAGGCACGGCTTCCTCCCTGCTGCGAGGACGAGAAAGGGACCACCCACCTGGGTTATTCCTCCCTACCCTCCCTTCTCTCCCAGAACGGAGCGACTCCAATCTCGGCGCTCCGGCCCTCTCATCGGCGATCTGCGAAGAGGCAAGCCTCTCCACAGATACAACCACTGGACGCACTGGCGCCGGCATCGAAGTGCCAGCTCCATCGCCCCTCCCACACCTACTCCCCCCCAACCCGGTTTTATTAGAAGAATCCATAAGAATCCCACGAGTAGTGTCGGAATAACCCTGTCACCCCCGGCAGAGCCGCGTACCGGGGGAAGGCATTTATACACCCGGGGGGCGCCAGGTACCCCGGGGTTGGTCCGCTCAGCACCGATGCACCCACCGGCCACACCCAGTCGCGAAGGACTGAGCGCGCTCCTCGCCGCGGACCGAAACTTGAGACAGAGACTTTTTATAGAGGTTTATCCCCTCGCGGGCCGGCCGGTTAAGGCAAGCCCCCCGCTCCGGCGAAACATGACCACCGGTCTACGGTATCAGCCAGAGCCCCGTTTGCCACTGGGACGAGACCAGTGTTACCAGGTTCCAACACGAGGAGGAGGGGATGGCACGTGTTGTTGCAAATTGCAACTGCAGTCCGCAACAACTTTAGAACCCAACGTAATATAACCTAACCTAACATAACCCAACCTCTCGGCGCTATTATTTGACAACATTCCTGGCGAGTTGGCCTCTACGTCTCCGTGGGTCCTTCATATACATCAATAACGTAATATAACCTAACCAAACCCAACCTAATCTTTCGGCGCTATTATTTGACCACATTCCTGGCTTGTTGGCCTCTACGTCTCCGTGGGACATTCATATCCATCAATAACGTAATATAACCTGACCTAACCCAACCTAACCTTTCGGCGCCATTATTTGACAACATTCCTGGCGAGTTGGCCTCTACGTCTCCGTGGGACTTTTATATACATGAGTAGCGTAATATAACCTAACCTAACCCAACCTAACCTTTCGGCGCTATTATTTGACAACATTCCTGGCGAGTTGGCCTCTACGTCTCCGTGAGACCTTCATATCCATCAATAACGTAATATAACCTAACTTAACCCAACCTAACCTTTCGGCGCTATTATTTGACAACATTCCTGTCGAGTTGGCCTCTACGTCTCCGTGGGACTTTTATATACATCAATAACGTAATATAACCTAACCTAACCCAACCTAACCTTTCGGCGCTATTATTTGACAACATTACCGGCGAGTTGGCCTCTACGTCTCCGTGGGACTTTTATATACATCAATAACGTAATATAACCTTTTTTTTTTTTTTTAACGTGGGGAAATCCTCATGGATACCTCGGAGTTCGGGGAAACTCCGAGGTTATGCCGGACTCTTACCGGCTAAAACCCCACGGTGGCCACCAACGACGCTACTGAGGGAGAGCCGGGATCTCTTACGAACGCGACCGGCTCCCCCTCAGCGTCTGGAGCCTCTCAGAAGAAGTCTGGGAGGCTCTCATCCCGGGAGGGAGAGGTCGCATCCAAGATGCGACCCCTCCCCCTCCCAAAGGATACCCTTGCAGCGACTTCGGGGCCACGTCCGAAGTCGCTGCACGTCTCGGAGGGGTGACGTGCAATGGTCGCGATGGGCCCCCGTCCATCACGACCGAGTCACCCCTCCGGACGTCCCCACGCGCGGGTGACGGCCGTGGCGTACGCGGCTACGCCCCAGCCCGCGCGAGGGGCTGTCACCCCCCGGGGACTGAGTCCCCTATGGGCGCCCGGCGATATCCACATGGTGGACATCCCCGGGCGCCGGTGGAGGGCGACGACGCCTGCGTCGCCGCCGTCGACGGGTGGGATCGCTAACTTCGCGATCCCTCTCCGCCGCCTCCTTCGCCCGCATGACGGCCTCGCAGAAGGCCGCCATAGCCCGCCAGGATCTGGCATCCTCTACCATCCTTCTAAGTACGGATGGGAATGCCAGATCCTGGCCCACCTCGCTCCGAAGGACACGACGCCGCACCTCCCACGCTGGACAAAACTCCAGCGTGTGCTGCGCCGTGTCCCTCTGGTCGCCACAGTGGTGACACGCCGCCGTGGCTTCCCGTCCTATCCGGCGCAGGTACTCACCGAAGCATCCGTGCCCGGTGAGGACCTGCGTGGTCCGGTAGGATAGCCCTCGGCTTCGGCTCACCCATCTATCGAGGATGGGCAATACCGCCCCGACGGTCCGGTGACTCCCATGGGTGGCGCGAAGACGCTCCTCCCACTTGGTCACCAAAGACCGCCAGGCCCAGGCTCTGACCACCTCCTCCGACGGGGGTGAGATATCCTGGCAGAGACGAAGGTGTCCGTAGACAAACGCTTCGCGCTCCGCCAGGAGCTCCAGGGGTGGTAACCCCGCCAGAGTTCCCGCCGCCTCATGAGACACCGTGCGGTATCCCCTGATCACCCTGATGGCAAGGCGCCGCCAAACACTGCGAAGCAGTGCCCGGCCGCGCCGGTTGGCCATCAGGGCGTCCGCCCAGATCGGGGCTCCATATAGAGCCATCGACCGCACGATGCCTGCATAAAGGCGGCGTACCCTCGCGTCCGGGCCCCCCAGGTTGGGCAGCAAGCGACCCAAGCTGGCCGCCGCTTTTTCCAACCTGGGTGCCAGGAGCGCGAAGTGGCGCCCAAAAGCCCAGGAGCCGTCCAGGTGAAGTCCGAGATATTTTATCGCGGGCTTCACCTGGATGCGGGTGTCCCCTACTCGGATCCAGGTATCGGCGAGTGACCTCCCATTTCGACGGAGGAGATGACGGTCCAAGAACCACATCGCCTCCGTCTTGTGAGGAGCCAGCTCCAAACCCATACCCCGGATCAGGGAAGCCACGTTGGCCACTCCCACCTCGGCGCGCCGGACGATCCTCCCGCTTGTACGCCCACCGGCTACCAACACGGTATCGTCAGCGTAGCAGACTACGCTGACACCGGTGGGAAGGAGGACCCGCAGCGCCGCGTCGTACCCCACGTCCCACAAGAGGGGTCCCAAAACTGACCCCTGGGGTACGCCGCGACTAATCTCCCTCGTGCAGGTGTTTCCACCCCGGCCCACGTACTCGACGCACCTGCCGCTAAGGTAGGAGCCGACCGCCACCCGCAGGTATTGAGGGACTTCATGTCGTTCGAGTCCCCTGCGGATGGCCTCCCAGGAGAGGGAGTTGAAGGCATTGACGATGTCCAAGGACACCGCCAATGCCATCCCTCCCCGGGAAGTAGCCGAGCCCGCCAAGGTACGGACCCGATCGATCGCGTCGATCGTGGACCGCCCCCGGCGGAAGCCGAACTGACACTCGGCCAGGTCGGGTCCTACCCGCTCCAGATGCCTGGTGATCCGGGAAGCCACGATTCTCTCGTAGAGCTTCCCGATCTCATCCAGGAGCACGATGGGCCGATAGCCCGAGGGAGATTCAGCGTCCCGGCCCTCCTTCCGCAGGAGGACCAGGCGTCCGAGCCGCCACCGAGATGGGAACGTCCCCGACTTCAGAATGGCTGTAAAAAGCCTCCGAAGTCGGGGACCCAGAACGCGCAGGGCCAAGACCAGCACGCGGCCGGGGACGCCGTCGGGACCCGGAGCCGTATTCCGAGCCCCGAGACGCCTCACCGCCCCGGCCAACTCCTCCTCCGTAACCTCCAGCCCCGCGGACCACCCGTCCACCTGAGTCGGGAAGGCGGCCGATGCGCTCCCAGACGGGAACAACGCATCGACCACCCTCCCGAGAAGCCGGGGTTCCATCGTCTCAGTCACCGGGGGGCCATAAGCTCTAAGCTTGTTTAAGACAAGCCTATATGGACGCCCCCACGGATCCTGATCCAACGAACGAAGAAGTCCGTCCCAAGCGCTGGTCTTGGCCCTCCCGATGGCCTGTTGCAGCTGAACCGTCAGCTGACGATATTCAGCGTACAACAGGGCCGTCCGTGCCTCGTCCCGACGTCTCCTTCTCCGAGACCTGGTGTACCGGCGTCGCGCCATCGCGCAACTCGCTCGGAGCCGCGCGATGTCGCCCGACCACCAGTACACCGGCCTCCGGGGCGGAAGTCGACCGGCCCCTGGCATCGCCGTCCTGCAGATTGCAGTCAGGGCGCCATCGAACCAGTCGGCCTCCGCCTCCACGTCAGCGACGGGCTCGGCCGACGGCTCCGACCAAGCCACAGCATGGACGGCAGCCATCAGGGCGTCCTCGTCAAGGGCTCTGAGAGCCCACCTCCTTCGCTGCTGGCGTAGACTAGCTTGGCGGCCCGGGGCGGTCCCGGAGACTTCTATCCTAACGCACAAGTGATCGGATAGAGTCTCCGTGGACTCGTCCACCGTCCACCCCGTGACCCGCGGCGCGGCGGCAGGGGAAGCCCATGAAAGATCCACGATGCTTGTACCCTGCCGTCGCACGCACGTACTGGTCGATCCTCGGTTGAGCAACCGAAGATCGAGACCAGAAGCCCACTCCAAAACCGTCTCGCCCCTAGCGTCCGTCCTGGGGGACCCCCATGCCGAAGCATGGGCGTTGAAGTCCCCCAAGACGAGTACCTGGCGGGCCGAGAACTGGGACAAAAAGTTCCCAAGCCCGTCCAGATACTCCTCGAACGACTCTAGGGGCCAGCGCGGTGGAGCATAGGTCCCCACCAGCACGAAGCCCGCCCAGTCTACAGCCACGAAGCCCCGCCCATTGCCCAGAAAGGCGAACGGCGGAACCCGCGAAGCCACAGCCTGAGCTATGGCCACCGACCCTTCGCGATCCCCGACCCAGGACGGTCGGTCGGGGATCACGAAGGGTTCAGCGACCACCGCAACGTCAACCCCGCCCGCCATAAGACCCTCGACCAAGAGATCGTGGGCTCGGCGGGCGTGGTTGACGTTCGCCTGGAGGACTCTGGTCGAGGGGAAGATTATGCCATATCCATGGCCTCCCCCCGGCCAGAGTCATCCGCCGGGGTAACAATGCCCCCGGCCTCATTCACCCCCTTAGTGCCACCTCCCGGCGGCCCACCCTCCACACCCCCCTTCGGTGGCTGCGGCGCCCTCGTCCCCAGGCGCCCCTTCCGCGTCGGGGGGTTACACTTAACCCCCCCGAGTCTGTGGTCGGCCGGTCGTCCCAAGTCCGCACACAGTGGGCAGTTGGGGGCGGCCGCTCGACACACGTTCGCCCGGTGCCCGGGGGAACCGCAGTTATAACAGCGGTCGCCCCGGTCAACTTCGGCAGAGCAATGCTGCCGCAAGTGCCCCTTAGCCAGACAGCGATAACACTGCTGGGGACGAGGTTTCAGGGCCTCCACCTTGGCCCTGCACCAACCCACCCTGATCCACCCCAGGGTTGCTGCTTTACGAGCGACAACCAAGGGGCATTGTATCCACAGGGTTCCTAGTCCCAGAGGTGAGGACCTTATCTCACCGGTCCTCACCTCCGCGGCCAGGCACCCTGCCGCCGCAGCAACCGATTCCGCCACCTCAGATGAGGTGACGGAGTCGTCCAGCCCACTCACCCTCAACTCCGCCCTCTTAGAAGGGCATGAGACCCGGACCTCTGTGTCCGCCAAGGCCGCCCTTAGCTTATCTGCTAAGAGGGCGGCCTTTGCCGCCCTCTCAGGACCGGGGATTTCCAACAGGAAACCCCCAGTCCTTGCGCGCCTTGGGCGCACCTCCTCGATCCCTAACTCGCCTAGGGAGACCCTCTGCCGAGCCGCGACCAGGATCTCCTGATAAGATCCTTTGCTGCCCGAAGGCAGCGTAAGGGCCACAGCCGCGGCTCGAGGGGGCCTCCCGAGCTTGACGGGCGCCTTGGTAGACCCAGAGGTCTCCTGCATCTGCTTCTTCGCAGCCCGATGTGCCTTCCGCCCGACCACCTTAGCCCACGACACCTCGCCCTGAGCCGACCCACCAGATGATGGGCCCGCTGTCGGCACCTTAGGTGCCTCCACCGTTCCCCTCCGCCCGGAAACCGAGCGGCGGCGACCCACCTCCTTCTTCGAAGAAGAGGTTTTCTTCTTCTTCTTCCTCTTCTTCTTCCCCGTCGCCTCCCCAGCAGCCGCATCACCCCCACTCGCAGTAGTAGGGATGGTGACGGCCGCGGTTTGAGACGAAGGGGAAGAAGAAGTCCCCTTCAAACTCGCCGTATAGGCTAGCAACTTTTCGTCGACGATGCGGGCGACTGTGTCTGCGAGCGACATCATGTCGACCGCACCGCCGACTTTATCAGTATCCGCCCCATGCGCCGGAGGCGGAGGTCGTCTCTCCAAGTCCTTAATGCGGTCGCGTAGGACCGCATTTTCGGCCTTCATGGCCTCCAATTCCCCCCTCAGGGCATACAAGTCCGCCCTAACTTCAGGTCCTTCCCGTGCGGTGGAGTCCGAAGACCCCAACGCGCTTTGAACAAGTGCGCACAAAGTGCGCGCACTTTCGCGCAATCGTCGCACGAACTCGCCCTTCAGGTTGGTGGACCTGGCCGCCACCCATTCGACGCGGTTCATTGCCGCGAGGGCTTCCCGTCCCAACTCCGCAGAGGAGACGCCCCGGAATTCCCTTGCATATTCCTCTACGGAGGGAATATATTTCGCCGACTTGCTTGGCGGCGGGGCCGGATCATCGGGCCCGCAATCCAGAATTTTCTTTTCCTCGTGGAGTCTGAACATCATCAACTCCGTCTGGAGGTGTTTCTCCTTGGCCGCTCGAAGGCCCATATACTCGCCCGTTGTCGGGGGGCGTCCCCTCTTCCTGGACGGTCCCGACCCAGCATCCCTCAGAGACGACCAGGACACATCAGTGTCGTAGTCGTGCTCCGAGGGGGCCGGGGAGGCCGCCCTGGAAGGCACGGCTTCCTCCCTGCTGCGAGGACGAGAAAGGGACCACCCACCTGGGTTATTCCTCCCTACCCTCCCTTCTCTCCCAGAACGGAGCGACTCCAATCTCGGCGCTCCGGCCCTCTCATCGGCGATCTGCGAAGAGGCAAGCCTCTCCACAGATACAACCACTGGACGCACTGGCGCCGGCATCGAAGTGCCAGCTCCATCGCCCCTCCCACACCTACTCCCCCCCAACCCGGTTTTATTAGAAGAATCCATAAGAATCCCACGAGTAGTGTCGGAATAACCCTGTCACCCCCGGCAGAGCCGCGTACCGGGGGAAGGCATTTATACACCCGGGGGGCGCCAGGTACCCCGGGGTTGGTCCGCTCAGCACCGATGCACCCACCGGCCACACCCAGTCGCGAAGGACTGAGCGCGCTCCTCGCCGCGGACCGAAACTTGAGACAGAGACTTTTTATAGAGGTTTATCCCCTCGCGGGCCGGCCGGTTAAGGCAAGCCCCCCGCTCCGGCGAAACATGACCACCGGTCTACGGTATCAGCCAGAGCCCCGTTTGCCACTGGGACGAGACCAGTGTTACCAGGTTCCAACACGAGGAGGAGGGGATGGCACGTGTTGTTGCAAATTGCAACTGCAGTCCGCAACAACTTTAGAACCCAACGTAATATAACCTAACCTAACATAACCCAACCTCTCGGCGCTATTATTTGACAACATTCCTGGCGAGTTGGCCTCTACGTCTCCGTGGGACCTTCATATACATCAATAACGTAATATAACCTAACTTAACCCAACCTAACCTTTCGGCGCTATTATTTGACAACATTCCTGGCGGGTTGGCCTCTACGTCTCCGTGGGACCTTCATATACATCAATAACGTAATATAACCTAACCTAACCCAACCTAACCTTTCGGCGCTATTATTTGACCACATTCCTGTCGAGTTGGCCTCTACGTCTCCGTGGGACATTTATATACATCAATAGCGTAATATAACCTAAACTAACACAACCTAACATCTCGGTACTAATATTTGACAACATTCCTGGCGAGTTGGACTCTACGTCTCCGTGGGAACTTTATATATATCAATAGCGTAATAAAACCTAACCTAACCCAACCTAACACCTCGGCGGTAATATTTGACAACATTCCTGGCGAGTTGGACTCTACGTCTCCGTAGGGCCTTATATACATCAATAACGTAATATAACCTAACCTAACACAACCCAACCTCTCGGCACTAATATTTGACAACATTCCTGGCGAGTTGGCCTCTACGTTTCCGTGGGGCTTTTATATACATCAATAACGTAATATAACCTAACCTAACCCAAAGTAACGTATCAGCGCTATTATTTGTCAACATTCCTGGCGAGTTGGCCTCTACGTATCCGTGGGACTTTTATATACATCAATAACGTAATATAACCTAACCTAATCCAACCTAACCTTTCGGCGCTATTATTTGACCACATTCCTGGCTTGTTGGCCTCTACGTCTCCGTGGGACGTTTATGTACATCAATAGCGTAATATAACCTAACCTAACCCAACCTAAGATCTCGGCGATATTATTTGACAACTTCCCTGTCGAGTTGGCCTCTACGTCTCCGTGGGACTTTTATATACATCAATAGCGTAATATAACCTAACCTAACCCAACCTAACCTGTCGGCGCTATTATTTGACAACATTCCTGGCGAGTTGGCCTCTACGTCTCCGTGGGACCTTCATATACATCAATAACGTAATATAACCTAACCTAACCCAACCTAACCTGTCGGCGCTACTATTTGACAACATTCCTGGCGAGTTGGCCTCT
This sequence comes from Xylocopa violacea, assembly GCA_963969225.1. Classification (NCBI taxonomy): domain Eukaryota; kingdom Metazoa; phylum Arthropoda; class Insecta; order Hymenoptera; family Apidae; genus Xylocopa; species Xylocopa violacea. The sequence continues at coordinate 1,349,149 of CAXAJV010000918.1, forward strand.
ACGTCTCCGTGGGACTTTTATATACATCAATAGCGTAATATAACCTAACCTAACACAACCTAACATCTCGGTACGAATATTTGACAACATTCCTTTCGAGTTGGACTCTACGTCTCCGTGGGAATTTTATATATATCAATAGCGTAATATAACCTAACCTAAGCCAACCTAACATTTCGGCGGTAATATTTGACAACATTCCTGGCGAGTTGGCCTCTACGTCTCCGTGGGTCCTTCATATACATCAATAACGTAATATAACCTAACCTAACCCAACCTAATCTTTCGGCGCTATTATTTGACCACATTCCTGGCTTGTTGGCCTCTACGTCTCCGTGGGACATTCATATCCATCAATAACGTAATATAACCTGACCTAACCCAACCTAACCTTTCGGCGCCATTATTTGACAACATTCCTGGCGAGTTGGCCTCTACGTCTCCGTGGGACTTTTACATACATCAATAGCGTAATATAACCTAACCTAACACAACCTAACATCTCGGTACGAATATTTGACAACATTCCTTTCGAGTTGGACTCTACGTCTCCGTGGGAATTTTATATATATCAATAGCGTAATATAACCTAACCTAACCCAACCTAACATTTCGGCGGTAATATTTGACAACATTCCTGGCGAGTTGGCCTCTACGTCTCCGTGGGTCCTTCATATACATCAATAACGTAATATAACCTAACCTAACCCAACCTAATCTTTCGGCGCTATTATTTGACCACATTCCTGGCTTGTTGGCCTCTACGTCTCCGTGGGACATTCATATCCATCAATAACGTAATATAACCTGACCTAACCCAACCTAACCTTTCGGCGCCATTATTTGACAACATTCCTGGCGAGTTGGCCTCTACGTCTCCGTGGGACTTTTATATACATCAGTAGCGTAATATAACCTAACCTAACCCAACCTAAGATCTCGGCGCTAATATTTGACAACATTCCTGTCGAGTTGGCCTCTACGTCTCCGTGGGGCCTTCATACACATCAAAAACGTAATATAACCTAACCTAACCCAACCTAACATCTCGGCGGTAATATTTGACAACATTCCTGGCGAGTTGGCCTCTACGTCTCCGTGGGACTTTTATATACATCAATAACGTAATATAACCTAACCTAATCCAACCTAACCTTTCGGCGCTATTATTTGACAACATTTCTGGCGAGTTGGCCTCTACGTCTCCGTGGGAATTTTATATGTATCAATAGCGTAATAGAACCTAAACTAACCCAACCTAACACCTCGGCGGTAATATTTGACAACATTCCTGGCGAGTTGGCCTCTACGTCTCCGTAGGGCCTTATATATATCAATAACATAATATAACCTAACCTAGCACAACCCAACCTCTCGGCACTAATATTTGACAACATTCCTGGCGAGTTGGCCTCTACGTTTCCGTGGGGCTTTTATATACATCAATAACGTAATATAACCTAACCTAACCCAAAGTAACGTCTCGGAGGTAATGTTTAACCACATTCCTGGCTTGTTGGCCTCTACGTTTCCGTGAGACCCTTATATACATCAATAACGTAATATAACCTAACCTAACCCAACCTAACATCTCGGCGGTAATAGTTGACAACATTCCTGGCGAATTGGCCTCTACGTCTCCGTGAGACTTTCATATCCATCAATAACGTAATATAACATTATATAAACCAACCTAACCTCTCGGCGCTATTATTTGACAACATTCCTGGCGAGTTGGCCTCTACGTGTCCGTGGGACTTTTATATACATCAATAACGTAATATAACCTAACCTAACCCAACCTAACATTTCGGCGCTATTATTTGACAACATTCCTGGCGAGTTGGCCTCTACGTCCCCGTGAGTCCTTCATATCCAACAATAACGTAATATAACCTAACTTAACCCAACCTAACCTTTCGGCGCTATTATTTGACAACATTCCTGGCGAGTTGGCCTCTACGTCTCCGTGGGACTTTTATATACATCAATAACGTAATATAACCTAACCTAACCCAACCTAACCTTTCGGCGCTATTATTTGACAACATTCCTGGCTAGTTGGCCTCTACGTCTCCGTGGGACCTTCCTATACATCAATAACGTAATATAACCTAACCTAACCCAACCTAACATTTCGGCGCTATTATTTGACCACATTCCTGGCTTGTTGGCCTCTACGTCTCCGTGGGACTTTTATATACATCAATAGCGTAATATAACCTAACCTAACACAACCTAACATCTCGGTACTAATATTTGACAACATTCCTGGCGAGTTGGACTCTACGTCTCCGTGGGAATTTTATATATGTCAATAGCGTAATATAACCTAACCTAACCCAACCTAACACCTCGGCGGTAATATTTGACAACATTCCTGGCGAGTTGGCCTCTACGTCTCCGCAGGGCCTTATATACATCAATAACGTAATATAACCTAACCTAACACAACCCAACCTCTCGGCACTAATATTTGACAACATTCCTGGCTAGTTGGACTCTACGTCTCCGTGGGAACTTTATATATATCAATAGCGTAATATAACCTAACCTAACCCAACCTAACACCTCGGCGGTAATATTTGACAACATTCCTGGCGAGTTGGCCTCTACGTCTCCGTAGGGCCTTATATACATCAATAACGTAATATAACCTAACCTAACCCAAAGTAACGTCTCGGAGGTAATGTTTAACCACATTCCTGGCTTGTTGGCCTCTACGTTTCCGTGAGACCTTTATATACATCAATAACGTAATATAACCTAACCTAACCCAACCTAACATCTCGGCGGTAATAGTTGACAACATTCCTGGCGAATTGGCCTCTACGTCTCCGTGAGACTTTCATATCCATCAATAACGTAATATAACATTATATAAACCAACCTAACACCTCGGCACTAATATTTGACAACATTCCTGGCGAGTTGGCCTCTACGTATCCGTGGGACTTTTATATACATCAATAACGTAATATAACCTAACCTAATCCAACCTAACCTTTCGGCGCTATTATTTGACCACATTCCTGGCGAGTTGGACTCTACGTCTCCGTGGGACCTTCATGTACATCAATAACGTAAAATAACCTAACCTAAGCCAACCTAACATTTCGGCGGTAATATTTGACAACATTCCTGGCGAGTTGGCCTCTACGTCTCCGTGGGGCCTTTATATACATCAATAACGTAATATAACCTAACCTAACACAACCCAACCTCTCGGTACTAATATTTGACAACATTCCTGGCGAGTTGGCCTCTACGTCTCCGTGGGACCTTCATATGCATTAATAACGCAATATAACATAACCTAACCCAACCTAACCTTTCGGCGCTATTATTTGACCACATTCCTGGCTTGTTGGCCTCTACGTCTCCGTGGGACGTTTATGTACATCAATAGCGTAATATAACCTAACCTAACCCAACCTAAGATCTCGGCGATATTATTTGACAACTTTCCTGTCGAGTTGGCCTCTACGTCTCCGTGGGACTTTTATATACATCAATAGCGTAATATAACCTAACCTAACCCAACCTAACCTGTCGGCGCTATTATTTGACAACATTCCTGGCGAGTTGGCCTCTACGTCTCCGTGGGACCTTCATATACATCAATAACGTAATATAACCTAACCTAACCCAACCTAACCTGTCGGCGCTATTATTTGACAACATTCCTGGCGAGTTGGCCTCTACATCTCCGTGGGACTTTTATATACATCAATAGCGTAATATAACCTAACCTAACACAACCGAACATCTCGGTACGAATATTTGACAACATTCCTTTCGAGTTGGACTCTACGTCTCCGTGGGAATTTTATATATATCAATAGCGTAATATAACATAACCTAAGCCAACCTAACATTTCGGCGGTAATATTTGACAACATTCCTGGCGAGTTGGCCTCTACGTCTCCGTGGGTCCTTCATATACATCAATAACGTAATATAACCTAACCTAACCCAACCTAATCGTTCGGCGCTATTATTTGACCACATTCCTGGCTTGTTGGCTTCTACGTCTCCGTGGGACATTCATATCCATCAATAACGTAATATAACCTGACCTAACCCAACCTAACCTTTCGGCGCCATTATTTGACAACATTCCTGGCGAGTTGGCCTCTACGTCTCCGTGGGACATTTATATACATCAATAGCGTAATATAACCTAACCTAACACAACCTAACATCTCGGTACGAATATTTGACAACATTCCTTTCGAGTTGGACTCTACGTCTCCGTGGGAATTTTATATATATCAATAGCGTAATATAACCTAACCTAAGCCTACCTAACATTTCGGCGGTAATATTTGACAACATTCCTGGCGAGTTGGCCTCTACGTCTCCGTGGTTCCTTCATATACATCAATAACGTAATATAACCTAACCTAACCCAACCTAATCTTTCGGCGCTATTATTTGACCACATTCCTGGCTTGTTGGCCTCTACGTCTCCGTGGGACATTCATATCCATCAATAACGTAATATAACCTGACCTAACCCAACCTAACCTTTCGGCGCCATTATTTGACAACATTCCTGGCGAGTTGGCCTCTACGTCTCCGTGGGACTTTTATATACATCAGTAGCGTAATATAACCTAACCTAACCCAACCTAAGATCTCGGCGCTAATATTTGACAACATTCCTGTCGAGTTGGCCTCTACGTCTCCGTGGGGCCTTCATACACATCAAAAACGTAATATAACCTAACCTAACCCAACCTAACATCTCGGCGGTAATATTGGACAACATTCCTGGCGAGTTGGCCTCTACGTCTCCTTGGGACTTTTATATACATCAATAACGTAATATAACCTAACCTAATCCAACCTAACCTTTCGGCGCTATTATTTGACAACATTTCTGGCGAGTTGGCCTCTACGTCTCCGTGGGAATTTTATATATATCAATAGCGTAATAGAACCTAAACTAACCCAACCTAACACCTCGGCGGTAATATTTGACAACATTCCTGGCGAGTTGGCCTCTACGTCTCCGTAGGGCCTTATATATATCAATAACATAATATAACCTAACCTAGCACAACGCAACCTCTCGGCACTAATATTTGACAACATTCCTGGCGAGTTGGCCTCTACGTTTCCGTGGGGCTTTTATATACATCAATAACGTAATATAACCTAACCTAACCCAAAGTAACGTCTCGGAGGTAATGTTTAACCACATTCCTGGCTTGTTGGCCTCTACGTTTCCGTGAGACCTTTATATACATCAATAACGTAATATAACCTAACCTAACCCAACCTAACATCTCGGCGGTAATAGTTGACAACATTCCTGGCGAATTGGCCTCTACGTGTCCGTGGGACTTTTATATACATCAATAACGTAATATAACCTAACCTAACCCAACCTAACCTGTCGGCGCTATTATTTGACAACATTCCTGGCGAGTTGGCCTCTACGTCTCCGTGGGACCTTCATATACATCAATAACGTAATATAACCTAACCTAACCCAACCTAACCTGTCGGCGCTATTATTTGACAACATTCCTGGCGAGTTGGCCTCTACGTCTCCGTGGGACTTTTATATACATCAATAGCGTAATATAACCTAACCTAACACAACCTAACATCTCGGTACGAATATTTGACAACATTCCTTTCGAGTTGGACTCTACGTCTCCGTGGGAATTTTATATATATCAATAGCGTAATATAACCTAACCTAAGCCAACCTAACATTTCGGCGGTAATATTTGACAACATTCCTGGCGAGTTGGCCTCTACGTCTCCGTGGGTCCTTCATATACATCAATAACGTAATATAACCTAACCTAACCCAACCTAATCTTTCGGCGCTATTATTTGACCACATTCCTGGCTTGTTGGCCTCTACGTCTCCGTGGGACATTCATATCCATCAATAACGTAATATAACCTGACCTAACCCAACCTAACCTTTCGGCGCCATTATTTGACAACATTCCTGGCGAGTTGGCCTCTACGTCTCCGTGGGACTTTTATATACATCAATAGCGTAATAAAACCTAACCTAACACAACCTAACATCTCGGTACGAGGATTTGACAACATTCCTTTCGAGTTGGACTCTACGTCTCCGTGGGAATTTTATATATATCAATAGCGTAATATAACCTAACCTAAGCCAACCTAACATTTCGGCGGTAATATTTGACAACATTCCTGGCGAGTTGGCCTCTACGTCTCCGTGGGTCCTTCATATACATCAATAACGTAATATAACCTAATCTAACCCAACCTAATCTTTCGGCGCTATTATTTGACCACATTCCTGGCTTGTTGGCCTCTACGTCTCCGTGGGACATTCATATCCATCAATAACGTAATATAACCTGACCTAACCCAACCTAACCTTTCGGCGCCATTATTTGACAACATTCCTGGCGAGTTGGCCTCTACGTCTCCGTGGGACTTTTATATACATCAGTAGCGTAATATAACCTAACCTAACCCAACCTAAGATCTCGGCGCTAATATTTGACAACATTCCTGTCGAGTTTGCCTCTACGTCTCCGTGGGGCCTTCATACACATCAAAAACGTAATATAACCTAACCTAACCCAACCTAACATCTCGGCGGTAATATTTGACAACATTCCTGGCGAGTTGGCCTCTACGTCTCCGTGGGACTTTTATATACATCAATAACGTAATATAACCTAACCTAATCCAACCTAACCTTTCGGCGCTATTATTTGACAACATTTCTGGCGAGTTGGCCTCTACGTCTCCGTGGGAATTTTATATATATCAATAGCGTAATAGAACCTAAACTAACCCAACCTAACACCTCGGCGGTAATATTTGAAACATTCCTGGCGAGTTGGCCTCTACGTCTCCGTAGGGCCTTATATATATCAATAACATAATATAACCTAACCTAGCACAACCCAACCTCTCGGCATTAATATTTGACAACATTCCTGGCTTGTTGGCCTCTACGTCTCCGTGGGACTTTTATATACATCAATAGCGTAATATAACCTAACCTAACCCAACCTAAGATCCCGGCACTAATATTTGACAACATTCCTGTCGAGTTGGCTTCTACGTCTCCGTGAGGCCTTCATATACATCAAAAACGTAATATAACCTAACCTAACCCAACGTAACATCTCGAGTGTAATATTTGACAACATTGCTGGCTTGTTGGCGTCTACGTCTCCGTGGGACATTCATATCAATCAATAACGTAATATAACCTAACTTAACCCAACCTAACCTTTCGGCGCTATTATTTGACAACATTCCTGGCGAGTTGGCCTCTACGTGTCCGTGATACTTTTATATACATCAATAACGTAATATAACCTAACCTAACCCAACCTAACCTTTCGGCGCTATTATTTGACAACATTCCTGGCGAGTTGGCCTCTACGTCTCCGTGGGACTTTTATATACATCAATAACGTAATATAACCTAACCTAACCCAACCTAACCTTTCGTCGCTATTATTTGACAACATTCCTGGCGAGTTGGCCTCTACGTCTCCGTGGGACCTTCATATACATCAATAACGTAATATAACCTAACTTAACCCAACCTAACCTTTCGGCGCTATTATTTGACAACATTCCTGGCGGGTTGGCCTCTACGTCTCCGTGGGACCTTCATATACATCAATAACGTAATATAACCTAACCTAACCCAACCTAACCTTTCGGCGCTATTATTTGACCACATTCCTGTCGAGTTGGCCTCTACGTCTCCGTGGGACTTTTATATACATCAATAGCGTAATATAACCTAACCTATCACAACCTAACATCTCGGTACTAATATTTGACAACATTCCTGGCAAGTTGGACTCTACGTCTCCGTGGGAACTTTATATATATCAATAGCGTAATAAAACCTAACCTAACCCAACCTAACACCTCGGCGGTAATATTTGACAACATTCCTGGCGAGTTGGCCTCTACGTCTCCGTAGGGCCTTATATACATCAATAACGTAATATAACCTAACCTAACACAACCCAACCTCTCGGCACTAATATTTGACAACATTGCTGGCGAGTTGGCCTCTACGTTTCCGTGGGGCTTTTATATACATCAATAACGTAATATAACCTAACCTAACCCAAAGTAACGTCTCAGCGCTATTATTTGTCAACATTCCTGGCGAGTTGGCCTCTACGTATCCGTGGGACTTTTATATACATCAATAACGTAATATAACCTATCCTAATCCAACCTAACCTTTCGGCGCTATTATTTGACAACATTCCTGGCTTGTTGGCCTCTACGTCTCCGTGGGGCCTTCATATACATCAAAAACGTAATATAACCTATCCTAACCCAACCTAACATCTCGGCGGTAATATTTGACAACATTCCTGGCGAGTTGGCCTCTACGTCTCCGTGGGGCCTTTATATACATCAGTAGCGTAATATAACCTAACCTAATCCAACCTAACCTTTCGGCGCCATTATTTGACAACATTCCTGGCGAGTTGGCCTCTACGTCTCCGTGGGACTTTTATATACATCAGTAGCGTAATATAACCTAACCTAACCCAACCTAAGATCTCGGCGCTAATATTTGACAACATTCCTGTCGAGTTGGCCTCCACGTCTCCGTGGGGCCTTCATACACATCAAAAACGTAATATAACCTAACCTAACCCAACCTAACATCTCGGCGGTAATATTTGACAACATTCCTGGCTTGTTGGCCTCTACGTCTCCGTGGGACTTTTATATACATCAATAGCGTAATATAACCTAACCTAACACAACCTAACATCTCGGTACTAATATTTGACAACATTCCTGGCGAGTTGGACTCTACGTCTCCGTGGGACTTTTATATACATCAATAGCGTAATATAACCTAACCTAACCCAACCTAACCTGTCGGCGCTATTATTTGACAACATTCCTGGCGAGTTGGACTCTACGTCTCCGTGGGAATTTTATATATATCAATAACATAATATAACCTAACCTAGCACAACCCAACCTCTCGGCACTAATATTTGACAACATTCCTGGCGAGTTGGCCTCTACGTTTCCGTGGGGCTTTTATATACATCAATAACGTAATATAACCTAACCTAACCCAAAGTAACGTCTCGGAGGTAATGTTTAACCACATTCCTGGCTTGTTGGCCTCTACGTTTCCGTGAGACCTTTATATACATCAATAACGTAATATAACCTAACCTAACCCAACCTAACATCTCGGCGGTAATAGTTGACAACATTCCTGGCGAATTGGCCTCTACGTCTCCGTGAGACTTTCATATCCATCAATAACGTAATATAACATTATATAAACCAACCTAACCTCTCGGCGCTATTATTTGACAACATTCCTGGCGAGTTGGCCTCTACGTGTCCGTGGGACTTTTATATACATCAATAACGTAATATAACCTAACCTAACCCAACCTAACCTTTCGGCGCTATTATTTGACAACATTCTTGGCGAGTTGGCCTCTACGTCCCCGTGAGACCTTCATATCCAACAATAACGTAATATAACCTAACTTAACCCAACCTAACCTTTCGGCGCTATTATTTGACAACATACCTGGCGAGTTGGCCTCTACGTCTCCGTGGGACTTTTATATACATCAATAACGTAATATAACCTAACCTAACCCAACCTAACCTTTCGGCGCTATTATTTGACAACATTCCTGGCTAGTTGGCCTCTACGTCTCCGTGGGACCTTCCTATACATCAATAACGTAATATAACCTAACCTAACCCAACCTAACATTTCGGCGCTATTATTTGACCACATTCCTGGCTTGTTGGCCTCTACGTCTCCGTGGGACTTTTATATACATCAATAGCGTAATATAACCTAACCTAACACAACCTAACATCTCGGTACTAATATTTGACAACATTCCTGGCGAGTTGGACTCTACGTCTCCGTGGGACTTTTATATACATCAATAGCGTAATATAACCTAACCTAACCCAACCTAACCTGTCGGCGCTATTATTTGACAACATTCCTGGCGAGTTGGACTCTACGTCTCCGTGGGAATTTTATATATATCAATAGCGTAATATAACCTAACCTAAGCCAACCTAACATTTCGGCGGTAATATTTGACAACATTCCTGGCGAGTTGGCCTCTACGTCTCCGTGGGTCCTTCATATACATCAATAACGTAATATAACCTAATCTAACCCAACCTAATCTTTCGGCGCTATTATTTGACCACATTCCTGGCTTGTTGGCCTCTACGTCTCCGTGGGACATTCATATCCATCAATAACGTAATATAACCTGACCTAACCCAACCTAACCTTTCGGCGCCATTATTTGACAACATTCCTGGCGAGTTGGCCTCTACGTCTCCGTGGGACTTTTATATACATCAGTAGCGTAATATAACCTAACCTAACCCAACCTAAGATCTCGGCGCTAATATTTGACAACATTCCTGTCGAGTTTGCCTCTACGTCTCCGTGGGGCCTTCATACACATCAAAAACGTAATATAACCTAACCTAACCCAACCTAACATCTCGGCGGTAATATTTGACAACATTCCTGGCGAGTTGGCCTCTACGTCTCCGTGGGACTTTTATATACATCAATAACGTAATATAACCTAACCTAATCCAACCTAACCTTTCGGCGCTATTATTTGACAACATTTCTGGCGAGTTGGCCTCTACGTCTCCGTGGGAATTTTATATATATCAATAGCGTAATAGAACCTAAACTAACCCAACCTAACACCTCGGCGGTAATATTTGACAACATTCCTGGCGAGTTGGCCTCTACGTCTCCGTAGGGCCTTATATATATCAATAACATAATATAACCTAACCTAGCACAACCCAACCTCTCGGCATTAATATTTGACAACATTCCTGGCGAGTTGGCCTCTACGTTTCCGTGGGGCTTTTATGTACATCAATAACGTAATATAACCTAACCTAACCCAAAGTAACGTCTCGGAGGTAATGTTTAACCACATTCCTGGCTTGTTGGCCTCTACGTTTCCGTGAGACCTTTATATACATCAATAACGTAATATAACCTAACCTAACCCAACCTAACATCTCGGCGGTAATAGTTGACAACATTCCTGGCGAATTGGCCTCTACGTCTCCGTGAGACTTTCATATCCATCAATAACGTAATATAACATTATATAAACCAACCTAACCTCTCGGCGCTATTATTTGACAACATTCCTGGCGAGTTGGCCTCTACGTGTCCGTGGGACTTTTATATACATCAATAACGTAATATAACCTAACCTAACCCAACCTAACCTTTCGGCGCTATTATTTGACAACATTCTTGGCGAGTTGGCCTCTACGTCCCCGTGAGACCTTCATATCCAACAATAACGTAATATAACCTAACTTAACCCAACCTAACCTTTCGGCGCTATTATTTGACAACATACCTGGCGAGTTGGCCTCTACGTCTCCGTGGGACTTTTATATACATCAATAACGTAATATAACCTAACCTAACCCAACCTAACCTTTCGGCGCTATTATTTGACAACATTCCTGGCTAGTTGGCCTCTACGTCTCCGTGGGACCTTCCTATACATCAATAACGTAATATAACCTAACCTAACCCAACCTAACATTTCGGCGCTATTATTTGACCACATTCCTGGCTTGTTGGCCTCTACGTCTCCGTGGGACTTTTATATACATCAATAGCGTAATATAACCTAACCTAACACAACCTAACATCTCGGTACTAATATTTGACAACATTCCTGGCGAGTTGGACTCTACGTCTCCGTGGGACTTTTATATACATCAATAGCGTAATATAACCTAACCTAACCCAACCTAACCTGTCGGCGCTATTATTTGACAACATTCCTGGCGAGTTGGACTCTACGTCTCCGTGGGAATTTTATATATATCAATAGCGTAATATAACCTAACCTAAGCCAACCTAACATTTCGGCGGTAATATTTGACAACATTCCTGGCGAGTTGGCCTCTACGTCTCCGTGGGTCCTTCATATACATCAATAACGTAATATAACCTAATCTAACCCAACCTAATCTTTCGGCGCTATTATTTGACCACATTCCTGGCTTGTTGGCCTCTACGTCTCCGTGGGACATTCATATCCATCAATAACGTAATATAACCTGACCTAACCCAACCTAACCTTTCGGCGCCATTATTTGACAACATTCCTGGCGAGTTGGCCTCTACGTCTCCGTGGGACTTTTATATACATCAGTAGCGTAATATAACCTAACCTAACCCAACCTAAGATCTCGGCGCTAATATTTGACAACATTCCTGTCGAGTTTGCCTCTACGTCTCCGTGGGGCCTTCATACACATCAAAAACGTAATATAACCTAACCTAACCCAACCTAACATCTCGGCGGTAATATTTGACAACATTCCTGGCGAGTTGGCCTCTACGTCTCCGTGGGACTTTTATATACATCAATAACGTAATATAACCTAACCTAATCCAACCTAACCTTTCGGCGCTATTATTTGACAACATTTCTGGCGAGTTGGCCTCTACGTCTCCGTGGGAATTTTATATATATCAATAGCGTAATAGAACCTAAACTAACCCAACCTAACACCTCGGCGGTAATATTTGACAACATTCCTGGCGAGTTGGCCTCTACGTCTCCGTAGGGCCTTATATATATCAATAACATAATATAACCTAACCTAGCACAACCCAACCTCTCGGCATTAATATTTGACAACATTCCTGGCGAGTTGGCCTCTACGTTTCCGTGGGGCTTTTATGTACATCAATAACGTAATATAACCTAACCTAACCCAAAGTAACGTCTCGGAGGTAATGTTTAACCACATTCCTGGCTTGTTGGCCTCTACGTTTCCGTGAGACCTTTATATACATCAATAACGTAATATAACCTAACCTAACCCAACCTAACATCTCGGCGGTAATAGTTGACAACATTCCTGGCGAATTGGCCTCTACGTCTCCGTGAGACTTTCATATCCATCAATAACGTAATATAACATTATATAAACCAACCTAACCTCTCGGCGCTATTATTTGACAACATTCCTGGCGAGTTGGCCTCTACGTGTCCGTGGGACTTTTATATACATCAATAACGTAATATAACCTAACCTAACCCAACCTAACCTTTCGGCGCTATTATTTGACAACATTCTTGGCGAGTTGGCCTCTACGTCCCCGTGAGACCTTCATATCCAACAATAACGTAATATAACCTAACTTAACCCAACCTAACCTTTCGGCGCTATTATTTGACAACATACCTGGCGAGTTGGCCTCTACGTCTCCGTGGGACTTTTATATACATCAATAACGTAATATAACCTAACCTAACCCAACCTAACCTTTCGGCGCTATTATTTGACAACATTCCTGGCTAGTTGGCCTCTACGTCTCCGTGGGACCTTCCTATACATCAATAACGTAATATAACCTAACCTAACCCAACCTAACATTTCGGCGCTATTATTTGACCACATTCCTGGCTTGTTGGCCTCTACGTCTCCGTGGGACTTTTATATACATCAATAGCGTAATATAACCTAACCTAACACAACCTAACATCTCGGTACTAATATTTGACAACATTCCTGGCGAGTTGGACTCTACGTCTCCGTGGGACTTTTATATACATCAATAGCGTAATATAACCTAACCTAACCCAACCTAACCTGTCGGCGCTATTATTTGACAACATTCCTGGCGAGTTGGACTCTACGTCTCCGTGGGAATTTTATATATATCAATAGCGTAATATAACCTAACCTAAGCCAACCTAACATTTCGGCGGTAATATTTGACAACATTCCTGGCGAGTTGGCCTCTACGTCTCCGTGGGTCCTTCATATACATCAATAACGTAATATAACCTAATCTAACCCAACCTAATCTTTCGGCGCTATTATTTGACCACATTCCTGGCTTGTTGGCCTCTACGTCTCCGTGGGACATTCATATCCATCAATAACGTAATATAACCTGACCTAACCCAACCTAACCTTTCGGCGCCATTATTTGACAACATTCCTGGCGAGTTGGCCTCTACGTCTCCGTGGGACTTTTATATACATCAGTAGCGTAATATAACCTAACCTAACCCAACCTAAGATCTCGGCGCTAATATTTGACAACATTCCTGTCGAGTTTGCCTCTACGTCTCCGTGGGGCCTTCATACACATCAAAAACGTAATATAACCTAACCTAACCCAACCTAACATCTCGGCGGTAATATTTGACAACATTCCTGGCGAGTTGGCCTCTACGTCTCCGTGGGACTTTTATATACATCAATAACGTAATATAACCTAACCTAATCCAACCTAACCTTTCGGCGCTATTATTTGACAACATTTCTGGCGAGTTGGCCTCTACGTCTCCGTGGGAATTTTATATATATCAATAGCGTAATAGAACCTAAACTAACCCAACCTAACACCTCGGCGGTAATATTTGACAACATTCCTGGCGAGTTGGCCTCTACGTCTCCGTAGGGCCTTATATATATCAATAACATAATATAACCTAACCTAGCACAACCCAACCTCTCGGCATTAATATTTGACAACATTCCTGGCGAGTTGGCCTCTACGTTTCCGTGGGGCTTTTATGTACATCAATAACGTAATATAACCTAACCTAACCCAAAGTAACGTCTCGGAGGTAATGTTTAACCACATTCCTGGCTTGTTGGCCTCTACGTTTCCGTGAGACCTTTATATACATCAATAACGTAATATAACCTAACCTAACCCAACCTAACATCTCGGCGGTAATAGTTGACAACATTCCTGGCGAATTGGCCTCTACGTCTCCGTGAGACTTTCATATCCATCAATAACGTAATATAACATTATATAAACCAACCTAACCTCTCGGCGCTATTATTTGACAACATTCCTGGCGAGTTGGCCTCTACGTGTCCGTGGGACTTTTATATACATCAATAACGTAATATAACCTAACCTAACCCAACCTAACCTTTCGGCGCTATTATTTGACAACATTCCTGGCGAGTTGGCCTCTACGTCCCCGTGAGACCTTCATATCCAACAATAACGTAATATAACCTAACCTAACCCAACCTAACATTTCGGCGCTATTATTTGACCACATTCCTGGCTTGTTGGCCTCTACGTCTCCGTGGGACTTTTATATACATCAATAGCGTAATATAACCTAACCTAACACAACCTAACATCTCGGTACTAATATTTGACAACATTCCTGGCGAGTTCGACTCTACGTCTCCGTGGGAATTTTATATATGTCAATAGCGTAATATAACCTAACCTAACCCAACCTAACACCTCGGCGGTAATATTTGACAACATTCCTGGCGAGTTGGCCTCTACGTCTCCGCAGGGCCTTATATACATCAATAACGTAATATAACCTAACCTAACACAACCCAACCTCTCGGCACTAATATTTGACAACATTCCTGGCTAGTTGGACTCTACGTCTCCGTGGGAACTTTATATATATCAATAGCGTAATATAACCTAACCTAACCCAACCTAACACCTCGGCGGTAATATTTGACAACATTCCTGGCTAGTTGGCCTCTACGTCTCCGTAGGGCCTTATATACATCAATAACGTAATATAACCTAACCTAACACAACCCAACCTCTCGGCACTAATATTTGACAACATTCCTGTCGAGTTGGCCTCTACGTCTCCGTGGGACTTTTATATACATCAATAGCGTAATATAACCTAACCTAACACAACCTAACATCTCGGTACTAATATTTGACAACATTCCTGGCGAGTTGGACTCTACGTCTCCGTGGGAACTTTATATATATCAATAGCGTAATATAACCTAACCTAACCCAACCTAACACCTCGGCGGTAATATTTGACAACATTCCTGGCGAGTTGGCCTCTACGTCTCCGTAGGGCCTTATATACATCAATAACGTAATATAACCTAACCTAACCCAAAGTAACGTCTCGGAGGTAATGTTTAACCACATTCCTGGCTTGTTGGCCTCTACGTTTCCGTGAGACCTTTATATACATCAATAACGTAATATAACCTAACCTAACCCAACCTAACATCTCGGCGGTAATAGTTGACAACATTCCTGGCGAATTGGCCTCTACGTCTCCGTGAGACTTTCATATCCATCAATAACGTAATATAACATTATATAAACCAACCTAACCTCTCGGCGCTATTATTTGACAACATTCCTGGCGAGTTGGCCTCTACGTGTCCGTGGGACTTTTATATACATCAATAACGTAATATAACCTAACCTAACCCAACCTAACCTTTCGGCGCTATTATTTGACAACATTCTTGGCGAGTTGGCCTCTACGTCCCCGTGAGACCTTCATATCCAACAATAACGTAATATAACCTAACTTAACCCAACCTAACCTTTCCGCGCTATTATTTGACAACATACCTGGCGAGTTGGCCTCTACGTCTCCGTGGGACTTTTATATACATCAATAACGTAATATAACCTAACCTAACCCAACCTAACCTTTCGGCGCTATTATTTGACAACATTCCTGGCTAGTTGGCCTCTACGTCTCCGTGGGACCTTCCTATACATCAATAACGTAATATAACCTAACCTAACCCAACCTAACATTTCGGCGCTATTATTTGACCACATTCCTGGCTTGTTGGCCTCTACGTCTCCGTGGGACTTTTATATACATCAATAGCGTAATATAACCTAACCTAACACAACCTAACATCTCGGTACTAATATTTGACAACATTCCTGGCGAGTTGGACTCTACGTCTCCGTGGGACTTTTATATACATCAATAGCGTAATATAACCTAACCTAACCCAACCTAACCTGTCGGCGCTATTATTTGACAACATTCCTGGCGAGTTGGACTCTACGTCTCCGTGGGAATTTTATATATATCAATAGCGTAATATAACCTAACCTAAGCCAACCTAACATTTCGGCGGTAATATTTGACAACATTCCTGGCGAGTTGGCCTCTACGTCTCCGTGGGTCCTTCATATACATCAATAACGTAATATAACCTAATCTAACCCAACCTAATCTTTCGGCGCTATTATTTGACCACATTCCTGGCTTGTTGGCCTCTACGTCTCCGTGGGACATTCATATCCATCAATAACGTAATATAACCTGACCTAACCCAACCTAACCTTTCGGCGCCATTATTTGACAACATTCCTGGCGAGTTGGCGTCTACGTCTCCGTGGGACTTTTATATACATCAGTAGCGTAATATAGCCTAACCTAACCCAACCTAAGATCTCGGCGCTAATATTTGACAACATTCCTGTCGAGTTTGCCTCTACGTCTCCGTGGGGCCTTCATACACATCAAAAACGTAATATAACCTAACCTAACCCAACCTAACATCTCGGCGGTAATATTTGACAACATTCCTGGCGAGTTGGCCTCTACGTCTCCGTGGGACTTTTATATACATCAATAACGTAATATAACCTAACCTAATCCAACCTAACCTTTCGGCGCTATTATTTGACAACATTTCTGGCGAGTTGGCCTCTACGTCTCCGTGGGAATTTTATATATATCAATAGCGTAATAGAACCTAAACTAACCCAACCTAACACCTCGGCGGTAATATTTGACAACATTCCTGGCGAGTTGGCCTCTACGTCTCCGTAGGGCCTTATATATATCAATAACATAATATAACCTAACCTAGCACAACCCAACCTCTCGGCATTAATATTTGACAACATTCCTGGCGAGTTGGCCTCTACGTTTCCGTGGGGCTTTTATGTACATCAATAACGTAATATAACCTAACCTAACCCAAAGTAACGTCTCGGAGGTAATGTTTAACCACATTCCTGGCTTGTTGGCCTCTACGTTTCCGTGAGACCTTTATATACATCAATAACGTAATATAACCTAACCTAACCCAACCTAACATCTCGGCGGTAATAGTTGACAACATTCCTGGCGAATTGGCCTCTACGTCTCCGTGAGACTTTCATATCCATCAATAACGTAATATAACATTATATAAACCAACCTAACCTCTCGGCGCTATTATTTGACAACATTCCTGGCGAGTTGGCCTCTACGTGTCCGTGGGACTTTTATATACATCAATAACGTAATATAACCTAACCTAACCCAACCTAACCTTTCGGCGCTATTATTTGACAACATTCCTGGCGAGTTGGCCTCTACGTCCCCGTGAGACCTTCATATCCAACAATAACGTAATATAACCTAACCTAACCCAACCTAACATTTCGGCGCTATTATTTGACCACATTCCTGGCTTGTTGGCCTCTACGTCTCCGTGGGACTTTTATATACATCAATAGCGTAATATAACCTAACCTAACACAACCTAACATCTCGGTACTAATATTTGACAACATTCCTGGCGAGTTCGACTCTACGTCTCCGTGGGAATTTTATATATGTCAATAGCGTAATATAACCTAACCTAACCCAACCTAACACCTCGGCGGTAATATTTGACAACATTCCTGGCGAGTTGGCCTCTACGTCTCCGCAGGGCCTTATATACATCAATAACGTAATATAACCTAACCTAACACAACCCAACCTCTCGGCACTAATATTTGACAACATTCCTGGCTAGTTGGACTCTACGTCTCCGTGGGAACTTTATATATATCAATAGCGTAATATAACCTAACCTAACCCAACCTAACACCTCGGCGGTAATATTTGACAACATTCCTGGCTAGTTGGCCTCTACGTCTCCGTAGGGCCTTATATACATCAATAACGTAATATAACCTAACCTAACACAACCCAACCTCTCGGCACTAATATTTGACAACATTCCTGTCGAGTTGGCCTCTACGTCTCCGTGGGACTTTTATATACATCAATAGCGTAATATAACCTAACCTAACACAACCTAACATCTCGGTACTAATATTTGACAACATTCCTGGCGAGTTGGACTCTACGTCTCCGTGGGAACTTTATATATATCAATAGCGTAATATAACCTAACCTAACCCAACCTAACACCTCGGCGGTAATATTTGACAACATTCCTGGCGAGTTGGCCTCTACGTCTCCGTAGGGCCTTATATACATCAATAACGTAATATAACCTAACCTAACACAACCCAACCTCTCGGCACTAATATTTGACAACATTCCTGGCGAGTTGGCCTCTACGTTTCCGTGGGGCTTTTATATACATCAATAACGTAATATAACCTAACCTAACCCAAAGTAACGTCTCAGCGCTATTATTTGACAACATTCCTGGCGAGTTGGCCTCTACGTATCCGTGGGACTTTTATATACATCAATAACGTAATATAACCTAACCTAATCCAACCTAACCTTTCGGCGCTATTATTTGACAACATTCCTGGCTTGTTGGCCTCTACGTCTCCGTGGGACTTTTATATACATCAATAGCGTAATATAACCTAACCTAACCCAACCTAAGATCTCGGCACTAATATTTGACAACATTCCTGTCGAGTTGGCTTCTACGTCTCCGTGAGGCCTTCATATACATCAAAAACGTAATATAACCTAACCAAACCCAACGTAACATCTCGAGTGTAATATTTGACAACATTGCTGGCTTGTTGGCGTCTACGTCTCCGTGGGACATTCATATCAATCAATAACGTAATATAACCTAACTTAACCCAACCTAACCTTTCGGCGCTATTATTTGACAACATTCCTGGCGAGTTGGCCTCTACGTGTCCGTGGGACTTTTATATACATCAATAACGTAATATAACCTAACCTAACCCAACCTAACCTTTCGACGCTATTATTTGACAACATTCCTGGCGAGTTGGCCTCTACGTCTCCGTGGGACTTTTATATACATCAATAACGTAATATAACCTAACCTAACCCAACCTAACCTTTCGGCGCTATTATTTGACAACATTCCTGGCGAGTTGGCCTCTACGTCTCCGTGGGACCTTCATATACATCAATAACGTAATATAACCTAACTTAACCCAACCTAACCTTTCGGCGCTATTATTTGACAACATTCCTGGCGGGTTGGCCTCTACGTCTCCGTGGGACTTTTATATACATCAATAGCGTAATATAACCTAACCTATCACAACCTAACATCTCGGTACTAATATTTGACAACATTCCTGGCAAGTTGGACTCTACGTCTCCGTGGGAACTTTATATATATCAATAGCGTAATAAAACCTAACCTAACCCAACCTAACACCTCGGCGGTAATATTTGACAACATTCCTGGCGAGTTGGCCTCTACGTCTCCGTAGGGCCTTATATACATCAATAACGTAATATAACCTAACCTAACACAACCCAACCTCTCGGCACTAATATTTGACAACATTGCTGGCGAGTTGGCCTCTACGTTTCCGTGGGGCTTTTATATACATCAATAACGTAATATAACCTAACCTAACCCAAAGTAACGTCTCAGCGCTATTATTTGTCAACATTCCTGGCGAGTTGGCCTCTACGTATCCGTGGGACTTTTATATACATCAATAACGTAATATAACCTATCCTAATCCAACCTAACCTTTCGGCGCTATTATTTGACAACATTCCTGGCTTGTTGGCCTCTACGTCTCCGTGGGGCCTTCATATACATCAAAAACGTAATATAACCTATCCTAACCCAACCTAACATCTCGGCGGTAATATTTGACAACATTCCTGGCGAGTTGGCCTCTACGTCTCCGTGGGGCCTTTATATACATCAGTAGCGTAATATAACCTAACCTAATCCAACCTAACCTTTCGGCGCCATTATTTGACAACATTCCTGGCGAGTTGGCCTCTACGTCTCCGTGGGACTTTTATATACATCAGTAGCGTAATATAACCTAACCTAACCCAACCTAAGATCTCGGCGCTAATATTTGACAACATTCCTGTCGAGTTGGCCTCCACGTCTCCGTGGGGCCTTCATACACATCAAAAACGTAATATAACCTAACCTAACCCAACCTAACATCTCGGCGGTAATATTTGACAACATTCCTGGCGAGTTGGCCTCTACGTCTCCGTGGGACTTTTATATACATCAATAACGTAATATAACCTAACCTAATCCAACCTAACCTTTCGGCGCTATTATTTGACAACATTTCTGGCGAGTTGGCCTCTACGTCTCCGTGGGAATTTTATATATATCAATAGCGTAATAGAACCTAAACTAACCCAACCTAACACCTCGGCGGTAATATTTGACAACATTCCTGGCGAGTTGGCCTCTACGTCTCCGTAGGGCCTTATATATATCAATAACATAATATAACCTAACCTAGCACAACCCAACCTCTCGGCACTAATATTTGACAACATTCCTGGCGAGTTGGCCTCTACGTTTCCGTGGGGCTTTTATATACATCAATAACGTAATATAACCTAACCTAACCCAAAGTAACGTCTCGGAGGTAATGTTTAACCACATTCCTGGCTTGTTGGCCTCTACGTTTCCGTGAGACCTTTATATACATCAATAACGTAATATAACCTAACCTAACCCAACCTAACATCTCGGCGGTAATAGTTGACAACATTCCTGGCGAATTGGCCTCTACGTCTCCGTGAGACTTTCATATCCATCAATAACGTAATATAACATTATATAAACCAACCTAACCTCTCGGCGCTATTATTTGACAACATTCCTGGCGAGTTGGCCTCTACGTGTCCGTGAGACTTTTATATACATCAATAACGTAATATAACCTAACCTAACCCAACCTAACCTTTCGGCGCTATTATTTGACAACATTCTTGGCGAGTTGGCCTCTACGTCCCCGTGAGACCTTCATATCCAACAATAACGTAATATAACCTAACTTAACCCAACCTAACCTTTCGGCGCTATTATTTGACAACATACCTGGCGAGTTGGCCTCTACGTCTCCGTGGGACTTTTATATACATCAATAACGTAATATAACCTAACCTAACCCAACCTAACCTTTCGGCGCTATTATTTGACAACATTCCTGGCTAGTTGGCCTCTACGTCTCCGTGGGACCTTCCTATACATCAATAACGTAATATAACCTAACCTAACCCAACCTAACATTTCGGCGCTATTATTTGACCACATTCCTGGCTTGTTGGCCTCTACGTCTCCGTGGGACTTTTATATACATCAATAGCGTAATATAACCTAACCTAACACAACCTAACATCTCGGTACTAATATTTGACAACATTCCTGGCGAGTTGGACTCTACGTCTCCGTGGGAATTTTATATATGTCAATAGCGTAATATAACCTAACCTAACCCAACCTAACACCTCGGCGGTAATATTTGACAACATTCCTGGCGAGTTGGCCTCTACGTCTCCGCAGGGCCTTATATACATCAATAACGTAATATAACCTAACCTAACACAACCCAACCTCTCGGCACTAATATTTGACAACGTTCCTGGCTAGTTGGACTCTACGTCTCCGTGGGAACTTTATATATATCAATAGCGTAATATAACCTAACCTAACCCAACCTAACACCTCGGCGGTAATATTTGACAACATTCCTGGCGAGTTGGCCTCTACGTCTCCGTAGGGCCTTATATACATCAATAACGTAATATAACCTAACCTAACACAACCCAACCTCTCGGCACTAATATTTGACAACATTCCTGTCGAGTTGGCCTCTACGTCTCCGTGGGACTTTTATATACATCAATAGCGTAATATAACCTAACCTAACGCAACCTAACATCTCGGTACTAATATTTGACAACATTCCTGGCGAGTTGGACTCTACGTCTCCGTGGGAACTTTATATATATCAATAGCGTAATATAAACTAACCTAACCCAACCTAACACCTCGGCGGTAATATTTGACAACATTCCTGGCGAGTTGGCCTCTACGTCTCCGTAGGGCCTTATATACATCAATAACGTAATATAACCTAACCTAACACAGCCCAACCTCTCGGCACTAATATTTGACAACATTCCTGGCGAGTTGGCCTCTACGTTTCCGTGGGGCTTTTATATACATCAATAACGTAATATAACCTAACCTAACCCAAAGTAACGTCTCAGCGCTATTATTTGACAACATTCCTGGCGAGTTGGCCTCTACGTATCCGTGGGACTTTTATATACATCAATAACGTAATATAACCTAACCTAATCCCACCTAACCTTTCGGCGCTATTATTTGACAACATTCCTGGCTTGTTGGCCTCTACGTCTCCGTGGGACTTTTATATACATCAATAGCGTAATATAACCTAACCTAACCCAACCTAAGATCTCGGCACTAATATTTGACAACATTCCTGTCGAGTTGGCTTCTACGTCTCCGTGAGGCCTTCATATACATCAAAAACGTAATATAACCTAACCTAACCCAACGTAACATCTCGAGTGTAATATTTGACAACATTGCTGGCTTGTTGGCGTCTACGTCTCCGTGGGACATTCATATCAATCAATAACGTAATATAACCTAACTTAACCCAACCTAACCTTTCGGCGCTATTATTTGACAACATTCCTGGCGAGTTGGCCTCTACGTGTCCGTGGGACTTTTATATACATCAATGACGTAATATAACCTAACCTAACCCAACCTAACCTTTCGGCGCTATTATTTGACAACACTCCTGGCGAGTTGGCCTCTACGTCTCCGTGGGACTTTTATATACATCAATAACGTAATATAACCTAACCTAACCCAACCTAACCTTTCGGCGCTATTATTTGACAACATTCCTGGCGAGTTGGCCTCTACGTCTCCGTGGGACCTTCATATACATCAATAACGTAATATAACCTAACCTAACCCAACCAAACCTTTCGGCGCTATTATTTGACCACATTCCTGTCGAGTTGGCCTCTACGTTTCCGTGGGACTTTTATATACATCAATAGCGTAATATAACCTAACCTAACACAACCTAACATCTCGGTACTAATATTTGACAACATTCCTGGCGAGTTGGACTCTACGTCTCCGTGGGAACTTTATATATATCAATAGCGTAATAAAACCTAACCTAACCCAACCTAACACCTCGGCGGTAATATTTGACAACATTCCTGGCGAGTTGGCCTCTACGTCTCCGCAGGGCCTTATATACATCAATAACGTAATATAACCTAACCTAACACAACCCAACCTCTCGGCACTAATATTTGACAACATTCCTGGCTAGTTGGACTCTACGTCTCCGTGGGAACTTTATATATATCAATAGCGTAATATAACCTAACCTAACCCAACCTAACACCTCGGCGGTAATATTTGACAACATTCCTGGCGAGTTGGCCTCTACGTCTCCGTAGGGCCTTATATACATCAATAACGTAATATAACCTAACCTAACACAACCCAACCTCTCGGCACTAATATTTGACAACATTCCTGTCGAGTTGGCCTCTACGTCTCCGCGGGACTTTTATATACATCAATAGCGTAATATAACCTAACCTAACACAACCTAACATCTCGGTACTAATATTTGACAACATTCCTGGCGAGTTGGACTCTACGTCTCCGTGGGAACTTTATATATATCAATAGCGTAATATAACCTAACCTAACCCAACCTAACACCTCGGCGGTAATATTTGACAACATTCCTGGCGAGTTGGCCTTTACGTCTCCGTGGGGCCTTTATATACATCAGTAGCGTAATATAACCTAACCTAACCCAACCTAACCTTTCGGCGCTATTATTTGACAACATTCCTGGCTAGTTGGCCTCTACGTCTCCGTGGGACCTTCCTATACATCAATAACGTAATATAACCTAACCTAACCCAACCTAACATTTCGGCACTAATATTTGACAACATTCCTGGCTAGTTGGACTCTACGTCTCCGTGGGAACTTTATATATATCAATAGCGTAATATAACCTAACCTAACCCAACCTAACACCTCGGCGGTAATATTTGACAACATTCCTGGCGAGTTGGCCTCTACGTCTCCGTAGGGCCTTATATACATCAATAACGTAATATAACCTAACCTAACCCAACCTAACACCTCGGCGGTAATATTTGACAACATTCCTGGCGAGTTGGCCTCTACGTTTCCGTAGGGCCTTATATACATCAATAACGTAATATAACCTAACCTAACACAACCCAACCTCTCGGCACTAATATTTGACAACATTCCTGGCGAGTTGGTCTCTACGTTTCCGTGGGGCTTTTATGTACATCAATAACGTACTATAACCTAACCTAACCCAAAGTAACGTCTCAGCGCTATTATTTGACAACATTCCTGGCGAGTTGGCCTCTACGTATCCGTGGGACTTTTATATACATCAATAACGTAATATAACCTAACCTAATCCAACCTAACCTTTCGGCGCTATTATTTGACAACATTCCTGGCTTGTTGGCCTCTACGTCTCCGTGGGACTTTTATATACATCAATAGCGTAATATAACCTAACCTAACCCAACCTAAGATCTCGGCACTAATATTTGACAACATTCCTGTCGAGTTGGCTTCTACGTCTCCGTGAGGCCTTCATATACATCAAAAACGTAATATAACCTAACCTAACCAAACGTAACATCTCGAGTGTAATATTTGACAACATTGCTGGCTTGTTGGCGTCTACGTCTCCGTGGGACATTCATATCAATCAATAACGTAATATAACCTAACTTAACCCAACCTAACCTTTCGGCGCTATTATTTGGCAACATTCCTGGCGAGTTGGCCTCTACGTGTCCGTGGGACTTTTATATACATCAATAACGTAATATAACCTAACCTAACCCAACCTAACCTTTCGGCGCTATTATTTGACAACATTCCTGGCGAGTTGGCCTCTACGTCTCCGTGAGACCTTCATATCCATCAATAACGTAATATAACCTAACTTAACCCAACCTAACCTTTCGGCGCTATTATTTGACAACATTCCTGGCGAGTTGGCCTCTACGTCTCCGTGGGACTTTTATATACATCAATAACGTAATATAACCTAACCTAACCCAACCTAACCTTTCGGCGCTATTATTTGACAACATTACCGGCGAGTTGGCCTCTACGTCTCCGTGGGACTTTTATATACATCAATAACGTAATATAACCTAACCTAACCCAACCTAACCTTTCGGCGCTATTATTTGACAA
The DNA here is from genome assembly GCA_963969225.1 of Xylocopa violacea. Classification (NCBI taxonomy): domain Eukaryota; kingdom Metazoa; phylum Arthropoda; class Insecta; order Hymenoptera; family Apidae; genus Xylocopa; species Xylocopa violacea. Next base: position 1,375,261 of record CAXAJV010000918.1, read on the forward strand.
CATTCCTGGCGAGTTGGCCTCTACGTCTCCGTGGGACCTTCATATACATCAATAACGTAATATAACCTAACTTAACCCAACCTAACCTTTCGGCGCTATTATTTGACAACATTCCTGGCGGGTTGGCCTCTACGTCTCCGTGGGACCTTCATATACATCAATAACGTAATATAACCTAACCTAACCCAACCTAACCTTTCGGCGCTATCATTTGACCACATTCCTGTCGAGTTGGCCTCTACGTCTCCGTGGGACTTTTATATACATCAATAGCGTAATATAACCTAACCTAACACAACCTAACATCTCGGTACTAATATTTGACAACATTCCTGGCGAGTTGGACTCTACGTCTCCGTGGGAACTTTATATATATCAATAGCGTAATATAACCTAACCTAACCCAACCTAACACCTCGGCGGTAATATTTGACAACATTCCTGGCGAGTTGGCCTCTACGTCTCCGTAGGGCCTTATATACATCAATAACGTAATATAACCTAACCTAACACAACCCAACCTCTCGGCACTAATATTTGACAACATTCCTGGCGAGTTGGCCTCTACGTTTCCGTGGGGCTTTTATATACATCAATAACGTAATATAACCTAACCTAACCCAAAGTAACGTCTCAGCGCTATTATTTGACAACATTCCTGGCGAGTTGGCCTCTACGTATCCGTGGGACTTTTATATACATCAATAACGTAATATAACCTAACCTAATCCAACCTAACCTTTCGGCGCTATTATTTGACAACATTCCTGGCTTGTTGGCCTCTACGTCTCCGTGGGACTTTTATATACATCAATAGCGTAATATAACCTAACCTAACCCAACCTAACCTTTCGGCGCTATTATTTGGCAACATTCCTGGCGAGTTGGCCTCTACGTGTCCGTGGGACTTTTATATACATCAATAACGTAATATAACCTAACCTAACCCAACCTAACCTTTCGGCGCTATTATTTGACAACATTCCTGTCGAGTTGGCCTCTACGTCTCCGTGAGACCTTCATATCCATCAATAACGTAATATAACCTAACTTAACCCAACCTAACCTTTCGGCGCTATTATTTGGCAACATTCCTGGCGAGTTGGCCTCTACGTGTCCGTGGGACTTTTATATACATCAATAACGTAATATAACCTAACCTAACCCAACCTAACCTTTCGGCGCTATTATTTGACAACATTCCTGTCGAGTTGGCCTCTACGTCTCCGTGAGACCTTCATATCCATCAATAACGTAATATAACCTAACTTAACCCAACCTAACCTTTCGGCGCTATTATTTGACAACATTCCTGGCGAGTTGGCCTCTACGTCTCCGTGGGACATTCATATCCATCAATAACGTAATATAACCTGACCTAACCCAACCTAACCTTTCGGCGCTATTATTTGACAACATTCCTGGCGAGTTGGCCTCTACGTCTCCGTGGGACTTTTATATACATCAGTAGCGTAATATAACCTAACCTAACCCAACCTAACCTTTCGGCGCTATTATTTGACAACATTCCTGGCTAGTTGGCCTCTACGTCTCCGTGGGACCTTCCTATACATCAATAACGTAATATAACCTAACCTAACCCAACCTAACATTTCGGCGCTATTATTTGACCACATTCCTGGCTTGTTGGCCTCTACGTCTCCGTGGGACTTTTATTAACATCAATAGCGTAATATAACCTAACCTAACACAACCTAACATCTCGGTACTAATATTTGACAACATTCCTGGCGAGTTGGACTCTACGTCTCCGTGGGAATTTTATATATATCAATAGCGTAATATAACCTAACCTAACCCAACCTAACACCTCGGCGGTAATATTTGACAACATTCCTGGCGAGTTGGCCTCTACGTCTCCGCAGGGCCTTATATACATCAATAACGTAATATAACCTAACGTAACACAACCCAACCTCTCGGCACTAATATTTGACAACATTCCTGGCTAGTTGGACTCTACGTCTCCGTGGAAACTTTATATATATCAATAGCGTAATATAACCTAACCTAACCCAACCTAACACCTCGGCGGTAATATTTGACAACATTCCTGGCGAGTTGGCCTCTACGTCTCCGTAGGGCTTTTATATACATCAATAACGTAATATAACCTAACCTAACCCAAAGTAACGTCTCAGCGCTATTATTTGACAACATTCCTGGCGAGTTGGCCTCTACGTATCCGTGGGACTTTTATATACATCAATAACGTAATATAACCTAACCTAACCCAAAGTAACGTCTCAGCGCTATTATTTGACAACATTCCTGGCGAGTTGGCCTCTACGTATCCGTGGGACTTTTATATACATCAATAACGTAATATAACCTAACATAATCCAACCTAACCTTTCGGCGCTATTATTTGACAACATTCCTGGCTTGTTGGCCTCTACGTCTCCGTGGGACTTTTATATACATCAATAGCGTAATATAACCTAACCTAACCCAACCTAAGATCTCGGCACTAATATTTGACAACATTCCTGTCGAGTTGGCTTCTACGTCTCCGTGAGGCCTTCATATACATCAAAAACGTAATATAACCTAACCTAACCCAACGTAACATCTCGAGTGTAATATTTGACAACATTGCTGGCTTGTTGGCGTCTACGTCTCCGTGGGACATTCATATCAATCAATAACGTAATATAACCTAACTTAACCCAACCTAACCTTTCGGCGCTATTATTTGACAACATTCCTGGCGAGTTGGCCTCTACGTGTCCGTGGGACTTCTATATACATCAATAACGTAATATAACCTAACCTAACCCAACCTAACCTTTCGGCGCTATTATTTGACAACATTCCTGGCGAGTTGGCCTCTACGTCTCCGTGAAACCTTCATATCCATCAATAACGTAATATAACCTAACCTAATCCAACCTAACCTTTCGGCGCTATTATTTGACAACATTCCTGGCTTGTTGGCCTCTACGTCTCCGTGGGGCCTTCATATACATCAAAAACGTAATATAACCTATCCTAACCCAACCTAACATCTCGGCGGTAATATTTGACAACATTCCTGGCGAGTTGGCCTCTACGTCTCCGTAGGGCCTTATATACATCAATAACGTAATATAACCTAACCTAACACAACCCAACCTCTCGGCACTAATATTTGACAACATTCCTGGCGAGTTGGCCTCTACGTTTCCGTGGGGCTTTTATATACATCAATAACGTAATATAACCTAACCTAACCCAAAGTAACGTCTCAGCGCTATTATTTGACAACATTCCTGGCGAGTTGGCCTCTACGTATCCGTGGGACTTTTATATACATCAATAACGTAATATAACCTAACCTAATCCAACCTAACCTTTCGGCGCTATTATTTGACAACATTCCTGGCGAGTTGGCCTCTACGTCTCCGTGGGGCCTTTATATACATCAATAACGTAATATAACATAACCTAACACAACCCAAAGTCTCGGCACTAATATTTGACAACATTCCTGGCGAGTTGGCCTCTACGTTTCCGTGGGGCTTTTATATACATCAATAACGCAATATAACCTAACCTAACCCAAAGTAACGTCACGGAGGTAATGTTTAACCACATTCCTGGCTTGTTGGCTTCTACGTTTCCGTGAGATCTTTATATACATCAATAACGTAATATAACCTAACCTAACCCAACCTAACATCTCGGCGGTAATATTTGACAACATTCCTGGCGAGTTGGCCTCTACGTCTCCGTGGGACTTTTATATACATCAATAACGTAATATAAACTAACCTAACCCAACCTAACCTTTCGGCGCTATTATTTGACAACATTACTGGCGAGTTGGCCTCTACGTCTCCGTGGGACTTTTATATACATCAATAGCGTAATATAACCTAACCTAACCCAACCTACGATCTCGGCGATATTATTTGACAACATTCCTGTCGAGTTGGCCTCTACGTCTCCGTGGGACTTTTTTATACATCAATAGCGTAATATAACCTAACCTAACACAACCTAACATCTCGGTACTAATATTTGACAACATTCCTGGCGAGTTGGACTCTACGTCTCCGTGGGAATTTTATATACATCAATAGCGTAATATAACCTAACCTAACCCAACCTAACACCTCGGCGGTAATATTTGACAACATTCCTGGCGAGTTGGCCTCTACGTCTCCGTAGGGCCTTATATACATCAATAACGTAATATAACCTAACCTAACACAAACCAACCTCTCGGCACTAATATTTGACACCATTCCTATCGAGTTGGCCTCTACGTTTCCGTGGGGCTTTTATATACATCAATAACGTAATATAACCTAACCTAACCCAAAGTAACGTCTCGGAGGTAATGTTTAACCACATTCCTGGCTTGTTGGCCTCTACGTTTCCGTGAGATCTTTATATACATCAATAACGTAATATAACCTAACCTAACCCAACCTAACATCTCGGCGCTAATATTTGACAACATTCCTGGCGAGTTGGCGTCTACGTCCCCGTGAGACCTTCATATCCATCAATAACGTAATATAACCTTATATAACCCAACCTAACCTCTCGGCGCTATTATTTGACAACATTCCTGGCGAGTTGGCCTTTACGTATCCGTGGGACTTTTATATACATCAATAACGTAATATAACCTAACCTAATCCAACCTAACCTTTCGGAGCTATTATTTGACAACATTCCTGGCTTGTTGGCCTCTACGTCTCCGTGGGACTTTTATATACATCAATAGCGTAATATAACCTAACCTAACCCAACCTAAGATCTCGACACTAATATTTGACAACATTCCTGTCGAGTTGGCTTCTACGTCTCCGTGAGGCCTTCATATACATGAAAAACGTAATATAACCTAACCCAACGTAACATCTCGAGTGTAATATTTGACAACATTCCTAGCTTGTTGGCCTCTACGTCTCCGTGGGACATTCATATTCATTAATAACGTCATTTAACCTAAAATAACCCAACGTAACATTTCGGCTGTAATATTTCACAACATTCCTGGCTTGTTGGCCTCTATGTTTCCGTGGGACCTTTATATACATCAATAACGTAAAATAACCTAACCTAACCCAACCTAACATCTCGGCGGTAATATTTGACAACATTCCTGGCGAGTTGGCCTCTACGTCTCCATGAGACCTTCATATCCATCAATAACGTAATATAACCTTATATAACCCAACCTAACCTTTCGGCGCTAGTATTTGACAACGTTCCTGTTGAGTTGGCCTCTACGTCTCCGAGGGACTTTTATATACATCAATAACGTAATATAACCTAACCTAACCCAACCTAACCTTTCGGCGCTATTATTTGACAACATTACTGGCGAGTTGGCCTCTACGTCTCCGTGGGACTTTTATATACATTAATAACGTAATATAACCTAACCTAACCCAACCTAACCTTTCGGCGCTATTATTTGACAACATTCCTGGCGAGTTGGCCTCTATGTTTCCGTGGGGCTTTTATATACATCAATAACGTAATATAAGCTAACCGAACCCAAGTAACGTCTCCGAGGTAATGTTTAACCACATTCCTGGCTTGTTGGCCTCTACGTTTCCGTGCGACCTTTATATACATCAATTACGTAATATAACCTAACCTAACCCAACCTAACATCTCGGCGGTAATAGTTGACAACATTCCTGGCGAATTGGCCTCTACGTCTCCGTGGGACTTTTATATACATCAATAACGTAATATAAACTAACCTAACCCAACCTAACCTTTCGGCGCTATTATTTGACAACATTACTGGCGAGTTGGCCTCTACGTCTCCGTGGGACTTTTATATACATCAATAGCGTAATATAACCTAACCTAACCCAACCTACGATCTCGGCGATATTATTTGACAACATTCCTGTCGAGTTGGCCTCTACGTCTCCGTGGGACTTTTTTATACATCAATAGCGTAATATAACCTAACCTAACACAACCTAACATCTCGGTACTAATATTTGACAACATTCCTGGCGAGTTGGACTCTACGTCTCCGTGTGAATTTTATATATGTCAATAGCGTAATATAACCTAACCTAACCCAACCTAACACCTCGGCGGTAATATTTGACAACATTCCTGGCGAGTTGGTCTCTACGTCTCCGTAGGGCCTTATATACATCAATAACGTAATATAACCTAACCTAACACAAACCAACCTCTCGGCACTAATATTTGACACCATTCCTGGCGAGTTGGCCTCTACGTTTCCGTGGGGCTTTTATATACATCAATAACGTAATATAACCTAACCTAACCCAAAGTAACGTCTCGGAGGTAATGTTTAACCACATTCCTGGCTTGTTGGCCTCTACGTTTCCGTGAGATCTTTATATACATCAATAACGTAATATAACCTAACCTAACCCAACCTAACATCTCGGCGCTAATATTTGACAACATTCCTGGCGAGTTGGCGTCTACGTCCCCGTGAGACCTTCATATCCATCAATAACGTAATATAACCTTATATAACCCAACCTAACCTCTCGGCGCTATTATTTGACAACATTCCTGGCGAGTTGGCCTTTACGTATCCGTGGGACTTTTATATACATCAATAACGTAATATAACCTAACCTAATCCAACCTAACCTTTCGGAGCTATTATTTGACAACATTCCTGGCTTGTTGGCCTCTACGTCTCCGTGGGACTTTTATATACATCAATAGCGTAATATAACCTAACCTAACCCAACCTAAGATCTCGACACTAATATTTGACAACATTCCTGGCGAGTTGGCCTCTACGTCTCCATGAGACCTTCATATCCATCAATAACGTAATATAACCTTATATAACCCAACCTAACCTCTCGGCGCTAGTATTTGACAACATTCCTGTTGAGTTGGCCTCTACGTCTCCGAGGGACTTTTATATACATCAATAACGTAATATAACCTAACCTAACCCAACCTAACCTTTCGGCGCTATTATTTGACAACATTACTGGCGAGTTGGCCTCTACGTCTCCGTGGGACTTTTATATACATCAATAACGTAATATAACCTAACCTAACCCAACCTAACCTTTCGGCGCTATTATTTGACAACATTACTGGCGAGTTGGCCTCTACGTCTCCGTGGGACTTTTATATACATTAAAAACGTAATATAACCTAACCTAACCCAACCTAACCTTTCGGCGCTATTATTTGACAACATTCCTGGCTTGTTAGCCTCCACGTCTCCGTGGGACTTTTATATACATCAATAGCGTAATATAACCTAACCTAACCCAACCTAAGATCTCGACACTAATATTTGACAACATTTCTGTCGAGTTGGCTTCTACGTTTCCGTGAGGCCTTCATATACATGAAAAACGTAATATAACCTAACCTAACCCAACGTAACATCTCGAGTGTAATATTTGACAACATTCCTAGCTTGTTGGCCTCTACGTCTCCGTGGGACATTCATATCCATCAATAACGTAATTTAACCTAAAATAACCCAACGTAACATTTCGGCTGTAATATTTCACAACATTCCTGGCTTGTTGGCCTCTATGTTTCCGTGGGACCTTTATATACATCAATAACGTAAAATAACCTAACCTATCCCAACCTAACATCTCGGCGGTAATATTTGACAACATTCCTGGCGAGTTGGCCTCTACGTCTCCATGAGACCTTCATATCGATCAATAACGTAATATAACCTTATATAACCCAACCGAACCTCTCGGCGCTATTATTTGACAACATTCCTGGCGAGTTGGCCTTTACGTATCCGTGGGACTTTTATATACATCAATAACGTAATATAACCTAACCTAATCCAACCTAACCTTTCGGAGCTATTATTTGACAACATTACTGGCGAGTTGGCCTCTACGTCTCCGTGGGACTTTTATATACATCAATAGCGTAATATAACCTAACCTAACCCAACCTAAGATCTCGACACTAATATTTGACAACATTCCTGTCGAGTTGGCTTCTACGTCTCCGTGAGGCCTTCATATACATGAAAAACGTAATATAACCTAACCCAACGTAACATCTCGAGTGTAATATTTGACAACATTCCTAGCTTGTTGGCCTCTACGTCTCCGTGGGACATTCATATCCATTAATAACGTAATTTAACCTAAAATAACCCAACGTAACATTTCGGCTGTAATATTTCACAACATTCCTGGCTTGTTGGCCTCTATGTTTCCGTGGGACCTTTATATACATCAATAACGTAAAATAACCTAACCTAACCCAACCTAACATCTCGGCGGTAATATTTGACAACATTCCTGGCGAGTTGGCCTCTACGTCTCCATGAGACCTTCATATCCATCAATAACGTAATATAACCTTATATAACCCAACCTAACCTCTCGGCGCTAGTATTTGACAACGTTCCTGTTGAGTTGGCCTCTACGTCTCCGAGGGACTTTTATATACATCAATAACGTAATATAACCTAACCTAACCCAACCTAACCTTTCGGCGCTATTATTTGACAACATTACTGGCGAGTTGGCCTCTACGTCTCCGTGGGACTTTTATATACATTAATAACGTAATATAACCTAACCTAACCCAACCTAACCTTTCGGCGCTATTATTTGACAACATTCCTGGCGAGTTGGCCTCTACGTCTCCGTGGGACCTTCATATACATCAATAACGTAATATAACCTAACCTAACCCAACCTAACCTTTCGGCGCTATTATTTGACCACATTCCTGGCTTGTTGGCCTCTACGTCTCCGTGGGACATTTATATACATCAATAGCGTAATATAACCTATCCTAACCCAACCTAAGATCTCGGAGATATTATTTGACAACATTCCTGTCGAGTTGGCCTCTATGTCTCCGTGGGACTTTTATATACATCAATAGCGTAATATAACCTAACCTAACACAACCTAACATCTCGGTACTAATATTTGACAACATTCCTGGCGAGTTGGACTCTACGTCTCCGTGTGAATTTTATATATGTCAATAGCGTAATATAACATAACCTAACCCAACCTAACACCTCGGCGGTAATATTTGACAACATTCCTGGCGAGTTGGTCTCTACGTCTCCGTAGGGCCTTATATACATCAATAACGTAATATAGCCTAACCTAACACAAACCAACCTCTCGGCACTAATATTTGACACCATTCCTGGCGAGTTGGCCTCTACGTTTCCGTGGGGCTTTTATATACATCAATAGCGTAATATAACCTAACCTAACCCAACCTAAGATCTCGACACTAATATTTGACAACATTCCTGGCGAGTTGGCCTCTACGTCTCCATGAGACCTTCATATCCATCAATAACGTAATATAACCTTATATAACCCAACCTAACCTCTCGGCGCTAGTATTTGACAACATTCCTGTTGAGTTGGCCTCTACGTCTCCGAGGGACTTTTATATACATCAATAACGTAATATAACCTAACCTAACCCAACCTAACCTTTCGGCGCTATTATCTGACAACATTCCTGGCTTGTTAGCCTCTACGTCTCCGTGGGACTTTTATATACATCAATAGCGTAATATAACCTAACCTAACCCAACCTAAGATCTCGACACTAATATTTGACAACATTTCTGTCGAGTTGGCTTCTACGTTTCCGTGAGGCCTTCATATACATGAAAAACGTAATATAACCTAACCTAACCCAACGTAACATCTCGAGTGTAATATTTGACAACATTCCTAGCTTGTTGGCCTCTACGTCTCCGTGGGACATTCATATCCATCAATAACGTAATTTAACCTAAAATAACCCAACGTAACATTTCGGCTGTAATATTTCACAACATTCCTGGCTTGTTGGCCTCTATGTTTCCGTGGGACCTTTATATACATCAATAACGTAAAATAACCTAACCTATCCCAACCTAACATCTCGGCGGTAATATTTGACAACATTCCTGGCGAGTTGGCCTCTACGTCTCCATGAGACCTTCATATCCATCAATAACGTAATATAACCTTATATAACCCAACCTAACCTCTCGGCGCTATTATTTGACAACATTCCTGGCGAGTTGGCCTTTACGTATCCGTGGGACTTTTATATACATCAATAACGTAATATAACCTAACCTAACCCAACCTAACCTTTCGGCGCTATTATTTGACAACATTACTGGCGAGTTGGCCTCTACGTCTCCGTGGGACTTTTATATACATTAATAACGTAATATAACCTAACCTAACCCAACCTAACCTTTCGGCGCTATTATTTGACAACATTCCTGGCGAGTTGGCCTCTACGTCTCCGTGGGACCTTCATATACATCAATAACGTAATATAACCTAACCTAACCCAACCTAACCTTTCGGCGCTATTATTTGACCACATTCCTGGCTTGTTCGCCTCTACGTCTCCGTGGGACATTTATATACATCAATAGCGTAATATAACCTATCCTAACCCAACCTAAGATCTCGGAGATATTATTTGACAACATTCCTGTCGAGTTGGCCTCTATGTCTCCGTGGGACTTTTATATACATCAATAGCGTAATATAACCTAACCTAACACAACCTAACATCTCGGTACTAATATTTGACAACATTCCTGGCGAGTTGGACTCTACGTCTCCGTGTGAATTTTATATATGTCAATAGCGTAATATAACCTAACCTAACCCAACCTAACACCTCGGCGGTAATATTTGACAACATTCCTGGCGAGTTGGTCTCTACGTCTCCGTAGGGCCTTATATACATCAATAACGTAATATAACCTAACCTAACACAAACCAACCTCTCGGCACTAATATTTGACACCATTCCTGGCGAGTTGGCCTCTACGTTTCCGTGGGGCTTTTATATACATCAATAACGTAATATAACCTAACCTAACCCAAAGTAACGTCTCGGAGGTAATGTTTAACCACATTCCTGGCTTGTTGGCCTCTACGTTTCCGTGAGATCTTTATATACATCAATAACGTAATATAACCTAACCTAACCCAACCTAACCTTTCGGCGCTATTATTTGACCACATTCCTGGCTTGTTGGCCTCTACGTCTCCGTGGGACATTTATATACATCAATAGCGTAATATAACCTATCCTAACCCAACCTAAGATCTCGGAGATATTATTTGACAACATTCCTGTCGAGTTGGCCTCTATGTCTCCGTGGGACTTTTATATACATCAATAGCGTAATATAACCTAACCTAACACAACCTAACATCTCGGTACTAATATTTGACAACATTCCTGGCGAGTTGGACTCTACGTCTCCGTGTGAATTTTATATATGTCAATAGCGTAATATAACATAACCTAACCCAACCTAACACCTCGGCGGTAATATTTGACAACATTCCTGGCGAGTTGGTCTCTACGTCTCCGTAGGGCCTTATATACATCAATAACGTAATATAACCTAACCTAACACAAACCAACCTCTCGGCACTAATATTTGACACCATTCCTGGCGAGTTGGCCTCTACGTTTCCGTGGGGCTTTTATATACATCAATAGCGTAATATAACCTAACCTAACCCAACCTAAGATCTCGACACTAATATTTGACAACATTCCTGGCGAGTTGGCCTCTACGTCTCCATGAGACCTTCATATCCATCAATAACGTAATATAACCTTATATAACCCAACCTAACCTCTCGGCGCTAGTATTTGACAACATTCCTGTTGAGTTGGCCTCTACGTCTCCGAGGGACTTTTATATACATCAATAACGTAATATAACCTAACCTAACCCAACCTAACCTTTCGGCGCTATTATTTGACAACATTCCTGGCTTGTTAGCCTCTACGTCTCCGTGGGACTTTTATATACATCAATAGCGTAATATAACCTAACCTAACCCAACCTAAGATCTCGACACTAATATTTGACAACATTTCTGTCGAGTTGGCTTCTACGTTTCCGTGAGGCCTTCATATACATGAAAAACGTAATATAACCTAACCTAACCCAACGTAACATCTCGAGTGTAATATTTGACAACATTCCTAGCTTGTTGGCCTCTACGTCTCCGTGGGACATTCATATCCATCAATAACGTAATTTAACCTAAAATAACCCAACGTAACATTTCGGCTGTAATATTTCACAACATTCCTGGCTTGTTGGCCTCTATGTTTCCGTGGGACCTTTATATACATCAATAACGTAAAATAACCTAACCTATCCCAACCTAACATCTCGGCGGTAATATTTGACAACATTCCTGGCGAGTTGGCCTCTACGTCTCCATGAGACCTTCATATCCATCAATAACGTAATATAACCTTATATAACCCAACCTAACCTCTCGGCGCTATTATTTGACAACATTCCTGGCGAGTTGGCCTTTACGTATCCGTGGGACTTTTATATACATCAATAACGTAATATAACCTAACCTAACCCAACCTAACCTTTCGGCGCTATTATTTGACAACATTACTGGCGAGTTGGCCTCTACGTCTCCGTGGGACTTTTATATACATTAATAACGTAATATAACCTAACCTAACCCAACCTAACCTTTCGGCGCTATTATTTGACAACATTCCTGGCGAGTTGGCCTCTACGTCTCCGTGGGACCTTCATATACATCAATAACGTAATATAACCTAACCTAACCCAACCTAACCTTTCGGCGCTATTATTTGACCACATTCCTGGCTTGTTCGCCTCTACGTCTCCGTGGGACATTTATATACATCAATAGCGTAATATAACCTATCCTAACCCAACCTAAGATCTCGGAGATATTATTTGACAACATTCCTGTCGAGTTGGCCTCTATGTCTCCGTGGGACTTTTATATACATCAATAGCGTAATATAACCTAACCTAACACAACCTAACATCTCGGTACTAATATTTGACAACATTCCTGGCGAGTTGGACTCTACGTCTCCGTGTGAATTTTATATATGTCAATAGCGTAATATAACCTAACCTAACCCAACCTAACACCTCGGCGGTAATATTTGACAACATTCCTGGCGAGTTGGTCTCTACGTCTCCGTAGGGCCTTATATACATCAATAACGTAATATAACCTAACCTAACACAAACCAACCTCTCGGCACTAATATTTGACACCATTCCTGGCGAGTTGGCCTCTACGTTTCCGTGGGGCTTTTATATACATCAATAACGTAATATAACCTAACCTAACCCAAAGTAACGTCTCGGAGGTAATGTTTAACCACATTCCTGGCTTGTTGGCCTCTACGTTTCCGTGAGATCTTTATATACATCAATAACGTAATATAACCTAACCTAACCCAACCTAACATCTCGGCGCTAATATTTGACAACATTCCTGGCTTGTTGGCCTCTACGTTTCCGTGAGACCTTTATATACATCAATAACGTAATATAACCTAACCTAACCCAACCTAACCTTTCGGCGCTATTATTTGACAACATTCCTGGCGGGTTGGCCTCTACGTCTCCGTGGGACCTTCATATACATAAATAACGTAATATAACCTAACCTAACCCAACCCAAACTCTCGGTACTAATATTTGACAACATTCCTGGCGAGTTGGCCTCTACGTCTCCGCGGGACCTTCATATACATCAATAACGTTATATAACCTAACTTAACCCAACCTAACATCTCGGTACTAATATTTGACAACATTCCTGGCGAGTTGGACTCTACGTCTCCGTGGGAATTTTATATATATCAATAGCGTAATATAACCTAACCTAACCCAACCTAACACCTCGGCGGTAATATTTGACAACATTCCTGGCGAGTTGGCCTCTACGTCTCCGTAGGGCCTTATATACATCAATAACGTAATATAACCTAACCTAACACAACCCAACCTCTCGGCACTAATATTTGACAACATTCCTGGCGAGTTGGACTCTACGTCTCCGTGGGAATTTTATATATATCAATAGCGTAATATAACCTAACCTAACCCAACCTAACACCTCGGCGGTAATATTTGACAACATTCCTGGCGAGTTGGCGTCTACGTCTCCGTGAGACCTTTATATACATCAATTACGTAATATAACCTATCCTAACCTAACCCATCCTAACATCTCGGCGGTAATAGTTGTCAACATTCCTGGCGAATTGGCCTCTACGTCTCCGTGGGACTTTTATATACATCAATAACGTAATATAACCTAACCTAACCCAACCTAACCTTTCGGCGCTATTATTTGACAACATTCCTGGCGGGTTGGCCTCTACGTCTCCGTGGGACCTTCATATACATAAATAACGTAATATAACCTAACCTAACCCAACCCAAACTCTCGGTACTAATATTTGACAACATTCCTGGCGAGTTGGCCTCTACGTCTCCGCGGGACCTTCATATACATCAATAACGTTATATAACCTAACCTAACCCAACCTAACACCTCGGCGGTAATATTTGACAACATTCCTGGCGAGTTGGTCTCTACGTCTCCGTAGGGCCGTATATACATCAATAACGTAATATAACCTAACCTAACACACCCCAACCTCTCGGCACTAACATTTAACAACATTCCTGGCGAGTTGGCCTCTACGTTTCCGTGGGGCTTTTATATACATCAATAACGTAGTATAACCTAACCTAACCCAAGTAACGTCTCGGAGGTAATGTTTAACCACATTCCTGGCTTGTTGGCCTCTACGTTTCCGTGAGACCTTTATATACATCAATTACGTAATATAACCTAACCTAACCCAACCTAACCTTTCGGCGCTATTATTTGACAACATTCCTGGCGGATTGGCCTCTACGTCTCCGTGGGACCTTCATATACATAAATAACATAATATAACCTAACCTAACCCAACCCAAACTCTCGGTACTAATATTTGACAACATTCCTGGCGAGTTGGCCTCTACGTCTCCGCGGGACCTTCATATACATCAATAACGTTATATAACCTAACCTAACCCAACCTAACCTTTCGGCGCTATTATTTGAACACATTCCTGGCTTGTTGGCCTCTACGTCTCCGTGGGACTTTTATATACATCAATAGCGTAATATAACCTAACCTAACCCAACCTACGATCTCGGCGATATTATTTGACAACATTCCTGTCGAGTTGGCCTCTACGTCTCCGTGGGACTTTTTTATACATCAATAGCGTAATATAACCTAACCTAACACACCCTAACATCTCGGTACTAATATTTGACAACATTCCTGGCGAGTTGGACTCTACGTCTCCGTGGGAATTTTATATATATCAATAGCGTAATATAACCTAACCTAACCCAACCTAACACCTCGGCGGTAATATTTGACAACATTCCTGGCGAGTTGGCGTCTACGTCTCCGTGAGACCTTCATATCCATCAATAACGTAATATAACCTAACTTAACCCAACCTAACCTTTCGGCGCTATTATTTGACAACATTCCTGGCGAGTTGGCCTCTACGTCTCCGCGGGACTTTTATATACATCAATAACGTAATATAACCTAACCTAACCCAACCTAACCTTTCGGCGCTATTATTTGACAACATTACTTGCGAGTTGGCCTCTACGTCTCCGTGGGACTTTTATATACATCAATAACGTAATATAACCTAACCTAACCCAACCTAACCTTTCGGCGCTATTATTTGACAACATTCCTGGCGAGTTGGCCTCTACGTCTCCGTGGGACCTTCATATACATCAATAACGTAATATAACCTAACCTAACCCAACCGAAACTCTCGTTACTAATATTTGACAACATTCCTGGCGAGTCGGCCTCTACGTCTCCGAGGGACTTTTATATACATCAATAACGTAATATAACCTAACCTAACCCAACCTAATATTTCGGCGCTATTATTTGACAACATTACTGGCGAGTTGGCCTCTACGTCTCCGTGGGACTTTTATATACATCAATAACGTAATATAACCTAACCTAACCCAACCTAACCTTTCGGCGCTATTATTTGACAACATTCCTGGCGAGTTGGCCTCTACGTCTCCGTGGGACCTTCATATACATAAATAACGTAATATAACCTAACCTAACCCAAGTAACGTCTCGGAGGTAATGTTTAACCACATTCCTGGCTTGTTGGCCTCTACGTTTCCGTGAGTCCTTTATATACATCAATTACGTAATATAACCTAACCTAACCCAACCTAACATCTCGGCGGTAATAGTTGACAACATTCTTGGCGAATTGGCCTCTACGTCTCCGTGAGACCTTCATATCCATGAGTAACGTAATATAACCTTATATAACCCAACCTAACCTCTCGGCGCTATTATTTGACAACATTCCTGGCGAGTTGGCCTCTACGTATCCGTGGGACATTCATATCAATCAATAACGTAATTTAACCTAAAATAACCCAACGTAACATTTCGGCTGTAATATTTCACAATATTCCTGGCTTGTTGGCCTCTATGTTTCCGTGGGACCTTTATATACATCAATAACGTAATATAACCTAACCTAACCTAACCCATCCTAACATCTCGGCGGTAATAGTTGTCAACATTCCTGGCGAATTGGCCTCTACGCCTCCGTGGGACTTTTATATACATCAATAACGTAATATAACCTAACCTAACCCAACCTAACCTTTCGGCGCTATTATTTGACAACATTACTTGCGAGTCGGCCTCTACGTCTCCGTGGGACTTTTATATACATCAATAACGTAATATAACCTAACCTAACCCAACCTAACCTTTCGGCGCTATTATTTGACAACATTCCTGGCGAGTTGGCCTCTACGTCTCCGTGGGACCTTCATATACATCAATAACGTAATACAACCTAACCTAACCCAACCCAAACTCTCGTTACTAATATTTGACAACATTCCTGGCGAGTCGGCCTCTACGTCTCCGAGGGACTTTTATATACATCAATAACGTAATATAACCTAACCTAACCCAACCTAATCTTTCGGCGCTATTATTTGACAACATTACTGGCGAGTTGGCCTCTACGTCTCCGTGGGACTTTTATATACATCAATAACGTAATATAACCTAACCTAACCCAACCTAACCTTTCGGCGCTATTATTTGACAACATTCCTGGCGAGTTGGCCTCTACGTCTCCGTGGGACCTTCATATACATAAATAACGTAATATAACCTAACCTAACCCAAGTAACGTCTCGGAGGTAATGTTTAACCACATTCCTGGCTTGTTGGCCTCTACGTTTCCGTGAGTCCTTTATATACATCAATTACGTAATATAACCTAACCTAACCCAACCTAACATCTCGGCGGTAATAGTTGACAACATTCTTGGCGAATTGGCCTCTACGTCTCCGTGAGACCTTCATATCCATGAGTAACGTAATATAACCTTATATAACCCAACCTAACCTCTCGGCGCTATTATTTGACAACATTCCTGGCGAGTTGGCCTCTACGTATCCGTGGGACATTCATATCAATCAATAACGTAATTTAACCTAAAATAACCCAACGTAACATTTCGGCTGTAATATTTCACAATATTCCTGGCTTGTTGGCCTCTATGTTTCCGTGGGACCTTTATATACATCAATAACGTAATATAACCTAACCTAACCTAACCCATCCTAACATCTCGGCGGTAATAGTTGTCAACATTCCTGGCGAATTGGCCTCTACGCCTCCGTGGGACTTTTATATACATCAATAACGTAATATAACCTAACCTAACCCAACCTAACCTTTCGGCGCTATTATTTGACAACATTCCTGGCGGGTTGGCCTCTACGTCTCCGTGGGACCTTCATATACATAAATAACGTAATATAACCTAACCTAACCCAACCCAAACTCTCGGTACTAATATTTGACAACATTCCTGGCGAGTTGGCCTCTACGTCTCCGCGGGACCTTCATATACATCAATAACGTTATATAACCTAACCTAACCCAACCTAACCTTTCGGCGCTATTATTTGAACACATTCCTGGCTTGTTGGCCTCTACGTCTCCGTGGGACTTTTATATGCATCAATAGCGTAACATAACCTAACCTAACCCAATCTAACACCTCGGCGGTAATATTTGACAACATTCCTGGCCAGTTGGCCTCTACGTCTCCGTAGGGGCTTATATACATCAATAACGTAATATAACCTAACCTAACACAACCCAACCTCTCGGCACTAACATTTGACAACATTCCTGGCGAGTTGGCCTCTACGTTTCCGTGGGGCTTTTATATACATCAATAACGTAATATAACCTAACCTAACCCAAGTAACGTCTCGGAGGTAATGTTTAACCACATTCCTGGCTTGTTGGCCTCTACGTTTCCGTGAGTCCTTTATATACATCAATTACGTAATATAACCTAACCTAACCCAACCTAACATCTCGGCGGTAATAGTTGACAACATTCTTGGCGAATTGGCCTCTACGTCTCCGTGAGACCTTCATATCCATGAGTAACGTAATATAACCTTATATAACCCAACCTAACCTCTCGGCGCTATTATTTGACAACATTCCTGGCGAGTTGGCCTCTACGTATCCGTGGGACATTCATATCAATCAATAACGTAATTTAACCTAAAATAACCCAACGTAACATTTCGGCTGTAATATTTCACAATATTCCTGGCTTGTTGGCCTCTATGTTTCCGTGGGACCTTTATATACATCAATAACGTAATATAACCTAACCTAACCTAACCCATCCTAACATCTCGGCGGTAATAGTTGTCAACATTCCTGGCGAATTGGCCTCTACGCCTCCGTGGGACTTTTATATACATCAATAACGTAATATAACCTAACCTAACCCAACCTAACCTTTCGGCGCTATTATTTGACAACATTCCTGGCGGGTTGGCCTCTACGTCTCCGTGGGACCTTCATATACATAAATAACGTAATATAACCTAACCTAACCCAACCCAAACTCTCGGTACTAATATTTGACAACATTCCTGGCGAGTTGGCCTCTACGTCTCCGCGGGACCTTCATATACATCAATAACGTTATATAACCTAACCTAACCCAACCTAACCTTTCGGCGCTATTATTTGAACACATTCCTGGCTTGTTGGCCTCTACGTCTCCGTGGGACTTTTATATGCATCAATAGCGTAACATAACCTAACCTAACCCAATCTAACACCTCGGCGGTAATATTTGACAACATTCCTGGCCAGTTGGCCTCTACGTCTCCGTAGGGGCTTATATACATCAATAACGTAATATAACCTAACCTAACACAACCCAACCTCTCGGCACTAACATTTGACAACATTCCTGGCGAGTTGGCCTCTACGTTTCCGTGGGGCTTTTATATACATCAATAACGTAATATAACCTAACCTAACCCAAGTAACGTCTCGGAGGTAATGTTTAACCACATTCCTGGCTTGTTGGCCTCTACGTTTCCGTGAGTCCTTTATATACATCAATTACGTAATATAACCTAACCTAACCCAACCTAACATCTCGGCGGTAATAGTTGACAACATTCTTGGCGAATTGGCCTCTACGTCTCCGTGAGACCTTCATATCCATGAGTAACGTAATATAACCTTATATAACCCAACCTAACCTCTCGGCGCTATTATTTGACAACATTCCTGGCGAGTTGGCCTCTACGTATCCGTGGGACATTCATATCAATCAATAACGTAATTTAACCTAAAATAACCCAACGTAACATTTCGGCTGTAATATTTCACAATATTCCTGGCTTGTTGGCCTCTATGTTTCCGTGGGACCTTTATATACATCAATAACGTAATATAACCTAACCTAACCTAACCCATCCTAACATCTCGGCGGTAATAGTTGTCAACATTCCTGGCGAATTGGCCTCTACGCCTCCGTGGGACTTTTATATACATCAATAACGTAATATAACCTAACCTAACCCAACCTAACCTTTCGGCGCTATTATTTGACAACATTCCTGGCGGGTTGGCCTCTACGTCTCCGTGGGACCTTCATATACATAAATAACGTAATATAACCTAACCTAACCCAACCCAAACTCTCGGTACTAATATTTGACAACATTCCTGGCGAGTTGGCCTCTACGTCTCCGCGGGACCTTCATATACATCAATAACGTTATATAACCTAACCTAACCCAACCTAACCTTTCGGCGCTATTATTTGAACACATTCCTGGCTTGTTGGCCTCTACGTCTCCGTGGGACTTTTATATGCATCAATAGCGTAACATAACCTAACCTAACCCAATCTAACACCTCGGCGGTAATATTTGACAACATTCCTGGCCAGTTGGCCTCTACGTCTCCGTAGGGGCTTATATACATCAATAACGTAATATAACCTAACCTAACACAACCCAACCTCTCGGCACTAACATTTGACAACATTCCTGGCGAGTTGGCCTCTACGTTTCCGTGGGGCTTTTATATACATCAATAACGTAATATAACCTAACCTAACCCAAGTAACGTCTCGGAGGTAATGTTTAACCACATTCCTGGCTTGTTGGCCTCTACGTTTCCGTGAGTCCTTTATATACATCAATTACGTAATATAACCTAACCTAACCCAACCTAACATCTCGGCGGTAATAGTTGACAACATTCTTGGCGAATTGGCCTCTACGTCTCCGTGAGACCTTCATATCCATGAGTAACGTAATATAACCTTATATAACCCAACCTAACCTCTCGGCGCTATTATTTGACAACATTCCTGGCGAGTTGGCCTCTACGTATCCGTGGGACATTCATATCAATCAATAACGTAATTTAACCTAAAATAACCCAACGTAACATTTCGGCTGTAATATTTCACAATATTCCTGGCTTGTTGGCCTCTATGTTTCCGTGGGACCTTTATATACATCAATAACGTAATATAACCTAACCTAACCTAACCCATCCTAACATCTCGGCGGTAATAGTTGTCAACATTCCTGGCGAATTGGCCTCTACGCCTCCGTGGGACTTTTATATACATCAATAACGTAATATAACCTAACCTAACCCAACCTAACCTTTCGGCGCTATTATTTGACAACATTCCTGGCGGGTTGGCCTCTACGTCTCCGTGGGACCTTCATATACATAAATAACGTAATATAACCTAACCTAACCCAACCCAAACTCTCGGTACTAATATTTGACAACATTCCTGGCGAGTTGGCCTCTACGTCTCCGCGGGACCTTCATATACATCAATAACGTTATATAACCTAACCTAACCCAACCTAACCTTTCGGCGCTATTATTTGAACACATTCCTGGCTTGTTGGCCTCTACGTCTCCGTGGGACTTTTATATGCATCAATAGCGTAACATAACCTAACCTAACCCAATCTAACACCTCGGCGGTAATATTTGACAACATTCCTGGCCAGTTGGCCTCTACGTCTCCGTAGGGGCTTATATACATCAATAACGTAATATAACCTAACCTAACACAACCCAACCTCTCGGCACTAACATTTGACAACATTCCTGGCGAGTTGGCCTCTACGTTTCCGTGGGGCTTTTATATACATCAATAACGTAATATAACCTAACCTAACCCAAGTAACGTCTCGGAGGTAATGTTTAACCACATTCCTGGCTTGTTGGCCTCTACGTTTCCGTGAGTCCTTTATATACATCAATTACGTAATATAACCTAACCTAACCCAACCTAACATCTCGGCGGTAATAGTTGACAACATTCTTGGCGAATTGGCCTCTACGTCTCCGTGAGACCTTCATATCCATGAGTAACGTAATATAACCTTATATAACCCAACCTAACCTCTCGGCGCTATTATTTGACAACATTCCTGGCGAGTTGGCCTCTACGTATCCGTGGGACATTCATATCAATCAATAACGTAATTTAACCTAAAATAACCCAACGTAACATTTCGGCTGTAATATTTCACAATATTCCTGGCTTGTTGGCCTCTATGTTTCCGTGGGACCTTTATATACATCAATAACGTAATATAACCTAACCTAACCCAACCTAACATCTCGGCGGTAATATTTGACAACATTCCTGGCGAGTTGGCCTCTACGTCTCCGTGAGACCTTCATATCCATCAATAACGTAATATAACCTTATATAACCCAACCTGACCTCTCGGCGCTATTATTTGACAACATTCCTGTTGAGTTGGCCTCTACGTCTCCGAGGGACTTTTATATACATCAATAACGTAATATAACCTAACCTAACCCAACCTAATCTTTCGGCGCTATTATTTGACAACATTACTGGCGAGTTGGCCTCTACGTCTTCGTGGGATTTTTATATACATCAATAACGTAATATAACCTAACCTAACCCAACCTAATCTTTCGGCGCTATTATTTGACAACATTCCTGTCGAGTTGGCCTCTACGTCTCCGTGGGACTTTTATATACGTCAATAGCGTAATATGACCTAACCTAACCCAACCTACGATCTCGGCGATATTATTTGACAACATTCCTGTCGAGTTGGCCTCTACGTCTCCGAGGGACTTTTTTATACATCAATAGCGTAATATAACCTAACCTAACACAACCTAACATCTCGGTACTAATATTTGACAACATTCCTGGCGAGTTGGCCTCTACGTCTCCGTGGGGCCTTTATATACATCAATAACGTAATATAACCTAACCTAACACAACCCAACCTCTCGGCAGTAATATTTGACTACATTCCTGGCGAGTTGGCCTCTACGTTTCCGTGAGACCTTTATATACATCAATAACGTAATATAACCTAACCTAACCCAACCTAACATCTCGGCGCTAATATTTGACAACATTCGTGGCGAGTTGGCCTCTACGTCTCCGTGGGGCCTTTATATACATCAATAACGTAATATAACCTAA
The DNA here is from genome assembly GCA_963969225.1 of Xylocopa violacea. Classification (NCBI taxonomy): domain Eukaryota; kingdom Metazoa; phylum Arthropoda; class Insecta; order Hymenoptera; family Apidae; genus Xylocopa; species Xylocopa violacea. The sequence continues at coordinate 1,398,000 of CAXAJV010000918.1, forward strand.
CCTAACACAACCCAACCTCTCGGCAGTAATATTTGACTACATTCCTGGCGAGTTGGCCTCTACGTCTCGGTGGGACTTTTATATACATCAATAGCGTAATATAACCTAACCTAACCCAATCTAACACCTCGGCGGTAATATTTGACAACATTCCTGGCGAGTTGGTCTCTACGTCTCCGTAGGGCCTTATATACATCAATAACGTAATATAACCTAACCTAACACAACCCAACCTCTCGGCACTAACATTTGACAACATTCCTGGCGAGTTGGCCTCTACGTTTCCGTGGGGCTTTTATATACATCAATAACGTAATATAACCTAACCTAACCCAAGTAACGTCTCGGAGGTAATGTTTAACCACATTCCTGGCTTGTTGGCCTCTACGTTTCCGTGAGTCCTTTATATACATCAATTACGTAATATAACCTAACCTAACCCAACCTAACATCTCGGCGGTAATAGTTGACAACATTCTTGGCGAATTGGCCTCTACGTCTCCGTGAGACCTTCATATCCATGAGTAACGTAATATAACCTTATATAACCCAACCTAACCTCTCGGCGCTATTATTTGACAACATTCCTGGCGAGTTGGCCTCTACGTATCCGTGGGACATTCATATCAATCAATAACGTAATTTAACCTAAAATAACCCAACGTAACATTTCGGCTGTAATATTTCACAATATTCCTGGCTTGTTGGCCTCTATGTTTCCGTGGGACCTTTATATACATCAATAACGTAATATAACCTAACCTAACCTAACCCATCCTAACATCTCGGCGGTAATAGTTGTCAACATTCCTGGCGAATTGGCCTCTACGCCTCCGTGGGACTTTTATATACATCAATAACGTAATATAACCTAACCTAACCCAACCTAACCTTTCGGCGCTATTATTTGACAACATTCCTGGCGGGTTGGCCTCTACGTCTCCGTGGGACCTTCATATACATAAATAACGTAATATAACCTAACCTAACCCAACCCAAACTCTCGGTACTAATATTTGACAACATTCCTGGCGAGTTGGCCTCTACGTCTCCGCGGGACCTTCATATACATCAATAACGTTATATAACCTAACCTAACCCAACCTAACCTTTCGGCGCTATTATTTGAACACATTCCTGGCTTGTTGGCCTCTACGTCTCCGTGGGACTTTTATATGCATCAATAGCGTAACATAACCTAACCTAACCCAATCTAACACCTCGGCGGTAATATTTGACAACATTCCTGGCCAGTTGGCCTCTACGTCTCCGTAGGGGCTTATATACATCAATAACGTAATATAACCTAACCTAACACAACCCAACCTCTCGGCACTAACATTTGACAACATTCCTGGCGAGTTGGCCTCTACGTTTCCGTGGGGCTTTTATATACATCAATAACGTAATATAACCTAACCTAACCCAAGTAACGTCTCGGAGGTAATGTTTAACCACATTCCTGGCTTGTTGGCCTCTACGTTTCCGTGAGTCCTTTATATACATCAATTACGTAATATAACCTAACCTAACCCAACCTAACATCTCGGCGGTAATAGTTGACAACATTCTTGGCGAATTGGCCTCTACGTCTCCGTGAGACCTTCATATCCATGAGTAACGTAATATAACCTTATATAACCCAACCTAACCTCTCGGCGCTATTATTTGACAACATTCCTGGCGAGTTGGCCTCTACGTATCCGTGGGACATTCATATCAATCAATAACGTAATTTAACCTAAAATAACCCAACGTAACATTTCGGCTGTAATATTTCACAATATTCCTGGCTTGTTGGCCTCTATGTTTCCGTGGGACCTTTATATACATCAATAACGTAATATAACCTAACCTAACCTAACCCATCCTAACATCTCGGCGGTAATAGTTGTCAACATTCCTGGCGAATTGGCCTCTACGCCTCCGTGGGACTTTTATATACATCAATAACGTAATATAACCTAACCTAACCCAACCTAACCTTTCGGCGCTATTATTTGACAACATTCCTGGCGGGTTGGCCTCTACGTCTCCGTGGGACCTTCATATACATAAATAACGTAATATAACCTAACCTAACCCAACCCAAACTCTCGGTACTAATATTTGACAACATTCCTGGCGAGTTGGCCTCTACGTCTCCGCGGGACCTTCATATACATCAATAACGTTATATAACCTAACCTAACCCAACCTAACCTTTCGGCGCTATTATTTGAACACATTCCTGGCTTGTTGGCCTCTACGTCTCCGTGGGACTTTTATATGCATCAATAGCGTAACATAACCTAACCTAACCCAATCTAACACCTCGGCGGTAATATTTGACAACATTCCTGGCCAGTTGGCCTCTACGTCTCCGTAGGGGCTTATATACATCAATAACGTAATATAACCTAACCTAACACAACCCAACCTCTCGGCACTAACATTTGACAACATTCCTGGCGAGTTGGCCTCTACGTTTCCGTGGGGCTTTTATATACATCAATAACGTAATATAACCTAACCTAACCCAAGTAACGTCTCGGAGGTAATGTTTAACCACATTCCTGGCTTGTTGGCCTCTACGTTTCCGTGAGTCCTTTATATACATCAATTACGTAATATAACCTAACCTAACCCAACCTAACATCTCGGCGGTAATAGTTGACAACATTCTTGGCGAATTGGCCTCTACGTCTCCGTGAGACCTTCATATCCATGAGTAACGTAATATAACCTTATATAACCCAACCTAACCTCTCGGCGCTATTATTTGACAACATTCCTGGCGAGTTGGCCTCTACGTATCCGTGGGACATTCATATCAATCAATAACGTAATTTAACCTAAAATAACCCAACGTAACATTTCGGCTGTAATATTTCACAATATTCCTGGCTTGTTGGCCTCTATGTTTCCGTGGGACCTTTATATACATCAATAACGTAATATAACCTAACCTAACCTAACCCATCCTAACATCTCGGCGGTAATAGTTGTCAACATTCCTGGCGAATTGGCCTCTACGCCTCCGTGGGACTTTTATATACATCAATAACGTAATATAACCTAACCTAACCCAACCTAACCTTTCGGCGCTATTATTTGACAACATTCCTGGCGGGTTGGCCTCTACGTCTCCGTGGGACCTTCATATACATAAATAACGTAATATAACCTAACCTAACCCAACCCAAACTCTCGGTACTAATATTTGACAACATTCCTGGCGAGTTGGCCTCTACGTCTCCGCGGGACCTTCATATACATCAATAACGTTATATAACCTAACCTAACCCAACCTAACCTTTCGGCGCTATTATTTGAACACATTCCTGGCTTGTTGGCCTCTACGTCTCCGTGGGACTTTTATATGCATCAATAGCGTAACATAACCTAACCTAACCCAATCTAACACCTCGGCGGTAATATTTGACAACATTCCTGGCCAGTTGGCCTCTACGTCTCCGTAGGGGCTTATATACATCAATAACGTAATATAACCTAACCTAACACAACCCAACCTCTCGGCACTAACATTTGACAACATTCCTGGCGAGTTGGCCTCTACGTTTCCGTGGGGCTTTTATATACATCAATAACGTAATATAACCTAACCTAACCCAAGTAACGTCTCGGAGGTAATGTTTAACCACATTCCTGGCTTGTTGGCCTCTACGTTTCCGTGAGTCCTTTATATACATCAATTACGTAATATAACCTAACCTAACCCAACCTAACATCTCGGCGGTAATAGTTGACAACATTCTTGGCGAATTGGCCTCTACGTCTCCGTGAGACCTTCATATCCATGAGTAACGTAATATAACCTTATATAACCCAACCTAACCTCTCGGCGCTATTATTTGACAACATTCCTGGCGAGTTGGCCTCTACGTATCCGTGGGACATTCATATCAATCAATAACGTAATTTAACCTAAAATAACCCAACGTAACATTTCGGCTGTAATATTTCACAATATTCCTGGCTTGTTGGCCTCTATGTTTCCGTGGGACCTTTATATACATCAATAACGTAATATAACCTAACCTAACCCAACCTAACATCTCGGCGGTAATATTTGACAACATTCCTGGCGAGTTGGCCTCTACGTCTCCGTGAGACCTTCATATCCATCAATAACGTAATATAACCTTATATAACCCAACCTGACCTCTCGGCGCTATTATTTGACAACATTCCTGTTGAGTTGGCCTCTACGTCTCCGAGGGACTTTTATATACATCAATAACGTAATATAACCTAACCTAACCCAACCTAATCTTTCGGCGCTATTATTTGACAACATTACTGGCGAGTTGGCCTCTACGTCTTCGTGGGATTTTTATATACATCAATAACGTAATATAACCTAACCTAACCCAACCTAATCTTTCGGCGCTATTATTTGACAACATTCCTGTCGAGTTGGCCTCTACGTCTCCGTGGGACTTTTATATACGTCAATAGCGTAATATGACCTAACCTAACCCAACCTACGATCTCGGCGATATTATTTGACAACATTCCTGTCGAGTTGGCCTCTACGTCTCCGAGGGACTTTTTTATACATCAATAGCGTAATATAACCTAACCTAACACAACCTAACATCTCGGTACTAATATTTGACAACATTCCTGGCGAGTTGGCCTCTACGTCTCCGTGGGGCCTTTATATACATCAATAACGTAATATAACCTAACCTAACACAACCCAACCTCTCGGCAGTAATATTTGACTACATTCCTGGCGAGTTGGCCTCTACGTTTCCGTGAGACCTTTATATACATCAATAACGTAATATAACCTAACCTAACCCAACCTAACATCTCGGCGCTAATATTTGACAACATTCGTGGCGAGTTGGCCTCTACGTCTCCGTGGGGCCTTTATATACATCAATAACGTAATATAACCTAACCTAACACAACCCAACCTCTCGGCAGTAATATTTGACTACATTCCTGGCGAGTTGGCCTCTACGTCTCGGTGGGACTTTTATATACATCAATAGCGTAATATAACCTAACCTAACCCAATCTAACACCTCGGCGGTAATATTTGACAACATTCCTGGCGAGTTGGTCTCTACGTCTCCGTAGGGCCTTATATACATCAATAACGTAATATAACCTAACCTAACACAACCCAACCTCTCGGCACTAACATTTGACAACATTCCTGGCGAGTTGGCCTCTACGTTTCCGTGGGGCTTTTATATACATCAATAACGTAATATAACCTAACCTAACCCAAGTAACGTCTCGGAGGTAATGTTTAACCACATTCCTGGCTTGTTGGCCTCTACGTTTCCGTGAGACCTTTATATACATCAATAACGTAATATAACCTAACCTAACCCAACCTAACATCTCGGCGCTAATATTTGACAACATTCGTGGCGAGTTGGCCTCTACGTCTCCGTGGGGCCTTTATATACATCAATAACGTAATATAACCTAACCTAACACAACCCAACCTCTCGGCAGTAATATTTGACTACATTCCTGGCGAGTTGGCCTCTACGTCTCCGTGGGACTTTTATATACATCAATAACGTAATATAACCTAACCTAACCCAACCTAACCTGTCGGCGCTATTATTTGACAACATTCCTGGCGAGTTGGCCTCCACGTTTCCGTGGGGCTTTTATATACATCAATAACGTAATATAACCTAACCTAACCCAACCTACGATCTCGGCGATATTATTTGACAACATTCCTGTCGAGTTGGCCTCTACGTCTCCGTGAGACCATCATATCCATCAATTACGTAATATAACCTAACCTAACCTAACCCATCCTAACATCTCGGCGGTAATAGTTGTCATCATTCCTGGCGAATTGGCCTCTACGTCTCCGTGGGACTTTTATATACATCAATAACGTAATATAACCTAACCTAACCCAACCTAACCTTTCGGCGCTATTGTTTGACAACATTCCTGGCGGGTTGGCCTCTACGTCTCCGTGGGACCTTCATATACATAAATAACGTAATATAACCTAACCTAACCCAACCCAAACTCTCGGTACTAATATTTGACAACATTCCTGGCGAGTTGGCCTCTACGTCTCCGTGAGACCTTTATATACATCAATTACGTAATATAACCTAACCTAACCCAACCTAACATCTCGGCGGTAATAGTTGACAACGTTCCTGGCGAATTGGCCTCTACGTCTCCGCGGGACCTTCATATACATCAATAACGTTATATAACCTAACCTAACCCAACCTAACCTTTCGGCGCTATTATTTGAACACATTCCTGGCTTGTTGGCCTCTACGTCTCCGTGGGACTTTTATAAACATCAATAGCGTAATATAACCTAACCTAACCCAACCTACGATCTCGGCGATATTATTTGACAACATTCCTGTCGAGTTGGCCTCTACGTATCCGTGGGACTTTTATATACATCAATAACGTAATATAACCTAACCTAATCCAACCTAACCTTTCGGAGCTATTATTTGACAACATTCCTCGCTTGTTGGCCTCTACGTCTCCGTGGGACTTTTATATGCATCAATAGCGTAACATAACCTAACCTAACCCAATCTAACACCTCGGCGGTAATATTTGACAACATTCCTGGCGAGTTGGCCTCTACGTCTCCGTAGGGGCTTATATACATCAATAACGTAATATAACCTAACCTAACACAACCCAACCTCTCGGCACTAACATTTGACAACATTCCTGGCGAGTTGGCCTCTATGTTTCCGTGGGACCTTTATATACATCAATAACGTAATATAACCTAACCTAACCCAACCTAACATCTCGGCGGTAATATTTGACAACATTCCTGGCGAGTTGGCCTCTACGTCTCCGTGAGACCTTCATATCCATCAATAACGTAATATAACCTTATATAACCCAACCTAACCTCTCGGCGCTATTATTTGACAACATTCCTGTTGAGTTGGCCTCTACGTCTCCGAGGGACTTTTATATACATCAATAACGTAATATAACCTAACCTAACCCAACCTAATCTTTCGGCGCTATTATTTGACAACATTACTGGCGAGTTGGCCTCTACGTCTTCGTGGGATTTTTATATACATCAATAACGTAATATAACCTAACCTAACCCAACCTAACATCTCGGCGGTAATATTTGACAACATTCCTGGCGAGTTGGCCTCTACGTCTCCATGAGACCTTCATATTCATCAATAACGTAATATAACCTTATATAACCCAACCTAACCTCTCGGCGCTATTATTTGACAACATTCCTGTTGAGTTGGCCTCTACGTCTCCGAGGGACTTTTATATACATCAATAACGTAATATAACCTAACCTAACCCAACCTAATCTTTCGGCGCTATTATTTGACAACATTCCTGTCGAGTTGGCCTCTACGTCTCCGTGGGACTTTTATATACGTCAATAGCGTAATATGACCTAACCTAACCCAACCTACGATCTCGGCGATATTATTTGACAACATTCCTGTCGAGTTGGCCTCTACGTCTCCGAGGGACTTTTTTATACATCAATAGCGTAATATAACCTAACCTAACACAACCTAACATCTCGGTACTAATATTTGACAACATTCCTGGCGAGTTGGCCTCTACGTCTCCGTGGGGCCTTTATATACATCAATAACGTAATATAACCTAACCTAACACAACCCAACCTCTCGGCAGTAATATTTGACTACATTCCTGGCGAGTTGGCCTCTACGCCTCCGTGGGACTTTTATATACATCAATAGCGTAATATAACCTAACCTAACCCAATCTAACACCTCGGCGGTAATATTTGACAACATTCCTGGCGAGTTGGTCTCTACGTCTCCGTAGGGCCTTATATACATCAATAACGTAATATAACCTAACCTAACACAACCCAACCTCTCGGCACTAACATTTGACAACATTCCTGGCGAGTTGGCCTCTACGTTTCCGTGGGGCTTTTATATACATCAATAACGTAATATAACCTAACCTAACCCAAGTAACGTCTCGGAGGTAATGTTTAACCACATTCCTGGCTTGTTGGCCTCTACGTTTCCGTGAGACCTTTATATACATCAATAACGTAATATAACCTAACCTAACCCAACCTAACGTCTCGGCGCTAATATTTGACAACATTCGTGGCGAGTTGGCCTCTACGTCTCCGTGGGGCCTTTATATACATCAATAACGTAATATAACCTAACCTAACACAACCCAACCTCTCGGCAGTAATATTTGACTACATTCCTGGCGAGTTGGCCTCTACGTCTCCGTGGGACTTTTATATACATCAATAACGTAATATAACCTAACCTAACCCAACCTAACCTGTCGGCGCTATTATTTGACAACATTACTGGCGAGTTGGCCTCTACGTCTCCGTGGGACCTTCATATACATCAATAACGTAATATAACCTGACCTAACCCAACCAAACCTTTCGGCGCTATTATTTGACCACATTCCTGGCTTGTTGGCCTCTACGTCTCCGTGGGAAATTTATATACATCAATAACGTAATATAACCTAACCTAACCCAATCTAACATCTCGGCGGTAATATTTGACAACATTCCTGGCTTATTGGCCTCATTGTTTCCGTGGGGCCTTTATATACATCAATAACGTAATATAACATAACCTAACCCAACCCAACCTCTCGGTACTAATATTTGACAACATTCCTGGCGAGTTGGGCTCTACGTCTCCGTGGGACCTTCATATACATCAATAACGTAATATAACCTAACCTAACCCAACCTAACCTTTCGGCGCTATTATTTGACCACATTCCTGGCTTGTTGGCCTCTACATCTCCGTGGGACTTTTATATACATCAATAGCGTAACATAACCTAACCTAACCCAACCTAAGATCTCGGCGCTATTGTTTGACAACATTTCTGTCGAGTTGGCCTCTACGTCTCCGTGGGACTTTTATATACATCAATAGCGTAATATAACCTAACCTAACACAACCTAACATCTCGGTACTATTATTCGACAACATTCCTGGCGAGTGGGCCTCTACGTCTCCGTGGGACCTTCATATACATCAATAACGTAATATAACCTAACCTAACCCAACCCAACCTCTCGGTACTAATATTTGACAACATTCCTGGCGAGTGGGCCTCTACGTCTCCGTGGGACCTTCATATCCATCAATAACGTAATATAACCTAACCTAACCCAAGTAACGTCTCGAAGGTAATGTTTAACCACATTCCTGGCTTGTTGGCCTCTACGTTTCCGTGAGACCTTTATGTACATCAATTACGTAATATAACCTAACCTAACCCAACCTAAGATCTCGGCACTAATATTTGACAACATTCCTGTCGAGTTGGCTTCTACGTCTCCGTGAGGCCTTCATATACATCAAAAACGTAATATAACCTAACCTAACCCAACGTAACATCTCGAGTGTAATTATTGACCACATTGCTGGCTTGTTGGCCTCTACGTCTCCGTGGGACATTCATATCAATCAATAACGTAATTTAACCTAAAGTAACCCAACGTAACATTTCTGCTGTAATATTTCACAACATTCCTGGCTTGTTGGCCTCTATGTTTCCGTGGGACCTTCATATACATCAATAACGAAATATAACCTAACCTAACCCAACCTAACATCTCGGCGGTAATATTTGACAACATTCCTGGCGAGTTGGCCTCTACGTCTCCGTGAGACCTTCATATCCATCAATAACGTAATATAACCTTATATAACCCAACCTAACCTCTCGGCGCTATTATTTGACAACATTCCTGTTGAGTTGGCCTCTACGTCTCCGAGGGACTTTTATATACATCAATAACGTAATATAACCTAACCTAACCCAACCTAATCTTTCGGCGCTATTATTTGACAACATTCCTGGCGAGTTGGACTCTACGTCTCCGTGGGGCCTTCATATACATCAATAACGTAATATAACCTAACCTAACCCAACCTAACCTTTCGGCGCTATTATTTGACCACATTCCTGGCTTGTTGGCCTCTACGTCTCCGTGGGACTTTTATATACATCAATAGCGTAACATAACCTAACCTAACCCAACCTAAGATCTCGGCGCTATTGTTTGACAACATTCCTGGCTTGTTGGCCTCTACGTCTCCGTGGGACTTTTATATACATCAATAGCGTAATATAACCTAACCTAACACAACCCAACCTCTCGGCACTAACATTTGACAACATTCCTGGCGAGTTGGCCTCTACGTTTCCGTGGGGCTTTTATATACATCAATAACGTAATATAACCTAACCTAACCCAAAGTAACGTCTCGAAGGTAATGTTTAACCACATTACTGGCTTGTTGGCCTCTACGTTTCCGTGAGATCTTTATATACATCAATAACGTAATATAACCTAACCTAACCCAACCTAACATCTCGGCGGTAATAGTTGACAACATTCCTGGCGAATTGGCCTCTACGTCTCCGTGAGACCTTCATATCCATCAATAACGTAATATAACCTTATATAACCCAACCTAACCTCTCGGCGCTATTATTTGACAACATTCCTGGCGAGTTGGCCTCTACGTATCCGTGGGACTTTTGTATACATCAATAACGTAATATAACCTAACCTAATCCAACCTAACCTTTCGGAGCTATTATTTGACAACATTCCTGGCTTGTTGGCCTCTACGTCTCCGTGGGACTTTTATATGCATCAATAGCGTAACATAACCTAACCTAACCCAATCTAACACCTCGGCGGTAATATTTGACAACATTCCTGGCGAGTTGGCCTCTACGTCTCCGTAGGGGCTTATATACATCAATAACGTAATATAACCTAACCTAACACAACCCAACCTCTCGGCACTAACATTTGACAACATTCCTGGCGAGTTGGCCTCTACGTTTCCGTGGGGTTTTTATATACATCAATAACGTAATATAACCTAACCTAACCCAAGTAACGTCTCGGAGGTAATGTTTAACCACATTCCTGGCTTGTTGGCCTCTACGTTTCCGTGAGTCCTTTATATACATCAATTACGTAATATAACCTAACCTAACCCAACCTAACTTCTCGGCGGTAATAGTTGACAACAATCTTGGCGAATTGGCCTCTACGTCTCCGTGAGACCTTCATATCCATGAGTAACGTAATATAACCTTATATAACCCAACCTAACCTCTCGGCGCTATTATTTGACAACATTCCTGGCGAGTTGGCCTCTACGTATCCGTGGGACTTTTATATACATCAATAACGTAATATAAGCTAACCTAATCCAACCTAACCTTTCGGAGCTATTATTTGACAACATTCCTGGCTTGTTGGCCTCTACGTCTCCGTGGGACATTCATATCAATCAATAACGTAATTTAACCTAAAATAACCCAACGTAACATTTCGGCTGTAATATTTCACAATATTCCTGGCTTGTTGGCCTCTATGTTTCCGTGGGACCTTTATATACATCAATAACGTAATATAACCTAACCTAACCCAACCTAACATCTCGGCGGTAATATTTGACAACATTCCTGGCGAGTTGGCCTCTACGTCTCCGTGAGACCTTCATATCCATCAATAACGTAATATAACCTTATATAACCCAACCTAACCTCTCGGCGCTATTATTTGACAACATTCCTGTTGAGTTGGCCTCTACGTCTCCGAGGGACTTTTATATACATCAATAACGTAATATAACCTAACCTAACCCAACCTAATCTTTCGGCGCTATTATTTGACAACATTACTGGCGAGTTGGCCTCTACGTCTTCGTGGGATTTTTATATACATCAATAACGTAATATAACCTAACCTAACCCAACCTAACATCTCGGCGGTAATATTTGACAACATTCCTGGCGAGTTGGCCTCTACGTCTCCATGAGACCTTCATATTCATCAATAACGTAATATAACCTTATATAACCCAACCTAACCTCTCGGCGCTATTATTTGACAACATTCCTGTTGAGTTGGCCTCTACGTCTCCGAGGGACTTTTATATACATCAATAACGTAATATAACCTAACCTAACCCAACCTAATCTTTCGGCGCTATTATTTGACAACATTCCTGTCGAGTTGGCCTCTACGTCTCCGTGGGACTTTTATATACGTCAATAGCGTAATATGACCTAACCTAACCCAACCTACGATCTCGGCGATATTATTTGACAACATTCCTGTCGAGTTGGCCTCTACGTCTCCGAGGGACTTTTTTATACATCAATAGCGTAATATAACCTAACCTAACACAACCTAACATCTCGGTACTAATATTTGACAACATTCCTGGCGAGTTGGCCTCTACGTCTCCGTGGGGCCTTTATATACATCAATAACGTAATATAACCTAACCTAACACAACCCAACCTCTCGGCAGTAATATTTGACTACATTCCTGGCGAGTTGGCCTCTACGCCTCCGTGGGACTTTTATATACATCAATAGCGTAATATAACCTAACCTAACCCAATCTAACACCTCGGCGGTAATATTTGACAACATTCCTGGCGAGTTGGTCTCTACGTCTCCGTAGGGCCTTATATACATCAATAACGTAATATAACCTAACCTAACACAACCCAACCTCTCGGCACTAACATTTGACAACATTCCTGGCGAGTTGGCCTCTACGTTTCCGTGGGGCTTTTATATACATCAATAACGTAATATAACCTAACCTAACCCAAGTAACGTCTCGGAGGTAATGTTTAACCACATTCCTGGCTTGTTGGCCTCTACGTTTCCGTGAGACCTTTATATACATCAATAACGTAATATAACCTAACCTAACCCAACCTAACGTCTCGGCGCTAATATTTGACAACATTCGTGGCGAGTTGGCCTCTACGTCTCCGTGGGGCCTTTATATACATCAATAACGTAATATAACCTAACCTAACACAACCCAACCTCTCGGCAGTAATATTTGACTACATTCCTGGCGAGTTGGCCTCTACGTCTCCGTGGGACTTTTATATACATCAATAACGTAATATAACCTAACCTAACCCAACCTAACCTGTCGGCGCTATTATTTGACAACATTACTGGCGAGTTGGCCTCTACGTCTCCGTGGGACCTTCATATACATCAATAACGTAATATAACCTGACCTAACCCAACCAAACCTTTCGGCGCTATTATTTGACCACATTCCTGGCTTGTTGGCCTCTACGTCTCCGTGGGAAATTTATATACATCAATAACGTAATATAACCTAACCTAACCCAATCTAACATCTCGGCGGTAATATTTGACAACATTCCTGGCTTATTGGCCTCATTGTTTCCGTGGGGCCTTTATATACATCAATAACGTAATATAACATAACCTAACCCAACCCAACCTCTCGGTACTAATATTTGACAACATTCCTGGCGAGTTGGCCTCTACGTCTCCGTGGGACCTTCATATACATCAATAACGTAATATAACCTAACCTAACCCAACCTAACCTTTCGGCGCTATTATTTGACCACATTCCTGGCTTGTTGGCCTCTACATCTCCGTGGGACTTTTATATACATCAATAGCGTAACATAACCTAACCTAACCCAACCTAAGATCTCGGCGCTATTGTTTGACAACATTTCTGTCGAGTTGGCCTCTACGTCTCCGTGGGACTTTTATATACATCAATAGCGTAATATAACCTAACCTAACACAACCTAACATCTCGGTACTATTATTCGACAACATTCCTGGCGAGTGGGCCTCTACGTCTCCGTGGGACCTTCATATACATCAATAACGTAATATAACCTAACCTAACCCAACCCAACCTCTCGGTACTAATATTTGACAACATTCCTGGCGAGTGGGCCTCTACGTCTCCGTGGGACCTTCATATCCATCAATAACGTAATATAACCTAACCTAACCCAAGTAACGTCTCGAAGGTAATGTTTAACCACATTCCTGGCTTGTTGGCCTCTACGTTTCCGTGAGACCTTTATGTACATCAATTACGTAATATAACCTAACCTAACCCAACCTAAGATCTCGGCACTAATATTTGACAACATTCCTGTCGAGTTGGCTTCTACGTCTCCGTGAGGCCTTCATATACATCAAAAACGTAATATAACCTAACCTAACCCAACGTAACATCTCGAGTGTAATTATTGACCACATTGCTGGCTTGTTGGCCTCTACGTCTCCGTGGGACATTCATATCAATCAATAACGTAATTTAACCTAAAGTAACCCAACGTAACATTTCTGCTGTAATATTTCACAACATTCCTGGCTTGTTGGCCTCTATGTTTCCGTGGGACCTTCATATACATCAATAACGAAATATAACCTAACCTAACCCAACCTAACATCTCGGCGGTAATATTTGACAACATTCCTGGCGAGTTGGCCTCTACGTCTCCGTGAGACCTTCATATCCATCAATAACGTAATATAACCTTATATAACCCAACCTAACCTCTCGGCGCTATTATTTGACAACATTCCTGTTGAGTTGGCCTCTACGTCTCCGAGGGACTTTTATATACATCAATAACGTAATATAACCTAACCTAACCCAACCTAATCTTTCGGCGCTATTATTTGACAACATTCCTGGCGAGTTGGACTCTACGTCTCCGTGGGGCCTTCATATACATCAATAACGTAATATAACCTAACCTAACCCAACCTAACCTTTCGGCGCTATTATTTGACCACATTCCTGGCTTGTTGGCCTCTACGTCTCCGTGGGACTTTTATATACATCAATAGCGTAACATAACCTAACCTAACCCAACCTAAGATCTCGGCGCTATTGTTTGACAACATTCCTGGCTTGTTGGCCTCTACGTCTCCGTGGGACTTTTATATACATCAATAGCGTAATATAACCTAACCTAACACAACCCAACCTCTCGGCACTAACATTTGACAACATTCCTGGCGAGTTGGCCTCTACGTTTCCGTGGGGCTTTTATATACATCAATAACGTAATATAACCTAACCTAACCCAAAGTAACGTCTCGAAGGTAATGTTTAACCACATTACTGGCTTGTTGGCCTCTACGTTTCCGTGAGATCTTTATATACATCAATAACGTAATATAACCTAACCTAACCCAACCTAACATCTCGGCGGTAATAGTTGACAACATTCCTGGCGAATTGGCCTCTACGTCTCCGTGAGACCTTCATATCCATCAATAACGTAATATAACCTTATATAACCCAACCTAACCTCTCGGCGCTATTATTTGACAACATTCCTGGCGAGTTGGCCTCTACGTATCCGTGGGACTTTTGTATACATCAATAACGTAATATAACCTAACCTAATCCAACCTAACCTTTCGGAGCTATTATTTGACAACATTCCTGGCTTGTTGGCCTCTACGTCTCCGTGGGACTTTTATATACATCAATAGCGTAATATAACCTAACCTAACCCAATCTAACACCTCGGCGGTAATATTTGACAACATTCCTGGCGAGTTGGTCTCTACGTCTCCGTAGGGCCTTATATACATCAATAACGTAATATAACCTAACCTAACACAACCCATCCTCTCGGCACTAACATTTGACAACATTCCTGGCGAGTTGGCCTCTACGTTTCCGTGGGGCTTTTATATACATCAATAACGTAATATAACCTAACCTAACCCAAGTAACGTCTCGGAGGTAATGTATAACCACATTCCTGGCTTGTTGGCCTCTACGTTTCCGTGAGACCTTTATATACATCAATTACGTAATATAACCTAACCTAACCCAACCTAACATCTCGGCGGTAGTAGTTGACAACATTCTTGGCGAATTGGCCTCTACGTCTCCGTGAGACCTTCATATCCATCAATAACGTAATATAATCTTATATAACCCAACCTAACCTCTCGGCGCTATTATTTGACAACATTACTGGCGAGTTGGCCTCTACGTCTTCGTGGGACTTTTATATACATCAATAACGTAATATAACCTAACCTAACCCAACCTAACCTTTCCGCGCTATTATTTGACAACATTCCTGGCGAGTTGGCCTCTACGTATCCGTGGGACTTTTATATACATCAATAACGTAATATAACCTAACCTAACCCAACGTATCATCTCGAGTGTAATATTTGACAACATTCCTGGCTTGTTGGCCTCTACGTCTCCGTGGGACTTTGATATACATCAATAGCGTAATATAACCTAACCTAACCCAACCTAAGATCTCGGCACTAATATTTGACAACATTCCTGTCGAGTTGGCTTCTACGTCTCCGTGAGGCCTTCATATACATCAAAAACGTAATATTACCTAACCTAACCCAACCTAACCTTTCGGAGCTATTATTTGACCACATTCCTGGCTTGTTGGCCTCTACATCTCCGTGGGACCTTCATATACATCAATAACGTAATATAACCTAACCTAACCCAACCCAACCTCTCGGTACTAATATTTGACAACATTCCTGGCGAGTGGGCCTCTACGTCTCCGTGGGACCTTAATATCCATCAATAAGGTAATATAACCTAACCTAACCCAAGTAACGTCTCGGAGGTAATGTTTAACCACATACCTGGCTTGTTGGCCTCTACGTTTCCGTGAGACCTTTATGTACATCAATTACGTAATATAACCTAACCTAACCCAACCTAACATCTCGGCGGTAATAGTTGACAACATTCCTGGCGAATTGGCCTCTACGTCTCCGTGAGACCTTCATATCCATCAATAACGTAATATAACCTTATATAACCCAACCAACCTCTCGGCGCTATTATTTGACAACATTCCTGTTGAGTTGGCCTCTACGTCTCCGAGGGACTTTTATATACATCAATAACGTAATATAACCTAACCTAACCCAACGTAATCTTTCGGCGCTATTATTTGACAACATTACTGGCGAGTTGGCCTCTACGTCTTCGTGGGACTTTTATATACATCAATAACGTAATATAACCTAACCTAACCCAACCTAACCTTTCGGCGCTATTATTTGACAACATTCCTGGCGAGTTGGCCTCTACGTCTCCGTGGGACCTTCATATACATCAATAACGTAATATAACCTAACCTAACCCAACCTAACCTTTCGGCGCTATTATTTGACCACATTCCTGGCTTGTTGGCCTCTACGTCTCCGTGGGACTTTTATATACATCAATAGCGTAACATAACCTAACCTAACCCAACCTAAGATCTCGGCGCTATTGCTTGACAACATTCCTGTCGAGTTGGCCTCTACGTCTCCGTGGGACTTTTATATACATCAATAGCGTAATATAACCTAACCTAACACAACCTAACATCTCGGTACTATTATTTGACAACATTCCTGGCGAGTGGGCCTCTACGTCTCCGTGGGAATTTTATATATGTCAATAGCGTAATATAACCTAACCTAACCCAACCTAACACCTCGGCGGTAATATTTGACAACATTACTGGCGAGTTGGTCTCTACGTCTCCGTAGGGCCATATATACATCAATAACGTAATATAACCTAACCTAACACAACCCAACCTCTCGGCACTAACATTTGACAACATTCCTGGCGAGTTGGCGACTACGTTTCCGTGGGGCTTTTATATACATCAATAACGTAATATAACCTAACCTAACCCAAGTAACGTCTCGGAGGTAATGTTTAACCACATTCCTGGCTTGTTGGCCTCTACGTTTCCGTGAGACCTTCATATCCATCAATAACGTAATATAACCTTATATAACCCAACCTAACCTCTCGGCGCTATTATTTGACAACATTCCTGGCGAGTTGGCCTCTACGTATCCGTGGGACTTTTATATACATCAATAACGTAATATAACCTAATCTAATCCAACCTAACCTTTCGGAGCTATTATTTGACAACATTCCTGGCTTGTTGGCCTCTACGTCTCCATGGGACTTTTATATACATCAATAGCGTAATATAACCTAACCTAACCCAATCTAACACCTCGGCGGTAATATTTGACAACATTCCTGGCGAGTTGGTCTCTACGTCTCCGTAGGGCCTTATATACATCAATAGCGTAACATAACCTAACCTAACCCAACCTAAGATCTCAGCGCTATTGTTTGACAACATTCCTGTCGAGTTGGCCTCTACGTCTCCGTGGGACTTTTATATACATCAATAACGTAATATAACCTATCCTAACCCAACCTAACCTTTCGGCGCTATTATTTGACAACATTTCTGGCGAGTTGGCCTCTACCTTTCCGTCGGGCCTTTATATACATCAATAACGTAATATAACCTAACCTAACCCAACCCAACGTCTCGGTACTAATATTTGACAACATTCCTGGCGAGTTGGACTCTACGTCTCCGTGGGACCTTCATATACATCAATAACGTAATATAACCTAACCTAACCCAACCAAACCTTTCGGCGCTATTATTTGACCACATTCCTGGCTTGTTGGCCTCTACGTCTCCGTGGGAAATTTATATACATGAATAACGTAATATAACCTAACCTAACCCAATCTAACATCTCGGCGGTAATATTTGACAACATTCCTGGCTTATTGGCCTCATGGTTTCCGTGGGGCCTTTATATACATCAATAACGTAATATAACCTAACCTAACCCAACTCAACCTCTCGGTACTAATATTTGACAACATTCCTGGCGAGTTGGCCTCTACGTCTCCGTGGGACCTTCATATACATAAATAACGTAATATAACCTAACCTAACCCAACCTAACCTTTCGGCGCTATTATTTGACCACATTCCTGGCTTGTTGGCCTCTACGTCTCCGTGGGACATTTATATACATCAATGGCGTAACATAACCTAACCTAACCCAACCTAAGATCTCGGCGCTATTCGTTTGACAACATTCCTGTCGAGTTGGCCTCTACGTCTCCGTGGGACTTTTATATACATCAATAGCGTAATATAACCTAACCTAACACAACCTAACATCTCGGTACTATTATTTGACAACATTCCTGGCGAGTGGGCCTCTACGTCTCCGTGGGACCTTCATATACATCAATAACGTAATATAACCTAACCTAACCCAACCCAACCTCTCGGTACTAATATTTGACAACATTCCTGGCGAGTGGGCCTCTACGTCTCCGTGGGACCTTAATATCCATCAATAACGTAATATAACCTAACCTAACCCAAGTAACGTCTCGGAGGTAATGTTTAACCACATACCTGGCTTGTTGGCCTCTACGTTTCCGTGAGACCTTTATGTACATCAATTACGTAATATAACCTAACCTAACCCAACCTAACATCTCGGCGGTAATAGTTGACAACATTCCTGGCGAATTGGCCTCTACGTCTCCGTGAGACCTTCATATCCATCAATAACGTAATATAACCTTATATAACCCAACCTAACCTCCCGGCGCTATTATTTGACAACATTCCTGGCTTGTTGGCCTCTACGTCTCCGTGGGACTTTTATATACATCAATAGCGTAATATAACCTAACCTAACCCAACCTAAGATCTCGGCACTAATATTTGACAACATTCCTGTCGAGTTGGCTTCTACGTCTCCGTGAGGCCTTCATATACATCAAAAACGTAATATAACCTAACCTAACCCAACGTAACATCTCGAGTGTAATATTTGACAACATTGCTGGCTTGTTGGCCTCTACGTCTCCGTGGGACATTCATATCAATCAATAACGTAATTTAACCTAAAGTAACCCAACGTAACATTTCGGCTGTAATATTTCACAACATTCCTGGCTTGTTGGCCTCTACGTTTCCGTGAGACCTTTATATACATCAATAACGTAATATAACCTAACCTAACCCAACCTAACATCTCGGCGGTAATAGTTGACAACATTCCTGGCGAATTGGACTCTACGTCTCCGTGAGACCTTCATATCCATCAATAACGTAATATAACCTTATATAACCCAACCTAACCTCTCGGCGCTATTATTTGACAACATTCCTGGCGAGTTGGCCTCTACGTATCCGTGGGTCTTTTATATACATCAATAACGTAATATAACCTAACCTAATCCAACCTAATCTTTCGGAGCTAATATTTGACAACATTCCTGGCTTGTTGGCCTCTACGTCTCCGTGGGACATTCATATCAATCAATAACGTAATTTAACCTAAAGTAACCCAACGTAACATCTCGGCGGTAATATTTGACAACATTCCTGGCGAGTTGGCCTCTACGTCTCCGTGAGACCTTCATATCCATCAATAACGTAATATAACCTTATATAACCCAACCTAACCTCTCGGCGCTATTATTTGACAACATTCCTGGCTTGTTGGCCTCTACGTCTCCGTGGGACTTTGATATACATCAATAGCGTAATATAACCTAACCTAACCCAACCTAACCTCTCGGCGCTATTATTTGACAACATTCCTGGCGAGTTGGCCTCTACGTATCCGTGGGTCTTTTATATACATCAATAACGTAATATAACCAAACCTAACCCAACCTAATCTTTCGGCGCTATTATTTGACAACATTACTGGCGAGTTGGCCTCTACGTCTTCGTGGGACTTTTATATACATCAATAACGTAATATAACCTAACCTAACCCAACCTAACCTTTCGGCGCTATTATTTGACCACATTCCTGGCTTGTTGGCCTCTACGTCTCCGTGGGACTTTTATATACATCAATGGCGTAACATAACCTAACCTAACCCAACCTAAGATCTCGGCGCTATTCGTTTGACAACATTCCTGTCGAGTTGGCCTCTACGTCTCCGTGGGACTTTTATATACATCAATAGCGTAATATAACCTAACCTAACACAACCTAACATCTCGGTACTATTATTTGACAACATTCCTGGCGAGTGGGCCTCTACGTCTCCGTGGGACCTTCATATACATCAATAACGTAATATAACCTAACCTAACCCAACCCAACCTCTCGGTACTAATATTTGACAACATTCCTGGCGAGTGGGCCTCTACGTCTCCGTGGGACCTTAATATCCATCAATAACGTAATATAACCTAACCTAACCCAAGTAACGTCTCGGAGGTAATGTTTAACCACATACCTGGCTTGTTGGCCTCTACGTTTCCGTGAGACCTTTATGTACATCAATTACGTAATATAACCTAACCTAACCCAACCTAACATCTCGGCGGTAATAGTTGACAACATTCCTGGCGAATTGGCCTCTACGTCTCCGTGAGACCTT
The DNA here is from genome assembly GCA_963969225.1 of Xylocopa violacea. Taxonomy (NCBI): domain Eukaryota; kingdom Metazoa; phylum Arthropoda; class Insecta; order Hymenoptera; family Apidae; genus Xylocopa; species Xylocopa violacea. The sequence continues at coordinate 1,419,110 of CAXAJV010000918.1, forward strand.
CATATCCATCAATAACGTAATATAACCTTATATAACCCAACCTAACCTCCCGGCGCTATTATTTGACAACATTCCTGGCTTGTTGGCCTCTACGTCTCCGTGGGACTTTTATATACATCAATAGCGTAATATAACCTAACCTAACCCAACCTAAGATCTCGGCACTAATATTTAACAACATTCCTGTCGAGTTGGCTTCTACGTCTCCGTGAGGCCTTCATATACATCAAAAACGTAATATAACCTAACCTAACCCAACGTAACATCTCGAGTGTAATATTTGACAACATTGCTGGCTTGTTGGCTTCTACGTCTCCGTGGGACATTCATATCAATCAATAACGTAATTTAACCTAAAGTAACCCAACGTAACATTTCGGCTGTAATATTTCACAACATTCCTGGCTTGTTGGCCTCTACGTTTCCGTGAGACCTTTATATACATCAATAACGTAATATAACCTAACCTAACCCAACCTAACATCTCGGCGGTAATAGTTGACAACATTCCTGGCGAATTGGACTCTACGTCTCCGTGAGACCTTCATATCCATCAATAACGTAATATAACCTTATATAACCCAACCTAACCTCTCGGCGCTATTATTTGACAACATTCCTGGCGAGTTGGCCTCTACGTATCCGTGGGTCTTTTATATACATCAATAACGTAATATAACCTAACCTAATCCAACCTAATCTTTCGGAGCTATTATTTGACAACATTCCTGGCTTGTTGGCCTCTACGTCTCCGTGGGACTTTTATATACATCAATAGCGTAATATAACCTAACCTAACCCAACCTAAGATCTCGGCACTAATATTTGACAACATTCCTGTCGAGTTGGCTTCTACGTCTCCGTGAGGCCTTCATATACATCAAAAACGTAATATAACCTAACCTAACCCAACGTAAGATCTCGAGTGTAATATTTGACAACATTGCTGGCTTGTTGGCCTCTGCGTCTCCGTGGGACATTCATATCAATCAATAACGTAATTTAACCTAAAATAACCCAACGTAATATTTCGGCTGTAATATATCACAACATTCCCGGCTTGTTGGCCTCTATGTTTCCGTGGGACCTTTATATACATCAATAACGTAATATAACCTAACCTAACCCAATCTAACATCTCGGCGGTAATATTTGACAACATTCCTGGCGAGTTGGCCTCTACGTCTTCGTGGGGCCTTCATATACATCAATAACGTAATATAACTTAACCTAACCCAACCTAACATTTCGGCGGTAATATTTGACAACATTCCTGGCTTATTGGCCTCATGGTTTCCGTGGGGCCTTTATAAACATCAATAACGTAATATAACCTAACCTAACCCAACCCAACCTCTCGGCACTAATATTTGACAACATTCCTGTCGAGTTGGCTTCTACGTCTCCGTGAGGCCTTCATATACATCAAAAACGTAATATAACCTAACCTAACCCAACGTAACATCTCGAGTGTAATATTTGACCACATTCCTGGCTTGTTGGCCTCTACATCTCCGTGGGACTTTTATATACATCAATAGCGTAACATAACCTAACCTAACCCAATCTAACATCTCGGCGGTAATATTTGACAACATTCCTGGCTTATTGGCCTCATGGTTTCCGTGGGACCTTTATATACATCAGTAACGTAATATAACCTAACCTAACCGAACCAAACATCTCGGCACTAATATTTGACAACATTACTGGCGAGTTGGACTCTACGTCTCCGTGTGGCCTTTATATACATAAATAATGTAATATAACCTAACCTAACACAACCCATCCTCTCGGCACTAATATTTGACAACATTCCTGGCGAGTTGGCCTCTACGTCTCCGTGGGAATTTTATATACATCAATAACGTAATATAACCTAACCTAACCCAACCTAACATCTCGGCCGTAATATCTGACATCATTCCTGGCGAGTTGGCCTCTACGTCTCCGTGGGGCCTTTATATACATAAATAACGTAATATAACCTAACCTAACACAACCCAGCCTCTCGGCACTAATATTTGACAACCTTCCTGGCGAGTTGGCCTCTACGTCTCCGTGGGACTTTTATATACATCAATAACGTAATATAACCTATCCTAACCCAACCTAACCTTTCGGCGCTATTATTTGACAACATTTCTGGCGCGTTGGCCTCTACCTTTCCGTGGGGCCTTTATATACATCAATAACATAATATAACCTAACCTAACCCAACCCAACCTCTCGGTTCCAATATTTGACAACATTCCTGGCGAGTTGGCCTCTACGTCTCCGTGGGAATTTTATATACATCAATAACGTAATATAACCTAGCCTAACCAAATCTAACATCAGGGGGTAATATTTGACGACATTCCTGGCTTATTGGCCTCATGGTTTCCGTGGGACCTTTATATACATCAGTAACGTAATATAACCTAACCTAACCGAACCAAACATCTCGGCACTAATATTTGACAACATTCCTGGCGAGTTGGCCTCTACGTCTCCGTGGGAATTTTATATACATCAATAACGTAATATAACCTAACCTAACCCAACCTAACATCTCGGCCGTAATATCTGACATCATTCCTGGCGAGTTGGCCTCTACGTCTCCGTGGGGCCTTTATATACATAAATAACGTAATATAACCTAACCTAACACAACCCGTCCTCTCGGCACTAATATTTGACAACATTCCTGGCGAGTTGGCCTCTAAGTCTCCGTGGGACTTTTATATACATCAATAACGTAATATAACCTATCCTAACCCAACCTAACCTTTCGGCGCTATTATTTGACAACATTTCTGGCGAGTTGGCCTCTACCTTTCCGTGGGGCCTTTATATACATCAATAACGTAATATAACCTAACCTAACCCAACCCAACCTCTCGGTACTAATATTTGACAACATTCCTGGCGAGTTGGACTCTACGTCTCCGTGGGGCCTTCATATACATTAATAACGTAATATAACCTAACCTACCCCAACCTAACCTTTCGGCGCTATTATTTGACCACATTCCTGGATTGTTGGCCTCTACGTCTCCGTGGGGCCTTTATATACATCATTAGCGTAATATAACCTAACCTAACCCAACCTAAGATCTCGGCGGTAATATTTGACAACATTCCTGGCTTATTGGCCTCATGGTTTCCGTGGGGCCTTTATATACATCAATAACGTAATATAACCTAACCTAACCCAACCTAACATCTCGGCCGTAATATCTGACATCATTCCTGGCGAGTTGGCCTCTACGTCTCCGTGGGGCCTTTATATACATCAATAGCGTAATATAACCTAACCTAACCCAACCTAAGATCTCGGCGCTATTATTTGACAACATTCCTGTCGAGTTGGCCTCGACGTCTCCGTGGGAATTTTATATACATCAATAGCGTAATATAACCTAACCTAACCCATCCTAATTTCTCGATACTAATATTTGACAACATTCCTGGCGAGTTGGCATCTACGTCTCCGTGGGAATTTTATATACATCAATAACGTAATATAACCTAACCTAACCCAACCTAACATCTCGGCACTAATATTTGACAACATTCCTGGCGAGTTGGCCTCTACGTCTCCGTGGGACTTTTATATACATCAATAACGTAATATAACCTATCCTAACCCAAAATAACGTCTCGGAGGTAATGTTTAACCACATTCCTGGCTTGTTGGCCTCTACGTTTCCGTGAGACCTTTATATACATCAATAACATAATATAACCTAACCTAACCCAACCTAATATCTCGGCGGTAATAGTTGACAACATTCCTGGCGAATTGGCCTCTACGTCTCCGTGAGACCTTCATATCCATCAATAATGTAATATAACCTTATATAACCCAACCTAACCTCTCGGCGCTATTATTTGACCACATTCCTGTTGAGTTGACCTCTACGTCTCTGAGGGACTTTTATATACATCAATAACGTAATATAACCTAACCTAACCCAACCTAATCTTTCGGCGCTATTATTTGACAACATTACTGGCGAGTTGGCCTCTACGTCTTCGTGGGGCCTTCATATACATCAATAACGTAATGTAACTTGACCTAACCCAACCTAACATCTCGGCGGTAATATTTGACAACATTCCTGGCTTATTGGCCTCATGGTTTCCGTGGGGCCTTTATAAACATCAATAACGTAATATAACCTAACCTAACCCAACCCAACCTCTCGGTACTAATATTTGACAACATTCCTGGCGAGTTGGCCTCTACGTCTCCGTGGGACCTTCATATACATCAATAACGTAATATAACCTAACCTAACCCATCCTAACCTTTCGGCGCTATTATTTGACCACATTCCTGGCTTTTTGGCCTCTAAATCTCCGTGGGACTTTTATATACATCAATAGCGTAACATAACCTAACCTAACCCAATCTAACATCTCGGCGGTAATATTTGACAACATTCCTGGCTTATTGGCCTCATGGTTTCCGTGGGGCCTTTATATACATCAATAACGTAATATAACCTATCCTAACCCAACCCAACCTCTCGGTACTAATATTTGACAACATTCCTGGCGTGTTGGCCTCTACGTCTCCGTGGGACCTTCATATACATCAATAACGTAATATAACCTAACCTAACCCAACCTAACCTTTCGGCGCTATTATTTGACCACATTACTGGCTTGTTGGCCTCTACGTCTCCGTGGGACTTTTATATACATCAATAGCGTAACATAACCTAACCTAACCCAACCTAAGATCTCGGCGCTATTGTTTGACAACATTCCTGTCGAGTTGGCCTCTACGTCTCCGTGGGACTTTTATATACATCAATAGCGTAATATAACCTAACCTAACCCAACCCAACCTCTCGGTTCCAATATTTGACAACATTCCTGGCGAGTTGGCCTCTACGTCTCCGTGGGAATTTTATATACCTCAATAACGTAATATAACCTAGCCTAACCAAATCTAACATCACGGGGTAATATTTGACGACATTCCTGGCTTATTGGCCTCATGGTTTCCGTGGGACCTTTATATACATCAGTAACGTAATATAACCTAACCTAACCGAACCAAACATCTCGGCACTTATATTTGACAACATTCCTGGCGAGTTGGCCTCTACGTCTCCGTGCGAATTTTATATACATCAATAACGTAATATAACCTAACCTAACCCAACCTAACATCTCGCCCGTAATATCTGACATCATTCCTGGCGAGTTGGCCTCTACGTCTCCGTGGGGCCTTTATATACATAAATAACGTAATATAACCTAACCTAACACAACCCAGCCTCTCGGCACTAATATTTGACAACCTTCCTGGCGAGTTGGCCTCTACGTCTCCGTGGGACTTTTATATACATCAATTACGTAATATAACCTATCCTAACCCAAAATAACCTTTCGGCGCTATTATTTGACAACATTTCTGGCGCGTTGGCCTCTACCTTTCCGTGGGGCCTTTATATACATCAATAACATAATATAACCTAACCTAACCCAACCCAACCTCTCGGTTCCAATATTTGACAACATTCCTGGCCAGTTGGCCTCTACGTCTCCGTGGGAATTTTATATACATCAATAACGTAATATAACCTAACCTAACCCAACCTAACATCTCGGCCGTAATATCTGACATCATTCCTGGCGAGTTGGCCTCTACGTCTCCGTGGGGCCTTTATATACATAAATAACGTAATATAACCTAACCTAACACAACCCAGCCTCTCGGCACTAATATTTGACAACCTTCCTGGCGAGTTGGCCTCTACGTCTCCGTGGGACTTTTATATACATCAATAACGTAATATAACCTATCCTAACCCAACCTAACCTTTCGGCGCTATTATTTGACAACATTTCTGGCGCGTTGGCCTCTACCTTTCCGTGGGGCCTTTATATACATCAATAACATAATATAACCTAACCTAACCCAACCCAACCTCTCGGTTCCAATATTTGACAACATTCCTGGCGAGTTGGCCTCTACGTCTCCGTGGGAATTTTATATACATCAATAACGTAATATAACCTAGCCTAACCAAATCTAACATCAGGGGGTAATATTTGACGACATTCCTGGCTTATTGGCCTCATGGTTTCCGTGGGACCTTTATATACATCAGTAACGTAATATAACCTAACCTAACCGAACCAAACATCTCGGCACTAATATTTGACAACATTCCTGGCGAGTTGGCCTCTACGTCTCCGTGGGAATTTTATATACATCAATAACGTAATATAACCTAACCTAACCCAACCTAACATCTCGGCCGTAATATCTGACATCATTCCTGGCGAGTTGGCCTCTACGTCTCCGTGGGGCCTTTATATACATAAATAACGTAATATAACCTAACCTAACACAACCCGTCCTCTCGGCACTAATATTTGACAACATTCCTGGCGAGTTGGCCTCTAAGTCTCCGTGGGACTTTTATATACATCAATAACGTAATATAACCTATCCTAACCCAACCTAACCTTTCGGCGCTATTATTTGACAACATTTCTGGCGAGTTGGCCTCTACCTTTCCGTGGGGCCTTTATATACATCAATAACGTAATATAACCTAACCTAACCCAACCCAACCTCTCGGTACTAATATTTGACAACATTCCTGGCGAGTTGGACTCTACGTCTCCGTGGGGCCTTCATATACATTAATAACGTAATATAACCTAACCTACCCCAACCTAACCTTTCGGCGCTATTATTTGACCACATTCCTGGATTGTTGGCCTCTACGTCTCCGTGGGGCCTTTATATACATCATTAGCGTAATATAACCTAACCTAACCCAACCTAAGATCTCGGCGGTAATATTTGACAACATTCCTGGCTTATTGGCCTCATGGTTTCCGTGGGGCCTTTATATACATCAATAACGTAATATAACCTAACCTAACCCAACCTAACATCTCGGCCGTAATATCTGACATCATTCCTGGCGAGTTGGCCTCTACGTCTCCGTGGGGCCTTTATATACATCAATAGCGTAATATAACCTAACCTAACCCAACCTAAGATCTCGGCGCTATTATTTGACAACATTCCTGTCGAGTTGGCCTCGACGTCTCCGTGGGAATTTTATATACATCAATAGCGTAATATAACCTAACCTAACCCATCCTAATTTCTCGATACTAATATTTGACAACATTCCTGGCGAGTTGGCATCTACGTCTCCGTGGGAATTTTATATACATCAATAACGTAATATAACCTAACCTAACCCAACCTAACATCTCGGCACTAATATTTGACAACATTCCTGGCGAGTTGGCCTCTACGTCTCCGTGGGACTTTTATATACATCAATAACGTAATATAACCTATCCTAACCCAAAATAACGTCTCGGAGGTAATGTTTAACCACATTCCTGGCTTGTTGGCCTCTACGTTTCCGTGAGACCTTTATATACATCAATAACATAATATAACCTAACCAAACCCAACCTAATATCTCGGCGGTAATAGTTGACAACATTCCTGGCGAATTGGCCTCTACGTCTCCGTGAGACCTTCATATCCATCAATAATGTAATATAACCTTATATAACCCAACCTAACCTCTCGGCGCTATTATTTGACCACATTCCTGTTGAGTTGACCTCTACGTCTCTGAGGGACTTTTATATACATCAATAACGTAATATAACCTAACCTAACCCAACCTAATCTTTCGGCGCTATTATTTGACAACATTACTGGCGAGTTGGCCTCTACGTCTTCGTGGGGCCTTCATATACATCAATAACGTAATGTAACTTGACCTAACCCAACCTAACATCTCGGCGGTAATATTTGACAACATTCCTGGCTTATTGGCCTCATGGTTTCCGTGGGGCCTTTATAAACATCAATAACGTAATATAACCTAACCTAACCCAACCCAACCTCTCGGTACTAATATTTGACAACATTCCTGGCGAGTTGGCCTCTACGTCTCCGTGGGACCTTCATATACATCAATAACGTAATATAACCTAACCTAACCCATCCTAACCTTTCGGCGCTATTATTTGACCACATTCCTGGCTTTTTGGCCTCTAAATCTCCGTGGGACTTTTATATACATCAATAGCGTAACATAACCTAACCTAACCCAATCTAACATCTCGGCGGTAATATTTGACAACATTCCTGGCTTATTGGCCTCATGGTTTCCGTGGGGCCTTTATATACATCAATAACGTAATATAACCTATCCTAACCCAACCCAACCTCTCGGTACTAATATTTGACAACATTCCTGGCGTGTTGGCCTCTACGTCTCCGTGGGACCTTCATATACATCAATAACGTAATATAACCTAACCTAACCCAACCTAACCTTTCGGCGCTATTATTTGACCACATTACTGGCTTGTTGGCCTCTACGTCTCCGTGGGACTTTTATATACATCAATAGCGTAACATAACCTAACCTAACCCAACCTAAGATCTCGGCGCTATTGTTTGACAACATTCCTGTCGAGTTGGCCTCTACGTCTCCGTGGGACTTTTATATACATCAATAGCGTAATATAACCTAACCTAACCCAACCCAACCTCTCGGTTCCAATATTTGACAACATTCCTGGCGAGTTGGCCTCTACGTCTCCGTGGGAATTTTATATACCTCAATAACGTAATATAACCTAGCCTATCCAAATCTAACATCACGGGGTAATATTTGACGACATTCCTGGCTTATTGGCCTCATGGTTTCCGTGGGACCTTTATATTCATCAGTAACGTAATATAACCTAACCTAACCGAACCAAACATCTCGGCACTTATATTTGACAACATTCCTGGCGAGTTGGCCTCTACGTCTCCGTGCGAATTTTATATACATCAATAACGTAATATAACCTAACCTAACCCAACCTAACATCTCGGCCGTAATATCTGACATCATTCCTGGCGAGTTGGCCTCTACGTCTCCGTGGGGCCTTTATATACATAAATAACGTAATATAACCTAACCTAACACAACCCAGCCTCTCGGCACTAATATTTGACAACCTTCCTGGCGAGTTGGCCTCTACGTCTCCGTGGGACTTTTATATACATCAATTACGTAATATAACCTATCCTAACCCAAAATAACCTTTCGGCGCTATTATTTGACAACATTTCTGGCGCGTTGGCCTCTACCTTTCCGTGGGGCCTTTATATACATCAATAACATAATATAACCTAACCTAACCCAACCCAACCTCTCGGTTCCAATATTTGACAACATTCCTGGCGAGTTGGCCTCTACGTCTCCGTGGGAATTTTATATACATCAATAACGTAATATAACCTAGCCTAACCAAATCTAACATCAGGGGGTAATATCTGACGACATTCCTGGCTTATTGGCCTCATGGTTTCCGTGGGACCTTTATATACATCAGTAACGTAATATAACCTAACCTAACCGAACCAAACATCTCGGCACTAATATTTGACAACATTCCTGGCGAGTTGGCCTCTACGTCTCCGTGGGAATTTTATATACATCAATAACCTAATATAACCTAACCTAACCCAACCTAACATCTCGGCCGTAATAACTGACATCATTCCTGGCGAGTTGGCCTCTACGTCTCCGTGGGGCCTTTATATACATAAATAACGTAATATAACCTAACCTAACACAACCCATCCTCTCGGCACTAATATTTGACAACATTCCTGGCGAGTTGGCCTCTACGTCTCCGTGGGACTTTTAAATACATCAATAACGTAATATAACCTATCCTAACCCAACCTAACCTTTCGGCGCTATTATTTGACAACATTTCTGGCGAGTTGGCCTCTACCTTTCCGTGGGGCCTTTATATACATCAATAACGTAATATAACCGAACCTAACCCAAAGTAACGTCTCGGAGGTAATGTTTAACCACATTCCTGGCTTGTTGGCCTCTACGTTTCCGTGAGACCTTTATGTACATCAATAACGTAATATAACCTAACCTAACCCAACCTAACATCTCGGCGGTAATATTTGACAACATTCCTGTCGAGTTGGCTTCTACGTCTCCGTGGGGCCTTAATATACATCAAAAACGTAATATAACCTAACCTAACCCAACCTAACATCTGGGCGGTAATGTTTGACAACATTCCTGACGAGTTGCCATCTACGTCTCCGTGAGACCTTCATATCCATCAATAACGTAATATAACCTTATATAACACAACCCAACCTCTCGGCGCTATTATTTGACAACATTCCTGGCGAGATGGCCTCTACGTCTCCGTGGGGCTTTTATATACATCAATAGCGTAACATAACCTAACCTAACCCAACCTAAGATCTCGGCGCTATTGTTTGACAACATTCCTGTCGAGTTGGACTCTACGTCTCCGTGGGGCCTTCATATACACCAATAACGTAATATAACCTAACCTAACACAACCCAACCTCTCGGCACTAATATTTGACAACATTCCTGGCGAGTTGGCCTCTACGTCTCCGTGGGAATTTTATATACATCAATAACGTAATATAACCTAACCTAACCCAACCTAAAATCTCGGCGGTAATATATGACAACATTCCTGGCGAGTTGGCCTCTACGTCTCCGTGGGGCCTTTATATACATAAATAACGTAATATAACCTAACCTAACACAACCCAGCCTCTCGGCACTAATATTTGACAACATTCCTGGCGAGTTGGCCTCTACGTTTCCGTGGGGCTTTTATATACATTAATAACGTAATATAACCTAACCTAACCCAAAGTAACGTCTCGGAGGTAATGTTTAACCACATTCCTGGCTTGTTGGCCTCTACGTTTCCGTGAGACCTTTATGTACATCAATAACATAATATAACCTAACCTAACCCAACCTAACATCTCGGCGGTAATAGTTGACAACATGCCTGGCGAATTGGCCTCTACGTCTCCGTGAGACCTTCATATCCATCAATAACGTAATATAACCTAACCTAACCCAACCTAACTTTTCGGCGCTATTATTGGACAACATTCCTTGCGAGTTGGCCTCTACGTCTCCGTGGGGCCTTCATATACACCAATAACGTAATATAAGCTAACCTAACACAACCCAACCTCTCGGCACTAATATTTGACAACATTCCTGGCGAGTTTGCCTCTACGTTTCCGTGGGACTTTTATATACATCAATAGCGTAACATAACCTAACCTAACCCAACCTAACATCTCGGCGGTAATATTTGACAACATTCCTGACGAGTTGCCCTCTACGTCTCCGTGAGACCTTCATATCCATCAATAACGTAATATAACCTTATATAACCCAACCTAACCTCTCGGCGCTATTATTTGACAACATTCCTAGCGAGATGGCCTCTACGTCTCCGTGGGACTTTTATATACATCAATAACGTAATATAACCGAACCTAACCCAAAGTAACGTCTCGGAGGTAATGTTTAACCACATTCCTGTCGAGTTGGCCTCTACGTCCCCGAGGGACTTTTATATACATCAATAGCGTAATATAACTTAACCTAACACAACCTAACATCTCGGTACTAGTATTTGACAACATTCCTGGCGAGTTGGCCTCTACGTCTCCTTGGGAATTTTATATACATCAAAAACGTAATATAACCTAACCTAACCCAACCTAACATCTCGGCGGTAATATTTGACAACATTCCTGTCGAGTTGGCTTCTACGTCTCCGTGGGGCCTTCATATACATCAAAAACGTAATATAACCTAACCTAACCCAACCTAACTTTTGGCGCTCTTATTTGACAACATTCCTTGCGAGTTGGCCTCTACGTCTCCGTGGGGCCTTCATATACACCAATAACGTAATATAACCTAACCTAACACAACCCAACCTCTCGGCACTAATATTTGACAACATTCCTGGCGAGTTTGCCTCTACGTTTCCGTGGGACTTTTATATACATCAATAGCGTAACATAACCTAACCTAACCCAACCTAAGATCCGGCGCTATTGTTTGACAACATTCCTGTCGAGTTGGCCTCTACGTCCCCGAGGGACTTTTATATACATCAATAGCGTAATATAACTTAACCTAACACAACCTAACATCTCGGTACTAGTATTTGACAACATTCCTGGCGAGTTGGCCTCTACGTCTCCTTGGGAATTTTATATACATCAAAAACGTAATATAACCGAACCTAACCCAAAGTAACGTCTCGGAGGTAATGTTTAACCACATTCCTGGCTGGTTGGCCTCTACGTTTCCGTGAGACCTTTATATACATCAATAACATAATATAACCTAACCTAACCCAACCTAACATCTCGGCGGTAATAGTTGACAACATTCCTGGCGAATTGGCCTCTACGTCTCCGTGAGACCTTCATATCCATCAATAACGTAATATAACTTTATATAACCCAACCTAACCTCTCGGCGCTATTATTTGACAACATTCCTAGCGAGATGGCCTCTACGTCTCCGTGGGACTTTTATATACATCAATAACGTAATATAACCGAACCTAACCCAAAGTAACGTCTCGGAGGTAATGTTTAACCACATTCCTGTCGAGTTGGCCTCTACGTCCCCGAGGGACTTTTATATACATCAATAGCGTAATATAACTTAACCTAACACAACCTAACATCTCGGTACTAGTATTTGACAACATTCCTGGCGAGTTGGCCTCTACGTCTCCTTGGGAATTTTATATACATCAAAAACGTAATATAACCTAACCTAACCCAACCTAACATCTCGGCGGTAATATTTGACAACATTCCTGTCGAGTTGGCTTCTACGTCTCCGTGGGGCCTTCATATACATCAAAAACGTAATATAACCTAACCTAACCCAACCTAACTTTTGGCGCTCTTATTTGACAACATTCCTTGCGAGTTGGCCTCTACGTCTCCGTGGGGCCTTCATATACACCAATAACGTAATATAACCTAACCTAACACAACCCAACCTCTCGGCACTAATATTTGACAACATTCCTGGCGAGTTTGCCTCTACGTTTCCGTGGGACTTTTATATACATCAATAGCGTAACATAACCTAACCTAACCCAACCTAAGATCCGGCGCTATTGTTTGACAACATTCCTGTCGAGTTGGCCTCTACGTCCCCGAGGGACTTTTATATACATCAATAGCGTAATATAACTTAACCTAACACAACCTAACATCTCGGTACTAGTATTTGACAACATTCCTGGCGAGTTGGCCTCTACGTCTCCTTGGGAATTTTATATACATCAAAAACGTAATATAACCGAACCTAACCCAAAGTAACGTCTCGGAGGTAATGTTTAACCACATTCCTGGCTGGTTGGCCTCTACGTTTCCGTGAGACCTTTATATACATCAATAACATAATATAACCTAACCTAACCCAACCTAACATCTCGGCGGTAATAGTTGACAACATTCCTGGCGAATTGGCCTCTACGTCTCCGTGAGACCTTCATATCCATCAATAACGTAATATAACTTTATATAACCCAACCTAACCTCTCGGCGCTATTATTTGACAACAATCCTGGCGAGTTGGCCTCTACGTCTCCGTGGGGCCTTTATATACATCAATAGCGTAATATAACCTAACCTAACACAACCTAACATTTCGGAGCTATTATTTGACAACATTCCTGTCGAGTTGGCCTCTACGTCTCCGAGGGACTTTTATATACATCAGTAGCGTAATATAACTTAACCTAACACAACCTAACATCTCGGTACTAGTATTTGACAACATTCCTGGCGAGTTGGCCTCTACGTCTCCTTGGGTATTTTATATACATCAAAAACGTAATATAACCTAACCTAACCCAACCTAACATCTCGGCGGTAATATTTGACAACATTCCTGTCGCGTTGGCTTCTACGTCTCCGTGGGGCCTTAATATACATCTAAAACGTAATATAACCTAACCTAACCCAACCTAACATCTGGGCGGTAATGTTTGACAACATTCCTGACGAGTTGCCATCTACGTCTCCGTGAGACCTACATATCCATCAATAACGTAATATAACCTTATATAACACAACCCAACCTCTCGGCGCTATTATTTGACAACATTCCTGGCGAGATGGCCTCTACGTCTCCGTGGGGCTTTTATATACATCAATAGCGTAACATAACCTAACCTAACCCAACCTAAGATCTCGGCGCTATTGTTTGACAACATTCCTGTCGAGTTGGCCTCTACGTCTCCGTGGGGCCTTCATATACACCAATAACGTAATATAACCTAACCTAACACAACCCAACCTCTCGGCACTAATATTTGACAACATTCCTGGCGAGTTGGCCTCTACGTCTCCGTGGGAATTTTATATACATCAATAACGTAATATAACCTAACCTAACCCAACCTAAAATCTCGGCGGTAATATATGACAACATTCCTGGCGAGTTGGCCTCTACGTCTCCGTGGGGCCTTTATATACATAAATAACGTAATATAACCTAACCTAACACAACCCAGCCTCTCGGCACTAATATTTGACAACATTCCTGGCGAGTTGGCCTCTACGTTTCCGTGGGGCTTTTATATACATTAATAACGTAATATAACCTAACCTAACCCAAAGTAACGTCTCGGAGGTAATGTTTAACCACATTCCTGGCTTGTTGGCCTCTACGGTTCCGTGAGACCTTTATGTACATCAATAACATAATATAACCTAACCTAACCCAACCTAACATCTCGGCGGTAATAGTTGACAACATGCCTGGCGAATTGGCCTCTACGTCTCCGTGAGACCTTCATATCCATCAATAACGTAATATAACCTTATATAACCCAACCTAACATCTCGGCGCTATTATTTGACAACATTCCTGGCGAGATGGCCTCTACGTCTCCGTGGGACTTTTATATACATCAATAACGTAATATAACCTAACCTAACCCAACCTAACTTTTCGGCGCTATTATTGGACAACATTCCTTGCGAGTTGGCCTCTACGTCTCCGTGGGGCCTTCATATACACCAATAACGTAATATAAGCTAACCTAACACAACCCAACCTCTCGGCACTAATATTTGACAACATTCCTGGCGAGTTTGCCTCTACGTTTCCGTGGGACTTTTATATACATCAATAGCGTAACATAACCTAACCTAACCCAACCTAACATCTCGGCGGTAATATTTGACAACATTCCTGACGAGTTGCCCTCTACGTCTCCGTGAGACCTTCATATCCATCAATAACGTAATATAACCTTATATAACCCAACCTAACCTCTCGGCGCTATTATTTGACAACATTCCTAGCGAGATGGCCTCTACGTCTCCGTGGGACTTTTATATACATCAATAACGTAATATAACCGAACCTAACCCAAAGTAACGTCTCGGAGGTAATGTTTAACCACATTCCTGTCGAGTTGGCCTCTACGTCCCCGAGGGACTTTTATATACATCAATAGCGTAATATAACTTAACCTAACACAACCTAACATCTCGGTACTAGTATTTGACAACATTCCTGGCGAGTTGGCCTCTACGTCTCCTTGGGAATTTTATATACATCAAAAACGTAATATAACCTAACCTAACCCAACCTAACATCTCGGCGGTAATATTTGACAACATTCCTGTCGAGTTGGCTTCTACGTCTCCGTGGGGCCTTCATATACATCAAAAACGTAATATAACCTAACCTAACCCAACCTAACTTTTTGGCGCTCTTATTTGACAACATTCCTTGCGAGTTGGCCTCTACGTCTCCGTGGGGCCTTCATATACACCAATAACGTAATATAACCTAACCTAACACAACCCAACCTCTCGGCACTAATATTTGACAACATTCCTGGCGAGTTTGCCTCTACGTTTCCGTGGGACTTTTATATACATCAATAGCGTAACATAACCTAACCTAACCCAACCTAAGATCCGGCGCTATTGTTTGACAACATTCCTGTCGAGTTGGCCTCTACGTCCCCGAGGGACTTTTATATACATCAATAGCGTAATATAACTTAACCTAACACAACCTAACATCTCGGTACTAGTATTTGACAACATTCCTGGCGAGTTGGCCTCTACGTCTCCTTGGGAATTTTATATACATCAAAAACGTAATATAACCGAACCTAACCCAAAGTAACGTCTCGGAGGTAATGTTTAACCACATTCCTGGCTGGTTGGCCTCTACGTTTCCGTGAGACCTTTATATACATCAATAACATAATATAACCTAACCTAACCCAACCTAACATCTCGGCGGTAATAGTTGACAACATTCCTGGCGAATTGGCCTCTACGTCTCCGTGAGACCTTCATATCCATCAATAACGTAATATAACTTTATATAACCCAACCTAACCTCTCGGCGCTATTATTTGACAACAATCCTGGCGAGTTGGCCTCTACGTCTCCGTGGGGCCTTTATATACATCAATAGCGTAATATAACCTAACCTAACACAACCTAACATTTCGGAGCTATTATTTGACAACATTCCTGTCGAGTTGGCCTCTACGTCTCCGAGGGACTTTTATATACATCAGTAGCGTAATATAACTTAACCTAACACAACCTAACATCTCGGTACTAGTATTTGACAACATTCCTGGCGAGTTGGCCTCTACGTCTCCTTGGGTATTTTATATACATCAAAAACGTAATATAACCTAACCTAACCCAACCTAACATCTCGGCGGTAATATTTGACAACATTCCTGTCGAGTTGGCTTCTACGTCTCCGTGGGGCCTTAATATACATCAAAAACGTAATATAACCTAACCTAACCCAACCTAACATCTGGGCGGTAATGTTTGACAACATTCCTGACGAGTTGCCATCTACGTCTCCGTGAGACCTTCATATCCATCAATAACGTAATATAACCTTATATAACACAACCCAACCTCTCGGCGCTATTATTTGACAACATTCCTGGCGAGATGGCCTCTACGTCTCCGTGGGGCTTTTATATACATCAATAGCGTAACATAACCTAACCTAACCCAACCTAAGATCTCGGCGCTATTGTTTGACAACATTCCTGTCGAGTTGGCCTCTACGTCTCCGTGGGGCCTTCATATACACCAATAACGTAATATAACCTAACCTAACACAACCCAACCTCTCGGCACTAATATTTGACAACATTCCTGGCGAGTTGGCCTCTACGTCTCCGTGGGAATTTTATATACATCAATAACGTAATATAACCTAACCTAACCCAACCTAAAATCTCGGCGGTAATATCTGACAACATTCCTGGCGAGTTGGCCTCTACGTCTCCGTGGGGCCTTTATGTACATAAATAACGTAATATAACCTAACCTAACACAACCCAGCCTCTCGGCACTAATATTTGACAACATTCCTGGCGAGTTGGCTTCTACGTTTCCGTGGGGCTTTTATATACATTAATAACGTAATATAACCTAACCTAACCCAAAGTAACGTCTCGGAGGTAATGTTTAACCACATTCCTGGCTTGTTGGCCTCTACGTTTCCGTGAGACCTTTATATACATCAATAACATAATATAACCTAACCTGACCCAACCTAACATCTCGGCGGTAATAGTTGACAACATTCCTGTCGAGTTGGCTTCTACGTCTCCGTGGGGCCTTCATATACATCAAAAACGTAATATAACCTAACCTAACCCAACCTAACCTCTCGGCACTAATATTTGACAACATTCCTGGCGAGTTTGCCTCTACGTTTCCGTGGGACTTTTATATACATCAATAGCGTAACATAACCTAACCTAACCCAACCTAAGATCCGGCGCTATTGTTTGACAACATTCCTGTCGAGTTGGCCTCTACGTCCCCGAGGGACTTTTATATACATCAATAGCGTAATATAACTTAACCTAACACAACCTAACATCTCGGTACTAGTATTTGACAACATTCCTGGCGAGTTGGCCTCTACGTCTCCTTGGGAATTTTATATACATCAAAAACGTAATATAACCGAACCTAACCCAAAGTAACGTCTCGGAGGTAATGTTTAACCACATTCCTGGCTGGTTGGCCTCTACGTTTCCGTGAGACCTTTATATACATCAATAACATAATATAACCTAACCTAACCCAACCTAACATCTCGGCGGTAATAGTTGACAACATTCCTGGCGAGTTGGCCTCTACGTCTCCGTGGGGCCTTTATATACATCAATAGCGTAATATAACCTAACCTAACACAACCTAACATTTCGGAGCTATTATTTGACAACATTCCTGTCGAGTTGGCCTCTACGTCTCCGAGGGACTTTTATATACATCAGTAGCGTAATATAACTTAACCTAACACAACCTAACATCTCGGTACTAGTATTTGACAACATTCCTGGCGAGTTGGCCTCTACGTCTCCTTGGGTATTTTATATACATCAAAAACGTAATATAACGTAACCTAACCCAACCTAACATCTCGGCGGTAATATTTGACAACATTCCTGTCGAGTTGGCTTCTACGTCTCCGTGGGGCCTTAATATACATCAAAAACGTAATATAACCTAACCTAACCCAACCTAACTTTTCGGCGCTATTATTGGACAACATTCCTTGCGAGTTGGCCTCTACGTCTCCGTGGGGCCTTCATATACACCAATAACGTAATATAAGCTAACCTAACACAACCCAACCTCTCGGCACTAATATTTGACAACATTCCTGGCGAGTTTGCCTCTACGTTTCCGTGGGACTTTTATATACATCAATAGCGTAACATAACCTAACCTAACCCAACCTAACATCTCGGCGGTAATATTTGACAACATTCCTGACGAGTTGCCCTCTACGTCTCCGTGAGACCTTCATATCCATCAATAACGTAATATAACCTTATATAACCCAACCTAACCTCTCGGCGCTATTATATGACAACATTCCTAGCGAGATGGCCTCTACGTCTCCGTGGGACTTTTATATACATCAATAACGTAATATAACCGAACCTAACCCAAAGTAACGTCTCGGAGGTAATGTTTAACCACATTCCTGTCGAGTTGGCCTCTACGTCCCCGAGGGACTTTTATATACATCAATAGCGTAATATAACTTAACCTAACACAACCTAACATCTCGGTACTAGTATTTGACAACATTCCTGGCGAGTTGGCCTCTACGTCTCCTTGGGAATTTTATATACATCAAAAACGTAATATAACCTAACCTAACCCAACCTAACATCTCGGCGGTAATATTTGACAACATTCCTGTCGAGTTGGCTTCTACGTCTCCGTGGGGCCTTCATATACATCAAAAACGTAATATAACCTAACCTAACCCAACCTAACTTTTTGGCGCTCTTATTTGACAACATTCCTTGCGAGTTGGCCTCTACGTCTCCGTGGGGCCTTCATATACACCAATAACGTAATATAACCTAACCTAACACAACCCAACCTCTCGGCACTAATATTTGACAACATTCCTGGCGAGTTTGCCTCTACGTTTCCGTGGGACTTTTATATACATCAATAGCGTAACATAACCTAACCTGACCCAACCTAACATCTCGGCGGTAATAGTTGACAACATTCCTGTCGAGTTGGCTTCTACGTCTCCGTGGTGCCTTCATATACATCAAAAACGTAATATAACCTAACCTAACCCAACCTAACTTTTTGGCGCTCTTATTTGACAACATTCCTTGCGAGTTGGCCTCTACGTCTCCGTGGGGCCTTCATATACACCAATAACGTAATATAACCTAACCTAACACAACCCAACCTCTCGGCACTAATATTTGACAACATTCCTGGCGAGTTTGCCTCTACGTTTCCGTGGGACTTTTATATACATCAATAGCGTAACATAACCTAACCTAACCCAACCTAAGATCCGGCGCTATTGTTTGACAACATTCCTGTCGAGTGGGCCTCTACGTCCCCGAGGGACTTTTATATACATCAATAGCGTAATATAACTTAACCTAACACAACCTAACATCTCGGTACTAGTATTTGACAACATTCCTGGCGAGTTGGCCTCTACGTCTCCTTGGGAATTTTATATACATCAAAAACGTAATATAACCGAACCTAACCCAAAGTAACGTCTCGGAGGTAATGTTTAACCACATTCCTGGCTGGTTGGCCTCTACGTTTCCGTGAGACCTTTATATACATCAATAACATAATATAACCTAACCTAACCCAACCTAACATCTCGGCGGTAATAGTTGACAACATTCCTGGCGAATTGGCCTCTACGTCTCCGTGAGACCTTCATATCCATCAATAACGTAATATAACTTTATATAACCCAACCTAACCTCTCGGCGCTATTATTTGACAACAATCCTGGCGAGTTGGCCTCTACGTCTCCGTGGGGCCTTTATATACATCAATAGCGTAATATAACCTAACCTAACACAACCTAACATTTCGGAGCTATTATTTGACAACATTCCTGTCGAGTTGGCCTCTACGTCTCCGAGGGACTTTTATATACATCAGTAGCGTAATATAACTTAACCTAACACAACCTAACATCTCGGTACTAGTATTTGACAACATTCCTGGCGAGTTGGCCTCTACGTCTCCTTGGGTATTTTATATACATCAAAAACGTAATATAACCTAACCTAACCCAACCTAACATCTCGGCGGTAATATTTGACAACATTCCTGTCGAGTTGGCTTCTACGTCTCCGTGGGGCCTTAATATACATCAAAAACGTAATATAACCTAACCTAACCCAACCTAACATCTGGGCGGTAATGTTTGACAACATTCCTGACGAGTTGCCATCTACGTCTCCGTGAGACCTTCATATCCATCAATAACGTAATATAACCTTATATAACACAACCCAACCTCTCGGCGCTATTATTTGACAACATTCCTGGCGAGATGGCCTCTACGTCTCCGTGGGGCTTTTATATACATCAATAGCGTAACATAACCTAACCTAACCCAACCTAAGATCTCGGCGCTATTGTTTGACAACATTCCTCTCGAGTTGGCCTCTACGTCTCCGTGGGGCCTTCATATACACCAATAACGTAATATAACCTAACCTAACACAACCCAACCTCTCGGCACTAATATTTGACAACATTCCTGGCGAGTTGGCCTCTACGTCTCCGTGGGAATTTTATATACATCAATAACGTAATATAACCTAACCTAACCCAACCTAAAATCTCGGCGGTAATATCTGACAACATTCCTGGCGAGTTGGCCTCTACGTCTCCGTGGGGCCTTTATATACATAAATAACGTAATATAACCTAACCTAACACAACCCAGCCTCTCGGCACTAATATTTGACAACATTCCTGGCGAGTTGGCCTCTACGTTTCCGTGGGGCTTTTATATACATTAATAACGTAATATAACCTAACCTAACCCAAAGTAACGTCTCGGAGGTAATGTTTAACCACATTCCTGGCTTGTTGGCCTCTACGTTTCCGTGAGACCTTTATATACATCAATAACATAATATAACCTAACCTGACCCAACCTAACATCTCGGCGGTAATAGTTGACAACATTCCTGTCGAGTTGGCTTCTACGTCTCCGTGGGGCCTTCATATACATCAAAAACGTAATATAACCTAACCTAACCCAACCTAACTTTTTGGCGCTCTTATTTGACAACATTCCTTGCGAGTTGGCCTCTACGTCTCCGTGGGGCCTTCATATACACCAATAACGTAATATAACCTAACCTAACACAACCCAACCTCTCGGCACTAATATTTGACAACATTCCTGGCGAGTTTGCCTCTACGTTTCCGTGGGACTTTTATATACATCAATAGCGTAACATAACCTAACCTAACCCAACCTAAGATCCGGCGCTATTGTTTGACAACATTCCTGTCGAGTTGGCCTCTACGTCCCCGAGGGACTTTTATATACATCAATAGCGTAATATAACTTAACCTAACACAACCTAACATCTCGGTACTAGTATTTGACAACATTCCTGGCGAGTTGGCCTCTACGTCTCCTTGGGAATTTTATATACATCAAAAACGTAATATAACCGAACCTAACCCAAAGTAACGTCTCGGAGGTAATGTTTAACCACATTCCTGGCTGGTTGGCCTCTACGTTTCCGTGAGACCTTTATATACATCAATAACATAATATAACCTAACCTAACCCAACCTAACATCTCGGCGGTAATAGTTGACAACATTCCTGGCGAATTGGCCTCTACGTCTCCGTGAGACCTTCATATCCATCAATAACGTAATATAACTTTATATAACCCAACCTAACCTCTCGGCGCTATTATTTGACAACAATCCTGGCGAGTTGGCCTCTACGTCTCCGTGGGGCCTTTATATACATCAATAGCGTAATATAACCTAACCTAACACAACCTAACATTTCGGAGCTATTATTTGACAACATTCCTGTCGAGTTGGCCTCTACGTCTCCGAGGGACTTTTATATACATCAGTAGCGTAATATAACTTAACCTAACACAACCTAACATCTCGGCACTAGTATTTGACAACATTCCTGGCGAGTTGGCCTCTACGTCTCCTTGGGTATTTTATATACATCAAAAACGTAATATAACCTAACCTAACCCAACCTAACATCTCGGCGGTAATATTTGACAACATTCCTGTCGAGTTGGCTTCTACGTCTCCGTGGGGCCTTAATATACATCAAAAACGTAATA
This sequence comes from Xylocopa violacea, assembly GCA_963969225.1. Lineage (NCBI taxonomy): Eukaryota > Metazoa > Arthropoda > Insecta > Hymenoptera > Apidae > Xylocopa > Xylocopa violacea. Next base: position 1,441,682 of record CAXAJV010000918.1, read on the forward strand.
TAACCTAACCTAACCCAACCTAACTTTTCGGCGCTATTATTGGACAACATTCCTTGCGAGTTGGCCTCTACGTCTCCGTGGGGCCTTCATATACACCAATAACGTAATATAAGCTAACCTAACACAACCCAACCTCTCGGCACTAATATTTGACAACATTCCTGGCGAGTTTGCCTCTACGTTTCCGTGGGACTTTTATATACATCAATAGCGTAACATAACCTAACCTAACCCAACCTAACATCTCGGCGGTAATATTTGACAACATTCCTGACGAGTTGCCCTCTACGTCTCCGTGAGACCTTCATATCCATCAATAACGTAATATAACCTTATATAACCCAACCTAACCTCTCGGCGCTATTATTTGACAACATTCCTAGCGAGATGGCCTCTACGTCTCCGTGGGACATTTATATACATCAATAACGTAATATAACCGAACCTAATCCAAAGTAACGTCTCGGAGGTAATGTTTAACCACATTCCTGTCGAGTTGGCCTCTACGTCCCCGAGGTACTTTTATATACATCAATAGCGTAATATAACTTAACCTAACACAACCTAACATCTCGGTACTAGTATTTGACAACATTCCTGGCGAGTTGGCCTCTACGTCTCCTTGGGAATTTTATATACATCAAAAACGTAATATAACCTAACCTAACCCAACCTAACATCTCGGCGGTAATATTTGACAACATTCCTGTCGAGTTGGCTTCTACGTCTCCGTGGGGCCTTCATATACATCAAAAACGTAATATAACCTAACCTAACCCAACCTAACTTTTTGGCGCTCTTATTTGACAACATTCCTTGCGAGTTGGCCTCTACGTCTCCGTGGGGCCTTCATATACACCAATAACGTAATATAACCTAACCTAACACAACCCAACCTCTCGGCACTAATATTTGACAACATTCCTGGCGAGTTTGCCTCTACGTTTCCGTGGGACTTTTATATACATCAATAGCGTAACATAACCTAACCTAACCCAACCTAAGATCCGGCGCTATTGTTTGACAACATTCCTGTCGAGTTGGCCTCTACGTCCCCGAGGGACTTTTATATACATCAATAGCGTAATATAACTTAACCTAACACAACCTAACATCTCGGTACTAGTATTTGACAACATTCCTGGCGAGTTGGCCTCTACGTCTCCTTGGGAATTTTATATACATCAAAAACGTAATATAACCGAACCTAACCCAAAGTAACGTCTCGGAGGTAATGTTTAACCACATTCCTGGCTGGTTGGCCTCTACGTTTCCGTGAGACCTTTATATACATCAATAACATAATATAACCTAACCTAACCCAACCTAACATCTCGGCGGTAATAGTTGACAACATTCCTGGCGAATTGGCCTCTACGTCTCCGTGAGACCTTCATATCCATCAATAACGTAATATAACTTTATATAACCCAACCTAACCTCTCGGCGCTATTATTTGACAACAATCCTGGCGAGTTGGCCTCTACGTCTCCGTGGGGCCTTTATATACATCAATAGCGTAATATAACCTAACCTAACACAACCTAACATTTCGGAGCTATTATTTGACAACATTCCTGTCGAGTTGGCCTCTACGTCTCCGAGGGACTTTTATATACATCAGTAGCGTAATATAACTTAACCTAACACAACCTAACATCTCGGTACTAGTATTTGACAACATTCCTGGCGAGTTGGCCTCTACGTCTCCTTGGGTATTTTATATACATCAAAAACGTAATATAACCTAACCTAACCCAACCTAACATCTCGGCGGTAATATTTGACAACATTCCTGTCGAGTTGGCTTCTACGTCTCCGTGGGGCCTTAATGTACATCAAAAACGTAATATAACCTAACCTAACCCAACCTAACATCTGGGCGGTAATGCTTGACAACATTCCTGACGAGTTGCCATCTACGTCTCCGTGAGACCTTCATATCCATCAATAACGTAATATAACCTTATATAACACAACCCAACCTCTCGGCGCTATTATTTGACAACATTCCTGGCGAGATGGCCTCTACGTCTCCGTGGGGCTTTTATATACATCAATAGCGTAACATAACCTAACCTAACCCAACCTAAGATCTCGGCGCTATTGTTTGACAACATTCCTGTCGAGTTGGCCTCTACGTCTCCGTGGGGCCTTCATATACACCAATAACGTAATATAACCTAACCTAACACAACCCAACCTCTCGGCACTAATATTTGACAACATTCCTGGCGAGTTGGCCTCTACGTCTCCTTGGGAATTTTATATACATCAAAAACGTAACATAACCTAACCTAACCCAACCTAACATCTCGGCGGTAATATATGACAACATTCCTGTCGAGTTGGCTTCTACGTCTCCGTGGGGCCTTCATATACATCAAAAACGTAATATAACCTAACCTAACCCAACTTAACATCTGGGCGGTAATGGTTGACAACATTCCTGACGAGTTGCCCTCTACGTCTCCGTGAGACCTTCATATCCATCAATAACGTAATATAACCTTATATAACCCAACCTAATCCCTCGGCGCTATTATTTGACAACATTCCTAGCGAGATGGCCTCTACGTCTCCGTGGGACTTTTATATACATCAATAACGTAATATAACCTAACCTAACCCAACCTAACTTTTTGGCGCTTTTATTTGACAACATTCCTTGCGAGTTGGCCTCTACGTCTCCGTGGGGCCTTCATATACACCAATAACGTAATATAACCTAACCTAACACAACCCAACCTCTCGGCACTAATATTTGACAACATTCCTGGCAAATTGGCTTCTACGTCTCCGTGAGACCTTCATATCCATCAATAACGTAATATAACCTTATATAACCCAAGCTAACCTCTCGGCGCTATTATTTGACAACATTCCTAGCGAGATGGCCTCTACGTCTCCGTGGGACTTTTATATACATCAATAACGTAATATAACCTAACCTAACCCAACCTAACTTTTTGGCGCTATTATTTGACAACATTCCTTGCGAGTTGGCCTCTACGTCTCCGTGGGGCCTTCATATACACCAATAACGTAATATAACCTAACCTAACACAACCCAACCTCTCGGCACTAATATTTGACAACATTCCTGGCAAATTGGCCTCTACGTCTCCGTGAGACCTTCATATCCATCAATAACGTAATATAACCTTATATAACACAACCTAACCTCTCGGCGCTATCATTTGACAACATTCCTGGCGAGTTGGCCTCTACGTCTCCGTGGGGCCTTTATATACATCAATAGCGTAATATAACCTAACCTAACACAACCTAACATTTCGGAGCTAGTATTTGACAACATTCCTGTCGAGTTGGCCTCTACGTCTCCGAGGGACTTTTATATACATCAATAGCGTAATATAACTTAACCTATCACAACCTAACATCTCGGTACTAGTGTTTGACAACATTCCTGGCGAGTTGGCCTCTACGTCTCCTTGGGAATTTTATATACATCAAAAACGTAATACAACCTAACCTAACCCAACCTAACATCTCGGCGGTAATAGTTGACAACATTCCTGGCGAGTTGGCCTCTACGTATCCGTCGGACTTTTATATACATCAATAACGTAATATAACCTAACCTAACCCAACCTAACCTTTCGGCGCTATTATTTGACAACATTCCTGTCGAGTTGGCCTCTACGTCTCCGAGGGACTTTTATATACATCAATAGCGTAATATAACTTAACCTAACACAACCTAACACCTCGGTACTAGTATTTGACAACATTCCTGGCGAGTTGGCCTCTACGTCTCCTTGGGAATTTTATATACATCAAAAACGTAATATAACCTAACCTAACCCAACCTAACATCTCGGCGGTAATATTTGACAACATTCCTGTTGAGTTGGCTTCTACGTCTCCGTGGGGCCTTTATATACATCAAAAACGTAATATAACCTAACCTAACCCAACCTAACATCTGGGCGGTAATGTTTGACAACATTCCTGGCGAGTTGGCCTCTACGTCTCCGTGGGGCCTTTATATACATAAATAACGTAATATAACCTAACCTAACACAACCCAGCCTCTCGGCACTAATATTTGACAACATTCCTGGCGAGTTGGCTTCTACGTTTCCGTGGGGCTTTTATATACATCAATAACGTAATATAACCGAACCTAACCCAAAGTAACGTCTCGGAGGTAATGTTTAACCACATTCCTGGCTTGTTGGCCTCTACGTTTCCGTGAGACCTTTATATACATCAATAACATAATATAACCTAACCTAACCCAACCTAACATCTCGGCGGTAATAGTTGACAACATTCCTGGCGAATTGGCCTCTACGTCTCCGTGAGACCTTCATATCCATCAATAACGTAATATAACCTTATATAACCCAACCTAACCTCTCGCCGCTATTATTTGACAACATTCCTGGCGAGTTGGCCTCTACGTCTCCGTGGGGCCTTTATATACATCAATAGCGTAATATAACCTAACCTAACACAACCTAACCATTCGGCGCTATTATTTGACAACATTCCTGTCGAGTTGGCCTCTACGTCTCCGAGGGACTTTTATATACATCAATAGCGTAATATAACTTAACCTATCACAACCTAACATCTCGGTACTAGTATTTGACAACATTCCTGGCGAGTTGGCCTCTACGTCGCCTTGGGAATTTTATATACATCAAAAACGTAATATAACCTAACCTAACCCAACCTAACATCTCGGCGGTAATAGTTGACAACATTCCTGGCGAGTTGGCCTCTACGTCTTCGTGGGGCCTTCATATACATCAATAACGTAATATAACCAAACCTAACCCAACATATCATCTCGACGGTAATATTTGAAAACATTCCTAACGAGTTGGCCTCTACGTCTCCGAGGGACCATTATATACATCAATAACGTAATATAACCTAACCTAACCCAACCTAACATCTCGGCGGTAATAGTTGACAACATTCCTGGCGAGTTGGCCTCTACGTCTTCGTGGGGCCTTCATATACATCAATAACGTAATATAACCAAACCTAACCCAACATATCATCTCGACGGTAATATTTGAAAACATTCCTAACGAGTTGGCCTCTACGTCTCCGAGGGACCATTATATACATCAATAACGTAATATAACCTAACCTAACCCAACCTAACATCTCGGCGGTAATAGTTGACAACATTCTTGGCGAGTTGGCCTCTACGTATCCGTGGGACTTTTATATACATCAATAACGTAATATAACCTAACCTAACCCAACCTAACCTTTCGGCGCTATTATTTGACAACATTCCTGTCGAGTTGGCCTCTACGTCTCCGAGGGACTTTTATATACATCAATAGCGTAATATAACTTAACCTAACACAACCTAACATCTCGGTACTAGTATTTGACAACATTCCTGGCGAGTTGGCCTCTACGTCTCCTTGGGAATTTTATATACATCAAAAACGTAATACAACCTAACCTAACCCAACCTAACATCTCGGCGGTAATAGTTGACAACATTCCTGGCGAGTTGGCCTCTACGTATCCGTCGGACTTTTATATACATCAATAACGTAATATAACCTAACCTAACCCAACCTAACCTTTCGGCGCTATTATTTGACAACATTCCTGTCGAGTTGGCCTCTACGTCTCCGAGGGACTTTTATATACATCAATAGCGTAATATAACTTAACCTAACACAACCTAACACCTCGGTACTAGTATTTGACAACATTCCTGGCGAGTTGGCCTCTACGTCTCCTTGGGAATTTTATATACATCAAAAACGTAATATAACCTAACCTAACCCAACCTAACATCTCGGCGGTAATATTTGACAACATTCCTGTTGAGTTGGCTTCTACGTCTCCGTGGGGCCTTTATATACATCAAAAACGTAATATAACCTAACCTAACCCAACCTAACATCTGGGCGGTAATGTTTGACAACATTCCTGGCGAGTTGGCCTCTACGTCTCCGTGGGGCCTTTATATACATAAATAACGTAATATAACCTAACCTAACACAACCCAGCCTCTCGGCACTAATATTTGACAACATTCCTGGCGAGTTGGCTTCTACGTTTCCGTGGGGCTTTTATATACATCAATAACGTAATATAACCGAACCTAACCCAAAGTAACGTCTCGGAGGTAATGTTTAACCACATTCCTGGCTTGTTGGCCTCTACGTTTCCGTGAGACCTTTATATACATCAATAACATAATATAACCTAACCTAACCCAACCTAACATCTCGGCGGTAATAGTTGACAACATTCCTGGCGAATTGGCCTCTACGTCTCCGTGAGACCTTCATATCCATCAATAACGTAATATAACCTTATATAACCCAACCTAACCTCTCGCCGCTATTATTTGACAACATTCCTGGCGAGTTGGCCTCTACGTCTCCGTGGGGCCTTTATATACATCAATAGCGTAATATAACCTAACCTAACACAACCTAACCATTCGGCGCTATTATTTGACAACATTCCTGTCGAGTTGGCCTCTACGTCTCCGAGGGACTTTTATATACATCAATAGCGTAATATAACTTAACCTATCACAACCTAACATCTCGGTACTAGTATTTGACAACATTCCTGGCGAGTTGGCCTCTACGTCGCCTTGGGAATTTTATATACATCAAAAACGTAATATAACCTAACCTAACCCAACCTAACATCTCGGCGGTAATAGTTGACAACATTCCTGGCGAGTTGGCCTCTACGTCTTCGTGGGGCCTTCATATACATCAATAACGTAATATAACCAAACCTAACCCAACATATCATCTCGACGGTAATATTTGAAAACATTCCTAACGAGTTGGCCTCTACGTCTCCGAGGGACCATTATATACATCAATAACGTAATATAACCTAACCTAACCCAACCTAACATCTCGGCGGTAATAGTTGACAACATTCTTGGCGAGTTGGCCTCTACGTATCCGTGGGACTTTTATATACATCAATAACGTAATATAACCTAACCTAACCCAACCTAACCTTTCGGCGCTATTATTTGACAACATTCCTGTCGAGTTGGCCTCTACGTCTCCGAGGGACTTTTATATACATCAATAGCGTAATATAACTTAACCTAACACAACCTAACATCTCGGTACTAGTATTTGACAACATTCCTGGCGAGTTGGCCTCTACGTCTCCTTGGGAATTTTATATACATCAAAAACGTAACATAACCTAACCTAACCCAACCTAACATCTCGGCGGTAATATTTGACAACATTCCTGTCGAGTTGGCTTCTACGTCTCCGTGGGGCCTTCATATACATCAAAAACGTAATATAACCTAACCTAACCCAACTTAACATCTGGGCGGTAATGGTTGACAACATTCCTGACGAGTTGCCCTCTACGTCTCCGTGAGACCTTCATATCCATCAATAACGTATTATAACCTTATATAACCCAACCTAATCTCTCGGCGCTATTATTTGACAACATTCCTAGCGAGATGGCCTCTACGTCTCCGTGGGACTTTTATATACATCAATAACGTAATATAACCTAACCTAACCCAACCTAACTTTTTGGCGCTTTTATTTGACAACATTCCTTGCGAGTTGGCCTCTACGTCTCCGTGGGGCCTTCATATACACCAATAACGTAATATAACCTAACCTAACACAACCCAACCTCTCGGCACTAATATTTGACAACATTCCTGGCAAATTGGCCTCTACGTCTCCGTGAGACCTTCATATCCATCAATAACGTAATATAACCTTATATAACCCAAGCTAACCTCTCGGCGCTATTATTTGACAACATTCCTAGCGAGATGGCCTCTACGTCTCCGTGGGACTTTTAGATACATCAATAACGTAATATAACCTAACCTAACCCAACCTAACTTTTTGGCGCTATTATTTGACAACATTCCTTGCGAGTTGGCCTCTACGTCTCCGTGGGGCCTTCATATACACCAATAACGTAATATAACCTAACCTAACACAACCCAACCTCTCGGCACTAATATTTGACAACATTCCTGGCAAATTGGCCTCTACGTCTCCGTGAGACCTTCATATCCATCAATAACGTAATATAACCTTATATAACCCAACCTAACCTCTCGGCGCTATTATTTGACAACATTCCTGGCGAGTTGGCCTCTACGTCTCCGTGGGGCCTTTATATACATCAATAGCGTAATATAACCTAACCTAACACAACCTAACATTTCGGAGCTATTATTTGACAACATTCCTGTCGAGTTGGCCTCTACGTCTCCGAGGGACTTTTATATACATCAATAGCGTAATATAACTTAACCTATCACAACCTAACATCTCGGTACTAGTGTTTGACAACATTCCTGGCGAGTTGGCCTCTACGTCTCCTTGGGAATTTTATATACATCAAAAACGTAATACAACCTAACCTAACCCAACCTAACATCTCGGCGGTAATAGTTGACAACATTCCTGGCGAGTTGGCCTCTACGTATCCGTGGGACTTTTATATTCATCAATAACGTAATATAACCTAACCTAACCCAACCTAACCTTTCGGCGCTATTATTTGACAACATTCCTGTCGAGTTGGCCTCTACGTCTCCGAGGGACTTTTATATACATCAATAGCGTAATATAACTTAACCTAACACAACCTAACATCTCGGTACTAGTATTTGATAACATTCCTGGCGAGTTGGCCTCTACGTCTCCGTGGGGCCTTTATATACATCAATAGCGTAATATAACCTAACCTAACACAACCTAACCATTCGGCGCTATTATTTGACAACATTCCTGTCGAGTTGGCCTCTACGTCTCCGAGGGACTTTTATATACATCAATAGCGTAATATAACTTAACCTATCACAACCTAACATCTCGGTACTAGTATTTGACAACATTCCTGGCGAGTTGGCCTCTACGTCGCCTTGGGAATTTTATATACATCAAAAACGTAATATAACCTAACCTAACCCAACCTAACATCTCGGCGGTAATAGTTGACAACATTCCTGGCGAGTTGGCCTCTACGTCTTCGTGGGGCCTTCATATACATCAATAACGTAATATAACCAAACCTAACCCAACATATCATCTCGACGGTAATATTTGAAAACATTCCTAACGAGTTGGCCTCTACGTCTCCGAGGGACCATTATATACATCAATAACGTAATATAACCTAACCTAACCCAACCTAACATCTCGGCGGTAATAGTTGACAACATTCCTGGCGAGTTGGCCTCTACGTATCCGTGGGACTTTTATATACATCAATAACGTAATATAACCTAACCTAACCCAACCTAACCTTTCGGCGCTATTATTTGACAACATTCCTGTCGAGTTGGCCTCTACGTCTCCGAGGGACTTTTATATACATCAATAGCGTAATATAACTTAACCTAACACAACCTAACATCTCGGTACTAGTATTTGACAACATTCCTGGCGAGTTGGCCTCTACGTCTCCTTGGGAATTTTATATACATCAAAAACGTAACATAACCTAACCTAACCCAACCTAACATCTCGGCGGTAATATTTGACAACATTCCTGTCGAGTTGGCTTCTACGTCTCCGTGGGGCCTTCATATACATCAAAAACGTAATATAACCTAACCTAACCCAACTTAACATCTGGGCGGTAATGGTTGACAACATTCCTGACGAGTTGCCCTCTACGTCTCTGTGAGACCTTCATATCCATCAATAACGTATTATAACCTTATATAACCCAACCTAATCTCTCGGCGCTATTATTTGACAACATTCCTAGCGAGATGGCCTCTACGTCTCCGTGGGACTTTTATATACATCAATAACGTAATATAACCTAACCTAACCCAACCTAACTTTTTGGCGCTTTTATTTGACAACATTCCTTGCGAGTTGGCCTCTACGTCTCCGTGGGGCCTTCATATACACCAATAACGTAATATAACCTAACCTAACACAACCCAACCTCTCGGCACTAATATTTGACAACATTCCTGGCAAATTGGCCTCTACGTCTCCGTGAGACCTTCATATCCATCAATAACGTAATATAACCTTATATAACCCAAGCTAACCTCTCGGCGCTATTATTTGACAACATTCCTAGCGAGATGGCCTCTACGTCTCCGTGGGACTTTTAGATACATCAATAACGTAATATAACCTAACCTAACCCAACCTAACTTTTTGGCGCTATTATTTGACAACATTCCTTGCGAGTTGGCCTCTACGTCTCCGTGGGGCCTTCATATACACCAATAACGTAATATAACCTAACCTAACACAACCCAACCTCTCGGCACTAATATTTGACAACATTCCTGGCAAATTGGCCTCTACGTCTCCGTGAGACCTTCATATCCATCAATAACGTAATATAACCTTATATAACCCAACCTAACCTCTCGGCGCTATTATTTGACAACATTCCTGGCGAGTTGGCCTCTACGTCTCCGTGGGGCCTTTATATACATCAATAGCGTAATATAACCTAACCTAACACAACCTAACATTTCGGAGCTATTATTTGACAACATTCCTGTCGAGTTGGCCTCTACGTCTCCGAGGGACTTTTATATACATCAATAGCGTAATATAACTTAACCTATCACAACCTAACATCTCGGTACTAGTGTTTGACAACATTCCTGGCGAGTTGGCCTCTACGTCTCCTTGGGAATTTTATATACATCAAAAACGTAATACAACCTAACCTAACCCAACCTAACATCTCGGCGGTAATAGTTGACAACATTCCTGGCGAGTTGGCCTCTACGTATCCGTGGGACTTTTATATTCATCAATAACGTAATATAACCTAACCTAACCCAACCTAACCTTTCGGCGCTATTATTTGACAACATTCCTGTCGAGTTGGCCTCTACGTCTCCGAGGGACTTTTATATACATCAATAGCGTAATATAACTTAACCTAACACAACCTAACATCTCGGTACTAGTATTTGATAACATTCCTGGCGAGTTGGCCTCTACGTCTCCGTGGGGCCTTTATATACATCAATAGCGTAATATAACCTAACCTAACACAACCTAACCATTCGGCGCTATTATTTGACAACATTCCTGTCGAGTTGGCCTCTACGTCTCCGAGGGACTTTTATATACATCAATAGCGTAATATAACTTAACCTATCACAACCTAACATCTCGGTACTAGTATTTGACAACATTCCTGGCGAGTTGGCCTCTACGTCGCCTTGGGAATTTTATATACATCAAAAACGTAATATAACCTAACCTAACCCAACCTAACATCTCGGCGGTAATAGTTGACAACATTCCTGGCGAGTTGGCCTCTACGTCTTCGTGGGGCCTTCATATACATCAATAACGTAATATAACCAAACCTAACCCAACATATCATCTCGACGGTAATATTTGAAAACATTCCTAACGAGTTGGCCTCTACGTCTCCGAGGGACCATTATATACATCAATAACGTAATATAACCTAACCTAACCCAACCTAACATCTCGGCGGTAATAGTTGACAACATTCTTGGCGAGTTGGCCTCTACGTATCCGTGGGACTTTTATATACATCAATAACGTAATATAACCTAACCTAACCCAACCTAACCTTTCGGCGCTATTATTTGACAACATTCCTGTCGAGTTGGCCTCTACGTCTCCGAGGGACTTTTATATACATCAATAGCGTAATATAACTTAACCTAACACAACCTAACATCTCGGTACTAGTATTTGACAACATTCCTGGCGAGTTGGCCTCTACGTCTCCTTGGGAATTTTATATACATCAAAAACGTAACATAACCTAACCTAACCCAACCTAACATCTCGGCGGTAATATTTGACAACATTCCTGTCGAGTTGGCTTCTACGTCTCCGTGGGGCCTTCATATACATCAAAAACGTAATATAACCTAACCTAACCCAACTTAACATCTGGGCGGTAATGGTTGACAACATTCCTGACGAGTTGCCCTCTACGTCTCCGTGAGACCTTCATATCCATCAATAACGTATTATAACCTTATATAACCCAACCTAATCTCTCGGCGCTATTATTTGACAACATTCCTAGCGAGATGGCCTCTACGTCTCCGTGGGACTTTTATATACATCAATAACGTAATATAACCTAACCTAACCCAACCTAACTTTTTGGCGCTTTTATTTGACAACATTCCTTGCGAGTTGGCCTCTACGTCTCCGTGGGGCCTTCATATACACCAATAACGTAATATAACCTAACCTAACACAACCCAACCTCTCGGCACTAATATTTGACAACATTCCTGGCAAATTGGCCTCTACGTCTCCGTGAGACCTTCATATCCATCAATAACGTAATATAACCTTATATAACCCAAGCTAACCTCTCGGCGCTATTATTTGACAACATTCCTAGCGAGATGGCCTCTACGTCTCCGTGGGACTTTTAGATACATCAATAACGTAATATAACCTAACCTAACCCAACCTAACTTTTTGGCGCTATTATTTGACAACATTCCTTGCGAGTTGGCCTCTACGTCTCCGTGGGGCCTTCATATACACCAATAACGTAATATAACCTAACCTAACACAACCCAACCTCTCGGCACTAATATTTGACAACATTCCTGGCAAATTGGCCTCTACGTCTCCGTGAGACCTTCATATCCATCAATAACGTAATATAACCTTATATAACCCAACCTAACCTCTCGGCGCTATTATTTGACAACATTCCTGGCGAGTTGGCCTCTACGTCTCCGTGGGGCCTTTATATACATCAATAGCGTAATATAACCTAACCTAACACAACCTAACATTTCGGAGCTATTATTTGACAACATTCCTGTCGAGTTGGCCTCTACGTCTCCGAGGGACTTTTATATACATCAATAGCGTAATATAACTTAACCTATCACAACCTAACATCTCGGTACTAGTGTTTGACAACATTCCTGGCGAGTTGGCCTCTACGTCTCCTTGGGAATTTTATATACATCAAAAACGTAATACAACCTAACCTAACCCACCCTAACATCTCGGCGGTAATAGTTGACAACATTCCTGGCGAGTTGGCCTCTACGTATCCGTGGGACTTTTATATTCATCAATAACGTAATATAACCTAACCTAACCCAACCTAACCTTTCGGCGCTATTATTTGACAACATTCCTGTCGAGTTGGCCTCTACGTCTCCGAGGGACTTTTATATACATCAATAGCGTAATATAACTTAACCTAACACAACCTAACATCTCGGTACTAGTATTTGATAACATTCCTGGCGAGTTGGCCTCTACGTCTCCTTGGGAATTTTATATACATCAAAAACGTAATATAACCTAACCTAACCCAACCTAACATCTCGGCGGTAATATTTGACAACATTCCTGTCGAGTTGGCTTCTACGTCTCCGTGGGGCCTTTATATACATCAAAAACGTAATATAACCTAACCTAACCCAACCTAACATCTGGGCGGTAATGTTTGACAACATTCCTGGCGAGTTGGCCTCTACGTCTCCGTGGGGCCTTTATATACATAAATAACGTAATATAACCTAACCTAACACAACCCAGCCTCTCGGCACTAATATTTGACAACATTCCTGGCGAGTTGGCTTCTACGTTTCCGTGGGGCTTTTATATACATCAATAACGTAATATAACCGAACCTAACCCAAAGTAACGTCTCGGAGGTAATGTTTAACCACATTCCTGGCTTGTTGGCCTCTACGTTTCCGTGAGACCTTTATATACATCAATAACATAATATAACCTAACCTAACCCAACCTAACATCTCGGCGGTAATAGTTGACAACATTCCTGTCGAGTTGGCTTCTACGTCTCCGTGGGGCCTTCATATACATCAAAAACGTAATATAACCTAACCTAACCCAACCTAACTTTTTGGCGCTCTTATTTGACAACATTCCTTGCGAGTTGGCCTCTACGTCTCCGTGGGGCCTTCATATACACCAATAACGTAATATAACCTAACCTAACACAACCCAACCTCTCGGCACTAATATTTGACAACATTCCTGGCGAGTTTGCCTCCACGTTTCCGTGGGACTTTTATATACATCAATAGCGTAACATAACCTAACCTAACCCAACCTAAGATCTCGGCGCTATTGTTTGACAACATTCCTGTCGAGTTGGCCTCTACGTCTCCGTGGGGCCTTCATATACACCAATAACGTAATATAACCTAACCTAACACAACCCAACCTCTCGGCACTAATATTTGACAACATTCCTGTCGAGTTGGCCTCTACGTCTCCGTGGGAATTTTATATACATCAATAACGTAATATAACCTAACCTAACCCAACCTAAAATCTCGGCGGTAATATCTGACAACATTCCTGGCGAGTTGGCCTCTACGTCTCCGTGGGGCCTTTATATACATAAATAACGTAATATAACCTAACCTAACACAACCCAGCCTCTCGGCACTAATATTTGACAACATTCCTGGCGAGTTGGCCTCTACGTTTCCGTGGGGCTTTTATATACATTAATAACGTAATATAACCTAACCTAACCCAAAGTAACGTCTCGGAGGTAATGTTTAACCACATTCCTGGCTTGTTGGCCTCTACGTTTCCGTGAGACCTTTATATACATCAATAACATAATATAACCTAACCTGACCCAACCTAACATCTCGGCGGTAATAGTTGACAACATTCCTGGCGAATTGGCCTCTTCGTCTCCGTGAGACCTTCATATCCATCAATAACGTAATATAACCTTATATAACCCAACCTAACCTCTCGCCGCTATTATTTGACAACATTCCTGGCGAGTTGGCCTCTACGTCTCCGTGGGGCCTTTATATACATAAATAACGTAATATAACCTAACCTAACCCAACCCAACCTCTCGGTTCCAATATTTGACAACATTCCTGGCGAGTTGGCCTCTACGTCCCCGTGGGAATTTTATATGCATCAATAACGTAATATAACCTAGCCTAACCAAATCTAACATCACGGGGTAATATTTGACGACATTCCTGGCTTATTGGCCTCATGGTTTCCGTGGGACCTTTATATACATCAGTAACGTAATATAACCTAACCTAACCGAACCAAACATCTCGGTACTAGTATTTGACAACATTCCTGGCGAGTTGGCCTCTACGTCTCCTTGGGAATTTTATATACATCAAAAACGTAACATAACCTAACCTAACCCAACCTAACATCTCGGCGGTAATATTTGACAACATTCCTGTCGAGTTGGCTTCTACGTCTCCGTGGGGCCTTCATATACATCAAAAACGTAATATAACCTAACCTAACCCAACTTAACATCTGGGCGGTAATGGTTGACAACATTCCTGACGAGTTGCCCTCTACGTCTCCGTGAGACCTTCATATCCATCAATAACGTAATATAACCTTATATAACCCAACCTAATCTCTCGGCGCTATTATTTGACAACATTCCTAGCGAGATGGCCTCTACGTCTCCGTGGGACTTTTATATACATCAATAACGGAATATAACCTAACCTAACCCAACCCAACCTCTCGGCACTAATATTTGACAACATTCCTGGCAAATTGGCCTCTACGTCTCCGTGAGACCTTCATATCCATCAATAACGTAATATAACCTTATATAACCCAAGCTAACCTCTCGGCGCTATTATTTGACAACATTCCTGTCGAGTTGGCTTCTACGTCTCCGTGGGGCCTTTATATACATCAATAGCGTAATATAACCTAACCTAACACAACCTAACCATTCGGCGCTATTATTTGACAACTTTCCTGTCGAGTTGGCCTCTACGTCTCCGAGGGACTTTTATATACATCAATAGCGTAATATAACTTAACCTATCACAACCTAACATCTCGGTACTAGTATTTGACAACATTCCTGGCGAGTTGGCCTCTACGTCGCCTTGGGAATTTTATATACATCAAAAACGTAATATAACCTAACCTAACCCAACCTAACATCTCGGCGGTAATAGTTGACAACATTCCTGGCGAGTTGGCCTCTACGTCTTCGTGGGGCCTTCATATACATCAATAACGTAATATAACCAAACCTAACCCAACATATCATCTCGACGGTAATATTTGAAAACATTCCTAACGAGTTGGCCTCTACGTCTCCGTGGGACCATTATATACATCAATAACGTAATATAACCTAACCTAACCCAACCTAACATCTCGGCGGTAATAGTTGACAACATTCTTGGCGAGTTGGCCTCTACGTATCCGTGGGACTTTTATATACATCAATAACGTAATATAACCTAACCTAACCCAACCTAACCTTTCGGCGCTATTATTTGACAACATTCCTGTCGAGTTGGCCTCTACGTCTCCGAGGGACTTTTATATACATCAATAGCGTAATATAACTTAACCTAACACAACCTAACATCTCGGTACTAGTATTTGACAACATTCCTGGCGAGTTGGCCTCTACGTCTCCTTGGGAATTTTATATACATCAAAAACGTAACATAACCTAACCTAACCCAACCTAACATCTCGGCGGTAATATATGACAACATTCCTGTCGAGTTGGCTTCTACGTCTCCGTGGGGCCTTCATATACATCAAAAACGTAATATAACCTAACCTAACCCAACTTAACATCTGGGCGGTAATGGTTGACAACATTCCTGACGAGTTGGCCTCTACGTCTCCGTGAGACCTTCATATCCATCAATAACGTAATATAACCTTATATAACCCAAGCTAACCTCTCGGCGCTATTATTTGACAACATTCCTAGCGAGATGGCCTCTACGTCTCCGTGGGACTTTTATATACATCAATAACGTAATATAACCTAACCTAACCCAACCTAACTTTTTGGCGCTATTATTTGACAACATTCCTTGCGAGTTGGCCTCTACGTCTCCGTGGGGCCTTCATATACACCAATAACGTAATATAACCTAACCTAACACAACCCAACCTCACGGCACTAATATTTGACAACATTCCTGGCAAATTGGCCTCTACGTCTCCGTGAGACCTTCATATCCATCAATAACGTAATATAACCTTATATAACCCAACCTAACCTCTCGGCGCTATCATTTGACAACATTCCTGGCGAGTTGGCCTCTACGTCTCCGTGGGGCCTTTATATACATCAATAGCGTAATATAACCTAACCTAACACAACCTAACATTTCGGAGCTAGTATTTGACAACATTCCTGTCGAGTTGGCCTCTACGTCTCCGAGGGACTTTTATATACATCAATAGCGTAATATAACTTAACCTATCACAACCTAACATCTCGGTACTAGTGTTTGACAACATTCCTGGCGAGTTGGCCTCTACGTCTCCTTGGGAATTTTATATACATCAAAAACGTAATACAACCTAACCTAACCCAACCTAACATCTCGGCGGTAATAGTTGACAACATTCCTGGCGAGTTGGCCTCTACGTATCCGTCGGACTTTTATATACATCAATAACGTAATATAACCTAACCTAACCCAACCTAACCTTTCGGCGCTATTATTTGACAACATTCCTGTCGAGTTGGCCTCTACGTCTCCGAGGGACTTTTATATACATCAATAGCGTAATATAACTTAACCTAACACAACCTAACACCTCGGTACTAGTATTTGACAACATTCCTGGCGAGTTGGCCTCTACGTCTCCTTGGGAATTTTATATACATCAAAAACGTAATATAACCTAACCTAACCCAACCTAACATCTCGGCGGTAATATTTGACAACATTCCTGTTGAGTTGGCTTCTACGTCTCCGTGGGGCCTTTATATACATCAAAAACGTAATATAACCTAACCTAACCCAACCTAACATCTGGGCGGTAATGTTTGACAACATTCCTGGCGAGTTGGCCTCTACGTCTCCGTGGGGCCTTTATATACATAAATAACGTAATATAACCTAACCTAACACAACCCAGCCTCTCGGCACTAATATTTGACAACATTCCTGGCGAGTTGGCTTCTACGTTTCCGTGGGGCTTTTATATACATCAATAACGTAATATAACCGAACCTAACCCAAAGTAACGTCTCGGAGGTAATGTTTAACCACATTCCTGGCTTGTTGGCCTCTACGTTTCCGTGAGACCTTTATATACATCAATAACATAATATAACCTAACCTAACCCAACCTAACATCTCGGCGGTAATAGTTGACAACATTCCTGGCGAATTGGCCTCTACGTCTCCGTGAGACCTTCATATCCATCAATAACGTAATATAACCTTATATAACCCAACCTAACCTCTCGCCGCTATTATTTGACAACATTCCTGGCGAGTTGGCCTCTACGTCTCCGTGGGGCCTTTATATACATCAATAGCGTAATATAACCTAACCTAACACAACCTAACCATTCGGCGCTATTATTTGACAACATTCCTGTCGAGTTGGCCTCTACGTCTCCGAGGGACTTTTATATACATCAATAGCGTAATATAACTTAACCTATCACAACCTAACATCTCGGTACTAGTATTTGACAACATTCCTGGCGAGTTGGCCTCTACGTCGCCTTGGGAATTTTATATACATCAAAAACGTAATATAACCTAACCTAACCCAACCTAACATCTCGGCGGTAATAGTTGACAACATTCCTGGCGAGTTGGCCTCTACGTCTCCGTGGGGCCTTCATATACATCAATAACGTAATATAACCAAACCTAACCCAACATATCATCTCGACGGTAATATTTGAAAACATTCCTAACGAGTTGGCCTCTACGTCTCCGAGGGACCATTATATACATCAATAACGTAATATAACCTAACCTAACCCAACATATCATCTCGACGGTAATATTTGAAAACATTCCTAACGAGTTGGCCTCTACGTCTCCGAGGGACCATTATATACATCAATAACGTAATATAACCTAACCTAACCCAACCTAACATCTCGGCGGTAATAGTTGACAACATTCCTGGCGAGTTGGCCTCTACGTCTTCGTGGGGCCTTCATATACATCAATAACGTAATATAACCAAACCTAACCCAACATATCATCTCGACGGTAATATTTGAAAACATTCCTAACGAGTTGGCCTCTACGTCTCCGAGGGACCATTATATACATCAATAACGTAATATAACCTAACCTAACCCAACCTAACATCTCGGCGGTAATAGTTGACAACATTCTTGGCGAGTTGGCCTCTACGTATCCGTGGGACTTTTATATACATCAATAACGTAATATAACCTAACCTAACCCAACCTAACCTTTCGGCGCTATTATTTGACAACATTCCTGTCGAGTTGGCCTCTACGTCTCCGAGGGACTTTTATATACATCAATAGCGTAATATAACTTAACCTAACACAACCTAACATCTCGGTACTAGTATTTGACAACATTCCTGGCGAGTTGGCCTCTACGTCTCCTTGGGAATTTTATATACATCAAAAACGTAACATAACCTAACCTAACCCAACCTAACATCTCGGCGGTAATATATGACAACATTCCTGTCGAGTTGGCTTCTACGTCTCCGTGGGGCCTTCATATACATCAAAAACGTAATATAACCTAACCTAACCCAACTTAACATCTGGGCGGTAATGGTTGACAACATTCCTGACGAGTTGCCCTCTACGTCTCCGTGAGACCTTCATATCCATCAATAACGTAATATAACCTTATATAACCCAACCTAATCTCTCGGCGCTATTATTTGACAACATTCCTAGCGAGATGGCCTCTACGTCTCCGTGGGACTTTTATATACATCAATAACGTAATATAACCTAACCTAACCCAACCTAACTTTTTGGCGCTTTTATTTGACAACATTCCTTGCGAGTTGGCCTCTACGTCTCCGTGGGGCCTTCATATACACCAATAACGTAATATAACCTAACCTAACACAACCCAACCTCTCGGCACTAATATTTGACAACATTCCTGGCAAATTGGCCTCTACGTCTCCGTGAGACCTTCATATCCATCAATAACGTAATATAACCTTATATAACCCAAGCTAACCTCTCGGCGCTATTATTTGACAACATTCCTAGCGAGATGGCCTCTACGTCTCCGTGGGACTTTTATATACATCAATAACGTAATATAACCTAACCTAACCCAACCTAACTTTTTGGCGCTATTATTTGACAACATTCCTTGCGAGTTGGCCTCTACGTCTCCGTGGGGCCTTCATATACACCAATAACGTAATATAACCTAACCTAACACAACCCAACCTCTCGGCACTAATATTTGACAACATTCCTGGCAAATTGGCCTCTACGTCTCCGTGAGACCTTCATATCCATCAATAACGTAATATAACCTTATATAACACAACCTAACCTCTCGGCGCTATCATTTGACAACATTCCTGGCGAGTTGGCCTCTACGTCTCCGTGGGGCCTTTATATACATCAATAGCGTAATATAACCTAACCTAACACAACCTAACATTTCGGAGCTAGTATTTGACAACATTCCTGTCGAGTTGGCCTCTACGTCTCCGAGGGACTTTTATATACATCAATAGCGTAATATAACTTAACCTATCACAACCTAACATCTCGGTACTAGTGTTTGACAACATTCCTGGCGAGTTGGCCTCTACGTCTCCTTGGGAATTTTATATACATCAAAAACGTAATACAACCTAACCTAACCCAACCTAACATCTCGGCGGTAATAGTTGACAACATTCCTGGCGAGTTGGCCTCTACGTATCCGTCGGACTTTTATATACATCAATAACGTAATATAACCTAACCTAACCCAACCTAACCTTTCGGCGCTATTATTTGACAACATTCCTGTCGAGTTGGCCTCTACGTCTCCGAGGGACTTTTATATACATCAATAGCGTAATATAACTTAACCTAACACAACCTAACACCTCGGTACTAGTATTTGACAACATTCCTGGCGAGTTGGCCTCTACGTCTCCTTGGGAATTTTATATACATCAAAAACGTAATATAACCTAACCTAACCCAACCTAACATCTCGGCGGTAATATTTGACAACATTCCTGTTGAGTTGGCTTCTACGTCTCCGTGGGGCCTTTATATACATCAAAAACGTAATATAACCTAACCTAACCCAACCTAACATCTGGGCGGTAATGTTTGACAACATTCCTGGCGAGTTGGCCTCTACGTCTCCGTGGGGCCTTTATATACATAAATAACGTAATATAACCTAACCTAACACAACCCAGCCTCTCGGCACTAATATTTGACAACATTCCTGGCGAGTTGGCTTCTACGTTTCCGTGGGGCTTTTATATACATCAATAACGTAATATAACCGAACCTAACCCAAAGTAACGTCTCGGAGGTAATGTTTAACCACATTCCTGGCTTGTTGGCCTCTACGTTTCCGTGAGACCTTTATATACATCAATAACATAATATAACCTAACCTAACCCAACCTAACATCTCGGCGGTAATAGTTGACAACATTCCTGGCGAATTGGCCTCTACGTCTCCGTGAGACCTTCATATCCATCAATAACGTAATATAACCTTATATAACCCAACCTAACCTCTCGCCGCTATTATTTGACAACATTCCTGGCGAGTTGGCCTCTACGTCTCCGTGGGGCCTTTATATACATCAATAGCGTAATATAACCTAACCTAACACAACCTAACCATTCGGCGCTATTATTTGACAACATTCCTGTCGAGTTGGCCTCTACGTCTCCGAGGGACTTTTATATACATCAATAGCGTAATATAACTTAACCTATCACAACCTAACATCTCGGTACTAGTATTTGACAACATTCCTGGCGAGTTGGCCTCTACGTCGCCTTGGGAATTTTATATACATCAAAAACGTAATATAACCTAACCTAACCCAACCTAACATCTCGGCGGTAATAGTTGACAACATTCCTGGCGAGTTGGCCTCTACGTCTTCGTGGGGCCTTCATATACATCAATAACGTAATATAACCAAACCTAACCCAACATATCATCTCGACGGTAATATTTGAAAACATTCCTAACGAGTTGGCCTCTACGTCTCCGAGGGACCATTATATACATCAATAACGTAATATAACCTAACCTAACCCAACCTAACATCTCGGCGGTAATAGTTGACAACATTCTTGGCGAGTTGGCCTCTACGTATCCGTGGGACTTTTATATACATCAATAACGTAATATAACCTAACCTAACCCAACCTAACCTTTCGGCGCTATTATTTGACAACATTCCTGTCGAGTTGGCCTCTACGTATCCGAGGGACTTTTATATACATCAATAGCGTAATATAACTTAACCTAACACAACCTAACATCTCGGTACTAGTATTTGACAACATTCCTGGCGAGTTGGCCTCTACGTCTCCTTGGGAATTTTATATACATCAAAAACGTAACATAACCTAACATAACCCAACCTAACATCTCGGCGGTAATATTTGACAACATTCCTGTCGAGTTGGCTTCTACGTCTCCGTGGGGCCTTCATATACATCAAAAACGTAATATAACCTAACCTAACCCAACTTAACATCTGGGCGGTAATGGTTGACAACATTCCTGACGAGTTGCCCTCTACGTCTCCGTGAGACCTTCATATCCATCAATAACGTATTATAACCTTATATAACCCAACCTAATCTCTCGGCGCTATTATTTGACAACATTCCTAGCGAGATGGCCTCTACGTCTCCGTGGGACTTTTATATACATCAATAACGTAATATAACCTAACCTAACCCAACCTAACTTTTTGGCGCTTTTATTTGACAACATTCCTTGCGAGTTGGCCTCTACGTCTCCGTGGGGCCTTCATATACACCAATAACGTAATATAACCTAACCTAACACAACCCAACCTCTCGGCACTAATATTTGACAACATTCCTGGCAAATTGGCCTCTACGTCTCCGTGAGACCTTCATATCCATCAATAACGTAATATAACCTTATATAACCCAAGCTAACCTCTCGGCGCTATTATTTGACAACATTCCTAGCGAGATGGCCTCTACGTCTCCGTGGGACTTTTAGATACATCAATAACGTAATATAACCTAACCTAACCCAACCTAACTTTTTGGCGCTATTATTTGACAACATTCCTTGCGAGTTGGCCTCTACGTCTCCGTGGGGCCTTCATATACACCAATAACGTAATATAACCTAACCTAACACAACCCAACCTCTCGGCACTAATATTTGACAACATTCCTGGCAAATTGGCCTCTACGTCTCCGTGAGACCTTCATATCCATCAATAACGTAATATAACCTTATATAACCCAACCTAACCTCTCGGCGCTATTATTTGACAACATTCCTGGCGAGTTGGCCTCTACGTCTCCGTGGGGCCTTTATATACATCAATAGCGTAATATAACCTAACCTAACACAACCTAACATTTCGGAGCTATTATTTGACAACATTCCTGTCGAGTTGGCCTCTACGTCTCCGAGGGACTTTTATATACATCAATAGCGTAATATAACTTAACCTATCACAACCTAACATCTCGGTACTAGTGTTTGACAACATTCCTGGCGAGTTGGCCTCTACGTCTCCTTGGGAATTTTATATACATCAAAAACGTAATACAACCTAACCTAACCCAACCTAACATCTCGGCGGTAATAGTTGACAACATTCCTGGCGAGTTGGCCTCTACGTATCCGTGGGACTTTTATATTCATCAATAACGTAATATAACCTAACCTAACCCAACCTAACCTTTCGGCGCTATTATTTGACAACATTCCTGTCGAGTTGGCCTCTACGTCTCCGAGGGACTTTTATATACATCAATAGCGTAATATAACTTAACCTAACACAACCTAACATCTCGGTACTAGTATTTGATAACATTCCTGGCGAGTTGGCCTCTACGTCTCCTTGGGAATTTTATATACATCAAAAACGTAATATAACCTAACCTAACCCAACCTAACATCTCGGCGGTAATATTTGACAACATTCCTGTCGAGTTGGCTTCTACGTCTCCGTGGGGCCTTTATATACATCAAAAACGTAATATAACCTAACCTAACCCAACCTAACATCTGGGCGGTAATGTTTGACAACATTCCTGGCGAGTTGGCCTCTACGTCTCCGTGGGGCCTTTATATACATAAATAACGTAATATAACCTAACCTAACACAACCCAGCCTCTCGGCACTAATATTTGACAACATTCCTGGCGAGTTGGCTTCTACGTTTCCGTGGGGCTTTTATATACATCAATAACGTAATATAACCGAACCTAACCCAAAGTAACGTCTCGGAGGTAATGTTTAACCACATTCCTGGCTTGTTGGCCTCTACGTTTCCGTGAGACCTTTATATACATCAATAACATAATATAACCTAACCTAACCCAACCTAACATCTCGGCGGTAATAGTTGACAACATTCCTGGCGAATTGGCCTCTACGTCTCCGTGAGACCTTCATATCCATCAATAACGTAATATAACCTTATATAACCCAACCTAACATCTCGGCGCTATTATTTGACAACATTCCTGGCGAGTTGGCCTCTACGTCTCCGAGGGACTTTTATATACATCAATAGCGTAATATAACTTAACCTAACACAACCTAACATCTCGGTACTAGTATTTGACAGCATTCCTGGCGAGTTGGCCTCTACGTCTCCTTGGGAATTTTATATACATCAAAAACGTAATATAACCTAGCCTAACCCAACCTAACATCTCGGCGGTAATATTTGACAACATTCCTGTCGAGTTGGCTTCTACGTCTCCGTGGGGCCTTCATATACATCAAAAACGTAATATAACCTAACCTAACCCAACTTAACATCTGGGCGGTAATGGTTGACAACATTCCTGACGAGTTGCCCTCTACGTCTCCGTGAGACCTTCATATCCATCAATAACGTAATATAACCTTATATAACCCAAGCTAACCTCTCGGCGCTATTATTTGACAACATTCCTAGCGAGATGGCCTCTACGTCTCCGTGGGACTTTTATATACATCAATAACGTAATATAACCTAACCTAACCCAACCTAACTTTTTGGCGCTATTATTTGACAACATTCCTTGCGAGTTGGCCTCTACGTCTCCGTGGGGCCTTCATATACACCAATAACGTAATATAACCTAACCTAACACAACCCAACCTCTCGGCACTAATATTTGACAACATTCCTGGCAAATTGGCCTCTACGTCTCCGTGAGACCTTCATATCCATCAATAACGTAATATAACCTTATATAACCCAAGCTAACCTCTCGGCGCTATTATTTGACAACATTCCTGTCGAGTTGGCCTCTACGTATCCGTGGGACTTTTATATACATCAATAACGTAATATAACCTAACCTAACCCAACCTAACCTTTCGGCGCTATTATTTGACAACATTCCTGTCGAGTTGGCCTCTACGTCTCCGAGGGACTTTTATATACATCAATAGCGTAATATAACTTAACCTAACACAACCTAACATCTCGGTACTAGTATTTGACAACATTCCTGGCGAGTTGGCCTCTACGTCTCCTTGGGAATTTTATATACATCAAAAACGTAATATAACCTAACCTAACCCAACCTAACATCTCGGCGGTAATAGTTGACAACATTCCTGGCGAGTTGGCCTCTACGTCTCCGTGAGGCCTTCATATCCATCAATAACGTAATATAACCTAACCTAACCCAACCTAACATCTCGGCGGTAATATTTGACAACACTCGTGGCGAGTTGGCCTCTACGTCTCCGTGAGGCCTTCATATACATCAATAACGTAATATAACCTAACCTGACACAACCCAACCTCTCGGCACTATTATTTGACAACATTCCTGGCGAGTTGGCCTCTATGTCTCCGTAGGAATTTTATATACATCAATAACGTAATATAACCTAACCTAACGCAACCTAACATCTCGGCGGTAATGTTTGATAACATTCCTGGCGAGTTGGCCTCTACGTCTCCGTGAGACCTTCATATCCATCAATAACGTAATATAACCTCATATAACCCAACCTAACCTCTCGGCGATATTATTTGACAACATTCCTGGCGAGTTGGCCTCTACGTCTCCGTGTGACTTTTATATACATCAGTAACGTAATATAACCTATCCTAACCCAGCCTAACCTTTCGGCGCTATTATTTGACAACATTCCTTGCGAGCTGGCCTCAACGTCTCCGTGGGGCCTTTCTATACACCAATAACGTAATATAACCTAACCTAACACAACCCAACATCTCGGCACTAATATTTGACAACATTCCTGGCGAGTTGGCCTCTACGTTTCCGTGGGGCCTTTATATACATAAATAACGTAATATAACCTAACCTAACACAACCCAGCCTCTCGGCACTAATATTTGACAACATTCCTTGCGAGTTGGCCTCTACGTTTCCGTAGGGCTTTTATATACATCAATAACGTAATATAACCTAACCTAACCCAAAGTAACGTCTCGGAGGTAGTGTTTAACCACATTCCTGGCTTGTTGGCCTCTACGTTTCCCTGAGACCTTTATATACATCAATAACGTAATATAACCTAACCTAACCCAACTTAACATCTGGGCGGTAATGGTTGACAACATTCCTGACGAGTTGCCCTCTACGTCTCCGTGATACCTTCATATCCATCAATAACGTAATATAACCTTATATAACCCAACCTAATCTCTCGGCGCTATTATTTGACAACATTCCTAGCGAGATGGCCTCTACGTCTCCGTGGGACTTTTATATACATCAATAACGTAATATAACCTAACCTAACCCAACCTAACTTTGTGGCGCTTGTATTTGACAACATTCCTTGCGAGTTGGCCTCTACGTCTCCGTGGGGCCTTCATATACACCAATAACGTAATATAACCTAACCTAACACAACCCAACCTCTCGGCACTAATATTTGACAACATTCCTGGCAAATTGGCCTCTACGTCTCCGTGAGACCTTCATATCCATCAATAACGTAATATAACCTTATATAACCCAAGCTGACCTCTCGGCGCTATTATTTGACAACATTCCTAGCGAGATGGCCTCTACGTCTCCGTGGGACTTTTATATACATCAATAACGTAATATAACCTAACCTAACCCAACCTAACTTTTTGGCGCTATTATTTGACAACATTCCTTGCGAGTTGGCCTCTACGTCTCCGTGGGGCCTTCATATACACCAATAACGTAATATAACCTAACCTAACACAACCCAACCTCTCGGCACTAATATTTGACAACATTCCTGGCAAATTGGCCTCTACGTCTCCGTGAGACCTTCATATCCATCAATAACGTAATATAACCTTATATAACCCAACCTAACCTCTCGGCGCTATTATTTGACAACATTCCTGGCGAGTTGGCCTCTACGTCTCCGTGGGGCCTTTATATACATCAATAGCGTAATATAACCTAACCTAACACAACCTAACATTTCGGAGCTATTATTTGACAACATTCCTGTCGAGTTGGCCTCTACGTCTCCGAGGGACTTTTATATACATCAATAGCGTAATATAACTTAACCTATCACAACCTAACATCTCGGTACTAGTGTTTGACAACATTCCTGGCGAGTTGGCCTCTACGTCTCCTTGGGAATTTTATATACATCAAAAACGTAATACAACCTAACCTAACCCAACCTAACATCTCGGCGGTAATAGTTGACAACATTCCTGGCGAGTTGGCCTCTACGTATCCGTGGGACTTTTATATACATCAATAACGTAATATAACCTAACCTAACCCAACCTAACCTTTCGGCGCTATTATTTGACAACATTCCTGTCGAGTTGGCCTCTACGTCTCCGAGGGACTTTTATATACATCAATAGCGTAATATAACTTAACCTAACACAACCTAACATCTCGGTACTAGAATTTGACAACATTCCTGGCGAGTTGGCCTCTACGTCTCCTTGGGAATTCTATATACATCAAAAACGTAATATAACCTAACCTAACCCAACCTAACATCTCGGCGGTAATATTTGACAACATTCCTGTCGAGTTGGCTTCTACGTCTCCGTGGGGCCTTTATATACATCAAAAACGTAATATAACCTAACCTAACCCAACCTAACATCTGGGCGGTAATGTTTGACAACATTCCTGGCGAGTTGGCCTCTACGTCTCCGTGGGGCCTTTATATACATAAATAACGTAATATAACCTAACCTAACACAACCCAGCCTCTCGGCACTAATATTTGACAACATTCCTGGCGAGTTGGCTTCTACGTTTCCGTGGGGCTTTTATATACATCAATAACGTAATATAACCGAACCTAACCCAAAGTAACGTCTCGGAGGTAATGTTTAACCACATTCCTGGCTTGTTGGCCTCTACGTTTCCGTGAGACCTTTATATACATCAATAACATAATATAACCTAACCTAACCTAACCTAACATCTCGGCGGTAATAGTTGACAACATTCCTGGCGAATTGGCCTCTACGTCTCCGTGAGACCTTCATATCCATCAATAACATAATATAACCTTATATAACCCAACCTAACCTCTCGGCGCTATTATTTGACAACATTCCTGGCGAGTTGGCCTCTACGTCTCCGAGGGACTTTTATATACATCAATAGCGTAATATAACTTAACCTAACACAACCTAACATCTCGGTACTAGTATTTGACAACATTCCTGGCGAGTTGGCCTCTACGTCTCCTTGGGAATTTTATATACATCAAAAACGTAATATAACCTAACCTCACCCAACCTAACATCTCGGCGGTAATATTTGACAACATTCCTGTCGAGTTGGCTTCTACGTCTCCGTGGGGCCTTCATATACATCAAAAACGTAATATAACCTAACCTAACCCAACTTAACATCTGGGCGGTAATGGTTGACAACATTCCTGACGAGTTGCCCTCTACGTCTCCGTGAGACCTTCATATCCATCAATAACGTAATATAACCTTATATAACCCAAGCTAACCTCTCGGCGCTATTATTTGACAACATTCCTAGCGAGATGGCCTCTACGTCTCCGTGGGACTTTTATATACATCAATAACGTAATATAACCTAACCTAACCCAGCCTAACCTTTCGGCGCTATTATTTGACAACATTCCTTGCGAGCTGGCTACTACGTCTCCGTGGGGCCTTTCTATACACCAATAACGTAATATAACCTAACCTAACACAACCCAACCTCTCGGCACTAATATTTGACAACATTCCTGGCGAGTTGGCATCTACGTTTCGGTGGGGCTTTTACATACATCAATAACGTAATATGACCTAACCTAACCCAAAGTAATGTCACGGAGGTAATGTTTAACCACATTCCTGGCTTGTTGGCGTCTAGGTTTCCCTGAGACCGTTATATACATCAATAACGTAATATAACCTAACCTAACCCAACCTAACATCTCGGCGGTATGTTTGATAACATTCCTGGCGAGTTGGCCTCTACGTCTCCGTGAGACCTTCATATCCATCAATAACGTAATATAACCTTATATAACCCAACCTAACCTCTCGGCGCTATTATTTGACAAAATTCCTGGCGAGTTGGCCTCTACATCTCCGTGGGACTTTTATATACATCAATAACGTAATATAACCTAACCTAACCCAACCTAACCTTTCGGCGCTATTATTTGACAACATTCCTGGCGAGTTGGCCTCTACGTATCCGTGGGACTTTTATATACATCAATAACGTAATATAGCCTAACCTAACCCAACCTAACCTTTCGGCGCTATTATTTGACAACATTCCTGTCGAGTAGGCCTCTACGTCTCCGAGGGACTTTTATATACATCAATAGCGTAATATAACTTAACCTAACACAACCTAACATCTCGGTACTAGTATTTAACAACATTCCTGGCGAGTTGGCCTCTACGTCTCCTTGGGAATTTTATATACATCAAAAACGTAATATAACCTAACCTAACCCAACCTAACCTTTCGGCGGTAATATTTGACAACATTCCTGTCGAGTAGGCCTCTACGTCTCCGAGGGACTTTTATATACATCAATAGCGTAATATAACTTAACCTAACACAACCTAACATCTCGGTACTAGTATTTAACAACATTCCTGGCGAGTTGGCCTCTACGTCTCCTTGGGAATTTTATATACATCAAAAACGTAATATAACCTAACCTAACCCAACCTAACATCTCGGCGGTAATAGTTGACAACATTCCTGGCGAGTTGGCCTCTACGTCTCCGTGAGGCCTTCATATCCATCAATAACGTAATATAACCTAACCTAACCCAACCTAACATCTCGGCGGTAATATTTGACAACATTCGTGGCGAGTTGGCCTCTACGTCTCCGTGAGGCCTTCATATACATCAATAACGTAATATAACCTAACCTGACACAACCCAACCTCTCGGCACTATTATTTGACAACATTCCTGGCGAGTTGGCCTCTATGTCTCCGTAGGAATTTTATATACATCAATAACGTAATATAACCTAACCTAACGCAACCTAACATCTCGGCGGTAATGTTTGATAACATTCCT
The DNA here is from genome assembly GCA_963969225.1 of Xylocopa violacea. Taxonomy (NCBI): domain Eukaryota; kingdom Metazoa; phylum Arthropoda; class Insecta; order Hymenoptera; family Apidae; genus Xylocopa; species Xylocopa violacea. Next base: position 1,472,144 of record CAXAJV010000918.1, read on the forward strand.
GGCGAGTTGGCCTCTACGTCTCCGTGAGACCTTCATATCCATCAATAACGTAATATAACCTTATATAACCCAACCTAACCTCTCGGCGATATTATTTGACAACATTCCTGGCGAGTTGGCCTCTACGTCTCCGTGTGACTTTTATATACATCAGTAACGTAATATAACCTATCCTAACCCAGCCTAACCTTTCGGCGCTATTATTTGACAACATTCCTTGCGAGCTGGCCTCAACGTCTCCGTGGGGCCTTTCTATACACCAATAACGTAATATAACCTAACCTAACACAACCCAACATCTCGGCACTAATATTTGACAACATTCCTGGCGAGTTGGCCTCTACGTTTCCGTGGGGCCTTTATATACATAAATAACGTAATATAACCTAACCTAACACAACCCAGCCTCTCGGCACTAATATTTGACAACATTCCTTGCGAGTTGGCCTCTACGTTTCCGTAGGTCTTTTACATACATCAATAACGTAATATAACCTAACCTAACCCAAAGTAACGTCTCGGAGGTAGTGTTTAACCACATTCCTGGCTTGTTGGCCTCTACGTTTCCCTGAGACCTTTATATACATCAATAACGTAATATAACCTAACCTAACCCAACGTAACATCTCGGCTGTAATATTTGACAACATTCCTGGCTTGTTGGCCTCTATGTTTCCGTGGGTCCTTTATATACATCAATAACGTAATATAACCTAACCTAACCCAACCTAACTTTTCGGCGCTATTATTTTACAACATTCCTTGCGAGTTGGCCTCTACGTCTCCGTGGGGACCTTATATACACCAATAGCGTAATATAACCTAACCTAACACAACCCAACCTCTCGGCACTTATATTTGACAACATTCCTGGCGAGTTTGCCTCTACGTTTCGGTGGGGCTTTTACATACATCAATAACGTAATATGACCTAACCTATCCCAAAGTAATGTCACGGAGGTAATGTTTAACCACATTCCTGGCTTGTTGGCGTCTAGGTTTCCCTGAGACCGTTATATACATCAATAACGTAATATAACCTAACCTAACCCAACCTAACATCTCGGCGGTATGTTTGATAACATTCCTGGCGAGTTGGCCTCTACGTCTCCGTGAGACCTTCATATCCATCAATAACGTAATATAACCTTATATAACCCAACCTAACCTCTCGGCGCTATTATTTGACAACATTCCTGGCGAGTTGGCCTCTACGTCTCCGTGGGACTTTTATATACATCAGTAACGTAATATAACCTATCCTAACCCAGCCTAACCTTTCGGCGCTATTATTTGACAACATTCCTTGCGAGCTGGCCTCAACGTCTCCGTGGGGCCTTTCTATACACCAATAACGTAATATAACCTAACCTAACACAACCCAACATCTCGGCACTAATATTTGACAACATTCCTGGCGAGTTGGCCTCTACGTTTCCGTGGGGCCTTTATATACATAAATAACGTAATATAACCTAACCTAACACAACCCAGCCTCTCGGCACTAATATTTGACAACATTCCTTGCGAGTTGGCCTCTACGTTTCCGTAGGGCTTTTATATACATCAATAACGTAATATAACCTAACCTAACCCAAAGTAACGTCTCGGAGGTAGTGTTTAACCACATTCCTGGCTTGTTGGCCTCTACGTTTCCCTGAGACCTTTATATACATCAATAACGTAATATAACCTAACCTAACCCAACGTAACATCTCGGCTGTAATATTTGACAACATTCCTGGCTTGTTGGCCTCTATGTTTCCGTGGGTCCTTTATATACATCAATAACGTAATATAACCTAACCTAACCCAACCTAACTTTTCGGCGCTATTATTTTACAACATTCCTTGCGAGTTGGCCTCTACGTCTCCGTGGGGACCTTATATACACCAATAACGTAATATAACCTAACCTAACACAACCCAACCTCTCGGCACTTATATTTGACAACATTCCTGGCGAGTTTGCCTCTACGTTTCGGTGGGGCTTTTACATACATCAATAACGTAATATAACCTAACCTAACCCAAAGTAACGTCTCGGAGGTAATGTTTAACTACATTTCTGGCTTGTTGGCCTCTACGTTTCCCTGAGACCTTTATAAACATCAATAACGTAATATAACCTAACCTAACCCAAAGTAACGTCTCGGAGGTAATGTTTAACAACATTCCTGGCTTGTTGGCGTCTACGTTTCCCTGAGACGTTTATATACATCAATAACGTAATATAACCTAACCTAACCCAACCTAACATCTCGGTACTAATATTTAACAACATTCCTGGCTTGTTGGCTTCTACGTCTCCGTGGGACTTTCATATCCATCAATAACGTAATTTAACCTAAAATAACCCAACGTCACATCTCGGCTGTAATATTTGACAACATTCCTGGCTTTTTGGCCTCTGTGATTCCGTGGGACCTTTATATACATCAATAGCGTAATATAACCTAACCTAACCCAACGTAACATCTCGGCTGTAATATTTGACAACATTCCTGGCTTGTTGGCCTCTATGATTCCGTGGGACCTTTATATACATAAATAACGTAATATAACCTAACCTAACCCAACCTAACATCTCGGCGGTAATGTTTGATAACATTCCTGGCGAGTTGGCCTCTACGTCTCCGTGAGACCTTCATATCCATCAATAACGTAATATAACCTAACCTAACACAACCCAACCTCTCGGCACTAATATTTGACAACATTCCTGGCGAGTTGGCCTCTACGCTTCCGTGGGGCTTTTATATACATCAATAACGTAATATAACCTATCCTAACCCAAAGTAACGTCTCGGAGGTAATGTTTAACCACATTCCTGGCTTGTTGGCCTCTACGTTTCCCTGAGACTTTTACATACATCAATAACGTAATATAACCTAACCTAACCCAACCTAACATCTCGGCGGTAATATTTGACAACATTCCTGGCGAGTTGGACTCTACGTTTCCGTGGGGCTTTTACATACATCAATAACGTAATATAACCTAACCTAACCCAAAGTAAAGTCTCGGAGGTAGTGTTTAACCACATTCCTGGCTTGTTGGCCTCTACGTTTCCCTGAGACCTTTATATACATCAATAACGTAATATAACCTAACCTAACCCAAAGTAACGTCTCGGAGGTAATATTTGACAACATTCCTGGCTTGTTGGCCTCTACGTCTCCGTGGGACATTCATATCCATCAATAACGTAATTTAACCTAAAATAACCAAACGTAACATCTCGGCTGTAATATTTGACAACATTCTTGGCTTGTTGGCCTCTATGTTTCCGTGGGACCTTTATATACATCAATAACGTAATATAACCTAACCTAACCTAACCTAACATCTCGGCGGTAATGTTTGACAACATTCCTGGCGAGTTGGCCGCTACCTCTCCGTGAGACCTTCATATCCATCAATAACGTAATATAACCTTATACAACCCAACCTAACCTCTCGGCGCTATTATTTGACAACATTCCTGTCGAGTTGACCTCTACGTCTCCGTGGGGCCTTCATATACATCAAAAACATAATATAACCTAACCTAAACCAACCTAACATCTCGGCGGTAATATTTGACAACATTCCTGGCTTGTTGGCCTCTACGTCTCCGTGGGACATTCATATCCATCAATAACGTAATTTAACCTAAAATAACCCAACGTAACATCTCGGCTGTAATATTTGACAACATTCCTGGCTTGTTGGCCTCTATGTTTCCGTGGGTCCTTTATATACATCAATAACGTAATATAACCTAACCTAACCCAACCTAACTTTTCGGCGCTATTATTTTACAACATTCCTTGCGAGTTGGCCTCTACGTCTCCGTGGGGACTTTATATACACCAATAACGTAATATAACCTAACCTAACACAACCCAACCTCTCGGCACTAATATTTGACAACATTCCTGGCGAGTTTGCCTCTACGTTTCCGTGGGGCTTTTACATACATCAATAACGTAATATAACCTAACCTAACCCAAAGTAACGTCTCGGAGGTAATGTTTAACAACATTCCTGGCTTGTTGGCGTCTACGTTTCCCTGAGACCTTTATATACATCAATAACGTAATATAACCTAACCTAACACAACCTAACATCTCGGTACTAATATTTAACAACATTCCTGGCTTGTTGGCTTCTACGTCTCCGTGGGACTTTCATATCCATCAATAACGTAATTTAACCTAAAATAACCCAACGTCACATCTCGGCTGTAATATTTGACAACATTCCTGGCTTTTTGTCCTCTATGATTCCGTGGGACCTTTATATACATCAATAGCGTAATATAACCTAACCTAATCCAACGTAACATCTCGGCTGTAATATTTGACAACATTCCTGGCTTGTTGGCCTCTATGATTCCGTGGGACCTTTATATACATAAATAACGTAATATAACCTAACCTAACCCAACCTAACCTTTCGGCGCTATTATTTGACAACATTCCTGGCGAGTTGGCCTCTACGTATCCGTGGGACTTTTATATACATCAATAACGTAATATAACCTAACCTAACCCAACCTAACCTTTCGGCGCTATTATTTGACAACATTCCTGTCGAGTAGGCCTCTACGTCTCCGAGGGACTTTTATATACATCAATAGCGTAATATAACTTAACCTAACACAACCTAACATCTCGGTACTAGTATTTAACAACATTCCTGGCGAGTTGGCCTCTACGTCTCCTTGGGAATTTTATATACATCAAAAACGTAATATAACCTAACCTAACCCAACCTAACCTTTCGGCGGTAATATTTGACAAAATTCCTGTCGAGTAGGCCTCTACGTCTCCGAGGGACTTTTATATACATCAATAGCGTAATATAACTTAACCTAACACAACCTAACATCTCGGTACTAGTATTTAACAACATTCCTGGCGAGTTGGCCTCTACGTCTCCTTGGGAATTTTATATACATCAAAAACGTAATATAACCTAACCTAACCCAACCTAACATCTCGGCGGTAATATTTGACAACATTCCTGTCGAGTTGGCTTCTACGTCTCCGTGGGGCCTTCATATACATCAAAAACGTAATATAACCTAACCTAACCCAACCTAACATCTCGGCGGTAATAGTTGACAACATTCCTGGCGAGTTGGCCTCTACGTCTCCGTGAGGCCTTCATATCCATCAATAACGTAATATAACCTAACCTAACCCAACCTAACATCTCGGCGGTAATATTTGACAACATTCGTGGCGAGTTGGCCTCTACGTCTCCGTGAAGCCTTCATATACATCAATAACGTAATATAACCTAACCTGACACAACCCAACCTCTCGGCACTATTATTTGACAACATTCCTGGCGAGTTGGCCTCTATGTCTCCGTAGGAATTTTATATACATCAATAACGTAATATAACCTAACCTAACGCAACCTAACATCTCGGCGGTAATGTTTGATAACATTCCTGGCGAGTTGGCCTCTACGTTTCCGTGGGGCCTTTATATACATAAATAACGTAATATAACCTAACCTAACACAACCCAGCCTCTCGGCACTAATATTTGACAACATTCCTTGCGAGTTGGCCTCTACGTTTCCGTAGGGCTTTTATATACATCAATAACGTAATATAACCTAACCTAACCCAAAGTAACGTCTCGGAGGTAGTGTTTAACCACATTCCTGGCTTGTTGGCCTCTACGTTTCCCTGAGACCTTTATATACATCAATAACGTAATATAACCTAACCTAACCCAACGTAACATCTCGGCTGTAATATTTGACAACATTCCTGGCTTGTTGGCCTCTATGTTTCCGTGGGTCCTTTATATACATCAATAACGTAATATAACCTAACCTAACCCAACCTAACTTTTCGGCGCTATTATTTTACAACATTCCTTGCGAGTTGGCCTCTACGTCTCCGTGGGGACCTTATATACACCAATAACGTAATATAACCTAACCTAACACAACCCAACCTCTCGGCACTTATATTTGACAACATTCCTGGCGAGTTTGCCTCTACGTTTCGGTGGGGCTTTTACATACATCAATAACGTAATATAACCTAACCTAACCCAAAGTAACGTCTCGGAGGTAATGTTTAACCACATTTCTGGCTTGTTGGCCTCTACGTTTCCCTGAGACCTTTATAAACATCAAAAACATAATATAACCTAACCTAACCCAAAGTAACGTCTCGGAGGTAATGTTTAACAACATTCCTGGCTTGTTGGCGTCTACGTTTCCCTGAGACCTTTATATACATCAATAACGTAATATAACCTAACCTAACACAACCTAACATCTCGGTACTAATATTTAACAACATTCCTGGCTTGTTGGCTTCTACGTCTCCGTGGGACTTTCATATCCATCAATAACGTAATTTAACCTAAAATAACCCAACGTCACATCTCGGCTGTAATATTTGACAACATTCCTGGCTTTTTGTCCTCTATGATTCCGTGGGACCTTTATATACATCAATAGCGTAATATAACCTAACCTAATCCAACGTAACATCTCGGCTGTAATATTTGACAACATTCCTGGCTTGTTGGCCTCTATGATTCCGTGGGACCTTTATATACATAAATAACGTAATATAACCTAACCTAACCCAACCTAACCTTTCGGCGCTATTATTTGACAACATTCCTGTCGAGTAGGCCTCTACGTCTCCGAGGGACTTTTATATACATCAATAGCGTAATATAACTTAATCTAACACAACCTAACATCTCGGTACTAGTATTTAACAACATTCCTGGCGAGTTGGCCTCTACGTCTCCTTGGGAATTTTATATACATCAAAAACGTAATATAACCTAACCTAACCCAACCTAACCTTTCGGCGGTAATATTTGACAAAATTCCTGTCGAGTAGGCCTCTACGTCTCCGAGGGACTTTTATATACATCAATAGCGTAATATAACTTAACCTAACACAACCTAACATCTCGGTACTAGTATTTAACAACATTCCTGGCGAGTTGGCCTCTACGTCTCCTTGGGAATTTTATATACATCAAAAACGTAATATAACCTAACCTAACCCAACCTAACATCTCGGCGGTAATATTTGACAACATTCCTGTCGAGTTGGCTTCTACGTCTCCGTGGGGCCTTCATATACATCAAAAACGTAATATAACCTAACCTAACCCAACCTAACATCTCGGCGGTAATAGTTGACAACATTCCTGGCGAGTTGGCCTCTACGTCTCCGTGAGGCCTTCATATCCATCAATAACGTAATATAACCTAACCTAACCCAACCTAACATCTCGGCGGTAATATTTGACAACATTCGTGGCGAGTTGGCCTCTACGTCTCCGTGAAGCCTTCATATACATCAATAACGTAATATAACCTAACCTGACACAACCCAACCTCTCGGCACTATTATTTGACAACATTCCTGGCGAGTTGGCCTCTATGTCTCCGTAGGAATTTTATATACATCAATAACGTAATATAACCTAACCTAACGCAACCTAACATCTCGGCGGTAATGTTTGATAACATTCCTGGCGAGTTGGCCTCTACGTCTCCGTGAGACCTTCATATCCATCAATAACGTAATATAACCTTATATAACCCAACCTAACCTCTCGGCGATATTATTTGACAACATTCCTGGCGAGTTGGCCTCTACGTCTCCGTGTGACTTTTATATACATCAGTAACGTAATATAACCTATCCTAACCCAGCCTAACCTTTCGGCGCTATTATTTGACAACATTCCTTGCGAGCTGGCCTCAACGTCTCCGTGGGGCCTTTCTATACACCAATAACGTAATATAACCTAACCTAACACAACCCAACATCTCGGCACTAATATTTGACAACATTCCTGGCGAGTTGGCCTCTACGTTTCCGTGGGGCCTTTATATACATAAATAACGTAATATAACCTAACCTAACACAACCCAGCCTCTCGGCACTAATATTTGACAACATTCCTTGCGAGTTGGCCTCTACGTTTCCGTAGGGCTTTTATATACATCAATAACGTAATATAACCTAACCTAACCCAAAGTAACGTCTCGGAGGTAGTGTTTAACCACATTCCTGGCTTGTTGGCCTCTACGTTTCCCTGAGACCTTTATATACATCAATAACGTAATATAACCTAACCTAACCCAACGTAACATCTCGGCTGTAATATTTGACAACATTCCTGGCTTGTTGGCCTCTATGTTTCCGTGGGTCCTTTATATACATCAATAACGTAATATAACCTAACCTAACCCAACCTAACTTTTCGGCGCTATTATTTTACAACATTCCTTGCGAGTTGGCCTCTACGTCTCCGTGGGGACCTTATATACACCAATAACGTAATATAACCTAACCTAACACAACCCAACCTCTCGGCACTTATATTTGACAACATTCCTGGCGAGTTTGCCTCTACGTTTCGGTGGGGCTTTTACATACATCAATAACGTAATATAACCTAACCTAACCCAAAGTAACGTCTCGGAGGTAATGTTTAACCACATTTCTGGCTTGTTGGCCTCTACGTTTCCCTGAGACCTTTATAAACATCAATAACGTAATATAACCTAACCTAACCCAAAGTAACGTCTCGGAGGTAATGTTTAACAACATTCCTGGCTTGTTGGCGTCTACGTTTCCCTGAGACCTTTATATACATCAATAACGTAATATAACCTAACCTAACCCAACCTAACATCTCGGTACTAATATTTAACAACATTCCTGGCTTGTTGGCTTCTACGTCTCCGTGGGACTTTCATATCCATCAATAACGTAATTTAACCTAAAATAACCCAACGTCACATCTCGGCTGTAATATTTGACAACATTCCTGGCTTTTTGGCCTCTGTGATTCCGTGGGACCTTTATATACATCAATAGCGTAATATAACCTAACCTAATCCAACGTAACATCTCGGCTGTAATATTTGACAACATTCCTGGCTTGTTGGCCTCTATGATTCCGTGGGACCTTTATATACATAAATAACGTAATATAACCTAACCTAACCCAACCTAACCTTTCGGCGCTATTATTTGACAACATTCCTGTCGAGTAGGCCTCTACGTCTCCGAGGGACTTTTATATACATCAATAGCGTAATATAACTTAATCTAACACAACCTAACATCTCGGTACTAGTATTTAACAACATTCCTGGCGAGTTGGCCTCTACGTCTCCTTGGGAATTTTATATACATCAAAAACGTAATATAACCTAACCTAACCCAACCTAACCTTTCGGCGGTAATATTTGACAAAATTCCTGTCGAGTAGGCCTCTACGTCTCCGAGGGACTTTTATATACATCAATAGCGTAATATAACTTAACCTAACACAACCTAACATCTCGGTACTAGTATTTAACAACATTCCTGGCGAGTTGGCCTCTACGTCTCCTTGGGAATTTTATATACATCAAAAACGTAATATAACCTAACCTAACCCAACCTAACATCTCGGCGGTAATATTTGACAACATTCCTGTCGAGTTGGCTTCTACGTCTCCGTGGGGCCTTCATATACATCAAAAACGTAATATAACCTAACCTAACCCAACCTAACATCTCGGCGGTAATAGTTGACAACATTCCTGGCGAGTTGGCCTCTACGTCTCCGTGAGGCCTTCATATCCATCAATAACGTAATATAACCTAACCTAACCCAACCTAACATCTCGGCGGTAATATTTGACAACATTCGTGGCGAGTTGGCCTCTACGTCTCCGTGAAGCCTTCATATACATCAATAACGTAATATAACCTAACCTGACACAACCCAACCTCTCGGCACTATTATTTGACAACATTCCTGGCGAGTTGGCCTCTATGTCTCCGTAGGAATTTTATATACATCAATAACGTAATATAACCTAACCTAACGCAACCTAACATCTCGGCGGTAATGTTTGATAACATTCCTGGCGAGTTGGCCTCTACGTCTCCGTGAGACCTTCATATCCATCAATAACGTAATATAACCTTATATAACCCAACCTAACCTCTCGGCGATATTATTTGACAACATTCCTGGCGAGTTGGCCTCTACGTCTCCGTGTGACTTTTATATACATCAGTAACGTAATATAACCTATCCTAACCCAGCCTAACCTTTCGGCGCTATTATTTGACAACATTCCTTGCGAGCTGGCCTCAACGTCTCCGTGGGGCCTTTCTATACACCAATAACGTAATATAACCTAACCTAACACAACCCAACATCTCGGCACTAATATTTGACAACATTCCTGGCGAGTTGGCCTCTACGTTTCCGTGGGGCCTTTATATACATAAATAACGTAATATAACCTAACCTAACACAACCCAGCCTCTCGGCACTAATATTTGACAACATTCCTTGCGAGTTGGCCTCTACGTTTCCGTAGGGCTTTTATATACATCAATAACGTAATATAACCTAACCTAACCCAAAGTAACGTCTCGGAGGTAGTGTTTAACCACATTCCTGGCTTGTTGGCCTCTACGTTTCCCTGAGACCTTTATATACATCAATAACGTAATATAACCTAACCTAACCCAACGTAACATCTCGGCTGTAATATTTGACAACATTCCTGGCTTGTTGGCCTCTATGTTTCCGTGGGTCCTTTATATACATCAATAACGTAATATAACCTAACCTAACCCAACCTAACTTTTCGGCGCTATTATTTTACAACATTCCTTGCGAGTTGGCCTCTACGTCTCCGTGGGGACCTTATATACACCAATAACGTAATATAACCTAACCTAACACAACCCAACCTCTCGGCACTTATATTTGACAACATTCCTGGCGAGTTTGCCTCTACGTTTCGGTGGGGCTTTTACATACATCAATAACGTAATATAACCTAACCTAACCCAAAGTAACGTCTCGGAGGTAATGTTTAACCACATTTCTGGCTTGTTGGCCTCTACGTTTCCCTGAGACCTTTATAAACATCAATAACGTAATATAACCTAACCTAACCCAAAGTAACGTCTCGGAGGTAATGTTTAACAACATTCCTGGCTTGTTGGCGTCTACGTTTCCCTGAGACCTTTATATACATCAATAACGTAATATAACCTAACCTAACCCAACCTAACATCTCGGTACTAATATTTAACAACATTCCTGGCTTGTTGGCTTCTACGTCTCCGTGGGACTTTCATATCCATCAATAACGTAATTTAACCTAAGATAACCCAACGTCACATCTCGGCTGTAATATTTGACAACATTCCTGGCTTTTTGGCCTCTGTGATTCCGTGGGACCTTTATATACATCAATAGCGTAATATAACCTAACCTAACCCAACGTAACATCTCGGCTGTAATATTTGACAACATTCCTGGCTTGTTGGCCTCTATGATTCCGTGGGACCTTTATATACATAAATAACGTAATATAACCTAACCTAACCCAACCTAACATCTCGGCGGTAATGTTTGATAACATTCCTGGCGAGTGGGCCTCTACGTCTCCGTGAGACCTTTATATACATCAATAACGTATTATAACCTAACCTAACCCAACCTAACATCTCGGCGGTAATATTTGACAACATTCCTGGCGAGTTGGCCTCTATGTCTCCGTGAGGCCTTCATATCCATCAATAACGTAATATAACCTTATATAACCCAACCAAACCTCTCGGCGCTATTATTTGACAACATTCCTGGCGAGTTGGCCTCTACGTCTCCGTGGGACTTTTATATACATCAATAACGTAATATAACCTAACCTAACCCAACCTAACATTTCGGCGCTATTATTTGACAACATTCGTGGCGAGTTGGCCTCAACGTCTCCGCGGGGCCTTTCTATACACCAATAACGTAATATAACCTAACCTAACACAACCCAACATCTCGGCACTAATATTTGACAACATTCCTGGCGAGTTGGCCTCTACGTTTCCGTGGGGCCTTTATATACATAAATAACGTAATATAACCTAACCTAACACAACCCAGCCTCTCGGCACTAATATTTGACAACATTCCTTGCGAGTTGGCCTCTACGTTTCCGTAGGGCTTTTATATACATCAATAACGTAATATAACCTAACCTAACCCAAAGTAACGTCTCGGAGGTAGTGTTTAACCACATTCCTGGCTTGTTGGCCTCTACGTTTCCGTGGGACCTTTATATACATCAATAACGTAATATAACCTAACCTAACCTAACCTAACATCTCGGCGGTAATGTTTGACAACATTCCTGGCGAGTTGGCCGCTACCTCTCCGTGAGACCTTCATATCCATCAATAACGTAATATAAGCTTATATAACCCAACCTAACCTCTCGGCGCTATTATTTGACAACATTCCTGTCGAGTTGACCTCTACGTCTCCGTGGGGCCTTCATATACATCAAAAACATAATATAACCTAACCTAAACCAACCTAACATCTCGGCGGTAATATTTGACAACATTCCTGGCTTGTTGGCCTCTACGTCTCCGTGGGACATTCATATCCATCAATAACGTAATTTAACCTAAAATAACCCAACGTAACATCTCGGCTGTAATATTTGACAACATTCCTGGCTTGTTGGCCTCTATGTTTCCGTGGGTCCTTTATATACATCAATAACGTAATATAACCTAACCTAACCCAACCTAACTTTTCGGCGCTATTATTTTACAACATTCCTTGCGAGTTGGCCTCTACGTCTCCGTGGGGACTTTATATACACCAATAACGTAATATAACCTAACCTAACACAACCCAACCTCTCGGCACTAATATTTGACAACATTCCTGGCGAGTTTGCCTCTACGTTTCCGTGGGGCTTTTACATACATCAATAACGTAATATAACCTAACCTAACCCAAAGTAACGTCTCGGAGGTAATGTTTAACCACATTTCTGGCTTGTTGGCCTCTACGTTTCCCTGAGACCTTTATAAACATCAAAAACATAATATAACCTAACCTAACCCAAAGTAACGTCTCGGAGGTAATGTTTAACAACATTCCTGGCTTGTTGGCGTCTACGTTTCCCTGAGACCTTTATATACATCAATAACGTAATATAACCTAACCTAACACAACCTAACATCTCGGTACTAATATTTAACAACATTCCTGGCTTGTTGGCTTCTACGTCTCCGTGGGACTTTCATATCCATCAATAACGTAATTTAACCTAAAATAACCCAACGTCACATCTCGGCTGTAATATTTGACAACATTCCTGGCTTTTTGTCCTCTATGATTCCGTGGGACCTTTATATACATAAATAACGTAATATAACCTAACCTAACCCAACCTAACATCTCGGCGGTAATATTTGACAACATTCCTGGCGAGTTGTCCTCTACGTCTCCGTGAGGCCTTCATATCCATCAATAACGTAATATAACCTTATATAACCCAACCTAACCTCTCGGCGCTATTATTTGACAACATTCCTGTCGAGTTGGCCTCTACGTCTCCGTGGGGCCTTCATATACATCAAAAACGTAATATAACCTAACCTAACCCAACCTAACATCTCGGCGGTAATATTTGACAACATTCCTGGCGAGTTGGACTCTAGGTCTCAGTGGGGCCTTTATATACATCAATAACGTAATATAACCTAACCTAACCCAAAGTAACGTCTCGGAGGTAATGTTTAACCACATTCCTGGCTTGTTGGCTTCTACGTCTCCGTGAGGCCTTCATATACATCAAAAACGTAATATAACCTAACCTAACCCAACGTAACAACTCGGCTGTAATATTTGACAACATTCCTGGCTTGTTGGCCTCTACGTCTCCGTGAGACCTTCATATCCATCAATAACGTAATATAACCTAACCTAACCCAACCTAACATCTCGGCGGTAATATTTGACAACATTCCTGTCGAGTTGGCCTCTACGTCTCCGTCGGACTTTTATATACATCAATAACGTAATATAACCTAACCTAACCCAACCTAACCTTTCGGCGCTATTATTTGACAACATTCCTGGCGAGTTGGCCTCTACGTCTCCGTGAGAACTTCATATCCATCAATAACGTAATTTAACCTAAAATAACCCAACGTAACATCTCGGCTGTAATATTTGACAACATTCCTGGCTTGTTGGCCTCTGTGTTTCCGTGGGACCTTTATATACATCAATAACGTAATATAACCTAACCTAACCTAACCTAACATCTCGGCGGTAATGTTTGACAACATTCCTGGCGAGTTGGCCGCTACATCTCCGTGAGACCTTCATATCCATCAATAACGTAATATAACCTTATATAACCCAACCTAACCTCTCGGCGCTATTATTTGACAACATTCCTGTCGAGTTGGCCTCTACGTCTCCGTGGGGCCTTCATATACATCAAAAACATAATATAACCTAACCTAAACCAACCTAACATCTCGGCGGTAATATTTGACAACATTCCTGGCTTGTTGGCCTCTAGGTCTCCGTGGGACATTCATATCCATCAATAACGTAATTTAACCTAAAATAACCCAACGTAACATCTCGGCTGTAATATTTGACAACATTCCTGGCTTGTTGGCCTCTATGTTTCCGTGGGACCTTTATATACATCAATAACGTAATATAACCTAACCTAACCTAACCTAACATCTCGGCGGTAATGTTTGACAACATTCCTGGCGAGTTGGCCGCTACCTCTCCGTGAGACCTTCATATCCATCAATAACGTAATATAACCTTATATAACCCAACCTAACCTCTCGGCGCTATTATTTGACAACATTCCTGTCGAGTTGACCTCTACGTCTCCGTGGGACCTTCATATACATCAAAAACATAATATAACCTAACCTAAACCAACCTAACATCTCGGCGGTAATATTTGACAACATTCCTGGCTTGTTGGCCTCTACGTCTCCGTGGGACATTCATATCCACCAATAACGTAATTTAACCTAAAATAACCCAACGTAACATCTCGGCTGTAATATTTGACAACATTCCTGGCTTGTTGGCCTCTATGTTTCCGTGGGTCCTTTATATACATCAATAACGTAATATAACCTAACCTAACGCAACCTAACTTTTCGGCGCTATTATTTTACAACATTCCTTGCGAGTTGGCCTCTACGACTCCGTGGGGACTTTATATACACCAATAACGTAATATAACCTAACCTAACACAACCCAACCTCTCGGCACTAATACTTGACAACATTCCTGGCGAGTTTGCCTCTACGTTTCCGTGGGGCTTTTACATACATCAATAACGTAATATAACCTAACCTAACCCAAAGTAACGTCTCGGAGGTAATGTTTAACCACATTTCTGGCTTGTTGGCCTCTACGTTTCCCTGAGACCTTTATAAACATCAAAAACATAATATAACCTAACCTAACCCAAAGTAACGTCTCGGAGGTAATGTTTAACAACATTCCTGGCTTGTTGGCGTCTACGTTTCCCTGAGACCTTTATATACATCAATAACGTAATATAACCTAACCTAACACAACCTAACATCTCGGTACTAATATTTAACAACATTCCTGGCTTGTTGGCTTCTACGTCTCCGTGGGACTTTCATATCCATCAATAACGTAATTTAACCTAAAATAACCCAACGTCACATCTCGGCTGTAATATTTGACAACATTCCTGGCTTTTTGTCCTCTATGATTCCGTGGGACCTTTATATACATCAATAGCGTAATATAACCTAACCTAATCCAACGTAACATCTCGGCTGTAATATTTGACAACATTCCTGGCTTGTTGGCCTCTATGATTCCGTGGGACCTTTATATACATAAATAACGTAATATAACCTAACCTAACCCAACCTAACATCTCGGCGGTAATATTTGACAACATTCCTGGCGAGTTGTCCTCTACGTCTCCGTGAGGCCTTCATATCCATCAATAACGTAATATAACCTTATATAACCCAACCTAACCTCTCGGCGCTATTATTTGACAACATTCCTGTCGAGTTGGCCTCTACGTCTCCGTGGGGCCTTCATATACATCAAAAACGTAATATAACCTAACCTAACCCAACCTAATATCTCGGCGGTAATATTTGACAACATTCCTGGCGAGTTGGGCTCTAGGTCTCAGTGGGGCCTTTATATACATCAATAACGTAATATAACCTAACCTAACCCAAAGTAACGTCTCGGAGGTAATGTTTAACCACATTCCTGGCTTGTTGGCTTCTACGTCTCCGTGAGGCCTTCATATACATCAAAAACGTAATATAACCTAACCTAACCCAACGTAACAACTCGGCTGTAATATTTGACAACATTCCTGGCTTGTTGGCCTCTACGTCTCCGTGGGACATTCATATCCATCAATAACGTAATTTAACCTAAAATAACCCAACGTAACATCTCGGCTGTAATATTTGACAACATTCCTGGCGAGTTGGCCTCTACGTCTCCGTGAGACCTTCATATCCATCAATAACGTAATATAAACTAACCTAACCCAACCTAACATCTCGGCGGTAATATTTGACAACATTCCTGTCGAGTTGGCCTCTACGTCTCCGTCGGACTTTTATATACATCAATAACGTAATATAACCTAACCTAACCCAACCTAACCTTTCGGCGCTATTATTTGACAACATTCCTGGCGAGTTGGCCTCTACGTCTCCGTGAGAACTTCATATCCATCAATAACGTAATTTAACCTAAAATAACCCAACGTAACATCTCGGCTGTAATATTTGACAACATTCCTGGCTTGTTGGCCTCTATGTTTCCGTGGGACCTTTATATACATCAATAACGTAATATAACCTAACCTAACCTAACCTAACATCTCGGCGGTAATGTTTGACAACATTCCTGGCGAGTTGGCCGCTACCTCTCCGTGAGACCTTCATATCCATCAATAACGTAATATAACCTTATATAACCCAACCTAACCTCTCGGCGCTATTATTTGACAACATTCCTGTCGAGTTGGCCTCTACGTCTCCGTGGGGCCTTCATATACATCAAAAACATAATATAACCTAACCTAAACCAACCTAACATCTCGGCGGTAATATTTGACAACATTCCTGGCTTGTTGGCCTCTAGGTCTCCGTGGGACATTCATATCCATCAATAACGTAATTTAACCTAAAATAACCCAACGTAACATCTCGGCTGTAATATTTGACAACATTCCTGGCTTGTTGGCCTCTATGATTCCGTGGGACCTTTATATACATAAATAACGTAATATAACCTAACCTAACCCAACCTAACATCTCGGCGGTAATGTTTGATAACATTCCTGGCGAGTTGGCCTCTACGTCTCCGTGAGACCTTCATATCCATCAATAACGTAATATAACCTAACCTAACCCAACCTAACATCTCGGCGGTAATATTTGACAACATTCCTGGCGAGTTGTCCTCTACGTCTCCGTGAGGCCTTCATATCCATCAATAACGTAATATAACCTAACCTAACCCAACCTAACATCTCGGCGGTAATATTTGACAACATTCGTGGCGAGTTGGACTCTACGTCTCCGTGGGGCCTTTATATACATCAATAACGTAATATAACCTAACCTAACACAACCCAACCTCTCGGCACTAATATTTGACAACATTCCTGGCGAGTTGGCCTCTACGCTTCCGTGGGGCTTTTATATACATCAATAACGTAATATAACCTATCCTAACCCAAAGTAACGTCTCGGAGGTAATGTTTAACCACATTCCTGGCTTGTTGGCCTCTACGTTTCCCTGAGACTTTTATATACATCAATAACGTAATATAACCTAACCTAACCCAACCTAACATCTCGGCGGTAATATTTGACAACATTCCTTGCGAGTTGGACTCTACGTTTCCGTGGGGCTTTTACATACATCAATAACGTAATATAACCTAACCTAACCCAAAGTAACGTCTCGGAGGTAGTGTTTAACCACATTCCTGGCTTGTTGGCCTCTACGTTTCCCTGAGACCTTTATATACATCAATAACGTAATATAACCTAACCTAACCCAAAGTAACGTCTCGGAGGTAATATTTGACAACATTCCTGGCTTGTTGGCCTCTACGTCTCCGTGGGACATTCATATCCATCAATAACGTAATTTAACCTAAAATAACCAAACGTAACATCTCGGCTGTAATATTTGACAACATTCCTGGCTTGTTGGCCTCTATGTTTCCGTGGGACCTTTATATACATCAATAACGTAATATAACCTAACCTAACCTAACCTAACATCTCGGCGGTAATATTTGACAACATTCCTGGCGAGTTGTCCTCTACGTCTCCGTGAGGCCTTCATATCCATCAATAACGTAATATAACCTAACCTAACCCAACCTAACATCTCGGCGGTAATATTTGACAACATTCGTGGCGAGTTGGACTCTACGTCTCCGTGGGGCCTTTATATACATCAATAACGTAATATAACCTAACCTAACACAACCCAACCTCTCGGCACTAATATTTGACAACATTCCTGTCGAGTTGACCTCTACGTCTCCGTGGGGCCTTCATATACATCAAAAACATAATATAACCTAACCTAAACCAACCTAACATCTCGGCGGTAATATTTGACAACATTCCTGGCTTGTTGGCCTCTATGATTCCGTGGGACCTTTATATACATAAATAACGTAATATAACCTAACCTAACCCAACCTAACATCTCGGCGGTAATATTTGACAACATTCCTGGCGAGTTGTCCTCTACGTCTCCGTGAGGCCTTCATATCCATCAATAACGTAATATAACCTTATATAACCCAACCTAACCTCTCGGCGCTATTATTTGACAACATTCCTGTCGAGTTGGCCTCTACGTCTCCGTGGGGCCTTCATATACATCAAAAACGTAATATAACCTAACCTAACCCAACCTAATATCTCGGCGGTAATATTTGACAACATTCCTGGCGAGTTGGGCTCTAGGTCTCAGTGGGGCCTTTATATACATCAATAACGTAATATAACCTAACCTAACCCAAAGTAACGTCTCGGAGGTAATGTTTAACCACATTCCTGGCTTGTTGGCTTCTACGTCTCCGTGAGGCCTTCATATACATCAAAAACGTAATATAACCTAACCTAACCCAACGTAACAACTCGGCTGTAATATTTGACAACATTCCTGGCTTGTTGGCCTCTACGTCTCCGTGGGACATTCATATCCATCAATAACGTAATTTAACCTAAAATAACCCAACGTAACATCTCGGCTGTAATATTTGACAACATTCCTGGCGAGTTGGCCTCTACGTCTCCGTGAGACCTTCATATCCATCAATAACGTAATATAACCTAACCTAACCCAACCTAACATCTCGGCGGTAATATTTGACAACATTCCTGTCGAGTTGGCCTCTACGTCTCCGTCGGACTTTTATATACATCAATAACGTAATATAACCTAACCTAACCCAACCTAACCTTTCGGCGCTATTATTTGACAACATTCCTGGCGAGTTGGCCTCTACGTCTCCGTGAGAACTTCATATCCATCAATAACGTAATTTAACCTAAAATAACCCAACGTAACATCTCGGCTGTAATATTTGACAACATTCCTGGCTTGTTGGCCTCTATGTTTCCGTGGGACCTTTATATACATCAATAACGTAATATAACCTAACCTAACCTAACCTAACATCTCGGCGGTAATGTTTGACAACATTCCTGGCGAGTTGGCCGCTACCTCTCCGTGAGACCTTCATATCCATCAATAACGTAATATAACCTTATATAACCCAACCTAACCTCTCGGCGCTATTATTTGACAACATTCCTGTCGAGTTGGCCTCTACGTCTCCGTGGGGCCTTCATATACATCAAAAACATAATATAACCTAACCTAAACCAACCTAACATCTCGGCGGTAATATTTGACAACATTCCTGGCTTGTTGGCCTCTAGGTCTCCGTGGGACATTCATATCCATCAATAACGTAATTTAACCTAAAATAACCCAACGTAACATCTCGGCTGTAATATTTGACAACATTCCTGGCTTGTTGGCCTCTATGATTCCGTGGGACCTTTATATACATAAATAACGTAATATAACCTAACCTAACCCAACCTAACATCTCGGCGGTAATGTTTGATAACATTCCTGGCGAGTTGGCCTCTACGTCTCCGTGAGACCTTCATATCCATCAATAACGTAATATAACCTAACCTAACCCAACCTAACATCTCGGCGGTAATATTTGACAACATTCCTGGCGAGTTGTCCTCTACGTCTCCGTGAGGCCTTCATATCCATCAATAACGTAATATAACCTAACCTAACCCAACCTAACATCTCGGCGGTAATATTTGACAACATTCGTGGCGAGTTGGACTCTACGTCTCCGTGGGGCCTTTATATACATCAATAACGTAATATAACCTAACCTAACACAACCCAACCTCTCGGCACTAATATTTGACAACATTCCTGGCGAGTTGGCCTCTACGCTTCCGTGGGGCTTTTATATACATCAATAACGTAATATAACCTATCCTAACCCAAAGTAACGTCTCGGAGGTAATGTTTAACCACATTCCTGGCTTGTTGGCCTCTACGTTTCCCTGAGACTTTTATATACATCAATAACGTAATATAACCTAACCTAACCCAACCTAACATCTCGGCGGTAATATTTGACAACATTCCTTGCGAGTTGGACTCTACGTTTCCGTGGGGCTTTTACATACATCAATAACGTAATATAACCTAACCTAACCCAAAGTAACGTCTCGGAGGTAGTGTTTAACCACATTCCTGGCTTGTTGGCCTCTACGTTTCCCTGAGACCTTTATATACATCAATAACGTAATATAACCTAACCTAACCCAAAGTAACGTCTCGGAGGTAATATTTGACAACATTCCTGGCTTGTTGGCCTCTACGTCTCCGTGGGACATTCATATCCATCAATAACGTAATTTAACCTAAAATAACCAAACGTAACATCTCGGCTGTAATATTTGACAACATTCCTGGCTTGTTGGCCTCTATGTTTCCGTGGGACCTTTATATACATCAATAACGTAATATAACCTAACCTAACCTAACCTAACATCTCGGCGGTAATATTTGACAACATTCCTGGCGAGTTGTCCTCTACGTCTCCGTGAGGCCTTCATATCCATCAATAACGTAATATAACCTAACCTAACCCAACCTAACATCTCGGCGGTAATATTTGACAACATTCGTGGCGAGTTGGACTCTACGTCTCCGTGGGGCCTTTATATACATCAATAACGTAATATAACCTAACCTAACACAACCCAACCTCTCGGCACTAATATTTGACAACATTCCTGGCGAGTTGGCCTCTACGCTTCCGTGGGGCTTTTATATACATCAATAACGTAATATAACCTATCCTAACCCAAAGTAACGTCTCGGAGGTAATGTTTAACCACATTCCTGGCTTGTTGGCCTCTACGTTTCCCTGAGACTTTTATATACATCAATAACGTAATATAACCTAACCTAACCCAACCTAACATCTCGGCGGTAATATTTGACAACATTCCTTGCGAGTTGGACTCTACGTTTCCGTGGGGCTTTTACATACATCAATAACGTAATATAACCTAACCTAACCCAAAGTAACGTCTCGGAGGTAGTGTTTAACCACATTCCTGGCTTGTTGGCCTCTACGTTTCCCTGAGACCTTTATATACATCAATAACGTAATATAACCTAACCTAACCCAAAGTAACGTCTCGGAGGTAATATTTGACAACATTCCTGGCTTGTTGGCCTCTACGTCTCCGTGGGACATTCATATCCATCAATAACGTAATTTAACCTAAAATAACCAAACGTAACATCTCGGCTGTAATATTTGACAACATTCCTGGCTTGTTGGCCTCTATGTTTCCGTGGGACCTTTATATACATCAATAACGTAATATAACCTAACCTAACCTAACCTAACATCTCGGCGGTAATGTTTGACGACATTCCTGGCGAGTTGGCCGCTACCTCTCCGTGAGACCTTCATATCCATCAATAACGTAATATAACCTTATATAACCCAACCTAACCTCTCGGCGCTATTATTTGACAACATTCCTGTCGAGTTGACCTCTACGTCTCCGTGGGGCCTTCATATACATCAAAAACATAATATAACCTAACCTAAACCAACCTAACATCTCGGCGGTAATATTTGACAACATTCCTGGCTTGTTGGCCTCTACGTCTCCGTGGGACATTCATATCCATCAATAACGTAATTTAACCTAAAATAACCCAACGTAACATCTCGGCTGTAATATTTGACAACATTCCTGGCTTGTTGGCCTCTATGTTTCCGTGGGTCCTTTATATACATCAATAACGTAATATAACCTAACCTAACCCAACCTAACTTTTCGGCGCTATTATTTTACAACATTCCTTGCGAGTTGGCCTCTACGTCTCCGTGGGGACTTTATATACACCAATAACGTAATATAACCTAACCTAACACAACCCAACCTCTCGGCACTAATATTTGACAACATTCCTGGCGAGTTTGCCTCTACGTTTCCGTGGGGCTTTTACATACATCAATAACGTAATATAACCTAACCTAACCCAAAGTAACGTCTCGGAGGTAATGTTTAACCACATTTCTGGCTTGTTGGCCTCTACGTTTCCCTGAGACCTTTATAAACATCAAAAACATAATATAACCTAACCTAACCCAAAGTAACGTCTCGGAGGTAATGTTTAACAACATTCCTGGCTTGTTGGCGTCTACGTTTCCCTGAGACCTTTATATACATCAATAACGTAATATAACCTAACCTAACACAACCTAACATCTCGGTACTAATATTTAACAACATTCCTGGCTTGTTGGCTTCTACGTCTCCGTGGGACTTTCATATCCATCAATAACGTAATTTAACCTAAAATAACCCAACGTCACATCTCGGCTGTAATATTTGACAACATTCCTGGCTTTTTGTCCTCTATGATTCCGTGGGACCTTTATATACATCAATAGCGTAATATAACCTAACCTAATCCAACGTAACATCTCGGCTGTAATATTTGACAACATTCCTGGCTTGTTGGCCTCTATGATTCCGTGGGACCTTTATATACATAAATAACGTAATATAACCTAACCTAACCCAACCTAACATCTCGGCGGTAATATTTGACAACATTCCTGGCGAGTTGTCCTCTACGTCTCCGTGAGGCCTTCATATCCATCAATAACGTAATATAACCTTATATAACCCAACCTAACCTCTCGGCGCTATTATTTGACAACATTCCTGTCGAGTTGGCCTCTACGTCTCCGTGGGGCCTTCATATACATCAAAAACGTAATATAACCTAACCTAACCCAACGTAACATCTCGGCTGTAATATTTGACAACATTCCTGGCTTGTTGGCCTCTACGTCTCCGTGGGACATTCATATCCATCAATAACGTAATTTAACCTAAAATAGCCCAACGTAACATCTCGGCTGTAATATTTGACAACATTCCTGGCTTGTTGGCCTCTATGATTCCGTGGGACCTTTATATACATTAATAACGTAATATAACCTAACCTAACCCACCCTAACATCTCCGCGGTAATGTTTGACAACATTACTGGCGAGTTGGCCTCTACGTCTCCGTGAGACCTTCATATCCATCAATAACGTAATATAACCTTATATAACTCAACCTAACCTCTCGGCGCTATTATTTGACAACATTCCTAGCGAGTTGGCCTCTACGTCTCCGTGGGACTCTTATATACATCAATAACCTAATATAACCTAACCTAACCCAACCTAACCTTTCGGCGCTATTATTTGACAACATTCCTGGCAAGTTCGCCTCTACGTCTCCGTGGGGCCTTTATATACACCAATAACGTAATATAACCTAACCTAACACAACCCAACCTCTCGGCACTAATATTTGACAACATTCCTGGCGAGTTGGCCTCTACGTTTCCGTGGGTCTTTTATATACATCAATAACGTAATATAACCTAACCTAACCCAAAGTAACTTCTCGGACGTAATGTTTAACCACATTCCTGGCTTGTTGGCTTCTACGTCTCCGTGAGGCCTTCATATACATCAAAAACGTAATATAACCTAACCTAACCCAACGTAACATCTCGGCTGTAATATTTGACTACATTCCTGGCGAGTTGGACTCTACGTCTCCGTCGGACTTTTATATACATCAATAACGTAATATAACCTAACCTAACCCAACCTAACCTTTCGGCGCTATTATTTGACAACATTCGTGGCGAGTTGGCCCCTACGTCTCCGTGGGGCCTTTATATACACCAATAACGTAATATAACCTAACCTAACACAACCCAACCTCTCGGCACTAATATTCGACAACATTCCTGGCGAGTTGGCCTCTACGTATCCGTGGGGCTTTCATATACATCAATAACGTAATATAACCTAGCCTAACCCAAAGTAACGTCTCGGAGGTAATGTTTAATCACATTCCTGGCTTGTTGGCCTCTACGTTTGCCTGAGACTTTTATATACATCAATAACGTAATATAACCTCACCTATCCCAACCTAACATCTCGGCGGTAATATTTGACAACATTCCTGGCGACTTGGACTCTATGTCTCAGTGGGGCCTTTATATACATCAATAACGTAATATAACCTAACCTAACCCAACCTAACATCTCGGTACTAATATTTAACAACATTCCTGGCTTGTTGGCTTCTACGTCTCTGTGGGACTTTCATATCCATCAATAACGTTATTTAACCTAAAATAACCCAACGTAACATCTCGGCTGTAATATTTGACAACATTCCTGGCTTGTTGGACTCTATGATTCCGTGGGACCTTTATATACATCAATAACGTAATATAACCTAACCTAACCCAACCTAACATCTCGGCGGTAATGTTTGACAACATTCCTGGCGAGTTGGCCTCTACGTATCCGTGAGACCTTCATATCCATCAATAACGTAATATAACCTTATATAACCCAACCTAACCTCTCGGCGCTATTATTTGACAATATTCCTTGCGAGCTGGCCTCTACGTCTCCGTGGGGCCTTCATATACATCAAAAACGTAATATAACCTAACCTAACCCAACCTAACATCTCGGCGGTAATATTTGACAACATTCCTGGCGAGTTGGCCTCTACGTGTCCGTGGGGCCTTTATATACATCAATAACGTAATATAACCTAACCTAACACAACCCAAACTCCCGGCACTAATATTTGACAACATTCCTGGCGAGTTGGCCTCTACGTTTCCCTGAGACCTTTATATACATCAATAACGTAATATAACCTAACCTAACCCAAAGTAACGTCTCGGAGGTAATGTTTAACCACATTCCTGGCTTGTTGGCTTCTACGTCTCCGTGAGGCCTTCATATACATCAAAAACGTAATATAACCTAACCTAACCCAACGTAACATCTCGGCTGTAATATTTGACAACATTCCTGGCTTGTTGGCCTCTACGTCTCCGTGGGACATTCATATCAATCAATAACGTAATTTAACCTAAAATAACCCAACGTAACATCTCGGCTGTAATATTTGACAACATTCCTGGCTTGTTGGCCTCTATGTTTCCGTGCGACCTTTATATACATCAATAACGTAATATAACCTAACCTAACCCAACCTAACATCTCGGCGGTAATATTTGACAACATTCCTGGCGAGTTGTCCTCTACGTCTCCGTGAGGCCTTCATATCCATCAATAACGTAATATAACCTAACCTAACCCAACCTAACATCTCGGCGGTAATATTTGACAACATTCGTGGCGAGTTGGACTCTACGTCTCCGTGGGGCCTTTATATACATCAATAACGTAATATAACCTAACCTAACACAACCCAACCTCTCGGCACTAATATTTGACAACCTTCCTGGCGAGTTGGCCTCTACGTTTCCGTGGGGCTTTTATATATATCAATAACGTAATATAACCTAACCTAACCCAAAGTAACGTCTCGGAGGTAATGTTTAACCACATTCCTGGCTTGTTGGCCTCTACGTTTCCCTGAGACTTTTATATACGTCAATAACGTAATATAACCTAACCTAACCCAACCTAACACCTCGGCGGTAATATTTGACAACATTCCTTGCGAGTTGGACTCTACGTTTCCGTGGGGTTTTTACATACATTAATAACGTAATATAACCTAACCTATCCCAAAGTAACGTCTCGGAGGTAGTGTTTAACCACATTCCTGGCTTGTTGGCCTCTACGTTTCCCTGAGACCTTTATATACATCAATAACGTAATATAACCTAACCTAACCCAAAGTAACGTCTCGGAGGTAATGTTTAACCACATTCCTGGCTTGTTGGCTTCTACGTCTCCGTGAGGCATTCATATACATCAAAAACGTAATATAACCTAACCTAACCCAACGTAACATCTCGGCTGTAATATTTGACAACATTCCTGGCTTGTTGGCCTCTACGTCTCCGTGGGACATTCATATCCATCAATAACGTAATTTAACCTAAAATAGCCCAACGTAACATCTCGGCTGTAATATTTGACAACATTCCTGGCTTGTTGGCCTCTATGATTCCGTGGGACCTTTATATACATTAATAACGTAATATAACCTAACCTAACCCACCCTAACATCTCCGCGGTAATGTTTGACAACATTACTGGCGAGTTGGCCTCTACGTCTCCGTGAGACCTTCATATCCATCAATAACGTAATATAACCTTATATAACTCAACCTAAACTCTCGGCGCTATTATTTGACAACATTCCTAGCGAGTTGGCCTCTACGTCTCCGTGGGACTCTTATATACATCAATAACCTAATATAACCTAACCTAACCCAACCTAACCTTTCGGCGCTATTATTTGACAACATTCCTGGCAAGTTCGCCTCTACGTCTCCGTGGGGCCTTTATATACACCAATAACGTAATATAACCTAACCTAACACAACCCAACCTCTCGGCACTAATATTTGACAACATTCCTGGCGAGTTGGCCTCTACGTTTCCGTGGGTCTTTTATATACATCAATAACGTAATATAACCTAACCTAACCCAAAGTAACTTCTCGGAGGTAATGTTTAACCACATTCCTGGCTTGTTGGCTTCTACGTCTCCGTGAGGCCTTCATATACATCAAAAACGTAATATAACCTAACCTAACCCAACGTAACATCTCGGCTGTAATATTTGACTACATTCCTGGCGAGTTGGACTCTACGTCTCCGTCGGACTTTTATATACATCAATAACGTAATATAACCTAACCTAACCCAACCTAACCTTTCGGCGCTATTATTTGACAACATTCGTGGCGAGTTGGCCCCTACGTCTCCGTGGGGCCTTTATATACACCAATAACGTAATATAACCTAACCTAACACAACCCAACCTCTCGGCACTAATATTCGACAACATTCCTGGCGAGTTGGCCTCTACGTATCCGTGGGGCTTTCATATACATCAATAACGTAATATAACCTAGCCTAACCCAAAGTAACGTCTCGGAGGTAATGTTTAATCACATTCCTGGCTTGTTGGCCTCTACGTTTGCCTGAGACTTTTATATACATCAATAACGTAATATAACCTCACCTATCCCAACCTAACATCTCGGCGGTAATATTTGACAACATTCCTGGCGACTTGGACTCTATGTCTCAGTGGGGCCTTTATATACATCAATAAAGTAATATAACCTAACCTAACCCAACCTAACATCTCGGTACTAATATTTAACAACATTCCTGGCTTGTTGGCTTCTACGTCTCTGTGGGACTTTCATATCCATCAATAACGTTATTTAACCTAAAATTACCCAACGTAACATCTCGGCTGTAATATTTGACAACATTCCTGGCTTGTTGGACTCTATGATTCCGTGGGACCTTTATATACATCAATAACGTAATATAACCTAACCTAACCCAACCTAACATCTCGGCGGTAATGTTTGACAACATTCCTGGCGAGTTGGCCTCTACGTATCCGTGAGACCTTCATATCCATCAATAACGTAATATAACCTTATATAACCCAACCTAACTTCTCGGCGCTATTATTTGACAATATTCCTTGCGAGCTGGCCTCTACGTCTCCGTGGGGCCTTCATATACATCAAAAACGTAATATAACCTAACCTAACCCAACCTAACATCTCGGCGGTAATATTTGACAACATTCCTGGCGAGTTGGCCTCTACGTGTCCGTGGGGCCTTTATATACATCAATAACGTAATATAACCTAACCTAACACAACCCAAACTCCCGGCACTAATATTTGACAACATTCCTGGCGAGTTGGCCTCTACGTTTCCCTGAGACCTTTATATACATCAATAACGTAATATAACATAACCTAACCCAAAGTAACGTCTCGGAGGTAATGTTTAACCACATTCCTGGCTTGTTGGCTTCTACGTCTCCGTGAGGCCTTCATATACATCAAAAACGTAATATAACCTAACCTAACCCAACGTAACATCTCGGCTGTAATATTTGACAACATTCCTGGCTTGTTGGCCTCTACGTCTCCGTGGGACATTCATATCAATCAATAACGTAATTTAACCTAAAATAACCCAACGTAACATCTCGGCTGTAATATTTGACAACATTCCTGGCTTGTTGGCCTCTATGTTTCCGTGCGACCTTTATATACATCAATAACGTAATATAACCTAACCTAACCCAACCTAACATCTCGGCGGTAATATTTGACAACATTCCTGGCGAGTTGTCCTCTACGTCTCCGTGAGGCCTTCATATCCATCAATAACGTAATATAACCTAACCTAACCCAACCTAACATCTCGGCGGTAATATTTGACAACATTCGTGGCGAGTTGGACTCTACGTCTCCGTGGGGCCTTTATATACATCAATAACGTAATATAACCTAACCTAACACAACCCAACCTCTCGGCACTAATATTTGACAACCTTCCTGGCGAGTTGGCCTCTACGTTTCCGTGGGGCTTTTATATATATCAATAACGTAATATAACCTAACCTAACCCAAAGTAACGTCTCGGAGGTAATGTTTAACCACATTCCTGGCTTGTTGGCCTCTACGTTTCCCTGAGACTTTTATATACGTCAATAACGTAATATAACCTAACCTAACCCAACCTAACACCTCGGCGGTAATATTTGACAACATTCCTTGCGAGTTGGACTCTACGTTTCCGTGGGTTTTTTACATACATTAATAACGTAATATAACCTAACCTATCCCAAAGTAACGTCTCGGAGGTAGTGTTTAACCACATTCCTGGCTTGTTGGCCTCTACGTTTCCCTGAGACCTTTATATACATCAATAACGTAATATAACCTAACCTAACCCAAAGTAACGTCTCGGAGGTAATGTTTAACCACATTCCTGGCTTGTTGGCTTCTACGTCTCCGTGAGGCATTCATATACATCAAAAACGTAATATAACCTAACCTAACCCAACGTAACATCTCGGCTGTAATATTTGACAACATTCCTGGCTTGTTGGCCTCTACGTCTCCGTGGGACATTCATATCCATCAATAACGTAATTTAACCTAAAATAGCCCAACGTAACATCTCGGCGGTAATATTTGACAACATTCCTGGCGAGTTGTCCTCTACGTCTCCGTGAGGCCTTCATATCCATCAATAACGTAATATAACCTAACCTAACCCAACCTAACATCTCGGCGGTAATATTTGACAACATTCGTGGCGAGTTGGACTCTACGTCTCCGTGGGGCCTTTATATACATCAATAACGTAATATAACCTAACCTAACACAACCCAACCTCTCGGCACTAATATTTGACAACATTCCTGGCGAGTTGGCCTCTACGCTTCCGTGGGGCTTTTATATACATCAATAACGTAATATAACCTATCCTAACCCAAAGTAACGTCTCGGAGGTAATGTTTAACCACATTCCTGGCTTGTTGGCCTCTACGTTTCCCTGAGACTTTTATATACATCAATAACGTAATATAACCTAACCTAACCCAACCTAACATCTCGGCGGTAATATTTGACAACATTCCTTGCGAGTTGGACTCTACGTTTCCGTGGGGCTTTTACATACATCAATAACGTAATATAACCTAACCTAACCCAAAGTAACGTCTCGGAGGTAGTGTTTAACCACATTCCTGGCTTGTTGGCCTCTACGTTTCCCTGAGACCTTTATATACATCAATAACGTAATATAACCTAACCTAACCCAAAGTAACGTCTCGGAGGTAATATTTGACAACATTCCTGGCTTGTTGGCATCTACGTCTCCGTGGGACATTCATATCCATCAATAACGTAATTTAACCTAAAATAACCAAACGTAACATCTCGGCTGCAATATTTGACAACATTCCTGGCTTGTTGGCCTCTATGTTTCCGTGGGTCCTTTATATACATCAATAACGTAATATAACCTAACCTAACCCAACCTAACTTTTCGGCGCTATTATTTTACAACATTCCTTGCGAGTTGGCCTCTACGTCTCCGTGGGGACTTTATATACACCAATAACGTAATATAACCTAACCTAACACAACCCAACCTCTCGGCACTAATATTTGACAACATTCCTGGCGAGTTTGCCTCTACGTTTCCGTGGGGCTTTTACATACATCAATAACGTAATATAACCTAACCTAACCCAAAGTAACGTCCCGGAGGTAATGTTTAACCACATTTCTGGCTTGTTGGCCTCTACGTTTCCCTGAGACCTTTATAAACATCAAAAACATAATATAACCTAACCTAACCCAAAGTAACGTCTCGGAGGTAATGTTTAACAACATTCCTGGCTTGTTGGCGTCTACGTTTCCCTGAGACCTTTATATACATCAATAACGTAATATAACCTAACCTAACACAACCTAACATCTCGGTACTAAATTTAACAACATTCCTGGCTTGTTGGCTTCTACGTCTCCGTGGAACTTTCATATCCATCAATAACGTAATTTAACCTAAAATAACCCAACGTCACATCTCGGCTGTAATATTTGACAACATTCCTGGCTTTTTGTCCTCTATGATTCCGTGGGACCTTTATATACATCAATAGCGTAATATAACCTAACCTAATCCAACGTAACATCTCGGCTGTAATATTTGACAACATTCCTGGCTTGTTGGCCTCTATGATTCCGTGGGACCTTTATATACATAAATAACGTAATATAACCTAACCTAACCCAACCTAACATCTCGGCGGTAATATTTGACAACATTCCTGGCGAGTTGTCCTCTACGTCTCCGTGAGGCCTTCATATCCATCAATAACGTAATATAACCTTATATAACCCAACCTAACCTCTCGGCGCTATTATTTGACAACATTCCTGTCGAGTTGGCCTCTACGTCTCCGTGGGGCCTTCATATACATCAAAAACGTAATATAACCTAACCTAACCCAACGTAACATCTCGGCTGTAATATTTGACAACATTCCTGGCTTGTTGGCCTCTACGTCTCCGTGGGACATTCATATCCATCAATAACGTAATTTAACCTAAAATAGCCCAACGTAACATCTCGGCTGTAATATTTGACAACATTCCTGGCTTGTTGGCCTCTATGATTCCGTGGGACCTTTATATACATTAATAACGTAATATAACCTAACCTAACCCACCCTAACATCTCCGCGGTAATGTTTGACAACATTACTGGCGAGTTGGCCTCTACGTCTCCGTGAGACCTTCATATCCATCAATAACGTAATATAACCTTATATAACTCAACCTAACCTCTCGGCGCTATTATTTGACAACATTCCTAGCGAGTTGGCCTCTACGTCTCCGTGGGACTCTTATATACATCAATAACCTAATATAACCTAACCTAACCCAACCTAACCTTTCGGCGCTATTATTTGACAACATTCCTGGCAAGTTCGCCTCTACGTCTCCGTGGGGCCTTTATATACACCAATAACGTAATATAACCTAACCTAACACAACCCAACCTCTCGGCACTAATATTTGACAACATTCCTGGCGAGTTGGCCTCTACGTTTCCGTGGGTCTTTTATATACATCAATAACGTAATATAACCTAACCTAACCCAAAGTAACTTCTCGGAGGTAATGTTTAACCACATTCCTGGCTTGTTGGCTTCTACGTCTCCGTGAGGCCTTCATATACATCAAAAACGTAATATAACCTAACCTAACCCAACGTAACATCTCGGCTGTAATATTTGACTACATTCCTGGCGAGTTGGACTCTACGTCTCCGTCGGACTTTTATATACATCAATAACGTAATATAACCTAACCTAACCCAACCTAACCTTTCGGCGCTATTATTTGACAACATTCGTGGCGAGTTGGCCCCTACGTCTCCGTGGGGCCTTTATATACACCAATAACGTAATATAACCTAACCTAACACAACCCAACCTCTCGGCACTAATATTCGACAACATTCCTGGCGAGTTGGCCTCTACGTATCCGTGGGGCTTTCATATACATCAATAACGTAATATAACCTAGCCTAACCCAAAGTAACGTCTCGGAGGTAATGTTTAATCACATTCCTGGCTTGTTGGCCTCTACGTTTGCCTGAGACTTTTATATACATCAATAACGTAATATAACCTCACCTATCCCAACCTAACATCTCGGCGGTAATATTTGACAACATTCCTGGCGACTTGGACTCTATGTCTCAGTGGGGCCTTTATATACATCAATAAAGTAATATAACCTAACCTAACCCAACCTAACATCTCGGTACTAATATTTAACAACATTCCTGGCTTGTTGGCTTCTACGTCTCTGTGGGACTTTCATATCCATCAATAACGTTATTTAACCTAAAATAACCCAACGTAACATCTCGGCTGTAATATTTGACAACATTCCTGGCTTGTTGGACTCTATGATTCCGTGGGACCTTTATATACATCAATAACGTAATATAACCTAACCTAACCCAACCTAACATCTCGGCGGTAATGTTTGACAACATTCCTGGCGAGTTGGCCTCTACGTATCCGTGAGACCTTCATATCCATCAATAACGTAATATAACC
Source organism: Xylocopa violacea (assembly GCA_963969225.1). Classification (NCBI taxonomy): domain Eukaryota; kingdom Metazoa; phylum Arthropoda; class Insecta; order Hymenoptera; family Apidae; genus Xylocopa; species Xylocopa violacea. Next base: position 1,505,120 of record CAXAJV010000918.1, read on the forward strand.
TTATATAACCCAACCTAACCTCTCGGCGCTATTATTTGACAATATTCCTTGCGAGCTGGCCTCTACGTCTCCGTGGGGCCTTCATATACATCAAAAACGTAATATAACCTAACCTAACCCAACCTAACATCTCGGCGGTAATATTTGACAACATTCCTGGCGAGTTGGCCTCTACGTGTCCGTGGGGCCTTTATATACATCAATAACGTAATATAACCTAACCTAACACAACCCAAACTCCCGGCACTAATATTTGACAACATTCCTGGCGAGTTGGCCTCTACGTTTCCCTGAGACCTTTATATACATCAATAACGTAATATAACCTAACCTAACCCAAAGTAACGTCTCGGAGGTAATGTTTAACCACATTCCTGGCTTGTTGGCTTCTACGTCTCGGTGAGGCCTTCATATACATCAAAAACGTAATATAACCTAACCTAACCCAACGTAACATCTCGGCTGTAATATTTGACAACATTCCTGGCTTGTTGGCCTCTACGTCTCCGTGGGACATTCATATCAATCAATAACGTAATTTAACCTAAAATAACCCAACGTAACATCTCGGCTGTAATATTTGACAACATTCCTGGCTTGTTGGCCTCTATGTTTCCGTGCGACCTTTATATACATCAATAACGTAATATAACCTAACCTAACCCAACCTAACATCTCGGCGGTAATATTTGACAACATTCGTGGCGAGTTGGACTCTACGTCTCCGTGGGGCCTTTATATACATCAATAACGTAATATAACCTAACCTACCACAACCCAACCTCTCGGCACTAATATTTGACAACCTTCCTGGCGAGTTGGCCTCTACGTTTCCGTGGGGCTTTTATATATATCAATAACGTAATATAACCTAACCTAACCCAAAGTAACGTCTCGGAGGTAATGTTTAACCACATTCCTGGCTTGTTGGCCTCTACGTTTCCCTGAGACTTTTATATACGTCAATAACGTAATATAACCTAACCTAACCCAACCTAACACCTCGGCGGTAATATTTGACAACATTCCTTGCGAGTTGGACTCTACGTTTCCGTGGGGTTTTTACATACATTAATAACGTAATATAACCTAACCTATCCCAAAGTAACGTCTCGGAGGTAGTGTTTAACCACATTCCTGGCTTGTTGGCCTCTACGTTTCCCTGAGACCTTTATATACATCAATAACGTAATATAACCTAACCTAACCCAAAGTAACGTCTCGGAGGTAATGTTTAACCACATTCCTGGCTTGTTGGCTTCTACGTCTCCGTGAGGCATTCATATACATCAATAACGTAATATAACCTAACCTAACCCAACGTAACATCTCGGCTGTAATATTTGACTACATTCCTGGCGAGTTGGACTCTACGTCTCCGTCGGACTTTTATATACATCAATAACGTAATATAACCTAACCTAACCCAACCTAACCTTTCGGCGCTATTATTTGACAACATTCGTGGCGAGTTGGCCCCTACGTCTCCGTGGGGCCTTTATATACACCAATAACGTAATATAACCTAACCTAACACAACCCAACCTCTCGGCACTAATATTTGACAACATTCCTGGCGAGTTGGCCTCTACGTATCCGTGGGGCTTTCATATACATCAATAACGTAATATAACCTAACCTAACCCAAAGTAACGTCTCGGAGGTAATGTTTAATCACATTCCTGGCTTGTTGGCCTCTACGTTTGCCTGAGACTTTTATATACATCAATAACGTAATATAACCTCACCTTTCCCAACCTAACATCTCGGCGGTAATATTTGACAACATTCCTGGCGACTTGGACTCTATGTCTCAGTGGGGCCTTTATATACATCAATAAAGTAATATAACCTAACCTAACCCAACCTAACATCTCGGTACTAATATTTAACAACATTCCTGGCTTGTTGGCTTCTACGTCTCTGTGGGACTTTCATATCCATCAATAACGTTATTTAACCTAAAATAACCCAACGTAACATCTCGGCTGTAATATTTGACAACATTCCTGGCTTGTTGGACTCTATGATTCCGTGGGACCTTTATATACATCAATAACGTAATATAACCTAACCTAACCCAACCTAACATCTCGGCGGTAATGTTTGACAACATTCCTGGCGAGTTGGCCTCTACGTATCCGTGAGACCTTCATATTCATCAATAACGTAATATAACCTTATATAACCCAACCTTACCTCTCGGCGCTATTATTTGACAATATTCCTTGCGAGCTGGCCTCTACGTCTCCGTGGGGCCTTCATATACATCAAAAACGTAATATAACCTAACCTAACCCAACCTAACATCTCGGCGGTAATATTTGACAACATTCCTGGCGAGTTGGCCTCTACGTCTCCGTGGGGCCTTTATATACATCAATAACGTAATATAACCTAACCTAACACAACCCAACCTCTCGGCACTAATATTTGACAACCTTCCTGGCGAGTTGGCCTCTACGTTTCCGTGGGGCTTTTATATACATCAATAACGTAATATAACCTAACCTAACCCAAAGTAACGTCTCGGAGGTAATGTTTAACCACATTCCTGGCTTGTTGGCCTCTACGTTTCCCTGAGACTTTTACATACGTCAATAACGTAATATAACCTAACCTAACCCAACCTAACACCTCGGCGGTAATATTTGACAACATTCCTTGCGAGTTGGACTCTACGTTTCCGTGGGGCTTTTACATACATCAATAACGTAATATAACCTAACCTAACCCAAAGTAACGTCTCGGAGGTAGTGTTTAACCACATTCCTGGCTTGTTGGCCTCTACGTTTCCCTGAGACCTTTATATACATCAATAACGTAATATAACCTAACCTAACCCAAAGTAACGTCTCGGAGGTAATGTTTAACCACATTCCTGGCTTGTTGGCTTCTACGTCTCCGTGAGGCCTTCATATACATCAAAAACGTAATATGACCTAACCTAACCCAACGTAACATCTCGGCTGTAATATTTGACAACATTTCTGGCGAGTTGGCCTCTACGTCTCCGTCAGGCCTTCATATCCGTCAATAACGTAATATAACCTTATATAACCCAACCTAACCTCTCGGTGCTATTATTTGACAACATTCCTGGCGAGTTGGCCTCTACGTTTCCGTGGGGCTTTTACATACATCAATAACGTAATATAACCTAACCTAACCCAACCTAACATCTCGGCGGTAATATTTGACAACATTCCTGTCGAGTTGGACTCTACGTCTCCGTCGGACTTTTATATACATCAATAACGTAATATAACCTAACCTAACACAACCTAACATCTCGGTACTAATATTTAACAACATTCCTGGCTTGTTGGCTTCTACGTCTCCGTGGAACTTTCATATCCATCAATAACGTAATTTAACCTAAAATAACCCAACGTCACATCTCGGCTGTAATATTTGACAACATTCCTGGCTTTTTGTCCTCTATGATTCCGTGGGACCTTTATATACATCAATAGCGTAATATAACCTAACCTAATCCAACGTAACATCTCGGCTGTAATATTTGACAACATTCCTGGCTTGTTGGCCTCTATGATTCCGTGGGACCTTTATATACATAAATAACGTAATATAACCTAACCTAACACAACCCAACCTCTCTGCACTAATATTTGACAACATTCCTGGCGAGTTGGCCTCTACGTTTCCGTGGGGCTTTCATATACATCAATAACGTAATATAACCTAACCTAACCCAAAGTAACGTCTCGGAGGTAATGTTTAACCACATTCCTGGCTTGTTGGCCTCTACGTTTGCCTGAGACTTTTATATACATCAATAACGTAATATAACCTCACCTATCCCAACCTAACATCTCGGCGGTAATATTTGACAACATTCCTGGCGAGTTGGCCTCTACGTATCCGTGAGACCTTCATATCCATCAATAACGTAATATAACCTTATATAACCCAACCTAACCTCTCGGCGCTACTATTTGACAATATTCCTTGCGAGCTGGCCTCTACGTCTCCGTGGGGCCTTCATATACATCAAAAACGTAATGTAACCTAACCTAACCCAACCTAACATCTCGGCGGTAATATTTGACAACATTCCTGGCGAGTTGGCCTCTACGTCTCCGTGGGGCCTTTATATACATCAATAACGTAATATAACCTAACCTAACACAACCCAAACTCCCGGCACTAATATTTGACAACATTCCTGGAGAGTTGGCCTCTACGTTTCCCTGAGACCTTTATGTACATCAATAACGTAATATAACCTAACCTAACCCAAAGTAACGTCTCGGAGGTAATGTTTAACCACATTCCTGGCTTGTTGGCTTCTACGTCTCCGTGAGGCCTTCATATACATCAAAAACGTAATATGGCCTAACCTAACCCAACGTAACATCTCGGCTGTAATATTTGACAACATTTCTGGCGAGTTGGCCTCTACGTCTCCGTCAGGCCTTCATATCCGTCAATAACGTAATATAACCTTATATAACCCAACCTAACCTCTCGGTGCTATTATTTGACAACATTCCTGGCGAGTTGGCCTCTACGTTTCCGTGGGGCTTTTACATACATCAATAACGTAATATAACCTAACCTAACCCAAGTAACGTCTCGGAGGTGATGTTGAAGCACATTCCTGGCTTGTTGGCTTCTACGTCTCCGTGAGGCCTTCATATACATCAAAAACGTAATATAACCTAACCTAACCCGACCTAACATCTCGGCGGTAATAGTTGACAACACTCCTGGCGAGTTGGCCTCTACGTCTCCGTGGGACATTCATATCCATCAATAACGTAATTTAACCTAACCTAACACAACCCAACCACTCGGCACTAATATTTGACAACATTCCTGGCGAGTTGGCCTCTACGTTTCCGTGGGGCTTTTATATACATCAATAGCGTAATATAACTTAACCTAACACAACCTAACATCTCGGCACTAGTATTTGACAACATTCCTGGCGAGTTGGCCTCTACGTCTCCTTGGGAATTTTATATACATCAAAAACGTAATATAACCTAACCTAACCCAACGTAACAACTCGGCTGTAATATTTGACAACATTCCTGTCGAGTTGGCTTCTACGTCTCCGTGGGGCCTTCATATACATCAAACACGTAATATAACCTAACCTAACCCAACCTAACATCTAGGCGGTAATGTTTGACAACATTCCTGGCGAGTTGGCCTCTACGTCTCCGTGGGACTTTTATATACATCAGTAACGTAATATAACCTAACCTAACCCAACCTAACCTTTCGGCGCTATTATTTGACAACATTCCTTGCGAGCTGGCCTCTACGTCTCCGTGGGGCCTTTATATACACCAATAACGTAATATAACCTAACCTAACACAACCCAACCTCTCGGCACTAATATTTGACAATATTCCTGGCGAGTTGGCCTCTACGTTTCCGTGGGGCTTTTACATACATCAATAACGTAATATAACATAACCTAACCCAACCTAACATCTCGGCGGTAATGTTTGACAACATTCCTGGCGAGTTGGCCTCTACGTTTCCCTGAGACCTTTATATACATCAATAACGTAATATAACCTAACCTAACCCAAAGTAACGTCTCGGAGGTAATGTTGAAGCACATTCCTGGCTTGTTGGCTTCTACGTCTCCGTGAGGCCTTCATATACATCAAAAACGTAATATAACCTAACCTAACCCGACCTAACATCTCGGCGGTAATAGTTGACAACACTCCTGGCGAGTTGGCCTCTACGTCTCCGTAGGACATTCATATCCATCAATAACGTAATTTAACCTAACCTAACACAACCCAACCACTCGGCACTAATATTTGACAACATTCCTGGCGAGTTGGCCTCTACGTTTCCGTGGGGCTTTTATATACATCAATAGCGTAATATAACTTAACCTAACACAACCTAACATCTCGGTACTAATATTTTACAACATTCCTGGCGAGTTGGCCTCTACGTTCCCGTGGGGCTTTTACATACATCAATAACGTAATATAACCTAACCTAACCCAAAGTAACGTCTCGGAGGTAATGTTTAACCACATTCCTGGCTTGTTGGCCTCTACGTTTCCTGAGACCTTTATATTCATCAATAACGTATTATAACCTAACCTAACCCAACCTAACATCTCGGCGGTAATATTTGACAACATTCCTGGCGAGTTGGCCTCTATGTCTCCGTGAGGCCTTCATATCCATCAATAACGTAATATAACCTTATATAACCCAACCAAACATCTCGGCTGTAATATTTGACAACATTCCTGGCGAGTTGGCCTCTACGTCTCCGTGGGACTTTTATATACATCAATAACGTAATATAACCTAACCTAACCCAACCTAACATCTCGGCGGTAATATTTGACAACATTCCTGTCGAGTTGGACTCTACGTCTCCGTCGGACTTTTATATACATCAATAACGTAATATAACCTAACCTAACCCAACCTAACCTTTCAGCGCTACTATTTGACAACATTCCTTGCGAGTTGGCCTCTACGTCTCCGTTGGGCCTTTATATACACCAATAACGTAATATAAATTAACCTAACACAACCTAACATCTCGGTACTAATATTTGACAACATTCCTGGCTTGTTGGCTTCTACGTCTCCGTGAGGCCTTCATATACATCATTAACGTAATTTAACCTAAAATAACCCAACGTAACATCTCGGCTGTAATATTTGACAACATTCCTGGCTTGTTGGCCTCTATGATTCCCTGGGACCTTTATATACATCAATAACGTAATATAACCTAACCTAACCCAACCTAACATCTCGGCGGTAATGTTTGACAACATTCCTGGCGAGTTGGCCTCTACGTATCCGTGAGACCTTCATATCCATCAATAACGTAATATAACCTTATATAACCCAACCTAACCTCTCGGCGCTATTATTTGACAATATTCCTTGCGAGCTGGCCGCTACGTCTCCGTGGGGCCTTCATATACATCAAAAACGTAATATAACCCAACCTAACCCAACCTAACATCTCGGCGGTAATATTTGACAACATTCCCGGCGAGTTGGCCTCTACGTCTCCGTGAGGCCTTCATATCCATCAATAACGTAATATAACCTTATATAACCCAACCAAATATCTCGGCTGTAATATTTGATAACATTCCTGGCGAGTTGGCCTCTACGTCTCCGTGGGACTTTTATATACATCAATAACGTAATATAACCTATCCTAACCCAACCTAACCTTTCAGCGCTATTATTTGACAACATTCCTTGCGAGTTGGCCTCTACGTCTCCGTTGGGCCTTTATATACACCAATAACGTAATATAAATTAACCTAACACAACCTAACATCTCGGTACTAATATTTGACAACATTCCTGGCGAGTTGGCCTCTACGTCTCCTTGGGAATTTTATATACATCAAAAACGTAATATAACATAACCTAACCCAACCTAACTTTTCGGCGCTATTATTTGACAACATTCCATGCGAGTTGGCCTCTACGTCACCGTGGTGCCTTTATATACACCAATAACGTAATATAACCTAACCTAACACAACCCAACCTCTCGGGACTAATATTTGACAACATTCCTGGCGAGTTGGCCTCTACGTTTCCGTGGGGCTTTTATATACATCAATAGCGTAATATAACTTAACCTAACACAACCTAACATCTCGGCACTAGTATTTGACAACATTCCTGGCGAGTTGGCCTCTACGTCTCCTTGGGAATTTTATATACATCAAAAACGTAATATAACCTAACCTAACCCAACGTAACAACTCGGCTGTAATATTTGACAACATTCCTGTCGAGTTGGCTTCTACGTCTCCGTGGGGCCTTCATATACATCAAACACGTAATATAACCTAACCTAACCCAACCTAACATCTAGGCGGTAATGTTTGACAACATTCCTGACGAGTTGGCCTCTACGTCTCCGTGAGGCCTTCATATCCATCAATAACGTAATATAACCTTATATAACCCAACCTAACCTCTCGGCGCTATTATTTGACAACATTCCTGGCGAGTTGGCCTCTACGTCTCCGTGGGACTTTTATATACATCAGTAACGTAATATAACCTAACCTAACCCAACCTAACCTTTCGGCGCTATTATTTGACAACATTCCTTGCGAGCTGGCCTCTACGTCTCCGTGGGGCCTTTATATACACCAATAACGTAATATAACCTAACCTAACACAACCCAACCTCTCGGCACTAATATTTGACAATATTCCTGGCGAGTTGGCCTCTACGTTTCCGTGGGGCTTTTACATACATCAATAACGTAATATAACATAACCTAACCCAACCTAACATCTCGGCGGTAATGTTTGACAACATTCCTGGCGAGTTGGCCTCTACGTTTCCCTGAGACCTTTATATACATCAATAACGTAATATAACCTAACCTAACCCAAAGTAACGTCTCGGAGGTAATGTTGAAGCACATTCCTGGCTTGTTGGCTTCTACGTCTCCGTGAGGCCTTCATATACATCAAAAACGTAATATAACCTAACCTAACCCGACCTAACATCTCGGCGGTAATAGTTGACAACACTCCTGGCGAGTTGGCCTCTACGTCTCCGTGGGACATTCATATCCATCAATAACGTAATTTAACCTAACCTAACACAACCCAACCACTCGGCACTAATATTTGACAACATTCCTGGCGAGTTGGCCTCTACGTTTCCGTGGGGCTTTTATATACATCAATAGCGTAATATAACTTAACCTAACACAACCTAACATCTCGGTATTAATATTTTACAACATTCCTGGCGAGTTGGCCTCTACGTTCCCGTGGGGCTTTTACATACATCAATAACGTAATATAACCTAACCTAACCCAAAGTAACGTCTCGGAGGTAATGTTTAACCACATTCCTGGCTTGTTGGCCTCTACGTTTCCTGAGACCTTTATATTCATCAATAACGTATTATAACCTAACCTAACCCAACCTAACATCTCGGCGGTAATATTTGACAACATTCCTGGCGAGTTGGCCTCTATGTCTCCGTGAGGCCTTCATATCCATCAATAACGTAATATAACCTTATATAACCCAACCAAACATCTCGGCTGTAATATTTGACAACATTCCTGGCGAGTTGGCCTCTACGTCTCCGTGGGACTTTTATATACATCAATAACGTAATATAACCTAACCTAACCCAACCTAACATCTCGGCGGTAATATTTGACAACATTCCTGTCGAGTTGGACTCTACGTCTCCGTCGGACTTTTATATACATCAATAACGTAATATAACCTATCCTAACCCAACCTAACCTTTCAGCGCTATTATTTGACAACATTCCTTGCGAGTTGGCCTCTACGTCTCCGTTGGGCCTTTATATACACCAATAACGTAATATAAATTAACCTAACACAACCTAACATCTCGGTACTAATATTTGACAACATTCCTGGCGAGTTGGCCTCTACGTCTCCTTGGGAATTTTATATACATCAAAAACGTAATATAACATAACCTAATCCAACCTAACTTTTCGGCGCTATTATTTGACAACATTCCATGCGAGTTGGCCTCTACGTCACCGTGGTGCCTTTATATACACCAATAACGTAATATAACCTAACCTAACACAACCCAACCTCTCGGGACTAATATTTGACAACATTCCTGGCGAGTTTGCCTCTACGTTTCCGTGGGGCTTTTATATACATCAGTAACGTAATATAACCTAACCTAACCCAACCTAACCTTTCGGCGCTATTATTTGACAACATTCCTGGCCAGTTGTCCTCTACGTCTCCGTGGGAATTTTATATACATCAATAACGTAATATAACCTAACCTAACCCAATCTAACATCACGGCGGTAATATTTGACGACATTCCTGGCTTATTGGCCTCATGGTTTCCGTGGGACCTTTATATACATCAGTAACGTAATATAACCTAACCTAACCGAACCAAACATCTCGGCACTAATATTTGACAACATTCCTGTCGAGCTGGCTTCTACGTCTCCGTGAGGCATTCATATACATCAAAAACGTAATATAACCTAACCTAACCCAACCTAATATCTCAGCGGTAATATTTGGCAACATTCCTGGCGAGTTGGCCTCTACGTCTCCGTGGGACCTTCATATACATCAATAACGTAATTTAACTTAACCTAACCCAACCTATCATCTCGGCGGTAATATTTGAAAACATTGCTAACGAGTTGGCCTCCACGTCTCCGTGGGACTTTTATGTACATCAATAACGTAATATAACCTATCCTAACCCAACCTAACCTTTCGGCGCTATTATTTGACAACATTTCTGGCGAGTTGGCCTCTACCTTTCCGTGGGGCCTTTATATACATCAATAACGTAATATAACCTAACCTAACCCAACCCAACCTCTCGGTACTAATATTTGACAACATTCCTGGCGAGTTGGCCTCTACGTCTCCGTGGGACCTTCATATACATCAATAACGTAATATAACCTAACCTAACCCAACCTAAGATCTCGGCGCTATTATTTGACAACATTCCTGGCGAGTTGGCCTCTACGTCTCCGTGGGGCCTTTATATACATCAATAGCGTAATATAACCTAACCTAACCCAACCCAACCTCTCGGCACTAATATTTGACAACCTTCCTGGCGAGTTGGCCTCTACGTTTCCGTGGGGCTTTTATATACATCAATAACGTAATATAACCTAACCTAACCCAATCTAACACCACGGCGGTAATATTTGATAACATTCCTGGCGAGTTGGCCTCTACGTCTCCGTGGGACCTTCATATACATCAATAACGTAATTTAACTTAACCTAACCCAACCTATCATCTCGGCGGTAATATTTGAAAACATTGCTAACGAGTTGGCCTCTACGTCTCCGTGGGACTTTTATATACATGAATAACGTAATATAACCTACCCTAACCTAACCTAACCTTTCGGCGCTATTATTTGACAACATTTCTTTCGAGTTGGCCTCCACGTTTCCGTGGGGCTTTTATATACATCAATAACGTAATATAACCTAACCTAACCCAAAGTAACGTCTCGGAGGTAATGTTTAACCACATTCCTGGCTTGTTGGCCTCTACGTTTCCGTGAGACCTTTATATACATCAATAACGTAATATAACCTAACCTAACCCAACCTAACCTTTCGGCGCTATTATTTGACAACATTCCTGTCGAGTTGGCCTCTACGTCTCCGAGGGACTTTTATATACATCAATAGCGTAATATAACTTAACCTAACACAACCTAACATCTCGGCACTAGTATTTGACAACATTCCTGGCGAGTTGGCCTCTACGCCTCCTTGGGAATTTTATATACATCAAAAACGTAATATAACCTAACCTAACCCAACCTAACATCTCGGCGGTAATATTTGACAACATTCCTGTCGAGTTGGCTTCTACGTCTCCGTGGGGCCTTCATATACATCAAACACGTAATATAACCTAACCTAACCCAACCTAACATCTAGGCGGTAATGTTTGACAACATTCCTGACGAGTTGGCCTCTACGTCTCCGTGAGACCTTCATATCCATCAATAACGTAATATAACCTTATATAACCCAACCTAACCTCTCGGCGCTATTATTTGACAACATTCCTGGCGAGTTGGCCTCTACGTCTCCGTGGGACTTTTATATACATCAGTAACGTAATATAACCTAACCTAACCCAACCTAACCTTTCGGCGCTATTATTTGACAACATTCCTTGCGAGCTGGCCTCTACGTCTCCGTGGGGCCTTTATATACACCAATAACGTAATATAACCTAACCTAACACAACCCAACCTCTCGGCACTAATATTTGACAATATTCCTGGCGAGTTGGCCTCTACGTTTCCGTGGGGCTTTTACATACATCAATAACGTAATATAACATAACCTAACCCAACCTAACATCTCGGCGGTAATGTTTGACAACATTCCTGGCGAGTTGGCCTCTACGTTTCCCTGAGACCTTTATATACATCAATAACGTAATATAACCTAACCTAACCCAAAGTAACGTCTCGGAGGTAATGTTTAACCACATTCCTGGCTTGTTGGCTTCTACGTCTCCGTGAGGCCTTCATATACATCAAAAACGTAATATAACCTAACCTAACCCAACGTAACATCTCGGCTGTAATATTTGACAACATTCCTGGCTTGTTGGCCTCTACGTCTCGGTGGGACATTCATATCAATCAATAACGTAATTTAACCTAAAATAACCCAACGTAACATCTCGGCTGTAATATTTGACAACATTCCTGGCTTGTTGGCCTCAATGTTTCCGTGGGACCTTTATATACATCAATAACGTAATATAACCTAACCTAACCCAACCTAACATCTCGGCGGTAATATTTGACAACATTCCTGGCGAGTTGTCCTCCACGTCTCCGTGAGGCCTTCATATCCATCAATAACGTAATATAACCTAACCTAACCCAACCTAACATCTCGGCGGTAATATTTGACAACATTCGTGGCGAGTTGGACTCTACGTCTCCGTGGGGCCTTTATATACATCAATAACGTAATATAACCTAACCTAACCCAAAGTAACGTCTCGGAGGTAGTGTTTAACCACATTCCTGGCTTGTTGGCCTCTACGTTTCCCTGAGACCTTTATATACATCAATAACGTAATATAACCTAACCTAACCCAAAGTAACGTCTCGGAGGTAATGTTTAACCACATTCCTGGCTTGTTGGCTTCTACTTCTCCGTGAGGCCTTCATATACATCAAAAACGTAATATAACCTAACCTAACCCAACGTAACATCTCGGCTGTAATATTTGACAACATTCCTGGCTTGTTGGCCTCTACGTCTCCGTGGGACATTCATATCCATCAATAACGTAATTTAACCTAAAATAACCCAACGTAGCATCTCGGCTGTAATATTTGACAACATTCCTGGCTTGTTCGCCTCTATGTTTCCGTGGGACCTTTATATACATCAATAAGATAATATAACCTAACCTAACCCAACCTAACATCTCGGCGGTAATATTTGACAACATTCCTGTCGAGTTGGCCTCTACGTCTCCGTCGGACTTTTAATATACATCAATAACGTAATATAACCTAACCTAACCCAACCTAACCTTTCGGCGCTATTATTTGACAACATTCCTGGCGAGTTGGCGTCTACGTCTCCGTGAGAACTTCATATCCATCAATAACGTAATATAACCTTTTATAACCCAACCTAACCTCTCGGCGCTATTATTTGACGACATTCCTGTCGAGTTGGCCTCTACGTCTCCGTGGGGCCTTCATATACATCAAAAACATAATATAACCTAACCTAACCCAACCTAACATCTCGGCGGTAATATTTGACAACATTCCTGGCTTGTTGGCTTCTACGTCTCCGTGGGACATTCGTATCCATCAATAACGTAATTTAACCTAAAATAACCCAACGTAACATCTCGGCTGTAATGTTTGACAACATTCCTGGCTTGTTGGCCTCTATGTTTCCGTGGGACCTTTATATACATCAATAACGTAATATAACCTAACCTAACCTAACCTAACAACTCGGCGGTAATGTTTGACAACATTCCTGGCTAGTTGGCCGCTACCTCTCCGTGAGACCTTCATATCCATCAATAACGTAATATAACCTTATATAACCCAACCTAACCTCTCGGCGCTATTATTTGACAACATTCCTGTCGAGTTGGTCTCTACGTCTCCGTGGGGCCTTCATATACATCAAAAACATAATATAACCTAACCTAAACCAACCTAACATCTCGGCGGTAATATTTGACAACATTCCTGGCTTGTTGGCCTCTACGTCTCCGTGGGACATTCATATCCATCAATAACGTAATTTAACCTAAAATAACTCAACGTAACATCTCGGCTGTAATATTTGACAACATTCCTGGCTTGTTGGCCTCTATGTTTCCGTGGGACCTTTATATACATCAATAACGTAATATAATGTAACCTAACCTAACCTAACATCTCGGCGGTAATGTTTGACAACATTCCTGGCGAGTTGGCCGCTACCTCTCCGTGAGACCTTCATATCCATCAATAACGTAATATAACCTTATATAACCCAACCTAACCTCTCGGCGCTATTATTTGACAACATTCCTGGCGAGTTGGACTCTAGGTCTCAGTGGGGCCTTTATATACATCAATAACGTAATATAACCTAACCTAACCCAAAGTAACGTCTCGGAGGTAATGTTTAACCACATTCCTGGCTTGTTGGCTTCTACGTCTCCGTGAGGCCTTCATATACATCAATAACGTAATATAACCTAACCTAACCCAACATAACATCTCGGTACTAATATTTAACAACATTCCTGGCTTTTTGGCTTCTACGTCTCTGTGAGACTTTCATATCCATCAATAACGTAATTTAACCTAAAATAACCCAACGTAACATCTCGGCTGTAATATTTGACAACATTCCTGGCTTGTTGGCCTCTACGTCTCCGTGAGGCCTTCATATACATCAAAAACGTAATATAACCTAACCTAACCCAACGTAACATCTCGGCTGTAATATTTGACAACATTCCTGGCGAGTTGGCCTCTACGTCTCCGTCAGGCCTTCATATCCGTCAATAACGTAATATAACCTTATATAACCCAACCTAACCTCTCGGCGCTATTATTTGACAACATTCCTGGCGAGTTGGCCTCTACGTCTCCGTGGGACTTTTATGCACATCAATAACGTAATATAACCTAACCAAACCCAACCTAACCTTTCGGCGCTATTATTTGACAACATTCCTGGCGAGTTGGCCTCTACGTCTCCGTGGGGCCTTCATATACATCAAAAACGTAATATAACCTAACCTAACCCAACCTAAGATCTCGGCGCTATTATTTGACAACATTCCTGGCGAGTTGGCCTCTACGTCTCCGTGGGGGCTTTATATACATCAATAGCGTAATATAACCTAACCTAACCCAACCCAACCTCTCGGCACTAATATTTGACAACCTTCCTGGCGAGTTGGCCTCTACGTTTCCGTGGGGCTTTTATATACATCAATAACGTAATATAACCTAACCTAACCCAATCTAACACCACGGCGGTAATATTTGATAACATTCCTGGCGAGTTGGCCTCTACGTCTCCGTGGGACCTTCATATACATCAATAACGTAATTTAACTTAACCTAACCCAACCTATCATCTCGGCGGTAATATTTGAAAACATTGCTAACGAGTTGGCCTCTACGTCTCCGTGGGACTTTTATATACATGAATAACGTAATATAACCTACCCTAACCTAACCTAACCTTTCGGCGCTATTATTTGACAACATTTCTTTCGAGTTGGCCTCCACGTTTCCGTGGGGCTTTTATATACATCAATAACGTAATATAACCTAACCTAACCCAAAGTAACGTCTCGGAGGTAATGTTTAACCACATTCCTGGCTTGTTGGCCTCTACGTTTCCGTGAGACCTTTATATACATCAATAACGTAATATAACCTAACCTAACCCAACCTAACCTTTCGGCGCTATTATTTGACAACATTCCTTGCGAGCTGGCCTCTACGTCTCCGTGGGGCCTTTATATACACCAATAACGTAATATAACCTAACCTAACACAACCCAACCTCTCGGCACTAATATTTGACAATATTCCTGGCGAGTTGCCCTCTACGTTTCCGTGGGGCTTTTACATACATCAATAACGTAATATAACATAACCTAACCCAACCTAACATCTCGGCGGTAATGTTTGACAACATTCCTGGCGAGTTGGCCTCTACGTTTCCCTGAGACCTTTATATACATCAATAACGTAATATAACCTAACCTAACCCAAAGTAACGTCTCGGAGGTAATGTTTAACCACATTCCTGGCTTGTTGGCTTCTACGTCTCCGTGAGGCCTTCATATACATCAAAAACGTAATATAACCTAACCTAACCCAACGTAACATCTCGGCTGTAATATTTGACAACATTCCTGGCTTGTTGGCCTCTACGTCTCGGTGGGACATTCATATCAATCAATAACGTAATTTAACCTAAAATAACCCAACGTAACATCTCGGCTGTAATATTTGACAACATTCCTGGCTTGTTGGCCTCAATGTTTCCGTGGGACCTTTATATACATCAATAACGTAATATAACCTAACCTAACCCAACCTAACATCTCGGCGGTAATATTTGACAACATTCCTGGCGAGTTGTCCTCCACGTCTCCGTGAGGCCTTCATATCCATCAATAACGTAATATAACCTAACCTAACCCAACCTAACATCTCGGCGGTAATATTTGACAACATTCGTGGCGAGTTGGACTCTACGTCTCCGTGGGGCCTTTATATACATCAATAACGTAATATAACCTAACCTAACCCAAAGTAACGTCTCGGAGGTAGTGTTTAACCACATTCCTGGCTTGTTGGCCTCTACGTTTCCCTGAGACATTTATATACATCAATAACGTAATATAACCTAACCTAACCCAAAGTAACGTCTCGGAGGTAATGTTTAACCACATTCCTGGCTTGTTGGCTTCTACGTCTCCGTGAGGCCTTCATATACATCAAAAACGTAATATAACCTAACCTAACCCAACGTAACATCTCGGCTGTAATATTTGACAACATTCCTGGCTTGTTGGCCTCTACGTCTCCGTGGGACATTCATATCCATCAATAACGTAATTTAACATAAAATAACCCAACGTAGCATCTCGGCTGTAATATTTGACAACATTCCTGGCTTGTTCGCCTCTATGTTTCCGTGGGACCTTTATATACATCAATAAGATAATATAACCTAACCTAACCCAACCTAACATCTCGGCGGTAATATTTGACAACATTCCTGTCGAGTTGGCCTCTACGTCTCCGTCGGACTTTTAATATACATCAATAACGTAATATAACCTAACCTAACCCAACCTAACCTTTCGGCGCTATTATTTGACAACATTCCTGGCGAGTTGGCGTCTACGTCTCCGTGAGAACTTCATATCCATCAATAACGTAATATAACCTTTTATAACCCAACCTAACCTCTCGGCGCTATTATTTGACGACATTCCTGTCGAGTTGGCCTCTACGTCTCCGTGGGGCCTTCATATACATCAAAAACATAATATAACCTAACCTAACCCAACCTAACATCTCGGCGGTAATATTTGACAACATTCCTGGCTTGTTGGCTTCTACGTCTCCGTGGGACATTCGTATCCATCAATAACGTAATTTAACCTAAAATAACCCAACGTAACATCTCGGCTGTAATATTTGACAACATTCCTGGCTTGTTGGCCTCTATGTTTCCGTGGGACCTTTATATACATCAATAACGTAATATAACCTAACCTAACCTAACCTAACAACTCGGCGGTAATGTTTGACAACATTCCTGGCTAGTTGGCCGCTACCTCTCCGTGAGACCTTCATATCCATCAATAACGTAATATAACCTTATATAACCCAACCTAACCTCTCGGCGCTATTATTTGACAACATTCCTGTCGAGTTGGTCTCTACGTCTCCGTGGGGCCTTCATATACATCAAAAACATAATATAACCTAACCTAAACCAACCTAACATCTCGGCGGTAATATTTGACAACATTCCTGGCTTGTTGGCCTCTACGTCTCCGTGGGACATTCATATCCATCAATAACGTAATTTAACCTAAAATAACTCAACGTAACATCTCGGCTGTAATATTTGACAACATTCCTGGCTTGTTGGCCTCTATGTTTCCGTGGGACCTTTATATACATCAATAACGTAATATAATGTAACCTAACCTAACCTAACATCTCGGCGGTAATGTTTGACAACATTCCTGGCGAGTTGGCCGCTACCTCTCCGTGAGACCTTCATATCCATCAATAACGTAATATAACCTTATATAACCCAACCTAACCTCTCGGCGCTATTATTTGACAACATTCCTGGCGAGTTGGACTCTAGGTCTCAGTGGGGCCTTTATATACATCAATAACGTAATATAACCTAACCTAACCCAAAGTAACGTCTCGGAGGTAATGTTTAACCACATTCCTGGCTTGTTGGATTCTACGTCTCCGTGAGGCCTTCATATACATCAATAACGTAATATAACCTAACCTAACCCAACATAACATCTCGGTACTAATATTTAACAACATTCCTGGCTTTTTGGCTTCTACGTCTCTGTGAGACTTTCATATCCATCAATAACGTAATTTAACCTAAAATAACCCAACGTAACATCTCGGCTGTAATATTTGACAACATTCCTGGCTTGTTGGCCTCTATGATTCCGTGGGACCTTTATATACATTAATAACGTAATATAACCTAACCTAACCCACCCTAACATCTCCGCGGTAATGTTTGACAACATTACTGGCGAGTTGGCCTCTACGTCTCCGTGAGACCTTCATATCCATCAATAACGTAATATAACCTTATATAACCCAACCTAACCTCTCGGCGCTATTATTTGACAACATTCCTAGCGAGTTGGCCTCTACGTCTCCGTGGGGCCTTCATATACATCAAAAACGTAGTATAACATAACCTAACCCAACCTAACATCTCGGCGGTTATATTTGACAACATTCCTGGCTTGTTGGCCTCTACGTCTCCGTGGGACATTCATATCCATCAATAACGTAATTTAACCTAAAATAACCCAACGTAACATCTCGGCTGTAATATTTGACAACATTCCTGGCTTGTTCGCCTCTATGTTTCCGTGGGACCTTTATATACATCAATAAGGTAATATAACCTAACCTAACCCAACCTAACATCTCGGCGGTAATATTTGACAACATTCCTGGCGAGTTGGCCGCTACCTCTCCGTGAGACCTTCATATCCATCAATAACGTAATATAACCTTATATAACCCAACCTAACCTCTCGGCGCTATTATTTGACAACATTCCTGTCGAGTTGGCCTCTACGTCTCCGTGGGGCCTTCATATACATCAAAAACGTAGTATAACCTAACCTAACCCAACCTAACATCTCGGCGGTAATATTTGACAACATTCCTGGCTTGTTGGCCTCTACGTCTCCGTGGGACATTCATATCCATCAATAACGTAATATAACCTAACCTAACCCAAAGTAACGTCTCGGAGGTAATGTTTAACCACATTCCTGGCTTGTTGGCTTCTACGTCTCCGTGAGGCCTTCATATACATCAATAACGTAATATAACCTAACCTAACCCAACATAACATCTCGGTACTAATATTTAACAACATTCCTGGCTTTTTGGCTTCTACGTCTCTGTGAGACTTTCATATCCATCAATAACGTAATTTAACCTAAAATAACCCAACGTAACATCTCGGCTGTAATATTTGACAACATTCCTGGCTTGTTGGCCTCTATGTTTCCGTGGGACCTTTATATACATCAATAACGTAATATAACGTAACCTAACCTAACCTAACATCTCGGCGGTAATGTTTGACAACATTCCTGGCGAGTTGGCCGCTACCTCTCCGTGACACCTTCATATCCATCAATAACGTAATATAACCTTATATAACCCAACCTAACCTCTCGGCGCTATTATTTGACAACATTCCTGTCGAGTTGGCCTCTACGTCTCCGTGGGGCCTTCATATATATCAAAAACGTAGTATAACCTAACCTAACCCAACCTAACATCTCGGCGGTTATATTTGACAACATTCCTGGCTTGTTGGCCTCTACGTCTCCGTGGGACATTCATATCCATCAATAACGTATTATAACCTAACCTAACCCAAAGTAACGTCTCGGAGGTAATGTTTAACCACATTCCTGGCTTGTTGGCTTCTACGTCTCCGTGAGGCCTTCATATACATCAATAACGTAATATAACCTAACCTAACCCAACATAACATCTCGGTACTAATATTTAACAACATTCCTGGCTTTTTGGCTTCTACGTCTCTGTGAGACTTTCATATCCATCAATAACGTAATTTAACCTAAAATAACCCAACGTAACATCTCGGCTGTAATATTTGACAACATTCCTGGCTTGTTGGCCTCTATGATTCCGTGGGACCTTTATATACATTAATAACGTAATATAACCTAACCTAACCCACCCTAACATCTCCGCGGTAATGTTTGACAACATTACTGGCGAGTTGGCCTCTACGTCTCCGTGAGACCTTCATATCCATCAATAACGTAATATAACCTTATATAACCCAACCTAACCTCTCGGCGCTATTATTTGACAACATTCCTAGCGAGTTGGCCTCTACGTCCCCGTGGGACTTTTATATACATCAATAACCTAATATAACCTAACCTAACCCAACCTAACCTTTCGGCGCTATTATTTGACAACATTCCTGGCGAATTCGCCTCTACGTCTCCGTGGGGCCTTTATATACACCAATAACGTAATATAACCTAACCTAACACAACCCAACCTCTCGGCACTAATATTTGACAACATTCCTGGCGAGTTGGCCTCTACGTTTCCGTGGGGCTTTTATATACATCAATAACGTAATATAACCTAACCTAACCCAAAGTAACGACTCGGAGGTAATGTTTAACCACATTCCTGGCTTGTTGGCTTCTACGTCTCCGTGAGGCCTTCATATACATCAAAAACGTAATATAACCTAACCTAACCCAACGTAACATCTCGGCTGTAATATTTGACAACATTCCTGGCGAGTTGGCCTCTACGTCTCCGTCAGGCCTTCATATCCGTCAATAACGTAATATAACCTTATATATCCCAACCTAACCTCTCGGCGCTATTATTTGACAACATTCCTGGCGAGTTGGCCTCTACGTCTCCGTGGGACTTTTATGCACATCAATAACGTAATATAACCTAACCTAACCCAACCTAACATCTCGGCGGTAATATTTGACAACATTCCTGGCGAGTTGAACTCTAGGTCTCAGTGGGGCCTTTATATACATCAATAACGTAATATAACCTAACCTAACCCAAAGTAACGTCTCGGAGGTAATGTTTAACCACATTCCTGGCTTGTTGGCTTCTACGTATTCGTGAGGCCTTCATATACATCAATAACGTAATATAACCTAACCTAACCCAACATAACATCTCGGTACTAATATTTAACAACATTCCTGGCTTTTTGGCTTCTACGTCTCTGTGAGACTTTCATATCCATCAATAACGTAATTTAACCTAAAATAACCCAACGTAACATCTCGGCTTTAATATTTGACAACATTCCTGGCTTGTTGGCCTCTATGTTTCCGTGGGACCTTTATATACATCAATAACGTAATATAACGTAACCTAACCTAACCTAACATCTCGGCGGTAATGTTTGACAACATTCCTGGCGAGTTGGCCGCTACCTCTCCGTGAGACCTTCATATCCATCAATAACGTAATATAACCTTATATAACCCAACCTAACCTCTCGGCGCTATTATTTGACAACATTCCTGTCGAGTTGGCCTCTACGTCTCCGTGGGGCCTTCATATACATCAAAAACGTAGTATAACCTAACCTAACCCAACCTAACATCTCGGCGGTTATATTTGACAACATTCCTGGCTTGTTGGCCTCTACGTCTCCGTGGGACATTCATATCCATCAATAACGTAATTTAACCTAAAATAACCCAACGTAACATCTCGGCTGTAATATTTGACAACATTCCTGGCTTGTTCGCCTCTATGTTTCCGTGGGACCTTTATATACATCAATAAGGTAATATAACCTAACCTAACCCAACCTAACATCTCGGCGGTAATATTTGACAACATTCCTGTCGAGTTGGCCTCTACGTCTCCGTCGGACTTTTATATACATCAATAACGTAATATAACCTAACCTAACCCAACCTAACATTTCGGCGCTATTATTTGACAACATTCCCGGCTAGTTGGCTTCTACGTCTCCGTGAGAACTTCATATCCATCAATAACGTAATATAACCTTTTATAACCCAACCTAACCTCTCGGCGCTATTATTTGACAACATTCCTGTCGAGTTGGCCTCTACGTCTCCGTGGGGCCTTCATATACATCAAAAACATAATATAACCTAACCTAACCCAACCTAACATCTCGGCGGTAATATTTGACAACATTCCTGGCTTGTTGGCCTCTACGTCTCCGTGGGACATTCATATCCATCAATAACGTAATTTAACCTAAAATAACCCAACGTAACATCTCGGCTGTAATATTTGACAACATTCCTGGCTTGTTGGCCTCTATGTTTACGTGGGACCTTTATATACATCAATAACGTAATATAACCTAACCTAACCTAACCTAACATCTCGGCGGTAATGTTTGACAACATTCCTGGCGAGTTGGCCGCTACCTCTCCGTGAGACCTTCATATCCATCAATAACGTAATATAACCTTATATAACCCAACCTAACCTCTCGGCGCTATTATTTGACAACATTCCTGTCGAGTTGGCCTCTACGTCTCCGTGGGGCCTTCATATACATCAAAAACATAATATAACCTAACCTAAACCAACCTAACATCTCGGCGGTAATATTTGACAACATTCCTGGCTTGTTGGCCTCTACGTCTCCGTGGGACATTCATATCCATCAATAACGTAATTTAACCTAAAATAACCCAACGTAACATCTCGGCTGTAATATTTCACAACATTCCTGGCTTGTTGGCCTCTATGTTTCCGTGGGACGTTTATATACATCAATAACGTAATATAACGTAACCTAACCTAACCTAACATCTCGGCGGTAATGTTTGACAACATTCCTGGCGAGTTGGCCGCTACCTCTCCGTGAGACCTTCATATCCATCAATAACGTAATATAACCTTATATAACCCAACCTAACCTCTCGGCGCTATTATTTGACAACATTCCTGTCGAGTTGGCCTCTACGTCTCCGTGGGGCCTTCATATACATCAAAAACGTAGTATAACCTAACCTAACCCAACCTAACATCTCGGCGGTTATATTTGACAACATTCCTGGCGAGTTGGACTCTAGGTCTCAGTGGGGCCTTTATATACATCAATAACGTAATATAACCTAACCTAACCCAAAGTAACGTCTCGGAGGTAATGTTTAACCACATTCCTGGCTTGTTGGCTTCTACGTCTCCGTGAGGCCTTCATATACATCAAAAACGTAATATAACCTAACCTAACCCAACGTAACATCTCGGCTGTAATATTTGACAACATTCCTGGCGAGTTGGCCTCTACGTCTCCGTCAGGCCTTCATATCCGTCAATAACGTAATATAACCTTATATATCCCAACCTAACCTCTCGGCGCTATTATTTGACAACATTCCTGGCGAGTTGGCCTCTACGTCTCCGTGGGACTTTTATGCACATCAATAACGTAATATAACCTAACCTAACCCAACCTAACCTTTCGGCGCTATTATTTGACAACATTCCTGGCGAGTTGGCCTCTACGTCTCCGTGGGGCCTTCATATACATCAAAAACATAATATAACCTAACCTAACCCAACCTAACATCTCGGCGGTAATATTTGACAACATTCCTGGCTTGTTGGCCTCTACGTCTCCGTGGGACATTCATATCCATCAATAACGTAATTTAACCTAAAATAACCCAACGTAACATCTCGGCTGTAATATTTGACAACATTCCTGCCTTGTTGGCCTCTATGTTTCCGTGGGACCTTTATATACATCAATAACGTAATATAACCTAACCTGACCTAACCTAACATCTCGGCGGTAATGTTTGACAACATTCCTGGCGAGTTGGCCGCTACCTCTCCGTGAGACCTTCATATCCATCAATAACGTAATATAACCTTATATAACCCAACCTAACCTCTCGGCGCTATTATTTGACAACATTCCTGTCGAGTTGGCCTCTACGTCTCCGTGGGGCCTACATATACATCAAAAACGTAATATAACCTAACCTAACCCAACCTAACATCTCGGCGGTAATATTTGACAACATTCCTGGCGAGTTGAACTCTAGGTCTCAGTGGGGCCTTTATATACATCAATAACGTAATATAACCTAACCTAACCTAACCCAAAGTAACGTCTCGGAGGTAATGTTTAACCACATTCCTGGCTTGTTGGCTTCTACGTCTTCGTGAGGCCTTCATATACATCAATAACGTAATATAACCTAACCTAACCCAACATAACATCTCGGTACTAATATTTAACAACATTCCTGGCTTTTTGGCTTCTACGTCTCTGTGAGACTTTCATATCCATCAATAACGTAATTTAACCTAAAATAACCCAACGTAACATCTCGGCTTTAATATTTGACAACATTCCCGGCTTGTTGGCCTCTATGTTTCCGTGGGACCTTTATATACATCAATAACGTAATATAACGTAACCTAACCTAACCTAACATCTCGGCGGTAATGTTTGACAACATTCCTGGCGAGTTGGCCGCTACCTCTCCGTGAGACCTTCATATCCATCAATAACGTAATATAACCTTATATAACCCAACCTAACCTCTCGGCGCTATTATTTGACAACATTCCTGTCGAGTTGGCCTCTACGTCTCCGTGGGGCCTTCATATACATCAAAAACGTAGTATAACCTAACCTAACCCAACCTAACATCTCGGCGGTTATATTTGACAACATTCCTGGCTTGTTGGCCTCTACGTCTCCGTGGGACATTCATATCCATCAATAACGTAATTTAACCTAAAATAACCCAACGTAACATCTCGGCTGTAATATTTGACAACATTCCTGGCTTGTTCGCCTCTATGTTTCCGTGGGACCTTTATATACATCAATAACGTAATATAACCTAACCTAACCCAACCTAACATCTCGGCGGTAATATTTGACAACATTCCTGTCGAGTTGGCCTCTACGTCTCCGTCGGACTTTTATATACATCAATAACGTAATATAACCTAACCTAACCCAACCTAACCTTTCGGCGCTATTATTTGACAACATTCCTGGCTAGTTGGCTTCTACGTCTCCGTGAGAACTTCATATCCATCAATAACGTAATATAACCTTTTATAACCCAACCCAACCTCTCGGCGCTATTATTTGACAACATTCCTGTCGAGTTGGCCTCTACGTCTCCGTGGGGCCTTCATATACATCAAAAACATAATATAACCTAACCTAAACCAACCTAACATCTCGGCTGTAATATTTGACAACATTCCTGGCTTGTTGGCCTCTATGTTTCCGTGGGACCTTTATATACATCAATAACGTAATATAACGTAACCTAACCTAACCTAACATCTCGGCGGTAATGTTTGACAACATTCCTGGCGAGTTGGCCGCTACCTCTCCGTGAGACCTTCATATCCATCAATAACGTAATATAACCTTATATAACCCAACCTAACCTCTCGGCGCTATTATTTGACAACATTCCTGTCGAGTTGGCCTCTACGTCTCCGTGGGGCCTTCATATACATCAAAAACGTAGTATAACCTAACCTAACCCAACCTAACATCTCGGCGGTTATATTTGACAACATTCCTGGCTTGTTGGCCTCTACGTCTCCGTGGGACATTCATATCCATCAATAACGTAATTTAACCTAAAATAACCCAACGTAACATCTCGGCTGTAATATTTGACAACATTCCTGGCTTGTTCGCCTCTATGTTTCCGTGGGACCTTTATATACATCAATAAGGTAATATAACCTAACCTAACCCAACCTAACATCTCGGCGGTAATATTTGACAACATTCCTGTCGAGTTGGCCTCTACGTCTCCGTCGGACTTTTATATACATCAATAACGTAATATAACCTAACCTAACCCAACCTAACCTTTCGGCGCTATTATTTGACAACATTCCTGGCTAGTTGGCTTCTACGTCTCCGTGAGAACTTCATATCCATCAATAACGTAATATAACCTTTTATAACCCAACCTAACCTCTCGGCGCTATTATTTGACAACATTCCTGTCGAGTTGGCCTCTACGTCTCCGTGGGGCCTTCATATACATCAAAAACATAATATAACCTAACCTAACCCAACCTAACATCTCGGCGGTAATATTTGACAACATTCCTGGCTTGTTGGCCTCTACGTCTCCGTGGGACCTTTATATACATCAATAACGTAATATAACGTAACCTAACCTAACCTAACATCTCGGCGGTAATGTTTGACAACATTCCTGGCGAGTTGGCCGCTACCTCTCCGTGAGACCTTCATATCCATCAATAACGTAATATAACCTTATATAACCCAACCTAACCTCTCGGCGCTATTATTTGACAACATTCCTGTCGAGTTGGCCTCTACGTCTCCGTGGGGCCTTCATATACATCA
Source organism: Xylocopa violacea (assembly GCA_963969225.1). Lineage (NCBI taxonomy): Eukaryota > Metazoa > Arthropoda > Insecta > Hymenoptera > Apidae > Xylocopa > Xylocopa violacea. Next base: position 1,531,377 of record CAXAJV010000918.1, read on the forward strand.
AAAACGTAGTATAACCTAACCTAACCCAACCTAACATCTCGGCGGTTATATTTGACAACATTCCTGGCTTGTTGGCCTCTACGTCTCCGTGGGACATTCATATCCATCAATAACGTAATTTAACCTAAAATAACCCAACGTAACATCTCGGCTGTAATATTTGACAACATTCCTGGCTTGTTCGCCTCTATGTTTCCGTGGGACCTTTATATACATCAATAAGGTAATATAACCTAACCTAACCCAACCTAACATCTCGGCGGTAATATTTGACAACATTCCTGTCGAGTTGGCCTCTACGTCTCCGTCGGACTTTTATATACATCAATAACGTAATATAACCTAACCTAACCCAACCTAACCTTTCGGCGCTATTATTTGACAACATTCCTGGCTAGTTGGCTTCTACGTCTCCGTGAGAACTTCATATCCATCAATAACGTAATATAACCTTTTATAACCCAACCTAACCTCTCGGCGCTATTATTTGACAACATTCCTGTCGAGTTGGCCTCTACGTCTCCGTGGGGCCTTCATATACATCAAAAACATAATATAACCTAACCTAACCCAACCTAACATCTCGGCGGTAATATTTGACAACATTCCTGGCTTGTTGGCCTCTACGTCTCCGTGGGACATACATATCCATCAATAACGTAATTTAACCTAAAATAACCCAACGTAACATCTCGGCTGTAATATTTGACAACATTCCTGGCTTGTTGGCCTCTATGTTTACGTGGGACCTTTATATATATCAATAACGTAATATAACCTAACCTAACCTAACCTAACATCTCGGCGGTAATGTATGACAACATTCCTGGCGAGTTGGCCGCTACCTCTCCGTGAGACCTTCATATCCATCAATAACGTAATATAACCTTATATAACCCAACCTAACCTCTCGGCGCTATTATTTGACAACATTCCTGGCGAGTTGGCCGCTACCTCTCCGTGAGACCTTCATATCCATCAATAACGTAATATAACCTTATATAACCCAACCTAACCTCTCGGCGCTATTATTTGACAACATTCCTGTCGAGTTGGCCTCTACGTCTCCGTGGGGCCTTCATATACATCAAAAACGTAGTATAACCTAACCTAACCCAACCTAACATCTCGGCGGTTATATTTGACAACATTCCTGGCGAGTTGGACTCTAGGTCTCAGTGGGGCCTTTATATACATCAATAACGTAATATAACCTAACCTAACCCAAAGTAACGTCTCGGAGGTAATGTTTAACCACATTCCTGGCTTGTTGGCTTCTACGTCTCCGTGAGGCCTTCATATACATCAATAACGTAATATAACCTAACCTAACCCAACATAACATCTCGGTACTAATATTTAACAACATTCCTGGCTTTTTGGCTTCTACGTCTCTGTGAGACTTTCATATCCATCAATAACGTAATTTAACCTAACCTAACCCAACGTAACATCTCGGCTGTAATATTTGACAACATTCCTGGCGAGTTGGCCTCTACGTCTCCGTCAGGCCTTCATATCCGTCAATAACGTAATATAACCTTATATAACCCAACCTAACCTCTCGGCGCTATTATTTGACAACATTCCTGGCGAGTTGGCCTCTACGTCTCCGTGGGACTTTTATGCACATCAATAACGTAATATAACCTAATCTAACGCAACCTAACCTTTCGGCGCTATTATTTGACAACATTCCTGGCGAGTTGGCCTCTACGTCTCCGTGGGGCCTTCATATACATCAAAAACATAATATAACCTAACCTATCCCAACCTAACTTCTCGGCGGTAATATTTGACAACATTCCTGGCGAGTTGGCCTCTACGTCTCCGTGAGAACTTCATATCCATCAATAACGTAATATAACCTTTTATAACCCAACCTAACCTCTCGGCGCTATTATTTGACAACATTCCTGTCGAGTTGGCCTCTACGTCTCCGTGGGGCCTTCATATACATCAAAAACATAATATAACCTAACCTAACCCAACCTAACATCTCGGCGGTAATATTTGACAACATTCCTGGCTTGTTGGCCTCTACGTCTCCGTGGGACATTCATATCCATCAATAACGTAATTTAACCTAAAATAACCCAACGTAACATCTCGGCTGTAATATTTGACAACATTCCTGGCTTGTTGGCCTCTATGTTTCCGTGGGACGTTTATATACATCAATAACGTAATATAACCTAACCTAACCTAACCTAACATCTCGGCGGTAATGTTTGACAACATTCCTGGCGAGTTGGCCGCTACCTCTCCGTGAGACCTTCATATCCATCAATAACGTAATATAACCTAACCTAACCCAACATAACATCTCGGTACTAATATTTAACAACATTCCTGGCTTTTTGGCTTCTACGTCTCTGTGAGACTTTCATATCCATCAATAACGTAATTTAACCTAACCTAACCCAACGTAACATCTCGGCTGTAATATTTGACAACATTCCTGGCGAGTTGGCCTCTACGTCTCCGTCAGGCCTTCATATCCGTCAATAACGTAATATAACCTTATATAACCCAACCTAACCTCTCGGCGCTATTATTTGACAACATTCCTGGCGAGTTGGCCTCTACGTCTCCGTGGGACTTTTATGCACATCAATAACGTAATATAACCTAATCTAACGCAACCTAACCTTTCGGCGCTATTATTTGACAACATTCCTGGCGAGTTGGCCTCTACGTCTCCGTGGGGCCTTCATATACATCAAAAACATAATATAACCTAACCTATCCCAACCTAACTTCTCGGCGGTAATATTTGACAACATTCCTGGCGAGTTGGCCTCTACGTCTCCGTGAGAACTTCATATCCATCAATAACGTAATATAACCTTTTATAACCCAACCTAACCTCTCGGCGCTATTATTTGACAACATTCCTGTCGAGTTGGCCTCTACGTCTCCGTGGGGCCTTCATATACATCAAAAACATAATATAACCTAACCTAACCCAACCTAACATCTCGGCGGTAATATTTGACAACATTCCTGGCTTGTTGGCCTCTACGTCTCCGTGGGACATTCATATCCATCAATAACGTAATTTAACCTAAAATAACCCAACGTAACATCTCGGCTGTAATATTTGACAACATTCCTGGCTTGTTGGCCTCTATGTTTCCGTGGGACGTTTATATACATCAATAACGTAATATAACCTAACCTAACCTAACCTAACATCTCGGCGGTAATGTTTGACAACATTCCTGGCGAGTTGGCCGCTACCTCTCCGTGAGACCTTCATATCCATCAATAACGTAATATAACCTTATATAACCCAACCTAACCTCTCGGCGCTATTATTTGACAACATTCCTGTCGAGTTGGCCTCTACGTCTCCGTGGGGCCTTCATATACATCAAAAACGTAGTATAACCTAACCTAACCCAACCTAACATCTCGGCGGTAATATTTGACAACATTCCTGGCGAGTTGAACTCTAGGTCTCAGTGGGGCCTTTATATACATCAATAACGTAATATAACCTAACCTAACCCAAAGTAACGTCTCGGAGGTAATGTTTAACCACATTCCTGGCTTGTTGGCTTCTACGTCTTCGTGAGGCCTTCATATACATCAATAACGTAATATAACCTAACCTAACCCAACATAACATCTCGGTACTAATATTTAACAACATTCCTGGCTTTTTGGCTTCTACGTCTCTGTGAGACTTTCATATCCATCAATAACGTAATTTAACCTAAAATAACCCAACGTAACATCTCGGCTTTAATATTTGACAACATTCCTGGCTTGTTGGCCTCTATGTTTCCGTGGGACCTTTATATACATCAATGACGTAATATAACGTAACCTAACCTAACCTAACATCTCGGCGGTAATGTTTGACAACATTCCTGGCGAGTTGGCCGCTACCTCTCCGTGAGACCTTCATATCCATCAATAACGTAATATAACCTTATATAACCCAACCTAACCTCTCGGCGCTATTATTTGACAACATTCCTGTCGAGTTGGCCTCTACGTCTCCGTGGGGCCTTCATATACATCAAAAACGTAGTATAACCTAACCTAACCCAACCTAACATCTCGGCGGTTATATTTGACAACATTCCTGGCTTGTTGGCCTCTACGTCTCCGTGGGACATTCATATCCATCAATAACGTAATTTAACCTAAAATAACCCAACGTAACATCTCGGCTGTAATATTTGACAACATTCCTGGCTTGTTCGCCTCTATGTTTCCGTGGGACCTTTATATACATCAATAAGGTAATATAACCTAACCTAACCCAACCTAACATCTCGGCGGTAATATTTGACAACATTCCTGTCGAGTTGGCCTCTACGTCTCCGTCGGACTTTTATATACATCAATAACGTAATATAACCTAACCTAACCCAACGTAACCTTTCGGCGCTATTATTTGACAACATTCCTGGCTAGTTGGCTTCTACGTCTCCGTGAGAACTTCATATCCATCAATAACGTAATATAACCTTTTATAACCCAACCTAACCTCTCGGCGCTATTATTTGACAACATTCCTGTCGAGTTGGCCTCTACGTCTCCGTGGGGCCTTCATATACATCAAAAACATAATATAACCTAACCTAACCCAACCTAACATCTCGGCGGTAATATTTGACAACATTCCTGGCTTGTTGGCCTCTACGTCTCAGTGGGACATTCATATCCATCAATAACGTAATTTAACCTAAAATAACCCAACGTAACATCTCGGCTGTAATATTTGACAACATTCCTGGCTTGTTGGCCTCTATGTTTACGTGGGACCTTTATATACATCAATAACGTAATATAACCTAACCTAACATAACCTAACATCTCGGCGGTAATGTTTGACAACATTCCTGGCGAGTTGGCCGCTACCTCTCCGTGAGACCTTCATATCCATCAATAACGTAATTTAACCTAAAATAACCCAACGTAACATCTCGGCTGTAATATTTCACAACATTCCTGGCTTGTTGGCCTCTATGTTTCCGTGGGACGTTTATATACATCAATAACGTAATGTAACGTAACCTAACCTAACCTAACATCTCGGCGGTAATGTTTGACAACATTCCTGGCGAGTTGGCCGCTACCTCTCCGTGAGACCTTCATATCCATCAATAACGTAATATAACCTTATATAACCCAACCTAACCTCTCGGCGCTATTATTTGACAACATTCCTGTCGAGTTGGCCTCTACGTCTCCGTGGGGCCTTCATATACATCAAAAACGTAGTATAACCTAACCTAACCCAACCTAACATCTCGGCGGTTATATTTGACAACATTCCTGGCGAGTTGGACTCTAGGTCTCAGTGGGGCCTTTATATACATCAATAACGTAATATAACCTAACCTAACCCAAAGTAACGTCTCGGAGGTAATGTTTAACCACATTCCTGGCTTGTTGGCTTCTACGTCTCCGTGAGGCCTTCATATACATCAATAACGTAATATAACCTAACCTAACCCAACATAACATCTCGGTTCTAATATTTAACAACATTCCTGGCTTTTTGGCTTCTACGTCTCTGTGAGACTTTCATATCCATCAATAACGTAATTTAACCTAACCTAACCCAACGTAACATCTCGGCTGTAATATTTGACAACATTCCTGGCGAGTTGGCCTCTACGTCTCCGTCAGGCCTTCATATCCGTCAATAACGTAATATAACCTTATATAACCCAACCTAACCTCTCGGCGCTATTATTTGACAACATTCCTGGCGAGTTGGCCTCTACGTCTCCGTGGGACTTTTATGCACATCAATAACGTAATATAACCTAATCTAACGCAACCTAACCTTTCGGCGCTATTATTTGACAACATTCCTGGCGAGTTGGCCTCTACGTCTCCGTGGGGCCTTCATATACATCAAAAACATAATATAACCTAACCTATCCCAACCTAACATCTCGGCGGTAATATTTGACAACATTCCTGGCGAGTTGGCCTCTACGTCTCCGTGAGAACTTCATATCCATCAATAACGTAATATAACCTTTTATAACCCAACCTAACCTCTCGGCGCTATTATTTGACAACATTCCTGTCGAGTTGGCCTCTACGTCTCCGTGGGGCCTTCATATACATCAAAAACATAATATAACCTAACCTAACCCAACCTAACATCTCGGCGGTAATATTTGACAACATTCCTGGCTTGTTGGCCTCTACGTCTCCGTGGGACATTCATATCCATCAATAACGTAATTTAACCTAAAATAACCCAACGTAACATCTCGGCTGTAATATTTGACAACATTCCTGGCTTGTTGGCCTCTATGTTTCCGTGGGACGTTTATATACATCAATAACGTAATATAACCTAACCTAACCTAACCTAACATCTCGGCGGTAATGTTTGACAACATTCCTGGCGAGTTGGCCGCTACCTCTCCATGAGACCTTCATATCCATCAATAACGTAATATAACCTTATATAACCCAACCTAACCTCTCGGCGCTATTATTTGACAACATTCCTGTCGAGTTGGCCTCTACGTCTCCGTGGGGCCTTCATATACATCAAAAACGTAGTATAACCTAACCTAACCCAACCTAACATCTCGGCGGTTATATTTGACAGCATTCCTGGCGAGTTGGACTCTAGGTCTCAGTGGGGCCTTTATATACATCAATAACGTAATATAACCTAACCTAACCCAAAGTAACGTCTCGGAGGTAATGTTTAACCACATTCCTGGCTTGTTGGCTTCTACGTCTCCGTGAGGCCTTCATATACATCAATAACGTAATATAACCTAACCTAACCCAACATAACATCTCGGTACTAATATTTAACAACATTCCTGGCTTTTTGGCTTCTACGTCTCTGTGAGACTTTCATATCCATCAATAACGTAATTTAACCTAACCTAACCCAACGTAACATCTCGGCTGTAATATTTGACAACATTCCTGGCTTGTTGGCCTCTACGTCTCCGTCAGGCCTTCATATCCGTCAATAACGTAATATAACCTAACCTAACCTAACCTAACATCTCGGCGGTAATGTTTGACAACATTCCTGGCGAGTTGGCCGCTACCTCTCCGTGAGACCTTCATATCCATCAATGACGTAATATAACCTTATATAACCCAACCTAACCTCTCGGAGCTATTATTTGACAACATTCCTGTCGAGTTGGCCTCTACGTCTCCGTGGGGCCTTCATATACATCAAAAACGTAGTATAACCTAACCTAACCCAACCTAACATCTCGGCGGTTATATTTGACAACATTCCTGGCGAGTTGGACTCTAGGTCTCAGTGGGGCCTTTATATACATCAATAACGTAATATAACCTAACCTAACCCAAAGTAACGTCTCGGAGGTAATGTTTAACCACATTCCTGGCTTGTTGGCTTCTACGTCTCCGTGAGGCCTTCATATACATCAATAACGTAATATAACCTAACCTAACCCAACATAACATCTCGGTACTAATATTTAACAACATTCCTGGCTTTTTGGCTTCTACGTCTCTGTGAGACTTTCATATCCATCAATAACGTAATTTAACCTAAAATAACCCAACGTAACATCTCGGCTGTAATATTTGACAACATTCCTGGCTTGTTGGCCTCTATGATTCCGTGGGACCTTTATATACATTAATAACGTAATATAACCTAACCTAACCCACCCTAACATCTCCGCGGTAATGTTTGACAACATTACTGGCTAGTTGGCCTCTACGTCTCCGTGAGACCTTCATATCCATCAATAACCTAATATAACCTAACCTAACCCAACCTAACCTTTCGGCGCTATTATTTGACAACATTCCTGTCGAGTTGGCCTCTACGTCTCCGTGGGGCCTTCATATACATCAAAAACGTAGTATAACCTAACCTAACCCAACCTAACATCTCGGCGGTTATATTTGACAACATTCCTGGCGAGTTGGACTCTAGGTCTCAGTGGGGCCTTTATATACATCAATAACGTAATATAACCTAACCTAACCCAAAGTAACGTCTCGGAGGTAATGTTTAACCACATTCCTGGCTTGTTGGCTTCTACGTCTCCGTGAGGCCTTCATATACATCAATAACGTAATATAACCTAACCTAACCCAACATAACATCTCGGTACTAATATTTAACAACATTCCTGGCTTTTTGGCTTCTACGTCTCTGTGAGACTTTCATATCCATCAATAACGTAATTTAACCTAAAATAACCCAACGTAACATCTCGGCTGTAATATTTGACAACATTCCTGGCTTGTTGGCCTCTATGATTCCGTGGGACCTTTATATACATTAATAACGTAATATAACCTAACCTAACCCACCCTAACATCTCCGCGGTAATGTTTGACAACATTACTGGCTAGTTGGCCTCTACGTCTCCGTGAGACCTTCATATCCATCAATAACCTAATATAACCTAACCTAACCCAACCTAACCTTTCGGCGCTATTATTTGACAACATTCCTGGCGAGTTCGCCTCTACGTCTCCGTGGGGCCTTTATATACACCAATAACGTAATATAACCTAACCTAACACAACCCAACCTCTCGGCACTAATATTTGACAACATTCCTGGCGAGTTGGCCTCTACGTTTCCGTAGGGCTTTTATATACATCAATAACGTAATATAACCTAACCTAACCCAAAGTAACGACTCGGAGGTAATGTTTAACCACATTCCTGGCTTGTTGGCTTCTACGTCTCCGTGAGGCCTTCATATACATCAAAAACGTAATATAACCTAACCTAACCCAACGTAACATCTCGGCTGTAATATTTGACAACATTCCTGGCGAGTTGGCCTCTACGTCTCCGTCAGGCCTTCATATCCGTCAATAACGTAATATAACCTTATATAACCCAACCTAACCTCTCGGCGCTATTATTTGACAACATTCCTGGCGAGTTGGCCTCTACGTCTCCGTGGGTCTTTTATACACATCAATAACGTAACATAACCTAACCTAACCCAACCTCACCTTTCGGCGCTATTATTTGACAACATTCCTGGCGAGTTGTCCTCTACGTCTCCGTGAGGCCTTCATATCCATCAATAAAGTAGTATAACCTAACCTAACCCAACCTAACATCTCGGCGGTAATATTTGACAACATTCCTGGCGAGTTGGCCTCTACGTATCCGTGAGACCTTCATATCCATCAATAACGTAATATAACCTTATATTACCCAACCTAACCTCTGGGCGCTATTATTTGACAATATTCCTTGCGAGCTGGCCTCTACGTCTCCGCCAGGCCTTCATATCCGTCAATAACGTAATATAACCTTATATAACCCAACCTAACCTCTCGGCGCTATTATTTGACAACATTCCTGGCGAGTTGGCCTCTACGTTTCCGTGGGGCTTTCATATACATCAATAACGTAATATAACCTAACCTAACCCAAAGTAACGACTCGGAGGTAATGTTTAACCACATTCCTGGCTTGTTGGCTTCAACGTCTCCGTGAGGCCTTCATATACATCAAAAACGTAATATAACCTAACCTAACCCAACGTAACATCTCGGCTGTAATATTTGACAAAATTCCTGGCGAGTTGGCCTCTACGTCTCCGTGTAACCCTCATATACATCAATAACGTAATATAGCCGTGACCTAACCCAACCTATCATCTCGGCGGTAATATTTGACAACATTCCTGGCGAGTTGGCATCTACGTCTCCCTGAGACCTTTATGTACATCATTAACGTAATATAACCTAACCTAACCCAACCTAACATCTCGGCGGTAATATTTGACAACATTCCTGGCGAGTTGGCCTCTACGTCTCCGTGTAACCCTCATATACATCAATAACGTAATATAACGTAACCTAACCCAACCTATCATCTCGGCGGTAATATTTGACAACATTCGTGGCGAGTTGGCCGCTACGTCTCCGTGTAACCCTCATATACATCAATAACGTAATATAACGTAACCTAACCCAACCTATCATCTCGGCGGTAATATTTGACAACATTCCTGGCGAGTTGGCCTCTACGTCTCCGTGTGATCTTTATATACATCAATAACGTAATATAACATAACCTAACGCAATCTAACATCTCGGCGGTAATATTTGACCACATTCCCGGCTTGTTGGCCTCTACGTCTCCGTGTAACCCTCATATACATCAATAACGTAATAGAACGTAACCTAACCCAACCTATCATCTCGGCGGTAATATTTGACAACATTCCTGGCGATTTGGCATCTACGTCTCCCTGGGACCTTTATATACATCATTAACGTAATGTAGCCTAACCTAATCCAACCTAACATCTCGGCGGTAATATTTGACAACATTCCTGGCGAGTTGGCCTCTACGTCTCCTTGTAACCCTCATATACATCAATAACGTAATATAACGTAACCTAACCCAACCTATCATCTCGGCGGTAATATTTGACAACATTCCTGGCGAGTTGGCCTCTACCTCTCCGTGTGATCTGTATATACATCAATAACGTAATATAACATAACCTAACCCAATCTAACATCTCGGCGGTAATATTTGACAACATTCCTGGCGAGTTGGCCTCTACGTCTCCGTGTGATCTTTATATACATCAATAACCTAATATAACATAACCTAACCCAATCTAACATCTCGGCGGTAATATTTGACAACATTCCTGGCTTGTTGGCTTCTACGTCTCCGTGTAACCCTCATATACATCAATATCGTAATAGAACGTAACCTAACCCAACCTACCATCTCTTCGGTAATATTTGACAACATTCCTGGCGAGTTGGCATCTACGTCTCCCTGGGACCTTTATATACATCATTAACTTAATGTAGCCTAACCTAAACCAACCTAACATCTCGGCGGTAATATTTGACAACATTCCTGGCGAGTTGGCCTCTACGTCTCCGTGAGGCCTTCATATCCATCAATAACGTAATATAACCTTATATAACCCAACCAAACATCTCGGCTGTAATATTTGACACCATTCCTGGCGAGTTGGCCTCTACGTCTCCGTCAGGCCTTCATACCCGTCAATAACGTAATATAACCTTATATAACCCAACCTAACCTCTCGGCGCTATTATTTGACAACATTCCTGGCGAGTTGGCCTCTACGTCTCCGTGGGACTTTTATATACATCAATAACGTAATATAACCTAACCTAACCCAACCCAACCTCTCGGCACTAATATTTGACAACATTCCTGGCGAGTTGGCCTCTACGTCTCCGTGGGGCCTTCATATACATCAAAAACATAATATAACCTAACCTAACCCAACCTAACATCTCGGCGGTAATATTTGACAACATTCCTGGCTTGTTGGCCTCTACGTCTCCGTGGGACATTCATATCCATCAATAACGTAATTTAACCTAAAATAACCTCTACGTTTCCGTGGGGCTTTCATATACATCAATAACGTAATATAACCTAACCTAACCCAAAGTAACGTCTCGGAGGTAATGTTTAACCACATTCCTGGCTTGTTGGCCTCTACGTTTGCCTGAGACTTTTATATACATCAATAACGTAATATAACCTCACCTATCCCAAACTAACATCTCGGCGGTAATATTTGACAATATTCCTGGCGAGTTGGACTCTATGTCTCAGTGGGGCCTTTATATACATCAATAACGTAATATAACCTAACCTAACCCAACCTAACATCTCGGTACTAATATTTAACAACATTCCTGGCTTGTTGGCTTCTACGACTCTGTGGTACTTTCATATCCATCAATAACGTTATTTAACCTAAAATAACCCAACGTAACATCTCGGCTGTAATATTTGACAACATTCCTGGCTTGTTGGCCTCTATGATTCCGTGGGACATTTATATACATCAATAACGTAATATAACCTAACCTAACCCAACCTAACATCTCGGCGGTAATGTTTGACAACATTCCTGGCGAGTTGGCCTCTACGTATCCGTGAGACCTTCATATCCATCAATAACGTAACATAACCTTATATAACCCAACCTAACCTCTCGGCGCTATTATTTGACAATATTCCTTGCGCGCTGGCCTCTACGTCTCCGTGGGGCCTTCATATACATCAAAAACGTAATATAACCTAATCTAACCCAACCTAACATCTCGGCGGTAATATTTGACAACATTCCTGGCGAGTTGGCCTCTACGTCTCCGTGGGGCCTTTATATACATTAATAACGTAATATAACCTAACCTAACACAACCCAAACTCCCGGCACTAATATTTGACAACATTCCTGGCGAGTTGGCCTCTACGTTTCCCTGAGACCTTTATATACATCAATAACGTAATATAACCTAACCTAACCCAAATTAACGTCTCGGAGGTAATGTTTAACCACATTCCTGGCTTGTTGGCTTCTACGTCTCCGTGAGGCCTTCATATACATCAATAACGTAATATAACCTAACCTAACCCAACATAACATCTCGGTACTAATATTTAACAACATTCCTGGCTTTTTGGCTTCTACGTCTCTGTGAGACTTTCATATCCATCAATAACGTAATTTAACCTAACCTAACCCAACGTAACATCTCGGCTGTAATGTTTGACAACATTCCTGGCGAGTTGGCCGCTACCTCTCCGTGAGACCTTCATATCCATCAATGACGTAATATAACCTTATATAACCCAATCTAACCTCTCGGCGCTATTATTTGACAACATTCCTGTCGAGTTGGCCTCTACGTCTCCGTGGGGCCTTCATATACATCAAAAACGTAGTATAACCTAACCTAACCCAACCTAACATCTCGGCGGTTATATTTGACAACATTCCTGGCGAGTTGGACTCTAGGTCTCAGTGGGGCCTTTATATACATCAATAACGTAATATAACCTAACCTAACGCAAAGTAACGTCTCGGAGGTAATGTTTAACCACATTCCTGGCTTGTTGGCTTCTACGTCTCCGTGAGGCCTTCATATACATCAATAACGTAATATAACCTAACCTAACCCAACATAACATCTCGGTACTAATATTTAACAACATTCCTGGCTTTTTGGCTTCTACGTCTCTGTGAGACTTTCATATCCATCAATAACGTAATTTAACCTAAAATAACCCAACGTAACATCTCGGCTGTAATATTTGACAACATTCCTGGCTTGTTGGCCTCTATGATTCCGTGGGACCTTTATATACATTAATAACGTAATATAACCTAACCTAACCCACCCTAACATCTCCGCGGTAATGTTTGACAACATTACTGGCTAGTTGGCCTCTACGTCTCCGTGAGACCTTCATATCCATCAATAACCTAATATAACCTAACCTAACCCAACCTAACCTTTCGGCGCTATTATTTGACAACATTCCTGGCGAGTTCGCCTCTACGTCTCCGTGGGGCCTTTATATACACCAATAACGTAATATAACCTAACCTAACACAACCCAACCTCTCGGCACTAATATTTGACAACATTCCTGGCGAGTTGGCCTCTACGTTTCCGTAGGGCTTTTATATACATCAATAACGTAATATAACCTAACCTAACCCAAAGTAACGACTCGGAGGTAATGTTTAACCACATTCCTGGCTTGTTGGCTTCTACGTCTCCGTGAGGCCTTCATATACATCAAAAACGTAATATAACCCAACCTAACCCAACGTAACATCTCGGCTGTAATATTTGACAACATTCCTGGCGAGTTGGCCTCTACGTCTCCGTCAGGCCTTCATATCCGTCAATAACGTAATATAACCTTATATAACCCAACCTAACCTCTCGGCGCTATTATTTGACAACATTCCTGGCGAGTTGGCCTCTACGTCTCCGTGGGACTTTTATGCACATCAATAACGTAATATAACCTAATCTAACCCAACCTAACCTTTCGGCGCTATTATTTGACAACATTCCTGGCGAGTTGGCCTCTACGTCTCCGTGGGGCCTTCATATACATCAAAAACATAATATAACCTAACCTATCCCAACCTAACATCTCGGCGGTAATATTTGACAACATTCCTGGCTTGTTGGCCTCTACGTCTCCGTGGGACATTCATATCCATCAATAACGTAATTTAACCTAAAATAACCCAACGTAACATCTCGGCTGTAATATTTGACAACATTCCTGGCTTGTTGGCCTCCATGTTTCCGTGGGACCTTTATATACATCAATAACGTAATATAACCTAACCTAACCTAACCTAACATCTCGGCGGTAATGTTTGACAACATTCCTGGCTTGTTGGCCTCTACGTCTCCGTGGGACATTCATATCCATCAATAACGTAATTTAGCCTAAAATAACCCAACGTAACATCTCGGCTGTAATATTTGACAACATTCCTGGCGAGTTGGCCTCTACGTCTCCGTCAGGCCTTCATATCCGTCAATAACGTAATATAACCTTATATAACCCAACCTAACCTCTCGGCGCTATTATTTGACAACATTCCTGGCGAGTTGGCCTCTACGTCTCCGTGGGACTTTTATACACATCAATAACGTAACATAACCTAACCTAACCCAACCTCACCTTTCGGCGCTATTATTTGACAACATTCCTGGCGAGTTGTCCTCTACGTCTCCGTGAGGCCTTCATATCCATCAATAAAGTAGTATAACCTAACCTAACCCAACCTAACATCTCGGCGGTAATATTTGACAACATTCCTGGCGAGTTGGCCTCTACGTATCCGTGAGACCTTCATATCCATCAATAACGTAATATAACCTTATATAACCCAACCTAACCTCTGGGCGCTATTATTTGACAATATTCCTTGCGAGCTGGCCTCTACGTCTCCGTGGGGCCTTCATATACATCAAAAACGTAATATAACCTAACCTAACCCAAAGTAACGTCTCGGAGGTAATGTTTAACCACATTCCTGGCTTGTTGGCTTCTACGTCTTCGTGAGGCCTTCATATACACCAATAACGTAATATAACCTAACCTAACCCAACATAACATCTCGGTACTAATATTTAACAACATTCCTGGCTTTTTGGCTTCTACGACTCTGTGGTACTTTCATATCCATCAATAACGTTATTTAACCTAAAATAACCCAACGTAACATCTCGGCTGTAATATTTGACAACATTCCTGGCTTGTTGGCCTCTATGATTCCGTGGGACATTTATATACATCAATAACGTAATATAACCTAACCTAACCCAACCTAACGTCTCGGCGGTAATGTTTGACAACATTCCTGGCGAGTTGGCCTCTACGTATCCGTGAGACCTTCATATCCATCAATAACGTAACATAACCTTATATAACCCAACCTAACCTCTCGGCGCTATTATTTGACAATATTCCTTGCGCGCTGGCCTCTACGTCTCCGTGGGGCCTTCATATACATCAAAAACGTAATATAACCTAATCTAACCCAACCTAACATCTCGGCGGTAATATTTGACAACATTCCTGGCGAGTTGGCCTCTACGTCTCCGTGGGGCCTTTATATACATTAATAACGTAATATAACCTAACCTAACACAACCCAAACTCCCGGCACTAATATTTGACAACATTCCTGGCGAGTTGGCCTCTACGTTTCCCTGAGACCTTTATATACATCAATAACGTAATATAACCTAACCTAACCCAAAGTAACGTCTCGGAGGTAATGTTTAACCACATTCCTGGCTTGTTGGCTTCTACGTCTCCGTGAGGCCTTCATATACATCAATAACGTAATATAACCTAACCTAACCCAACATAACATCTCGGTACTAATATTTAACAACATTCCTGGCTTTTTGGCTTCTACGTCTCTGTGAGACTTTCATATCCATCAATAACGTAATTTAACCTAACCTAACCCAACGTAACATCTCGGCTGTAATGTTTGACAACATCCCTGGCGAGTTGGCCGCTACCTCTCCGTGAGACCTTCATATCCATCAATGACGTAATATAACCTTATATAACCCAACCTAACCTCTCGGCGCTATTATTTGACAACATTCCTGTCGAGTTGGCCTCTACGTCTC
This sequence comes from Xylocopa violacea, assembly GCA_963969225.1. NCBI lineage: Eukaryota > Metazoa > Arthropoda > Insecta > Hymenoptera > Apidae > Xylocopa > Xylocopa violacea. The sequence goes on from CAXAJV010000918.1 coordinate 1,547,328, forward strand.
CGTGGGGCCTTCATATACATCAAAAACGTAGTATAACCTAACCTAACCCAACCTAACATCTCGGCGGTTATATTTGACAACATTCCTGGCGAGTTGGACTCTAGGTCTCAGTGGGGCCTTTATATACATCAATAACGTAATATAACCTAACCTAACGCAAAGTAACGTCTCGGAGGTAATGTTTAACCACATTCCTGGCTTGTTGGCTTCTACGTCTCCGTGAGGCCTTCATATACATCAATAACGTAATATAACCTAACCTAACCCAACATAACATCTCGGTACTAATATTTAACAACATTCCTGGCTTTTTGGCTTCTACGTCTCTGTGAGACTTTCATATCCATCAATAACGTAATTTAACCTAAAATAACCCAACGTAACATCTCGGCTGTAATATTTGACAACATTCCTGGCTTGTTGGCCTCTATGATTCCGTGGGACCTTTATATACATTAATAACGTAATATAACCTAACCTAACCCACCCTAACATCTCCGCGGTAATGTTTGACAACATTACTGGCTAGTTGGCCTCTACGTCTCCGTGAGACCTTCATATCCATCAATAACCTAATATAACCTAACCTAACCCAACCTAACCTTTCGGCGCTATTATTTGACAACATTCCTGGCGAGTTCGTCTCTACGTCTCCGTGGGGCCTTTATATACACCAATAACGTAATATAACCTAACCTAACACAACCCAACCTCTCGGCACTAATATTTGACAACATTCCTGGCGAGTTGGCCTCTACGTTTCCGTAGGGCTTTTATATACATCAATAACGTAATATAACCTAACCTAACCCAAAGTAACGACTCGGAGGTAATGTTTAACCACATTCCTGGCTTGTTAGCTTCTACGTCTCCGTGAGGCCTTCATATACATCAAAAACGTAATATAACCCAACCTAACCCAACGTAACATCTCGGCTGTAATATTTGACAACATTCCTGGCGAGTTGGCCTCTACGTCTCCGTCAGGCCTTCATATCCGTCAATAACGTAATATAACCTTATATAACCCAACCTAACCTCTCGGCGCTATTATTTGACAACATTCCTGGCGAGTTGGCCTCTACGTCTCCGTGGGACTTTTATGCACATCAATAACGTAATATAACCTAATCTAACCCAACCTAACCTTTCGGCGCTATTATTTGACAACATTCCTGGCGAGTTGGCCTCTACGTCTCCGTGGGGCCTTCATATACATCAAAAACATAATATAACCTAACCTATCCCAACCTAACATCTCGGCGGTAATATTTGACAACATTCCTGGCTTGTTGGCCTCTACGTCTCCGTGGGACATTCATATCCATCAATAACGTAATTTAACCTAAAATAACCCAACGTAACATCTCGGCTGTAATATTTGACAACATTCCTGGCTTGTTGGCCTCCATGTTTCCGTGGGACCTTTATATACATCAATAACGTAATATAACCTAACCTAACCTAACCTAACATCTCGGCGGTAATGTTTGACAACATTCCTGGCTTGTTGGCCTCTACGTCTCCGTGGGACATTCATATCCATCAATAACGTAATTTAGCCTAAAATAACCCAACGTAACATCTCGGCTGTAATATTTGACAACATTCCTGGCGAGTTGGCCTCTACGTCTCCGTCAGGCCTTCATATCCGTCAATAACGTAATATAACCTAACCTAACAAAACCCAACCTCTCGGCACTAATATTTGACAACATTCCTGGCGAGTTGGCCTCTACGTTTCCGTGGGGCTTTCATATACATCAATAACGTAATATAACCTAACCTAACCCAAAGTAACGACTCGGAGGTAATGTTTAACCACATTCCTGGCTTGTTGGCTTCTACGTCTCCGTGAGTCCTTCATATACATCAAAAACGTAATATAACCTAACCTAACCCAACGTAACATCTCGGCTGTAATATTTGACAAAATTCCTGGCGAGTTGGCCTCAAAGTCTCCGTGTAACCCTCATATACATCAATAACGTAATATAGCCGTGACCTAACCCAACCTATCATCTCGGCGGTAATATTTGACAACATTCCTGGCGAGTTGGCATCTACGTCTCCCTGAGACCTTTATGTACATCATTAACGTAATATAACCTAACCTAACCCAACCTAACATCTCGGCGGTAATATTTGACAACATTCCTGGCGAGTTGGCCTCTACGTCTCCGTGTAACCCTCATATACATCAATAACGTAATATAACGTAACCTAACCCAACCTATCATCTCGGCGGTAATATTTGACAACATTCGTGGCGAGTTGGCCGCTACGTCTCCGTGTAACCCTCATATACATCAATAACGTAATATAACGTAACCTAACCCAACCTATCATCTCGGCGGTAATATTTGACAACATTCCTGGCGAGTTGGCCTCTACGTCTCCGTGTGATCTTTATATACATCAATAACGTAATATAACATAACCTAACGCAATCTAACATCTCGGCGGTAATATTTGACCACATTCCCGGCTTGTTGGCCTCTACGTCTCCGTGTAACCCTCATATACATCAATAACGTAATAGAACGTAACCTAACCCAACCTATCATCTCGGCGGTAATATTTGACAACATTCCTGGCGATTTGGCATCTACGTCTCCCTGGGACCTTTATATACATCATTAACGTAATGTAGCCTAACCTAATCCAACCTAACATCTCGGCGGTAATATTTGACAACATTCCTGGCGAGTTGGCCTCTACGTCTCCTTGTAACCCTCATATACATCAATAACGTAATATAACGTAACCTAACCCAACCTATCATCTCGGCGGTAATATTTGACAACATTCCTGGCGAGTTGGCCTCTACCTCTCCGTGTGATCTGTATATACATCAATAACGTAATATAACATAACCTAACCCAATCTAACATCTCGGCGGTAATATTTGACAACATTCCTGGCGAGTTGGCCTCTACGTCTCCGTGTGATCTTTATATACATCAATAACCTAATATAACATAACCTAACCCAATCTAACATCTCGGCGGTAATATTTGACAACATTCCTGGCTTGTTGGCTTCTACGTCTCCGTGTAACCCTCATATACATCAATATCGTAATAGAACGTAACCTAACCCAACCTACCATCTCTTCGGTAATATTTGACAACATTCCTGGGGAGTTGGCATCTACGTCTCCCTGGGACCTTTATATACATCATTAACTTAATGTAGCCTAACCTAAACCAACCTAACATCTCGGCGGTAATATTTGACAACATTCCTGGCGAGTTGGCCTCTACGTCTCCGTGAGGCCTTCATATCCATCAATAACGTAATATAACCTTATATAACCCAACCAAACATCTCGGCTGTAATATTTGACAACATTCCTGGCGAGTTGGCCTCTACGTCTCCGTCAGGCCTTCATACCCGTCAATAACGTAATATAACCTTATATAACCCAACCTAACCTCTCGGCGCTATTATTTGACAACATACCTGGCGAGTTGGCCTCTACGTCTCCGTGGGACTTTTATATACATCAATAACGTAATATAACCTAACCTAACCCAACCCAACCTCTCGGCACTAATATTTGACAACATTCCTGGCGAGTTGGCCTCTACGTCTCCGTGGGGCCTTCATATACATCAAAAACATAATATAACCTAACCTAACCCAACCTAACATCTCGGCGGTAATATTTGACAACATTCCTGGCTTGTTGGCCTCTACGTCTCCGTGGGACATTCATATCCATCAATAACGTAATTTAACCTAAAATAACCTCTACGTTTCCGTGGGGCTTTCATATACATCAATAACGTAATATAACCTAACCTAACCCAAAGTAACGTCTCGGAGGTAATGTTTAACCACATTCCTGGCTTGTTGGCCTCTACGTTTGCCTGAGACTTTTATATACATCAATAACGTAATATAACCTCACCTATCCCAAACTAACATCTCGGCGGTAATATTTGACAATATTCCTGGCGAGTTGGACTCTATGTCTCAGTGGGGCCTTTATATACATCAATAACGTAATATAACCTAACCTAACCCAACCTAACATCTCGGTACTAATATTTAACAACATTCCTGGCTTGTTGGCTTCTACGTCTCTGTGGTACTTTCATATCCATCAATAACGTTATTTAACCTAAAATAACCCAACGTAACATCTCGGCTGTAATATTTGACAACATTCCTGGCTTGTTGGCCTCTATGATTCCGTGGGACATTTATATACATCAATAACGTAATATAACCTAACCTAACCCAACCTAACATCTCGGCGGTAATGTTTGACAACATTCCTGGCGAGTTGGCCTCTACGTATTCGTGAGACCTTCATATCCATCCATAACGTAACATAACCTTATATAACCCAACCTAACCTCTCGGCGCTATTATTTGACAATATTCCTTGCGAGCTGGCCTCTACGTCTCCGTGGGGCCTTCATATACATCAAAAACGTAATATAACCTAATCTAACCCAACCTAACATCTCGGCGGTAATATTTGACAACATTCCTGGCGAGTTGGCCTCTACGTCTCCGTGGGGCCTTTATATACATTAATAACGTAATATAACCTAACCTAACACAACCCAAACTCCCGGCACTAATATTTGACAACATTCCTGGCGAGTTGGCCTCTACGTTTCCCTGAGACCTTTATATACATCAATAACGTAATATAACCTAACCTAACCCAAAGTAACGTCTCGGAGGTAATGTTTAACCACATTCCTGGCTTGTTGGCTTCTACGTCTCCGTGAGGCCTTCATATACATCAAAAACGTAATATAACCTAACCTAACCCAACGTAACATCTCGGCTGTAATATTTGACAACATTCCTGGCGAGTTGGCCTATACGTCTCCGTCAGGCCTTCATATCCGTCAATAACGTAATATAACCTTATATAACCCAACCTAACCTCTCGGCGCTATTATTTGACAACATTCCTGGCGAGTTGGCCTCTACGTCTCCGTCAGGCCTTCATACCCGTCAATAACGTAATATAACCTTATATAACCCAACCTAACCTCTCGGCGCTATTATTTGACAACATTCCTGGCGAGTTCGCCTCTACGTCTCCGTGCGGCCTTTATATACATCAATTTCGTAATATAACCTAACCTAACACTACCCAACCTCTCGGCACTGATATCTGACAACATTCCTGGCGAGTTGGCCTCTACGTTTTCATTGGGCTTTTATACACATCAATAGCGTAATATAACTTAACCTAACACAACCTAACATCTCGGTACTAATATTTGACAACATTCCTGCCGAGTTAGCCTCTACGTCTCCGTGGGACCTTCATATACATCAATAACGTAATATAACCTAACCTAACACGACCCAACCTCACGGCACTAATATTTGACAACATTCCTGGCGAGTTGGCCTCTACGTTTCCGTGGGGCTTTTATATACATCAATAACGTAATATAACCTAACCTAACCCAACCTAACATCTCGGCGGTAATGTTTTTACAACATTCCTGGCGAGTTGGCCTCTACGTTTCCCTGAGACCTTTATATACATCAGTAACGTAATATAACCTAACCTAACCCAAAGCAACGTCTCGGAGTTAATGTTTAAGCACATTCCTGGCTTGTTGGCTTCTACGTCTCCGTGGGACTTTCATATCCATCAATAACGTAATTTAACCTAAAATAACCCAACGTAACATCTCGGCTGTAATATTTGACAACATTCCTGGCTTGTTGGCCTCTATGTTTCCGTGGGACCTTTATATACATCAATAACGTAATATAACCTAACCTAACCCAACCTAACATCTCCGCGGTAATGTTTGACAACATTCCTGGCGAGTTTGCCGCTACCTCTCCGTGAGACCTTCATATCCATCAATAACGTAATATAACCTTATATAACCCAACCTAACCTCTCGGCGCTATTATTTGACAACATTCCTGTCGAGTTGGCCTCTACGTCTCCGTGGGGCCTTCATATACATCAAAAACGTAATATAACCTAACCCAACCTAACATCTCGGCGGTAATATTTGACAACATTCCTGTCGAGTTGGCCTCTACGTCTCCGTCGGACTTTTATATACATCAATAACGTAATATAACCTAACCTAACCCAACCTAACCTTTCGGCGCTATTATTTGACAACATTCCTGGCGAGTTGGCCTCTAAGTCTCCGTGGGGCCTTTATATACACCAATAACGTAATATAACCTAACCTAACAAAACCCAACCTCTCGGCACTAATATTTGACAACATTCCTGGCGAGTTGGCCTCTACGTTTCCGTGGGGCTTTCATATACATCAATAACGTAATATAACCTAACCTAACCCAAAGTAACGACTCGGAGGTAATGTTTAACCACATTCCTGGCTTGTTGGCTTCTACGTCTCCGTGAGTCCTTCATATACATCAAAAACGTAATATAACCTAACCTAACCCAACGTAACATCTCGGCTGTAATATTTGACAAAATTCCTGGCGAGTTGGCCTCTACGTCTCCGTGTAACCCTCATATACATCAATAACGTAATATAGCCGTGACCTAACCCAACCTATCATCTCGGCGGTAATATTTGACAACATTCCTGGCGAGTTGGCATCTACGTCTCCCTGAGACCTTTATGTACATCATTAACGTAATATAACCTAACCTAACCCAACCTAACATCTCGGCGGTAATATTTGACAACATTCCTGGCGAGTTGGCCTCTACGTCTCCGTGTAACCCTCATATACATCAATAACGTAATATAACGTAACCTAACCCAACCTATCATCTCGGCGGTAATATTTGACAACATTCGTGGCGAGTTGGCCGCTACGTCTCCGTGTAACCCTCATATACATCAATAACGTAATATAACGTAACCTAACCCAACCTATCATCTCGGCGGTAATATTTGACAACATTCCTGGCGAGTTGGCCTCTACGTCTCCGTGTGATCTTTATATACATCAATAACGTAATATAACATAACCTAACGCAATCTAACATCTCGGCGGTAATATTTGACCACATTCCCGGCTTGTTGGCCTCTACGTCTCCGTGTAACCCTCATATACATCAATAACGTAATAGAACGTAACCTAACCCAACCTATCATCTCGGCGGTAATATTTGACAACATTCCTGGCGATTTGGCATCTACGTCTCCCTGGGACCTTTATATACATCATTAACGTAATGTAGCCTAACCTAATCCAACCTAACATCTCGGCGGTAATATTTGACAACATTCCTGGCGAGTTGGCCTCTACGTCTCCTTGTAACCCTCATATACATCAATAACGTAATATAACGTAACCTAACCCAACCTATCATCTCGGCGGTAATATTTGACAACATTCCTGGCGAGTTGGCCTCTACCTCTCCGTGTGATCTGTATATACATCAATAACGTAATATAACATAACCTAACCCAATCTAACATCTCGGCGGTAATATTTGACAACATTCCTGGCGAGTTGGCCTCTACGTCTCCGTGTGATCTTTATATACATCAATAACCTAATATAACATAACCTAACCCAATCTAACATCTCGGCGGTAATATTTGACAACATTCCTGGCTTGTTGGCTTCTACGTCTCCGTGTAACCCTCATATACATCAATATCGTAATAGAACGTAACCTAACCCAACCTACCATCTCTTCGGTAATATTTGACAACATTCCTGGGGAGTTGGCATCTACGTCTCCCTGGGACCTTTATATACATCATTAACTTAATGTAGCCTAACCTAAACCAACCTAACATCTCGGCGGTAATATTTGACAACATTCCTGGCGAGTTGGCCTCTACCTCTCCGTGTGATCTGTATATACATCAATAACGTAATATAACATAACCTAACCCAATCTAACATCTCGGCGGTAATATTTGACAACATTCCTGGCGAGTTGGCCTCTACGTCTCCGTGTGATCTTTATATACATCAATAACCTAATATAACATAACCTAACCCAATCTAACATCTCGGCGGTAATATTTGACAACATTCCTGGCTTGTTGGCCTCTATGATTCCGTGGGACATTTATATACATCAATAACGTAATATAACCTAACCTAACCCAACCTAACATCTCGGCGGTAATGTTTGACAACATTCCTGGCGAGTTGGCCTCTACGTCTCCGTCAGGCCTTCATACCCGTCAATAACGTAATATAACCTTATATAACCCAACCTAACCTCTCGGCGCTATTATTTGACAACATTCCTGGCGATTTGGCATCTACGTCTCCCTGGGACCTTTATATACATCATTAACGTAATGTAGCCTAACCTAATCCAACCTAACATCTCGGCGGTAATATTTGACAACATTCCTGGCGAGTTGGCCTCTACGTCTCCTTGTAACCCTCATATACATCAATAACGTAATATAACGTAACCTAACCCAACCTATCATCTCGGCGGTAATATTTGACAACATTCCTGGCGAGTTGGCCTCTACCTCTCCGTGTGATCTGTATATACATCAATAACGTAATATAACATAACCTAACCCAATCTAACATCTCGGCGGTAATATTTGACAACATTCCTGGCGAGTTGGCCTCTACGTCTCCGTGTGATCTTTATATACATCAATAACCTAATATAACATAACCTAACCCAATCTAACATCTCGGCGGTAATATTTGACAACATTCCTGGCTTGTTGGCTTCTACGTCTCCGTGTAACCCTCATATACATCAATATCGTAATAGAACGTAACCTAACCCAACCTACCATCTCTTCGGTAATATTTGACAACATTCCTGGCGAGTTGGCATCTACGTCTCCCTGGGACCTTTATATACATCATTAACTTAATGTAGCCTAACCTAAACCAACCTAACATCTCGGCGGTAATATTTGACAACATTCCTGGCGAGTTGGCCTCTACGTCTCCGTGAGGCCTTCATATCCATCAATAACGTAATATAACCTTATATAACCCAACCAAACATCTCGGCTGTAATATTTGACAACATTCCTGGCGAGTTGGCCTCTACGTCTCCGTCAGGCCTTCATACCCGTCAATAACGTAATATAACCTTATATAACCCAACCTAACCTCTCGGCGCTATAATTTGACAACATACCTGGCGAGTTGGCCTCTACGTCTCCGTGGGACTTTTATATACATCAATAACGTAATATAACCTAACCTAACCCAACCCAACCTCTCGGCACTAATATTTGACAACATTCCTGGCGAGTTGGCCTCTACGTCTCCGTGGGGCCTTCATATACATCAAAAACATAATATAACCTAACCTAACCCAACCTAACATCTCGGCGGTAATATTTGACAACATTCCTGGCTTGTTGGCCTCTACGTCTCCGTGGGACATTCATATCCATCAATAACGTAATTTAACCTAAAATAACCTCTACGTTTCCGTGGGGCTTTCATATACATCAATAACGTAATATAACCTAACCTAACCCAAAGTAACGTCTCGGAGGTAATGTTTAACCACATTCCTGGCTTGTTGGCCTCTACGTTTGCCTGAGACTTTTATATACATCAATAACGTAATATAACCTCACCTATCCCAAACTAACATCTCGGCGGTAATATTTGACAATATTCCTGGCGAGTTGGACTCTATGTCTCAGTGGGGCCTTTATATACATCAATAACGTAATATAACCTAACCTAACCCAACCTAACATCTCGGTACTAATATTTAACAACATTCCTGGCTTGTTGGCTTCTACGTCTCTGTGGTACTTTCATATCCATCAATAACGTTATTTAACCTAAAATAACCCAACGTAACATCTCGGCTGTAATATTTGACAACATTCCTGGCTTGTTGGCCTCTATGATTCCGTGGGACATTTATATACATCAATAACGTAATATAACCTAACCTAACCCAACCTAACATCTCGGCGGTAATGTTTGACAACATTCCTGGCGAGTTGGCCTCTACGTATTCGTGAGACCTTCATATCCATCAATAACGTAACATAACCTTATATAACCCAACCTAACCTCTCGGCGCTATTATTTGACAATATTCCTTGCGAGCTGGCCTCTACGTCTCCGTGGGGCCTTCATATACATCAAAAACGTAATATAACCTAATCTAACCCAACCTAACATCTCGGCGGTAATATTTGACAACATTCCTGGCGAGTTGGTCTCTACGTCTCCGTGGGGCCTTTATATACATTAATAACGTAATATAACCTAACCTAACACAACCCAAACTCCCGGCACTAATATTTGACAACATTCCTGGCGAGTTGGCCTCTACGTTTCCCTGAGACCTTTATATACATCAATAACGTAATATAACCTAACCTAACCCAAAGTAACGTCTCGGAGGTAATGTTTAACCACATTCCTGGCTTGTTGGCTTCTACGTCTCCGTGAGGCCTTCATATACATCAAAAACGTAATATAACCTAACCTAACCCAACGTAACATCTCGGCTGTAATATTTGACAACATTCCTGGCGAGTTGGCCTATACGTCTCCGTCAGGCCTTCATATCCGTCAATAACGTAATATAACCTTATATAACCCAACCTAACCTCTCGGCGCTATTATTTGACAACATTCCTGGCGAGTTGGCCTCTACGTCTCCGTCAGGCCTTCATACCCGTCAATAACGTAATATAACCTTATATAACCCAACCTAACCTCTCGGCGCTATTATTTGACAACATTCCTGGCGAGTTCGCCTCTACGTCTCCGTGCGGCCTTTATATACATCAATTTCGTAATATAACCTAACCTAACACTACCCAACCTCTCGGCACTGATATCTGACAACATTCCTGGCGAGTTGGCCTCTACGTTTTCATTGGGCTTTTATACACATCAATAGCGTAATATAACTTAACCTAACACAACCTAACATCTCGGTACTAATATTTGACAACATTCCTGCCGAGTTAGCCTCTACGTCTGCGTGGGACTTTCATATACATCAATAACGTAATATAACCTAACCTAACACGACCCAACATCACGGCACTAATATTTGACAACATTCCTGGCGAGTTGGCCTCTACGTTTCCGTGGGGCTTTTATATACATCAATAACGTAATATAACCTAACCTAACCCAACCTAACATCTCGGCGGTAATGTTTTTACAACATTCCTGGCGAGTTGGCCTCTACGTTTCCCTGAGACCTTTATATACATGAGTAACGTAATATAACCTAACCTAACCCAAAGCAACGTCTCGGAGTTAATGTTTAAGCACATTCCTGGCTTGTTGGCTTCTACGTCTCCGTGGGACTTTCATATCCATCAATAACGTAATTTAACCTAAAATAACCCAACGTAACATCTCGGCTGTAATATTTGACAACATTCCTGGCTTGTTGGCCTCTATGTTTCCGTGGGACCTTTATATACATCAATAACGTAATATAACCTAACCTAACCCAACCTAACATCTCCGCGGTAATGTTTGACAACATTCCTGGCGAGTTTGCCGCTCCCTCTCCGTGAGACCTTCATATCCATCAATAACGTAATATAACCTTATATAACCCAACCTAACCTCTCGGCGCTATTATTTGACAACATTCCTGTCGAGTTGGCCTCTACGTCTCCGTGGGGCCTTCATATACATCAAAAACGTAATATAACCTAACCCAACCTAACATCTCGGCGGTAATATTTGACAACATTCCTGTCGAGTTGGCCTCTACGTCTCCGTCGGACTTTTATATACATCAATAACGTAATATAACCTAACCTAACCCAACCTAACCTTTCGGCGCTATTATTTGACAACATTCCTGGCGAGTTGGCCTCTAAGTCTCCGTGGGGCCTTTATATACACCAATAACGTAATATAACCTAACCTAACAAAACCCAACCTCTCGGCACTAATATTTGACAACATTCCTGGCGAGTTGGCCTCTACGTTTCCGTGGGGCTTTCATATACATCAATAACGTAATATAACCTAACCTAACCCAAAGTAACGACTCGGAGGTAATGTTTAACCACATTCCTGGCTTGTTGGCTTCTACGTCTCCGTGAGGCCTTCATATACATCAAAAACGTAATATAACCTAACCTAACCCAACGTAACATCTCGGCTGTAATATTTGACAACATTCCTGGCGAGTTGGCCTATACGTCTCCGTCAGGCCTTCATATCCGTCAATAACGTAATATAACCTTATATAACCCAACCTAACCTCTCGGCGCTATTATTTGACAACATTCCTGGCGAGTTGGCCTCTACGTCTCCGTCAGGCCTTCATACCCGTCAATAACGTAATATAACCTTATATAACCCAACCTAACCTCTCGGCGCTATTATTTGACAACATTCCTGGCGAGTTCGCCTCTACGTCTCCGTGCGGCCTTTATATACATCAATTTCGTAATATAACCTAACCTAACACTACCCAACCTCTCGGCACTGATATCTGACAACATTCCTGGCGAGTTGGCCTCTACGTTTTCATTGGGCTTTTATACACATCAATAGCGTAATATAACTTAACCTAACACAACCTAACATCTCGGTACTAATATTTGACAACATTCCTGCCGAGTTAGCCTCTACGTCTCCGTGGGACCTTCATATACATCAATAACGTAATATAACCTAACCTAACACGACCCAACCTCACGGCACTAATATTTGACAACATTCCTGGCGAGTTGGCCTCTACGTTTCCGTGGGGCTTTTATATACATCAATAACGTAATATAACCTAACCTAACCCAACCTAACATCTCGGCGGTAATGTTTTTACAACATTCCTGGCGAGTTGGCCTCTACGTTTCCCTGAGACCTTTATATACATCAGTAACGTAATATAACCTAACCTAACCCAAAGCAACGTCTCGGAGTTAATGTTTAAGCACATTCCTGGCTTGTTGGCTTCTACGTCTCCGTGGGACTTTCATATCCATCAATAACGTAATTTAACCTAAAATAACCCAACGTAACATCTCGGCTGTAATATTTGACAACATTCCTGGCTTGTTGGCCTCTATGTTTCCGTGGGACCTTTATATACATCAATAACGTAATATAACCTAACCTAACCCAACCTAACATCTCCGCGGTAATGTTTGACAACATTCCTGGCGAGTTTGCCGCTACCTCTCCGTGAGACCTTCATATCCATCAATAACGTAATATAACCTTATATAACCCAACCTAACCTCTCGGCGCTATTATTTGACAACATTCCTGTCGAGTTGGCCTCTACGTCTCCGTGGGGCCTTCATATACATCAAAAACGTAATATAACCTAACCCAACCTAACATCTCGGCGGTAATATTTGACAACATTCCTGTCGAGTTGGCCTCTACGTCTCCGTCGGACTTTTATATACATCAATAACGTAATATAACCTAACCTAACCCAACCTAACCTTTCGGCGCTATTATTTGACAACATTCCTGGCGAGTTGGCCTCTAAGTCTCCGTGGGGCCTTTATATACACCAATAACGTAATATAACCTAACCTAACAAAACCCAACCTCTCGGCACTAATATTTGACAACATTCCTGGCGAGTTGGCCTCTACGTTTCCGTGGGGCTTTCATATACATCAATAACGTAATATAACCTAACCTAACCCAAAGTAACGACTCGGAGGTAATGTTTAACCACATTCCTGGCTTGTTGGCTTCTACGTCTCCGTGAGTCCTTCATATACATCAAAAACGTAATATAACCTAACCTAACCCAACGTAACATCTCGGCTGTAATATTTGACAAAATTCCTGGCGAGTTGGCCTCTACGTCTCCGTGTAACCCTCATATACATCAATAACGTAATATAGCCGTGACCTAACCCAACCTATCATCTCGGCGGTAATATTTGACAACATTCCTGGCGAGTTGGCATCTACGTCTCCCTGAGACCTTTATGTACATCATTAACGTAATATAACCTAACCTAACCCAACCTAACATCTCGGCGGTAATATTTGACAACATTCCTGGCGAGTTGGCCTCTACGTCTCCGTGTAACCCTCATATACATCAATAACGTAATATAACGTAACCTAACCCAACCTATCATCTCGGCGGTAATATTTGACAACATTCGTGGCGAGTTGGCCGCTACGTCTCCGTGTAACCCTCATATACATCAATAACGTAATATAACGTAACCTAACCCAACCTATCATCTCGGCGGTAATATTTGACAACATTCCTGGCGAGTTGGCCTCTACGTCTCCGTGTGATCTTTATATACATCAATAACGTAATATAACATAACCTAACGCAATCTAACATCTCGGCGGTAATATTTGACCACATTCCCGGCTTGTTGGCCTCTACGTCTCCGTGTAACCCTCATATACATCAATAACGTAATAGAACGTAACCTAACCCAACCTATCATCTCGGCGGTAATATTTGACAACATTCCTGGCGATTTGGCATCTACGTCTCCCTGGGACCTTTATATACATCATTAACGTAATGTAGTCTAACCTAATCCAACCTAACATCTCGGCGGTAATATTTGACAACATTCCTGGCGAGTTGGCCTCTACGTCTCCTTGTAACCCTCATATACATCAATAACGTAATATAACGTAACCTAACCCAACCTATCATCTCGGCGGTAATATTTGACAACATTCCTGGCGAGTTGGCCTCTACCTCTCCGTGTGATCTGTATATACATCAATAACGTAATATAACATAACCTAACCCAATCTAACATCTCGGCGGTAATATTTGACAACATTCCTGGCGAGTTGGCCTCTACGTCTCCGTGAGGCCTTCATATCCATCAATAACGTAATATAACCTTATATAACCCAACCAAACATCTCGGCTGTAATATTTGACAACATTCCTGGCGAGTTGGCCTCTACGTCTCCGTCAGGCCTTCATACCCGTCAATAACGTAATATAACCTTATATAACCCAACCTAACCTCTCGGCGCTATTATTTGACAACATTCCTGGCGAGTTGGCCTCTACGTCTCCGTGGGACTTTTATATACATCAATAACGTAATATAACCTAACCCAACCCAACCCAACCTCTCGGCACTAATATTTGACAACATTCCTGGCGAGTTGGCCTCTACGTCTCCGTGGCGCCTTCATATACATCAAAAACATAATATAACCTAACCTAACCCAACCTAACATCTCGGCGGTAATATTTGACAACATTCCTGGCTTGTTGGCCTCTACGTCTCCGTGGGACATTCATATCCATCAATAACGTAATTTAACCTAAAATAACCTCTACGTTTCCGTGGGGCTTTCATATACATCAATAACGTAATATAACCTAACCTAACCCAAAGTAACGTCTCGGAGGTAATGTTTAACCACATTCCTGGCTTGTTGGCCTCTACGTTTGCCTGAGACTTTTATATACATCAATAACGTAATATAACCTCACCTATCCCAAACTAACATCTCGGCGGTAATATTTGACAATATTCCTGGCGAGTTGGACTCTAGTTCTCAGTGGGGCCTTTATATACATCAATAACGTAATATAACCTAACCTAACCCAACCTAACATCTCGGTACTAATATTTAACAACATTCCTGGCTTGTTGGCTTCTACGTCTCTGTGGTACTTTCATATCCATCAATAACGTTATTTAACCTAAAATAACCCAGCGTAACATCTCGGCTGTAATATTTGACAACATTCCTGGCTTGTTGGCCTCTATGATTCCGTGGGACATTTATATACATCAATAACGTAATATAACCTAACCTAACCCAACATAACATCTCGGCGGTAATGTTTGACAACATTCCTGGCGAGTTGGCCTCTACGTATCCGTGAGACCTTCATATCCATCAATAACGTAACATAACCTTATATAACCCAACCTAACCTCTCGGCGCTATTATTTGACAATATTCCTTGCGAGCTGGCCTCTACGTCTCCGTGGGGCCTTCATATACATCAAAAACGTAATATAACCTAATCTAACCCAACCTAACATCTCGGCGGTAATATTTGACAACATTCCTATCGAGTTGGCCTCTACGTCTCCGTGGGGCCTTTATATACATTAATAACGTAATATAACCTAACCTAACACAACCCAAACTCCCGGCACTAATATTTGACAACATTCCTGGCGAGTTGGCCTCTACGTTTCCCTGAGACCTTTATATACATCAATAACGTAATATAACCTAACCTAACCCAAAGTAACGTCTCGGAGGTAATGTTTAACCACATTCCTGGCTTGTTGGCTCTACGTCTCCGTGAGGCCTTCATATACATCAAAAACGTAATATAACCTAACCTAACCCAACGTAACATCTCGGCTGTAATATTTGACAACATTCCTGGCGAGTTGGCCTATACGTCTCCGTCAGGCCTTCATATCCGTCAATAACGTAATATAACCTTATATAACCCAACCTAACCTCTCGGCGCTATTATTTGACAACATTCCTGGCGAGTTGGCCTCTACGTCTCCGTCAGGCCTTCATACCCGTCAATAACGTAATATAACCTTATATAACCCAACCTAACCTCTCGGCGCTATTATTTGACAACATTCCTGGCGAGTTCGCCTCTACGTCTCCGTGCGGCCTTTATATACATCAATTTCGTAATATAACCTAACCTAACACTACCCAACCTCTCGGCACTGATATCTGACAACATTCCTGGCGAGTTGGCCTCTACGTTTTCATTGGGCTTTTATACACATCAATAGCGTAATATAACTTAACCTAACACAACCTAACATCTCGGTACTAATATTTGACAACATTCCTGCCGAGTTAGCCTCTACGTCTCCGTGGGACCTTCATATACATCAATAACGTAATATAACCTAACCTAACACGACCCAACCTCACGGCACTAATATTTGACAACATTCCTGGCGAGTTGGCCTCTACGTTTCCGTGGGGCTTTTATATACATCAATAACGTAATATAACCTAACCTAACCCAACCTAACATCTCGGCGGTAATGTTTTTACAACATTCCTGGCGAGTTGGCCTCTACGTTTCCCTGAGACCTTTATATACATCAGTAACGTAATATAACCTAACCTAACCCAAAGCAACGTCTCGGAGGTAATGTTTAAGCACATTCCTGGCTTGTTGGCTTCTACGTCTCCGTGGGACTTTCATATCCATCAATAACGTAATTTAACCTAAAATAACCCAACGTAACATCTCGGCTGTAATATTTGACAACATTCCTGGCTTGTTGGCCTCTATGTTTCCGTGGGACCTTTATATACATCAATAACGTAATATAACCTAACCTAACCCAATCTAACATCTCCGCGGTAATGTTTGACAACATTCCTGGCGAGTTGGCCGCTACCTCTCCGTGAGACCTTCATATCCATCAATAACGTAATATAACCTTATATAACCCAACCTAACCTCTCGGCGCTATTATTTGACAACATTCCTGTCGAGTTGGCCTCTACGTCTCCGTGGGGCCTTCATATACATCAAAAACGTAATATAACCTAACCCAACCTAACATCTCGGCGGTAATATTTGACAACATTCCTGGCGAGTTGGCCTCTACGTCTCCGTGGGGCCTTTATATACATCAATAACGTAATATAACCTAACCTAACACAACCCAAACTCCCGGCACTAATATTTGACAACATTCCTGGCGAGTTGGCCTCTACGTTTACCTGAGACCTTTATATACATCAATAACGTAATATAACCTAATCTAACCCAAAGTAACGTCTCGGAGGTAATGTTTAACCACATTCCTGGCTTGTTGGCTTCTACGTCTCCGTGAGGCCTTCATATACATCAAAAACGTAATATAACCTAACCTAACCCAACGTAACATCTCGGCTGTAATATTTGACAACATTCCTGGCGAGTTGGCCTCTACGTCTCCGTCAGGCCTTCATATCCGTCAATAACGTAATATAACCTTATATAACCCAACCTAACCTCTCGGCGCTATTATTTGACAACATTACTGGCGAGTTGGCCTCTACGTCTCCGTGGGACTTTTATATACATCAATAACGTAATATAACCTAACCTAACCCAACCTAACCTTTCGGCGCTATTATTTGACAACATTCCTGGCGAGTTGGCCTCTACGTCTCCGTGGGGCCTTTATGTACATCAATTTCGTAATATAACCTAACCTAACACTACCCAACCTCTCGGCACTGATATTTGACAACATTCCTGGCGAGTTGGCCTCTACGTTTCCGTGGGGCTTTTATATACATCAATAGCGTAATATAACTTAACCTAACACAACCTAACATCTCGGTAGTAATATTTGACAACATTCCTGGCGAGTTGGCCTCTACGTTTCCGTGGGGCTTTTACATACATCAATAACGTAATATAACCTAACCTAACCCAAAGTAACGTCTCGGAGGTAATGTTTAACCACATTCCTGGCTTGTTGGCCTCTACGTTTCCTGAGACCTTTATATACATCAGTAACGTATTATAACCTAACCTAACCCAACCTAACATCTCGGCGGTAATATTTGACAACATTCCTGGCGAGTTGGCCTCTACGTCTCCGTGAGGCCTTCATATCCATCAATAACGTAATATAACCTTATATAACCCAACCAAACCTGTCGGCGCTATTATTTGACAACATTCCTGGCGAGTTGGCCTCTACGTCTCCGTGGGGCTTTTATATACATCAATAACGTAATATAACCTAACCTAACCCAACCTAACCTTTCGGCGCTATTATTTGAGAACATACCTGTCGAGTTGGCCTCTACGTCTCCGTGGGGCCTTCATATACATCAAAAACGTAATATAACCTAACCCAACCTAACATCTCGGCGGTAATATTTGACAACATTCCTGGCGAGTTGGCCCCTACGTCTCCGTGGGGCCTTTATATACATCAATAACGTAATATAACCTAACCTAACACAACCCAAACTCCCGGCACTAATATTTGACAACATTCCTGGCGAGTTGGCCTCTACGTTTACCTGAGACCTTTATATACATCAATAACGTAATATAACCTAACCTAACCCAAAGTAACGTCTCGGAGGTAATGTTTAACCACATTCCTGGCTTGTTGGCTTCTACGTCTCCGTGAGGCCTTCATATACATCAAAAACGTAATATAACCTAACCTAACCCAACGTAACATCTCGGCTGTAATATTTGACAACATTCCTGGCGAGTTGGCCTCTACGTCTCCGTCAGGCCTTCATATCCGTCAATAACGTAATATAACCTTATATAACCCAACCTAACCTCTCGGCGCTATTATTTGACAACATTACTGGCGAGTTGGCCTCTACGTCTCCGTGGGACTTTTATATACATCAATAACGTAATATAACCTAACCTAACCCAACCTAACCTTTCGGCGCTATTATTTGACAACATTCCTGGCGAGTTGGCCTCTACGTCTCCGTGGGGCCTTCATATACATCAAAAACATAATATAACCTAACCTAACCCAACCTAACATCTCGGCGGTAATATTTGACAACATTCCTGGCTTGTTGGCCTCTACGTCTCCGTGGGACATTCATATCCATCAATAACGTAATTTAACCTAAAATAACCTCTACGTTTCCGTGGGGCTTTCATATACATCAATAACGTAATATAACCTAACCTAACCCAAAGTAACGTCTCGGAGGTAATGTTTAACCACATTCCTGGCTTGTTGGCCTCTACGTTTGCCTGAGACTTTTATATACATCAATAACGTAATATAACCTCACCTATCCCAAACTAACATCTCGGCGGTAATATTTGACAATATTCCTGGCGAGTTGGACTCTATGTCTCAGTGGGGCCTTTATATACATCAATAACGTAATATAACCTAACCTAACCCAACCTAACATCTCGGTACTAATATTTAACAACATTCCTGGCTTGTTGGCTTCTACGTCTCTGTGGTACTTTCATATCCATCAATAACGTTATTTAACCTAAAATAACCCAACGTAACATCTCGGCTGTAATATTTGACAACATTCCTGGCTTGTTGGCCTCTATGATTCCGTGGGACATTTATATACATCAATAACGTAATATAACCTAACCTAACCCAACCTAACATCTCGGCGGTAATGTTTGACAACATTCCTGGCGAGTTGGCCTCTACGTATCCGTGAGACCTTCATATCCATCAATAACGTAACATAACCTTATATAACCCAACCTAACCTCTCGGCGCTATTATTTGACAATATTCCTTGCGAGCTGGCCTCTACGTCTCCGTGGGGCCTTCATATACATCAAAAACGTAATATAACCTAATCTAACCCAACCTAACATCTCGGCGGTAATATTTGACAACATTCCTGGCGAGTTGGCCTCTACGTCTCCGTGGGGCCTTTATATACATTAATAACGTAATATAACCTAACCTAACACAACCCAAACTCCCGGCACTAATATTTGACAACATTCCTGGCGAGTTGGCCTCTACGTTTCCCTGAGACCTTTATATACATCAATAACGTAATATAACCTAACCTAACCCAAAGTAACGTCTCGGAGGTAATGTTTAACCACATTCCTGGCTTGTTGGCTTCTACGTCTCCGTGAGGCCTTCATATACATCAAAAACGTAATATAACCTAACCTAACCCAACGTAACATCTCGGCTGTAATATTTGACAACATTCCTGGCGAGTTGGCCTATACGTCTCCGTCAGGCCTTCATATCCGTCAATCACGTAATATAACCTTATATAACCCAACCTAACCTCTCGGCGCTATTATTTGACAACATTCCTGGCGAGTTGGCCTCTACGTCTCCGTCAGGCCTTCATACCCGTCAATAACGCAATATAACCTTATATAACCCAACCTAACCTCTCGGCGCTATTATTTGACATCATTCCTGGCGAGTTCGCCTCTACGTCTCCGTGCGGCCTTTATATACATCAATTTCGTAATATAACCTAACCTAACACTACTCAACCTCTCGGCACTGATATCTGACAACATTCCTGGCGAGTTGGCCTCTACGTTTTCATTGGGCTTTTATACACATCAATAGCGTAATATAACTTAACCTAACACAACCTAACATCTCGGTACTAATATTTGACAACATTCCTGCCGAGTTAGCCTCTACGTCTCCGTGGGACCTTCATATACATCAATAACGTAATATAACCTAACCTAACACGACCCAACCTCACGGCACTAATACTTGACAACATTCCTGGCGAGTTGGCCTCTACGTTTCCGTGGGGCTTTTATATACATCAATAACGTAATATAACCTAACCTAACCCAACCTAACATCTCGGCGGTAATGTTTTTACAACATTCCTGGCGAGTTGGCCTCTACGTTTCCCTGAGACCTTTATATACATCAGTAACGTAATATAACCTAACCTAACCCAAAGCAACGTCTCGGAGGTAATGTTTAAGCACATTCCTGGCTTGTTGGCTTCTACGTCTCCGTGGGACTTTCATATCCATCAATAACGTAATTTAACCTAAAATAACCCAACGTAACATCTCGGCTGTAATATTTGACAACATTCCTGGCTTGTTGGCCTCTATGTTTCCGTGGGACCTTTATATACATCAATAACGTAATATAACCTAACCTAACCCAACCTAACATCTCCGCGGTAATGTTTGACAACATTCCTGGCGAGTTGGCCGCTACCTCTCCGTGAGACCTTCATATCCATCAATAACGTAATATAACCTTATATAACCCAACCTAACCTCTCGGCGCTATTATTTGACAACATTCCTGTCGAGTTGGCCTCTACGTCTCCGTGGGGCCTTCATATACATCAAAAACGTAATATAACCTAACCCAACCTAACATCTCGGCGGTAATATTTGACAACATTCCTGGCGAGTTGGCCTCTACGTCTCCGTGGGGCCTTTATATACATCAATAACGTAATATAACCTAACCTAACACAACCCAAACTCCCGGCACTAATATTTGACAACATTCCTGGCGAGTTGGCCTCTACGTTTACCTGAGACCTTTATATACATCAATAACGTAATATAACCTAACCTAACCCAAAGTAACGTCTCGGAGGTAATGTTTAACCACATTCCTGGCTTGTTGGCTTCTACGTCTCCGTGAGGCCTTCATATACATCAAAAACGTAATATAACCTAACCTAACCCAACGTAACATCTCGGCTGTAATATTTGACAACATTCCTGGCGAGTTGGCCTCTACGTCTCCGTCAGGCCTTCATATCCGTCAATAACGTAATATAACCTTATATAACCCAACCTAACCTCTCGGCGCTATTATTTGACAACATTACTGGCGAGTTGGCCTCTACGTCTCCGTGGGACTTTTATATACATCAATAACGTAATATAACCTAACCTAACCCAACCTAACCTTTCGGCGCTATTATTTGACAACATTCCTGGCGAGTTGGCCTCTACGTCTCCGTGGGGCCTTTATGTACATCAATTTCGTAATATAACCTAACCTAACACTACCCAACCTCTCGGCACTGATATTTGACAACATTCCTGGCGAGTTGGCCTCTACGTTTCCGTGGGGCTTTTATATACATCAATAGCGTAATATAACTTAACCTAACACAACCTAACATCTCGGTAGTAATATTTGACAACATTCCTGGCGAGTTGGCCTCTACGTTTCCGTGGGGCTTTTACATACATCAATAACGTAATATAACCTAACCTAACCCAAAGTAACGTCTCGGAGGTAATGTTTAACCACATTCCTGGCTTGTTGGCCTCTACGTTTCCTGAGACCTTTATATACATCAGTAACGTATTATAACCTAACCTAACCCAACCTAACATCTCGGCGGTAATATTTGACAACATTCCTGGCGAGTTGGCCTCTACGTCTCCGTGAGGCCTTCATATCCATCAATAACGTAATATAACCTTATATAACCCAACCAAACCTCTCGGCGCTATTATTTGACAACATTCCTGGCGAGTTGGCCTCTACGTCTCCGTGGGGCTTTTATATACATCAATAACGTAATATAACCTAACCTAACCCAACCTAACCTTTCGGCGCTATTATTTGAGAACATACCTGTCGAGTTGGCCTCTACGTCTCCGTGGGGCCTTCATATACATCAAAAACGTAATATAACCTAACCCAACCTAACATCTCGGCGGTAATATTTGACAACATTCCTGGCGAGTTGGCCTCTACGTCTCCGTGGGGCCTTTATATACATCAATAACGTAATATAACCTAACCTAACACAACCCAAACTCCCGGCACTAATATTTGACAACATTCCTGGCGAGTTGGCCTCTACGTTTACCTGAGACCTTTATATACATCAATAACGTAATATAACCTAACCTAACCCAAAGTAACGTCTCGGAGGTAATGTTTAACCACATTCCTGGCTTGTTGGCTTCTACGTCTCCGTGAGGCCTTCATATACATCAAAAACGTAATATAACCTAACCTAACCCAACGTAACATCTCGGCTGTAATATTTGACAACATTCCTGGCGAGTTGGCCTCTACGTCTCCGTCAGGCCTTCATATCCGTCAATAACGTAATATAACCTTATATAACCCAACCTAACCTCTCGGCGCTATTATTTGACAACATTACTGGCGAGTTGGCCTCTACGTCTCCGTGGGACTTTTATATACATCAATAACGTAATATAACCTAACCTAACCCAACCTAACCTTTCGGCGCTATTATTTGACAACATTCCTGGCGAGTTGGCCTCTACGTCTCCGTGGGGCCTTCATATACATCAAAAACATAATATAACCTAACCTAACCCAACCTAACATCTCGGCGGTAATATTTGACAACATTCCTGGCTTGTTGGCCTCTACGTCTCCGTGGGACATTCATATCCATCAATAACGTAATTTAACCTAAAATAACCTCTACGTTTCCGTGGGGCTTTCATATACATCAATAACGTAATATAACCTAACCTAACCCAAAGTAACGTCTCGGAGGTAATGTTTAACCACATTCCTGGCTTGTTGGCCTCTACGTTTGCCTGAGACTTTTATGTACATCAATAACGTAATATAACCTCACCTATCCCAAACTAACATCTCGGCGGTAATATTTGACAATATTCCTGGCGAGTTGGACTCTATGTCTCAGTGGGGCCTTTATATACATCAATAACGTAATATAACCTAACCTAACCCAACCTAACATCTCGGTACTAATATTTAACAACATTCCTGGCTTGTTGGCTTCTACGTCTCTGTGGTACTTTCATATCCATCAATAACGTTATTTAACCTAAAATAACCCAACGTAACATCTCGGCTGTAATATTTGACAACATTCCTGGCCTGTTGGCCTCTATGATTCCGTGGGACATTTATATACATCAATAACGTAATATAACCTAACCTAACCCAACCTAACATCTCGGCGGTAATGTTTTTACAACATTCCTGGCGAGTTGGCCTCTACGTTTCCCTGAGACCTTTATATACATCAGTAACGTAATATAACCTAACCTAACCCAAAGCAACGTCTCGGAGGTAATGTTTAAGCACATTCCTGGCTTGTTGGCTTCTACGTCTCCGTGGGACTTTCATATCCATCAATAACGTAATTTAACCTAAAATAACCCAACGTAACATCTCGGCTGTAATATTTGACAACATTCCTGGCTTGTTGGCCTCTATGTTTCCGTGGGACCTTTATATACATCAATAACGTAATATAACCTAACCTAACCCAACCTAACATCTCCGCGGTAATGTTTGACAACATTCCTGGCGAGTTGGCCGCTACCTCTCCGTGAGACCTTCATATCCATCAATAACGTAATATAACCTTATATAACCCAACCTAACCTCTCGGCGCTATTATTTGACAACATTCCTGTCGAGTTGGCCTCTACGTCTCCGTGGGGCCTTCATATACATCAAAAACGTAATATAACCTAACCCAACCTAACATCTCGGCGGTAATATTTGACAACATTCCTGGCGAGTTGGCCTCTACGTCTCCGTGGGGCCTTTATATACATCAATAACGTAATATAACCTAACCTAACACAACCCAAACTCCCGGCACTAATATTTGACAACATTCCTGGCGAGTTGGCCTCTACGTTTACCTGAGACCTTTATATACATCAATAACGTAATATAACCTAACCTAACCCAAAGTAACGTCTCGGAGGTAATGTTTAACCACATTCCTGGCTTGTTGGCTTCTACGTCTCCGTGAGGCCTTCATATACATCAAAAACGTAATATAACCTAACCTAACCCAACGTAACATCTCGGCTGTAATATTTGACAACATTCCTGGCGAGTTGGCCTCTACGTCTCCGTCAGGCCTTCATATCCGTCAATAACGTAATATAACCTTATATAACCCAACCTAACCTCTCGGCGCTATTATTTGACAACATTACTGGCGAGTTGGCCTCTACGTCTCCGTGGGACTTTTATATACATCAATAACGTAATATAACCTAACCTAACCCAACCTAACCTTTCGGCGCTATTATTTGACAACATTCCTGGCGAGTTGGCCTCTACGTCTCCGTGGGGCCTTTATGTACATCAATTTCGTAATATAACCTAACCTAACACTACCCAACCTCTCGGCACTGATATTTGACAACATTCCTGGCGAGTTGGCCTCTACGTTTCCGTGGGGCTTTTATATACATCAATAGCGTAATATAACTTAACCTAACACAACCTAACATCTCGGTAGTAATATTTGACAACATTCCTGGCGAGTTGGCCTCTACGTTTCCGTGGGGCTTTTACATACATCAATAACGTAATATAACCTAACCTAACCCAAAGTAACGTCTCGGAGGTAATGTTTAACCACATTCCTGGCTTGTTGGCCTCTACGTTTCCTGAGACCTTTATATACATCAGTAACGTATTATAACCTAACCTAACCCAACCTAACATCTCGGCGGTAATATTTGACAACATTCCTGGCGAGTTGGCCTCTACGTCTCCGTGAGGCCTTCATATCCATCAATAACGTAATATAACCTTATATAACCCAACCAAACCTCTCGGCGCTATTATTTGACAACATTCCTGGCGAGTTGGCCTCTACGTCTCCGTGGGGCTTTTATATACATCAATAACGTAATATAACCTAACCTAACCCAACCTAACCTTTCGGCGCTATTATTTGAGAACATACCTGTCGAGTTGGCCTCTACGTCTCCGTGGGGCCTTCATATACATCAAAAACGTAATATAACCTAACCCAACCTAACATCTCGGCGGTAATATTTGACAACATTCCTGGCGAGTTGGCCTCTACGTCTCCGTGGGGCCTTTATATACATCAATAACGTAATATAACCTAACCTAACACAACCCAAACTCCCGGCACTAATATTTGACAACATTCCTGGCGAGTTGGCCTCTACGTTTACCTGAGACCTTTATATACATCAATAACGTAATATAACCTAACCTAACCCAAAGTAACGTCTCGGAGGTAATGTTTAACCACATTCCTGGCTTGTTGGCTTCTACGTCTCCGTGAGGCCTTCATATACATCAAAAACGTAATATAACCTAACCTAACCCAACGTAACATCTCGGCTGTAATATTTGACAACATTCCTGGCGAGTTGGCCTCTACGTCTCCGTCAGGCCTTCATATCCGTCAATAACGTAATATAACCTTATATAACCCAACCTAACCTCTCGGCGCTATTATTTGACAACATTACTGGCGAGTTGGCCTCTACGTCTCCGTGGGACTTTTATATACATCAATAACGTAATATAACCTAACCTAACCCAACCTAACCTTTCGGCGCTATTATTTGACAACATTCCTGGCGAGTTGGCCTCTACGTCTCCGTGGGGCCTTCATATACATCAAAAACATAATATAACCTAACCTAACCCAACCTAACATCTCGGCGGTAATATTTGACAACATTCCTGGCTTGTTGGCCTCTACGTCTCCGTGGGACATTCATATCCATCAATAACGTAATTTAACCTAAAATAACCTCTACGTTTCCGTGGGGCTTTCATATACATCAATAACGTAATATAACCTAACCTAACCCAAAGTAACGTCTCGGAGGTAATGTTTAACCACATTCCTGGCTTGTTGGCCTCTACGTTTGCCTGAGACTTTTATATACATCAATAACGTAATATAACCTCACCTATCCCAAACTAACATCTCGGCGGTAATATTTGACAATATTCCTGGCGAGTTGGACTCTATGTCTCAGTGGGGCCTTTATATACATCAATAACGTAATATAACCTAACCTAACCCAACCTAACATCTCGGTACTAATATTTAACAACATTCCTGGCTTGTTGGCTTCTACGTCTCTGTGGTACTTTCATATCCATCAATAACGTTATTTAACCTAAAATAACCCAACGTAACATCTCGGCTGTAATATTTGACAACATTCCTGGCCTGTTGGCCTCTATGATTCCGTGGGACATTTATATACATCAATAACGTAATATAACCTAACCTAACCCAACCTAACATCTCGGCGGTAATGTTTGACAACATTCCTGGCGAGTTGGCCTCTACGTATCCGTGAGACCTTCATATCCATCAATAACGTAACATAACCTTATATAACCCAACCTAACCTCTCGGCGCTATTATTTGACAATATTCCTTGCGAGCTGGCCTCTACGTTTCCCTGAGACCTTTATATACATCAATAACGTAATATAACCTAACCTAACCCAAAGTAACGTCTCGGAGGTAATGTTTAACCACATTCCTGGCTTGTTGGCTTCTACGTCTCCGTGAGGCCTTCATATACATCAAAAACGTAATATAACCTAACCTAACCCAACGTAACATCTCGGCTGTAATATTTGACAACATTCCTGGCGAGTTGGCCTATACGTCTCCGTCAGGCCTTCATATCCGTCAATAACGTAATATAACCTTATATAACCCAACCTAACCTCTCGGCGCTATTATTTGACAACATTCCTGGCGAGTTGGCCTCTACGTCTCCGTCAGGCCTTCATACCCGTCAATAACGTAATATAACCTTATATAACCCAACCTAACCTCTCGGCGCTATTATTTGACAACATTCCTGGCGAGTTCGCCTCTACGTCTCCGTGCGGCCTTTATATACATCAATTTCGTAATATAACCTAACCTAACACTACTCAACCTCTCGGCACTGATATCTGACAACATTCCTGGCGAGTTGGCCTCTACGTTTTCATTGGGCTTTTATACACATCAATAGCGTAATATAACTTAACCTAACACAACCTAACATCTCGGTACTAATATTTGACAACATTCCTGCCGAGTTAGCCTCTACGTCTCCGTGGGACCTTCATATACATCAATAACGTAATATAACCTAACCTAACACGACCCAACCTCACGGCACTAATATTTGACAACATTCCTGGCGAGTTGGCCTCTACGTTTCCGTGGGGCTTTTATATACATCAATAACGTAATATAACCTAACCTAACCCAACCTAACATCTCGGCGGTAATGTTTTTACAACATTCCTGGCGAGTTGGCCTCTACGTTTCCCTGAGACCTTTATATACATCAGTAACGTAATATAACCTAACCTAACCCAAAGCAACGTCTCGGAGGTAATGTTTAAGCACATTCCTGGCTTGTTGGCTTCTACGTCTCCGTGGGACTTTCATATCCATCAATAACGTAATTTAACCTAAAATAACCCAACGTAACATCTCGGCTGTAATATTTGACAACATTCCTGGCTTGTTGGCCTCTATGTTTCCGTGGGACCTTTATATACATCAATAACGTAATATAACCTAACCTAACCCAACCTAACATCTCCGCGGTAATGTTTGACAACATTCCTGGCGAGTTGGCCGCTACCTCTCCGTGAGACCTTCATATCCATCAATAACGTAATATAACCTTATATAACCCAACCTAACCTCTCGGCGCTATTATTTGACAACATTCCTGTCGAGTTGGCCTCTACGTCTCCGTGGGGCCTTCATATACATCAAAAACGTAATATAACCTAACCCAACCTAACATCTCGGCGGTAATATTTGACAACATTCCTGGCGAGTTGGCCTCTACGTCTCCGTGGGGCCTTTATATACATCAATAACGTAATATAACCTAACCTAACACAACCCAAACTCCCGGCACTAATATTTGACAACATTCCTGGCGAGTTGGCCTCTACGTTTACCTGAGACCTTTATATACATCAATAACGTAATATAACCTAACCTAACCCAAAGTAACGTCTCGGAGGTAATGTTTAACCACATTCCTGGCTTGTTGGCTTCTACGTCTCCGTGAGGCCTTCATATACATCAAAAACGTAATATAACCTAACCTAACCCAACGTAACATCTTGGCTGTAATATTTGACAACATTCCTGGCTTGTTGGCCTCTACGTCTCCGTGGGACATTCATATCCATCAATAACGTAATTTAACCTAAAATAACCCAACGTAACATCTCGGCTGTAATATTTGGCAACATTCCTGGCTTGTTGGCCTCTATGTTTCCGTGGGACCTTTATATACATCAATAACGTAATATACCTAACCTAACCCAACCTAACATCTCCGCGGTAATGTTTGACAACATTCCTGGCGAGTTGGCCGCTACCTCTCCGTGAGACCTTCATATCCATCAATAACGTAATATAACCTTATATAACCCAACCTAACCTCTCGGCGCTATTATTTGACAACATTCCTGTCGAGTTGGCCTCTACGTCTCCGTGGGGCCTTCATATACATCAAAAACGTAATATAACCTAACCCAACCTAACATCTCGGCGGTAATATTTGACAACATTCCTGGCGAGTTGGCCGCTACCTCTCCGTGAGACCTTCATATCCATCAATAACGTAATATAACCTTATATAACCCAACCTAACCTCTCGGCGCTATTATTTGACAACATTCCTGTCGAGTTGGCCTCTACGTCTCCGTGGGGCCTTCATATACATCAAAAACGTAATATAACCTAACCCAACCTAACATCTCGGCGCTATTATTTGACAACATTCCTGGCGAGTTGGCCTCTACGTTTCCGTGGGACTTTCATATCCATCAATAACGTAATTTAACCTAAAATAACCCAACTTAACATCTCGGCTGTAATATTTGACAACATTCCTGGCTTGTTGGCCTCTATGATTCCGTGGGACCTTTATATACATCAATAACGTAATATAACCTAACCTAACCCAACCTAACCTCTCGGCGCTATTATTTGACAACATTCCTGGCGAGTTGCCCTCTACGTCACCCTGGGACTTTTATATACATCAATAACCTAATATAACCTAACTTAACCCAACCTAACCTTTCGGCGCTATTATTTGACAACATTCCTGGCGAGTTGGCCTCTACGTCTCCGTGGGGCCTTTATATACATCAATAACGTAATATAACCTAACCTAACACAACCCAACCTCTCGGCACTAATATTTCACAACATTCCTGGCGAGTTGGCCTCTACGTTTCCGTGAGGCCTTCATATCCATCAATAACGTAATATAACCTTATATAACCCAACCTAACCTCTCGGCGCTATTATTTGACAATATTCCTTGCGAGTTGGCCTCTACGTCTCCGTGGGACTTTTATATACATCAATAACCTAATATAACCTAACTTAACCCAACCTAACCTTTTGGCGCTATTATTTGACAACATTCCTGGCGAGTTGGCCTCTACGTTTCCGTGGGGCTTTTATATACATCAATAACGTAATATAACCTAACCTAACCCAAAGTAACGTCTCGGAGGTAATGTTTAACCACATTCCTGGCTTGTTGGCCTCTACGTTTCCCTGAGAACTTTATATACATCAATAACGTAATATAACCTAACCTAACCCAACCTAACATCTCGGTACTAATATTTAACAATATTCCTGGCTTGTTGGCTTCTACGTCTCCGTGGGACTTTCATATCCATCAATAACGTAATTTAACCTAAAATAACCCAACTTAACATCTCGGATGTAATATTTGACAACATTCCTGGCTTGTTGGCCTCTATGATTCCGTGGGACCTTTATATACATCAATAACGTAATATAACCTAACCTAACCCAACCTAACCTCTCGGCGCTATTATTTGACAACATTCCTGTCGAGTTGGCCTCTACGTCTCCGTGGGGCCTTCATATACATCAAAAACGTAATATAACCTAACCTAACCCAACCTAACATCTCGGCGGTAATATTTGACAACATTCGTGGCGAGTTGGCCTCTACGTCTCCGTGGGGCCTTTATATACATCAATCTCGTAATATAACCTAACCTAACACTACCCAACCTCTCGGCACTAATATTTGACAACATTCCTGGCGAGTTGGCCTCTACGTCTCCGTGGGACTTTTATATACATCAATAACCTAATATAACCTAACTTAACCCAACCTAACCTTTCGGCGCTATTATTTGACAACATTCCTGGCGAGTTGGCCTCTACGTCTCCGTGGGGCCTTTATATACATCATTCTCGTAATATAACCTAACCTAACACTACCCAACCTCTCGGCACTAATATTTGACAACATTCCTGGCGAGTTGGCCTCTACGTCTCCGTGGGACTTTTATATACATCAATAACCTAATATAACCTAACTTAACCCAAGCTAACCTTTCGGCGCTATTATTTGACAACATTCCTGGCGAGTTGGCCTCTACGTTTCCGTGGGACTTTCATATCCATCAATAACGTAATTTAACCTAAAATAACCCAACTTAACATCTCGGCAGTAATATTTGACAACATTCCTGGCTTGTTGGCCTCTATGATTCCGTGGGACCTTTATATACATCAATAACGTAATATAACCTAACCTAACCCAACCTAACCTCTCGGCGCTATTATTTGACAACATTCCTGGCGAGTTGCCCTCTACGTCACCCTGGGACTTTTATATACATCAATAACCTAATATAACCTAACTTAACCCAACCTAACCTTTCGGCGCTATTATTTGACAACATTCCTGGCGAGTTGGCCTCTACGTCTCCGTGGGGCCTTTATATACATCAATAACGTAATATAACCTAACCTAACACAACCCAACCTCTCGGCACTAATATTTCACAACATTCCTGGCGAGTTGGCCTCTACGTTTCCGTGGGGCTTTTATATACATCAATAACGTAATATAACCTAACCTAACCCAAAGTAACGTCTCGGAGGTAATGTTTAACCACATTCCTGGCTTGTTGGCCTCTACGTTTCCCTGAGAACTTTATATACATCAATAACGTAATATAACCTAACCTGACCCAACCTAACATCTCGGTACTAATATTTAACAACATTCCTGGCTTGTTGGCTTCTACGTCTCCGTGGGACTTTCATATCCATCAATAACGTAATTTAACCTAAAATAACCCAACTTAACATCTCGGCTGTAATATTTGACAACATTCCTGGCTTGTTGGCCTCTACGTCTCCGTGGGGCCTTCATATACATCAAAAACGTAATATAACGTAACCTAACCCAACCTAACATCTCGGCGGTAATATTTGACAACATTCGTGGCGAGTTGGCCTCTACGTCTCCGTGGGGCCTTTATATACATCAATCTCGTAATATAACCTAATATAACACTACCCAACCTCTCGGCGCTATTATTTGACAATATTCCTTGCGAGCTGGCCTCTACGTCTCCGTGGGAGTTTTATGTACACCAATAACGTAATATAACCTAACCTAACACAACGCAACCTCTCGGCACTAATATTTGACAATATTCCTGGCGAGTTGGCCTCTTCGTTTCCGTGGGGCTTTTACATACATCAATAACGTAATATAACCTAACCTAACCCAACCTAAACTTTCGGCGCTATTATTTGCCAAATTCCTGGCGAGTCGGCCTCTACGTCTCCGTGGGACTTTCATATCCATCATTAACGTAATTTAACCTAAAATAACCCAACTTAACATCTCGGCTGTAATATTTGACAACATTCCTGGCTTGTTGCGCTCTATGATTCCGTGGGACCTTTATATACATCAATAACGTAATATAACCTAACCTAACCCAACCTAACCTCTCGGCGCTATTATTTGACAACATTCCTGGCGAGTTGCCCTCTACGTCACCGTGGGACTTTTATATACATCAATAACCTAATATAACCTAACTTAACCCAACCTAACCTTTCGGCGCTATTATTTGACAACATTCCTGGCGAGTTGGCCTCTACGTCTCCGTGGGGCCTTTATATACATCAATTTCGTAATATAACCTAACCTAACACTACCCAACCTCTCGGCACTGATATTTGACAACATTACTGGCGAGTTGGCCTCTACGTTTCCGTGGGGATTTTATATACATCAATAGCGTAATATAACTTAACCTAACACAACCTAACATCTCGGTACTAATATTTGATAACATTCCTGGCGAGTTGGCCTCTACGTTTCCGTGGGGCTTTTACATACATCAATAACGTAATATAACCTAACCTAACCCAAAGTAACGTCTCGGAGGTAATGTTTAACCACATTCCTGGCTTGTTGGCCTCTACGTTTCCCTGAGAGCTTTATGTACATCAATAACGTAATATAACCTAACCTAACCCAAAGTAACGTCTCGGAGGTAATGTTTAACCACATTCCTGGCTTGTTGGCTTCTACGTCTCCGTGAGGCCTTCATATACACCAAAAACGTAATATAACCTAACCTAACCCAACGTAACATCTTGGCTGTAATATTTGACAACATTCCTGGCTTGTTGGCCTCTACGTCTCCGTGGGACATTCATATCCATCAATAACGTAATTTAACCTAAAATAACCCAACGTAACATCTCGGCTGTAATATTTGGCAACATTCCTGGCTTGTTGGCCTCTATGTTTCCGTGGGACCTTTATATACATCAATAACGTAATATAACCTAGCCTAACCCAACCTAACATCTCGGCGGTAATATTTGACAGCATTCCTGGCGAGTTGGCCTCTACGTCTCCGTGAGGCCTTCATATCCATCAATAACGTAATATAACCTTATATAACCCAACCTAACCTCTTGGCGCTATTATTTGACAATATTCCTTGCGAGTTGGCCTCTACGTCTCCGTGGGACTTTTATATACATCAATAACCTAATATAACCTAACTTAACCCAACCTAACCTTTCGGCGCTATTATTTGACAACATTCCTGGCGAGTTGGCCTCTACTTTTCCGTGGGGCTTTTATATACATCAATAACGTAATATAACCTAACCTAACCCAAAGTAACGTCTCGGAGGTAATGTTTAACCACATTCCTGGCTTGTTGGCCTCTACGTTTCCCTGAGAACTTTATATACATCAATAACGTAATATAACCTAACCTAACCCAACCTAACATCTCGGTACTAATATTTAACAATATTCCTGGCTTGTTGGCTTCTACGTCTCCGTGGGACTTTCATATCCATCAATAACGTAATTTAACCTAAAATAACCCAACTTAACATCTCGGATGTAATATTTGACAACATTCCTGGCTTGTTGGCCTCTATGATTCCGTGGGACCTTTATATACATCAATAACGTAATATAACCTAACCTAACCCAACTTAACATCTCGGCTGTAATATTTGACAACATTCCTGGCTTGTTGGCCTCTACGTCTCCGTGGGGCCTTCATATACATCAAAAACGTAATATAACGTAACCTAACCCAACCTAACATCTCGGCGGTAATATTTGACAACATTCGTGGCGAGTTGGCCTCTACGTCTCCGTGGGGCCTTTATATACATCAATCTCGTAATATAACCTAATATAACACTACCCAACCTCTCGGCGCTATTATTTGACAATATTCCTTGCGAGCTGGCCTCTACGTCTCCGTGGGAGTTTTATGTACACCAATAACGTAATATAACCTAACCTAACACAACGCAACCTCTCGGCACTAATATTTGACAATATTCCTGGCGAGTTGGCCTCTTCGTTTCCGTGGGGCTTTTACATACATCAATAACGTAATATAACCTAACCTAACCCAACCTAAACTTTCG
The DNA here is from genome assembly GCA_963969225.1 of Xylocopa violacea. Lineage (NCBI taxonomy): Eukaryota > Metazoa > Arthropoda > Insecta > Hymenoptera > Apidae > Xylocopa > Xylocopa violacea. The sequence goes on from CAXAJV010000918.1 coordinate 1,582,236, forward strand.
GCGCTATTATTTGCCAAATTCCTGGCGAGTCGGCCTCTACGTCTCCGTGGGACTTTCATATCCATCATTAACGTAATTTAACCTAAAATAACCCAACTTAACATCTCGGCTGTAATATTTGACAACATTCCTGGCTTGTTGCGCTCTATGATTCCGTGGGACCTTTATATACATCAATAACGTAATATAACCTAACCTAACCCAACCTAACCTCTCGGCGCTATTATTTGACAACATTCCTGGCGAGTTGCCCTCTACGTCACCGTGGGACTTTTATATACATCAATAACCTAATATAACCTAACTTAACCCAACCTAACCTTTCGGCGCTATTATTTGACAACATTCCTGGCGAGTTGGCCTCTACGTCTCCGTGGGGCCTTTATATACATCAATTTCGTAATATAACCTAACCTAACACTACCCAACCTCTCGGCACTGATATTTGACAACATTACTGGCGAGTTGGCCTCTACGTTTCCGTGGGGATTTTATATACATCAATAGCGTAATATAACTTAACCTAACACAACCTAACATCTCGGTACTAATATTTGATAACATTCCTGGCGAGTTGGCCTCTACGTTTCCGTGGGGCTTTTACATACATCAATAACGTAATATAACCTAACCTAACCCAAAGTAACGTCTCGGAGGTAATGTTTAACCACATTCCTGGCTTGTTGGCCTCTACGTTTCCCTGAGAGCTTTATGTACATCAATAACGTAATATAACCTAACCTAACCCAAAGTAACGTCTCGGAGGTAATGTTTAACCACATTCCTGGCTTGTTGGCTTCTACGTCTCCGTGAGGCCTTCATATACACCAAAAACGTAATATAACCTAACCTAACCCAACGTAACATCTTGGCTGTAATATTTGACAACATTCCTGGCTTGTTGGCCTCTACGTCTCCGTGGGACATTCATATCCATCAATAACGTAATTTAACCTAAAATAACCCAACGTAACATCTCGGCTGTAATATTTGGCAACATTCCTGGCTTGTTGGCCTCTATGTTTCCGTGGGACCTTTATATACATCAATAACGTAATATAACCTAGCCTAACCCAACCTAACATCTCGGCGGTAATATTTGACAGCATTCCTGGCGAGTTGGCCTCTACGTCTCCGTGAGGCCTTCATATCCATCAATAACGTAATATAACCTTATATAACCCAACCTAACCTCTTGGCGCTATTATTTGACAATATTCCTTGCGAGTTGGCCTCTACGTCTCCGTGGGACTTTTATATACATCAATAACCTAATATAACCTAACTTAACCCAACCTAACCTTTCGGCGCTATTATTTGACAACATTCCTGGCGAGTTGGCCTCTACTTTTCCGTGGGGCTTTTATATACATCAATAACGTAATATAACCTAACCTAACCCAAAGTAACGTCTCGGAGGTAATGTTTAACCACATTCCTGGCTTGTTGGCCTCTACGTTTCCCTGAGAACTTTATATACATCAATAACGTAATATAACCTAACCTAACCCAACCTAACATCTCGGTACTAATATTTAACAATATTCCTGGCTTGTTGGCTTCTACGTCTCCGTGGGACTTTCATATCCATCAATAACGTAATTTAACCTAAAATAACCCAACTTAACATCTCGGATGTAATATTTGACAACATTCCTGGCTTGTTGGCCTCTATGATTCCGTGGGACCTTTATATACATCAATAACGTAATATAACCTAACCTAACCCAACCTAACCTCTCGGCGCTATTATTTGACAACATTCCTGTCGAGTTGGCCTCTACGTCTCCGTGGGGCCTTCATATACATCAAAAACGTAATATAACCTAACCTAACCCAACCTAACATCTCGGCGGTAATATTTGACAACATTCGTGGCGAGTTGGCCTCTACGTCTCCGTGGGGCCTTTATATACATCAATCTCGTAATATAACCTAACCTAACACTACCCAACCTCTCGGCACTAATATTTGACAACATTCCTGGCGAGTTGGCCTCTACGTCTCCGTGGGACTTTTATATACATCAATAACCTAATATAACCTAACTTAACCCAACCTAACCTTTCGGCGCTATTATTTGACAACATTCCTGGCGAGTTGGCCTCTACGTTTCCGTGGGGCTTTTATATACATCAATAACGTAATATAACCTAACCTAACCCAAAGTAACGTCTCGGAGGTAATGTTTAACCACATTCCTGGCTTGTTGGCCTCTACGTTTCCCTGAGAACTTTATATACATCAATAACGTAATATAACCTAACCTAACCCAACCTAACATCTCGGTACTAATATTTAACAACATTCCTGGCTTGTTGGCTTCTACGTCTCCGTGGGACTTTCATATCCATCAATAACGTAATTTAACCTAAAATAACCCAACTTAACATCTCGGCTGTAATATTTGACAACATTCCTGGCTTGTTGGCCTCTATGATTCCGTGGGACCTTTATATACATCAATAACGTAATATAACCTAACCTAACCCAACCTAACCTCTCGGCGCTATTATTTGACAACATTCCTGGCGAGTTGCCCTCTACGTCACCCTGGGACTTTTATATACATCAATAACCTAATATAACCTAACTTAACCCAACCTAACCTTTCGGCGCTATTATTTGACAACATTCCTGGCGAGTTGGCCTCTACGTCTCCGTGGGGCCTTTATATACATCAATAACGTAATATAACCTAACCTAACACAACCCAACCTCTCGGCACTAATATTTCACAACATTCCTGGCGAGTTGGCCTCTACGTTTCCGTGAGGCCTTCATATCCATCAATAACGTAATATAACCTTATATAACCCAACCTAACCTCTCGGCGCTATTATTTGACAATATTCCTTGCGAGTTGGCCTCTACGTCTCCGTGGGACTTTTATATACATCAATAACCTAATATAACCTAACTTAACCCAACCTAACCTTTCGGCGCTATTATTTGACAACATTCCTGGCGAGTTGGCCTCTACGTTTCCGTGGGGCTTTTATATACATCAATAACGTAATATAACCTAACCTAACCCAAAGTAACGTCTCGGAGGTAATGTTTAACCACATTCCTGGCTTGTTGGCCTCTACGTTTCCCTGAGAACTTTATATACATCAATAACGTAATATAACCTAACCTAACCCAACCTAACATCTCGGTACTAATATTTAACAATATTCCTGGCTTGTTGGCTTCTACGTCTCCGTGGGACTTTCATATCCATCAATAACGTAATTTAACCTAAAATAACCCAACTTAACATCTCGGATGTAATATTTGACAACATTCCTGGCTTGTTGGCCTCTATGATTCCGTGGGACCTTTATATACATCAATAACGTAATATAACCTAACCTAACCCAACCTAACCTCTCGGCGCTATTATTTGACAACATTCCTGTCGAGTTGGCCTCTACGTCTCCGTGGGGCCTTCATATACATCAAAAACGTAATATAACCTAACCTAACCCAACCTAACATCTCGGCGGTAATATTTGACAACATTCGTGGCGAGTTGGCCTCTACGTCTCCGTGGGGCCTTTATATACATCAATCTCGTAATATAACCTAACCTAACACTACCCAACCTCTCGGCACTAATATTTGACAACATTCCTGGCGAGTTGGCCTCTACGTCTCCGTGGGACTTTTATATACATCAATAACCTAATATAACCTAACTTAACCCAACCTAACCTTTCGGCGCTATTATTTGACAACATTCCTGGCGAGTTGGCCTCTACGTCTCCGTGGGGCCTTTATATACATCAATAACGTAATATAACCTAACCTAACACAACCCAACCTCTCGGCACTAATATTTCACAACATTCCTGGCGAGTTGGCCTCTACGTTTCCGTGAGGCCTTCATATCCATCAATAACGTAATATAACCTTATATAACCCAACCTAACCTCTCGGCGCTATTATTTGACAATATTCCTTGCGAGCTGGCCTCTACGTCTCCGTGGGACTTTTATATACATCAATAACCTAATATAACCTAACTTAACCCAACCTAACCTTTCGGCGCTATTATTTGACAACATTCCTGGCGAGTTGGCCTCTACGTTTCCGTGGGGCTTTTATATACATCAATAACGTAATATAACCTAACCTAACCCAAAGTAACGTCTCGGAGGTAATGTTTAACCACATTCCTGGCTTGTTGGCCTCTACGTTTCCCTGAGAACTTTATATACATCAATAACGTAATATAACCTAACCTGACCCAACCTAACATCTCGGTACTAATATTTAACAACATTCCTGGCTTGTTGGCTTCTACGTCTCCGTGGGACTTTCATATCCATCAATAACGTAACTTAACCTAAAATAACCCAACTTAACATCTCGGCTGTAATATTTGACAACATTCCTGGCTTGTTGGCCTCTATGATTCCGTGGGACCTTTATATACATCAATAACGTAATATAACCTAACCTAACACAACCTAACCTCTCGGCGCTATTATTTGACAACATTCCTGTCGAGTTGGCCTCTACGTCTCCGTGGGGCCTTCATATACATCAAAAACGTAATATAACGTAACCTAACCCAACCTAACATCTCGGCGGTAATATTTGACAACATTCGTGGCGAGTTGGCCTCTACGTCTCCGTGGGGCCTTTATATACATCAATCTCGTAATATAACCTAATATAACACTACCCAACCTCTCGGCGCTATTATTTGACAATATTCCTTGCGAGCTGGCCTCTACGTCTCCGTGGGAGTTTTATGTACACCAATAACGTAATATAACCTAACCTAACACAACGCAACCTCTCGGCACTAATATTTGACAATATTCCTGGCGAGTTGGCCTCTTCGTTTCCGTGGGGCTTTTACATACATCAATAACGTAATATAACCTAACCTAACCCAACCTAAACTTTCGGCGCTATTATTTGCCAAATTCCTGGCGAGTCGGCCTCTACGTCTCCGTGGGACTTTCATATCCATCATTAACGTAATTTAACCTAAAATAACCCAACTTAACATCTCGGCTGTAATATTTGACAACATTCCTGGCTTGTTGCGCTCTATGATTCCGTGGGACCTTTATATACATCAATAACGTAATATAACCTAACCTAACCCAACCTAACCTCTCGGCGCTATTATTTGACAACATTCCTGGCGAGTTGCCCTCTACGTCACCGTGGGACTTTTATATACATCAATAACCTAATATAACCTAACTTAACCCAACCTAACCTTTCGGCGCTATTATTTGACAACATTCCTGGCGAGTTGGCCTCTACGTCTCCGTGGGGCCTTTATATACATCAATTTCGTAATATAACCTAACCTAACACTACCCAACCTCTCGGCACTGATATTTGACAACATTACTGGCGAGTTGGCCTCTACGTTTCCGTGGGGATTTTATATACATCAATAGCGTAATATAACTTAACCTAACACAACCTAACATCTCGGTACTAATATTTGATAACATTCCTGGCGAGTTGGCCTCTACGTTTCCGTGGGGCTTTTACATACATCAATAACGTAATATAACCTAACCTAACCCAAAGTAACGTCTCGGAGGTAATGTTTAACCACATTCCTGGCTTGTTGGCCTCTACGTTTCCCTGAGAGCTTTATGTACATCAATAACGTAATATAACCTAACCTAACCCAAAGTAACGTCTCGGAGGTAATGTTTAACCACATTCCTGGCTTGTTGGCTTCTACGTCTCCGTGAGGCCTTCATATACACCAAAAACGTAATATAACCTAACCTAACCCAACGTAACATCTTGGCTGTAATATTTGACAACATTCCTGGCTTGTTGGCCTCTACGTCTCCGTGGGACATTCATATCCATCAATAACGTAATTTAACCTAAAATAACCCAACGTAACATCTCGGCTGTAATATTTGGCAACATTCCTGGCTTGTTGGCCTCTATGTTTCCGTGGGACCTTTATATACATCAATAACGTAATATAACCTAGCCTAACCCAACCTAACATCTCGGCGGTAATATTTGACAGCATTCCTGGCGAGTTGGCCTCTACGTCTCCGTGAGGCCTTCATATCCATCAATAACGTAATATAACCTTATATAACCCAACCTAACCTCTCGGCGCTATTATTTGACAATATTCCTTGCGAGTTGGCCTCTACGTCTCCGTGGGACTTTTATATACATCAATAACCTAATATAACCTAACTTAACCCAACCTAACCTTTCGGCGCTATTATTTGACAACATTCCTGGCGAGTTGGCCTCTACTTTTCCGTGGGGCTTTTATATACATCAATAACGTAATATAACCTAACCTAACCCAAAGTAACGTCTCGGAGGTAATGTTTAACCACATTCCTGGCTTGTTGGCCTCTACGTTTCCCTGAGAACTTTATATACATCAATAACGTAATATAACCTAACCTAACCCAACCTAACATCTCGGTACTAATATTTAACAATATTCCTGGCTTGTTGGCTTCTACGTCTCCGTGGGACTTTCATATCCATCAATAACGTAATTTAACCTAAAATAACCCAACTTAACATCTCGGATGTAATATTTGACAACATTCCTGGCTTGTTGGCCTCTATGATTCCGTGGGACCTTTATATACATCAATAACGTAATATAACCTAACCTAACCCAACCTAACCTCTCGGCGCTATTATTTGACAACATTCCTGTCGAGTTGGCCTCTACGTCTCCGTGGGGCCTTCATATACATCAAAAACGTAATATAACCTAACCTAACCCAACCTAACATCTCGGCGGTAATATTTGACAACATTCGTGGCGAGTTGGCCTCTACGTCTCCGTGGGGCCTTTATATACATCAATCTCGTAATATAACCTAACCTAACACTACCCAACCTCTCGGCACTAATATTTGACAACATTCCTGGCGAGTTGGCCTCTACGTCTCCGTGGGACTTTTATATACATCAATAACCTAATATAACCTAACTTAACCCAACCTAACCTTTCGGCGCTATTATTTGACAACATTCCTGGCGAGTTGGCCTCTACGTTTCCGTGGGGCTTTTATATACATCAATAACGTAATATAACCTAACCTAACCCAAAGTAACGTCTCGGAGGTAATGTTTAACCACATTCCTGGCTTGTTGGCCTCTACGTTTCCCTGAGAACTTTATATACATCAATAACGTAATATAACCTAACCTAACCCAACCTAACATCTCGGTACTAATATTTAACAACATTCCTGGCTTGTTGGCTTCTACGTCTCCGTGGGACTTTCATATCCATCAATAACGTAATTTAACCTAAAATAACCCAACTTAACATCTCGGCTGTAATATTTGACAACATTCCTGGCTTGTTGGCCTCTATGATTCCGTGGGACCTTTATATACATCAATAACGTAATATAACCTAACCTAACCCAACCTAACCTCTCGGCGCTATTATGTGACAACATTCCTGGCGAGTTGCCCTCTACGTCACCCTGGGACTTTTATATACATCAATAACCTAATATAACCTAACTTAACCCAACCTAACCTTTCGGCGCTATTATTTGACAACATTCCTGGCGAGTTGGCATCTACGTCTCCGTGGGGCCTTTATATACATCAATAACGTAATATAACCTAACCTAACACAACCCAACCTCTCGGCACTAATATTTCACAACATTCCTGGCGAGTTGGCCTCTACATTTCCGTGGGGCTTTTATATACATCAATAACGTAATATAACCTAACCTAACCCAAAGTAACGTCTCGGAGGTAATGTTTATCCACATTCCTGGCTTGTTGGCCTCTACGTTTCCCTGAGAACTTTATATACATCAATAACGTAATATAACCTAACCTGACCCAACCTAACATCTCGGTACTAATATTTAACAACATTCCTGGCTTGTTGGCTTCTACGTCTCCGTGGCACTTTCATATCCATCAATAACGTAATTTAACCTAAAATAATCCAACTTAACATCTCGGCTGTAATATTTGACAACATTCCTGGCTTGTTGGCCTCTATGATTCCGTGGGACCTTTATATACATCAATAACGTAATATAACCTAACCTAACCCAACCTAACCTCTCGGCGCTATTATTTGACAACATTCCTGTCGAGTTGGCCTCTACGTCTCCGTGGGGCCTTCATATACATCAAAAACGTAATATAACCTAACCTAACCCAACCTAACATCTCGGCGGTAATATTTGACAACATTCGTGGCGAGTTGGCCTCTACGTCTCCGTGGGGCCTTTATATACATCAATCTCGTAATATAACCTAACCTAACACTACCCAACGTCTCGGCACTAATATTTGACAACATTCCTGGCGAGTTGGCCTCTACGTCTCCGTGGGACTTTTATATACATCAATAACCTAATATAACCTAACTTAACCCAACCTAACCTTTCGGCGCTATTATTTGACAACATTCCTGGCGAGTTGGCCTCTACGTTTCCGTGGGGCTTTTATATACATCAATAACGTAATATAACCTAACCTAACCCAAAGTAACGTCTCGGAGGTAATGTTTAACCACATTCCTGGCTTGTTGGCCTCTACGTTTCCCTGAGAACTTTATATACATCAATAACGTAATATAACCTAACCTAACCCAACCTAACATCTCGGTACTAATATTTAACAACATTCCTGGCTTGTTGGCTTCTACGTCTCCGTGGGACTTTCATATCCATCAATAACGTAATTTAACCTAAAATAACCCAACTTAACATCTCGGCTGTAATATTTGACAACATTCCTGGCTTGTTGGCCTCTATGATTCCGTGGGACCTTTATATACATCAATAACGTAATATAACCTAACCTAACCCAACCTAACCTCTCGGCGCTATTATTTGACAACATTCCTGTCGAGTTGGCCTCTACGTCTCCGTGGGGCCTTCATATACATCAAAAACGTAATATAACGTAACCTAACCCAACCTAACATCTCGGCGGTAATATTTGACAACATTCGTGGCGAGTTGGCCTCTACGTCTCCGTGGGGCCTTTATATACATCAATCTCGTAATATAATCTAACCTAACACTACCCAACCTCTCGGCACTAATATTTGACAACATTCCTGGCGAGTTGGCCTCTACGTTTCCGTGGGGCTTTTATATACATCAATAACGTAATATAACCTAACCTAACCCAAAGTAACGTCTCGGAGGTAATGTTTAACCACATTCCTGGCTTGTTGGCCTCTACGTTTCCCTGAGAACTTTATATACATCAATAACGTAATATAACCTAACCTAACCCAACCTAACATCTCGGTACTAATATTTAACAACATTCCTGGCTTGTTGGCTTCTACGTCTCCGTGGGACTTTCATATCCATCAATAACGTAATTTAACCTAAAATAACCCAACTTAACATCTCGGCTGTAATATTTGACAACATTCCTGGCTTGTTGGCCTCTATGATTCCGTGGGACCTTTATATACATCAATAACGTAATATAACCTAACCTAACCCAACCTAACCTCTCGGCGCTATTATTTGACAACATTCCTGTCGAGTTGGCCTCTACGTTTCCGTGGGGCTTTTATATACATCAATAACGTAATATAACCTAACCTAACCCAAAGTAACGTCTCGGAGGTAATGTTTAACCACATTCCTGGCTTGTTGGCCTCTACGTTTCCCTGAGAACTTTATATACATCAATAACGTAATATAACCTAACCTAACCCAACCTAACATCTCGGTACTAATATTTAACAACATTCCTGGCTTGTTGGCTTCTACGTCTCCGTGGGACTTTCATATCCATCAATAACGTAATTTAACCTAAAATAACCCAACTTAACATCTCGGCTGTAATATTTGACAACATTCCTGGCTTGTTGGCCTCTATGATTCCGTGGGACCTTTATATACATCAATAACGTAATATAACCTAACCTAACACAACCTAACCTCTCGGCGCTATTATTTGACAACATTCCTGGCGAGTTGCCCTCTACGTCACCCTGGGACTTTTATATACATCAATAACCTAATATAACCTAACTTAACCCAACCTAACCTTTCGGCGCTATTATTTGACAACATTCCTGGCGAGTTGGCCTCTACGTCTCCGTGGGGCCTTTATATACATCAATAACGTAATATAACCTAACCTAACACAACCCAACCTCTCGGCACTAATATTTCACAACATTCCTGGCGAGTTGGCCTCTACATTTCCGTGGGGCTTTTATATACATCAATAACGTAATATAACCTAACCTAACCCAAAGTAACGTCTCGGAGGTAATGTTTAACCACATTCCTGGCTTGTTGGCCTCTACGTTTCCCTGAGAACTTTATATACATCAATAACGTAATATAACCTAACCTAACCCAACCTAACATCTCGGTACTAATATTTAACAACATTCCTGGCTTGTTGGCTTCTACGTCTCCGTGGGACTTTCATATCCATCAATAACGTAATTTAACCTAAAATAACCCAACTTAACATCTCGGCTGTAATATTTGACAACATTCCTGGCTTGTTGGCCTCTATGATTCCGTGGGACCTTTATATACATCAATAACGTAATATAACCTAACCTAACCCAACCTAACCTCTCGGCGCTATTATTTGACAACATTCCTGTCGAGTTGGCCTCTACGTCTCCGTGGGGCCTTCATATACATCAAAAACGTAATATAACGTAACCTAACCCAACCTAACATCTCGGCGGTAATATTTGACAACATTCGTGGCGAGTTGGCCTCTACGTCTCCGTGGGGCCTTTATATACATCAATCTCGTAATATAATCTAACCTAACACTACCCAACCTCTCGGCACTAATATTTGACAACATTCCTGGCGAGTTGGCCTCTACGTTTCCGTGGGGCTTTTATATACATCAATAACGTAATATAACCTAACCTAACCCAAAGTAACGTCTCGGAGGTAATGTTTAACCACATTCCTGGCTTGTTGGCCTCTACGTTTCCCTGAGAACTTTATATACATCAATAACGTAATATAACCTAACCTAACCCAACCTAACATCTCGGTACTAATATTTAACAACATTCCTGGCTTGTTGGCTTCTACGTCTCCGTGGGACTTTCATATCCATCAATAACGTAATTTAACCTAAAATAACCCAACTTAACATCTCGGCTGTAATATTTGACAACATTCCTGGCTTGTTGGCCTCTATGATTCCGTGGGACCTTTATATACATCAATAACGTAATATAACCTAACCTAACCCAACCTAACCTCTCGGCGCTATTATTTGACAACATTCCTGTCGAGTTGGCCTCTACGTCTCCGTGGGGCCTTCATATACATCAAAAACGTAATATAACGTAACCTAACCCAACCTAACATCTCGGCGGTAATATTTGACAACATTCGTGGCGAGTTGGCCTCTACGTCTCCGTGGGGCCTTTATATACATCAATCTCGTAATATAACCTAACCTAACACTACCCAACCTCTCGGCACTAATATTTGACAACATTCCTGGCGAGTTGGCCTCTACGTTTCCGTGGGGCTTTTATATACATCAATAACGTAATATAACCTAACCTAACCCAAAGTAACGTCTCGGAGGTAATGTTTAACCACATTCCTGGCTTGTTGGCCTCTACGTTTCCCTGAGAACTTTATACACATCAATAACGTAATATAACCTAACCTGACCCAACCTAACATCTCGGTACTAATATTTAACAACATTCCTGGCTTGTTGGCTTCTACGTCTCCGTGGGACTTTCATATCCATCAATAACGTAATTTAACCTAAAATAACCCAACTTAACATCTCGGCTGTAATATTTGACAACATTCCTGGCTTGTTGGCCTCTATGATTCCGTGGGACCTTTATATACATCAATAACGTAATATAACCTAACCTAACCCAACCTAACATCTCGGCGCTATTATTTGACAACATTCCTGTCGAGTTGGCCTCTACGTCTCCGTGGGGCCTTCATATACATCAAAAACGTAATATAACCTAACCTAACCCAACCTAACATCTCGGCGGTAATATTTGACAACATTCGTGGCGAGTTAGCCTCTACGTCTCCGTGGGGCCTTTATATACATCAATCTCGTAATATAACCTAACCTAACACTACCCAGCCTCTCGGCACTAATATTTGACAACATTCCTGGCGAGTTGGCCTCTACGTCTCCGTGGGACTTTTATATACATCAATAACCTAATATAACCTAACTTAACCCAACCTAACCTTTCGGCGCTATTATTTGACAACATTCCTGGCGAGTTGGCCTCTACGTTTCCGTGGGGCTTTTATATACATCAATAACGTAATATAACCTAACCTAACCCAAAGTAACGTCTCGGAGGTAATGTTTAACCACATTCCTGGCTTGTTGGCCTCTACGTTTCCCTGAGAACTTTATATACATCAATAACGTAATATAACCTGACCTAACCCAACCTAACATCTCGGTACTAATATTTAACAACATTCCTGGCTTGTTGGCTTCTACGTCTCCGTGGGACTTTCATATCCATCAATAACGTAATTTAACCTAAAATAACCCAACTTAACATCTCGGCTGTAATATTTGACAACATTCCTGGCTTGTTGGCCTCTATGATTCCGTGGGACCTTTATATACATCAATAACGTAATATAACCTAACCTAACACAACCTAACCTCTCGGCGCTATTATTTGACAACATTCCTGGCGAGTTGCCCTCTACGTCACCCTGGGACTTTTATATACATCAATAACCTAATATAACCTAACTTAACCCAACCTAACCTTTCGGCGCTATTATTTGACAACATTCCTGGCGAGTTGGCCTCTACGTCTCCGTGGGGCCTTTATATACATCAATAACGTAATATAACCTAACCTAACACAACCCAACCTCTCGGCACTAATATTTCACAACATTCCTGGCGAGTTGGCCTCTACATTTCCGTGGGGCTTTTATATACATCAATAACGTAATATAACCTAACCTAACCCAAAGTAACGTCTCGGAGGTAATGTTTAACCACATTCCTGGCTTGTTGGCCTCTACGTTTCCCTGAGAACTTTATATACATCAATAACGTAATATAACCTAACCTAACCCAACCTAACATCTCGGTACTAATATTTAACAACATTCCTGGCTTGTTGGCTTCTACGTCTCCGTGGCACTTTCATATCCATCAATAACGTAATTTAACCTAAAATAACCCAACTTAACATCTCGGCTGTAATATTTGACAACATTCCTGGCTTGTTGGCCTCTATGATTCCGTGGGACCTTTATATACATCAATAACGTAATATAACCTAACCTAACCCAACCTAACCTCTCGGCGCTATTATTTGACAACATTCCTGTCGAGTTGGCCTCTACGTCTCCGTGGGGCCTTCATATACATCAAAAACGTAATATAACGTAACCTAACCCAACCTAACATCTCGGCGGTAATATTTGACAACATTCGTGGCGAGTTGGCCTCTACGTCTCCGTGGGGCCTTTATATACATCAATCTCGTAATATAATCTAACCTAACACTACCCAACCTCTCGGCACTAATATTTGACAACATTCCTGGCGAGTTGGCCTCTACGTTTCCGTGGGGCTTTTATATACATCAATAACGTAATATAACCTAACCTAACCCAAAGTAACGTCTCGGAGGTAATGTTTAACCACATTCCTGGCTTGTTGGCCTCTACGTTTCCCTGAGAACTTTATATACATCAATAACGTAATATAACCTAACCTAACCCAACCTAACATCTCGGTACTAATATTTAACAACATTCCTGGCTTGTTGGCTTCTACGTCTCCGTGGGACTTTCATATCCATCAATAACGTAATTTAACCTAAAATAACCCAACTTAACATCTCGGCTGTAATATTTGACAACATTCCTGGCTTGTTGGCCTCTATGATTCCGTGGGACCTTTATATACATCAATAACGTAATATAACCTAACCTAACCCAACCTAACCTCTCGGCGCTATTATTTGACAACATTCCTGTCGAGTTGGCCTCTACGTCTCCGTGGGGCCTTCATATACATCAAAAACGTAATATAACGTAACCTAACCCAACCTAACATCTCGGCGGTAATATTTGACAACATTCGTGGCGAGTTGGCCTCTACGTCTCCGTGGGGCCTTTATATACATCAATCTCGTAATATAACCTAACCTAACACTACCCAACCTCTCGGCACTAATATTTGACAACATTCCTGGCGAGTTGGCCTCTACGTTTCCGTGGGGCTTTTATATACATCAATAACGTAATATAACCTAACCTAACCCAAAGTAACGTCTCGGAGGTAATGTTTAACCACATTCCTGGCTTGTTGGCCTCTACGTTTCCCTGAGAACTTTATACACATCAATAACGTAATATAACCTAACCTGACCCAACCTAACATCTCGGTACTAATATTTAACAACATTCCTGGCTTGTTGGCTTCTACGTCTCCGTGGGACTTTCATATCCATCAATAACGTAATTTAACCTAAAATAACCCAACTTAACATCTCGGCTGTAATATTTGACAACATTCCTGGCTTGTTGGCCTCTATGATTCCGTGGGACCTTTATATACATCAATAACGTAATATAACCTAACCTAACCCAACCTAACATCTCGGCGCTATTATTTGACAACATTCCTGTCGAGTTGGCCTCTACGTCTCCGTGGGGCCTTCATATACATCAAAAACGTAATATAACCTAACCTAACCCAACCTAACATCTCGGCGGTAATATTTGACAACATTCGTGGCGAGTTGGCCTCTACGTCTCCGTGGGGCCTTTATATACATCAATCTCGTAATATAACCTAACCTAACACTACCCAGCCTCTCGGCACTAATATTTGACAACATTCCTGGCGAGTTGGCCTCTACGTCTCCGTGGGACTTTTATATACATCAATAACCTAATATAACCTAACTTAACCCAACCTAACCTTTCGGCGCTATTATTTGACAACATTCCTGGCGAGTTGGCCTCTACGTTTCCGTGGGGCTTTTATATACATCAATAACGTAATATAACCTAACCTAACCCAAAGTAACGTCTCGGAGGTAATGTTTAACCACATTCCTGGCTTGTTGGCCTCTACGTTTCCCTGAGAACTTTATATACATCAATAACGTAATATAACCTGACCTAACCCAACCTAACATCTCGGTACTAATATTTAACAACATTCCTGGCTTGTTGGCTTCTACGTCTCCGTGGGACTTTCATATCCATCAATAACGTAATTTAACCTAAAATAACCCAACTTAACATCTCGGCTGTAATATTTGACAACATTCCTGGCTTGTTGGCCTCTATGATTCCGTGGGACCTTTATATACATCAATAACGTAATATAACCTAACCTAACACAACCTAACCTCTCGGCGCTATTATTTGACAACATTCCTGGCGAGTTGCCCTCTACGTCACCCTGGGACTTTTATATACATCAATAACCTAATATAACCTAACTTAACCCAACCTAACCTTTCGGCGCTATTATTTGACAACATTCCTGGCGAGTTGGCCTCTACGTCTCCGTGGGGCCTTTATATACATCAATAACGTAATATAACCTAACCTAACACAACCCAACCTCTCGGCACTAATATTTCACAACATTCCTGGCGAGTTGGCCTCTACATTTCCGTGGGGCTTTTATATACATCAATAACGTAATATAACCTAACCTAACCCAAAGTAACGTCTCGGAGGTAATGTTTAACCACATTCCTGGCTTGTTGGCCTCTACGTTTCCCTGAGAACTTTATATACATCAATAACGTAATATAACCTAACCTGACCCAACCTAACATCTCGGTACTAATATTTAACAACATTCCTGGCTTGTTGGCTTCTACGTCTCCGTGGCACTTTCATATCCATCAATAACGTAATTTAACCTAAAATAATCCAACTTAACATCTCGGCTGTAATATTTGACAACATTCCTGGCTTGTTGGCCTCTATGATTCCGTGGGACCTTTATATACATCAATAACGTAATATAACCTAACCTAACCCAACCTAACCTCTCGGCGCTATTATTTGACAACATTCCTGTCGAGTTGGCCTCTACGTCTCCGTGGGACTTTTATATACATCAATAACCTAATATAACCTAACTTAACCCAACCCAACCTTTCGGCGCTATTATTTGACAACATTCCTGGCGAGTTGGCCTCTACTTTTCCGTGGGGCTTTTATATACATCAATAACGTAATATAACCTAACCTAACCCAAAGTAACGTCTCGGAGGTAATGTTTAACCACATTCCTGGCTTGTTGGCCTCTACGTTTCCCTGAGAACTTTATATACATCAATAACGTAATATAACCTAACCTAACCCAACCTAACATCTCGGTACTAATATTTAACAATATTCCTGGCTTGTTGGCTTCTACGTCTCCGTGGGACTTTCATATCCATCAATAACGTAATTTAACCTAAAATAACCCAACTTAACATCTCGGATGTAATATTTGACAACATTCCTGGCGAGTTGGCCTCTATGATTCCGTGGGACCTTTATATACATCAATAACGTAATATAACCTAACCTAACCCAACCTAACCTCTTGGCGCTATTATTTGACAACATTCCTGTCGAGTTGGCCTCTACGTCTCCGTGGGGCCTTCATATACATCAAAAACGTAATATAACCTAACCTAACCCAACCTAACATCTCGGCGGTAATATTTGACAACATTCGTGGCGAGTTGGCCTCTACGTCTCCGTGGGGCCTTTATATACATCAATCTCGTAATATAACCTAACCTAACACTACCCAACCTCTCGGCACTAATATTTGACAACATTCCTGGCGAGTTGGCCTCTACGTCTCCGTGGGACTTTTATATACATCAATAACCTAATATAACCTAACTTAACCCAACCTAACCTTTCGGCGCTATTATTTGACAACATTCCTGGCGAGTTGGCCTCTACGTTTCCGTGGGGCTTTTATATACATCAATAACGTAATATAACCTAACCTAACCCAAAGTAACGTCTCGGAGGTAATGTTTAACCACATTCCTGGCTTGTTGGCCTCTACGTTTCCCTGAGAACTTTATATACATCAATAACGTAATATAACCTAACCTAACCCAACCTAACATCTCGGTACTAATATTTAACAACATTCCTGGCTTGTTGGCTTCTACGTCTCCGTGGGACTTTCATATCCATCAATAACGTAATTTAACCTAAAATAACCCAACTTAACATCTCGGCTGTAATATTTGACAACATTCCTGGCTTGTTGGCCTCTATGATTCCGTGGGACCTTTATATACATCAATAACGTAATATAACCTAACCTAACCCAACCTAACCTCTCGGCGCTATTATGTGACAACATTCCTGGCGAGTTGCCCTCTACGTCACCCTGGGACTTTTATATACATCAATAACCTAATATAACCTAACTTAACCCAACCTAACCTTTCGGCGCTATTATTTGACAACATTCCTGGCGAGTTGGCCTCTACGTCTCCGTGGGGCCTTTATATACATCAATAACGTAATATAACCTAACCTAACACAACCCAACCTCTCGGCACTAATATTTCACAACATTCCTGGCGAGTTGGCCTCTACATTTCCGTGGGGCTTTTATATACATCAATAACGTAATATAACCTAACCTAACCCAAAGTAACGTCTCGGAGGTAATGTTTAACCACATTCCTGGCTTGTTGGCCTCTACGTTTCCCTGAGAACTTTATATACATCAATAACGTAATATAACCTAACCTGACCCAACCTAACATCTCGGTACTAATATTTAACAACATTCCTGGCTTGTTGGCTTCTACGTCTCCGTGGCACTTTCATATCCATCAATAACGTAATTTAACCTAAAATAATCCAACTTAACATCTCGGCTGTAATATTTGACAACATTCCTGGCTTGTTGGCCTCTATGATTCCGTGGGACCTTTATATACATCAATAACGTAATATAACCTAACCTAACCCAACCTAACCTCTCGGCGCTATTATTTCACAACATTCCTGTCGAGTTGGCCTCTACGTCTCCGTGGGACTTTTATATACATCAATAACCTAATATAACCTAACTTAACCCAACCTAACCTTTCGGCGCTATTATTTGACAACATTCCTGGCGAGTTGGCCTCTACTTTTCCGTGGGGCTTTTATATACATCAATAACGTAATATAACCTAACCTAACCCAAAGTAACGTCTCGGAGGTAATGTTTAACCACATTCCTGGCTTGTTGGCCTCTACGTTTCCCTGAGAACTTTATATACATCAATAACGTAATATAACCTAACCTAACCCAACCTAACATCTCGGTACTAATATTTAACAATATTCCTGGCTTGTTGGCTTCTACGTCTCCGTGGGACTTTCATATCCATCAATAACGTAATTTAACCTAAAATAACCCAACTTAACATCTCGGATGTAATATTTGACAACATTCCTGGCTTGTTGGCCTCTATGATTCCGTGGGACCTTTATATACATCAATAACGTAATATAACCTAACCTAACCCAACCTAACCTCTCGGCGCTATTATGTGACAACATTCCTGGCGAGTTGCCCTCTACGTCACCCTGGGACTTTTATATACATCAATAACCTAATATAACCTAACTTAACCCAACCTAACCTTTCGGCGCTATTATTTGACAACATTCCTGGCGAGTTGGCATCTACGTCTCCGTGTGGCCTTTATATACATCAATAACGTAATATAACCTAACCTAACACAACCCAACCTCTCGGCACTAATATTTCACAACATTCCTGGCGAGTTGGCCTCTACATTTCCTTGGGGCTTTTATATACATCAATAACGTAATATAACCTAACCTAACCCAAAGTAACGTCTCGGAGGTAATGTTTATCCACATTCCTGGCTTGTTGGCCTCTACGTTTCCCTGAGAACTTTATATACATCAATAACGTAATATAACCTAACCTGACCCAACCTAACATCTCGGTACTAATATTTAACAACATTCCTGGCTTGTTGGCTTCTACGTCTCCGTGGCACTTTCATATCCATCAATAACGTAATTTAACCTAAAATAATCCAACTTAACATCTCGGCTGTAATATTTGACAACATTCCTGGCTTGTTGGCCTCTATGATTCCGTGGGACCTTTATATACATCAATAACGTAATATAACCTAACCTAACCCAACCTAACCTCTCGGCGCTATTATTTGACAACATTCCTGTCGAGTTGGCCTCTACGTCTCCGTGGGGCCTTCATATACATCAAAAACGTAATATAACCTAACCTAACCCAACCTAACATCTCGGCGGTAATATTTGACAACATTCGTGGCGAGTTGGCCTCTACGTCTCCGTGGGGCCTTTATATACATCAATCTCGTAATATAACCTAACCTAACACTACCCAACGTCTCGGCACTAATATTTGACAACATTCCTGGCGAGTTGGCCTCTACGTCTCCGTGGGACTTTTATATACATCAATAACCTAATATAACCTAACTTAACCCAACCTAACCTTTCGGCGCTATTATTTGACAACATTCCTGGCGAGTTGGCCTCTACGTTTCCGTGGGGCTTTTATATACATCAATAACGTAATATAACCTAACCTAACCCAAAGTAACGTCTCGGAGGTAATGTTTAACCACATTCCTGGCTTGTTGGCCTCTACGTTTCCCTGAGAACTTTATATACATCAATAACGTAATATAACCTAACCTAACCCAACCTAACATCTCGGTACTAATATTTAACAACATTCCTGGCTTGTTGGCTTCTACGTCTCCGTGGGACTTTCATATCCATCAATAACG
Organism: Xylocopa violacea; assembly: GCA_963969225.1. Taxonomy (NCBI): domain Eukaryota; kingdom Metazoa; phylum Arthropoda; class Insecta; order Hymenoptera; family Apidae; genus Xylocopa; species Xylocopa violacea. Next base: position 1,602,037 of record CAXAJV010000918.1, read on the forward strand.
TAATTTAACCTAAAATAACCCAACTTAACATCTCGGCTGTAATATTTGACAACATTCCTGGCTTGTTGGCCTCTATGATTCCGTGGGACCTTTATATACATCAATAACGTAATATAACCTAACCTAACCCAACCTAACCTCTCGGCGCTATTATTTGACAACATTCCTGTCGAGTTGGCCTCTACGTCTCCGTGGGGCCTTCATATACATCAAAAACGTAATATAACGTAACCTAACCCAACCTAACATCTCGGCGGTAATATTTGACAACATTCGTGGCGAGTTGGCCTCTACGTCTCCGCGGGGCCTTTATATACATCAATCTCGTAATATAATCTAACCTAACACTACCCAACCTCTCGGCACTAATATTTGACAACATTCCTGGCGAGTTGGCCTCTACGTTTCCGTGGGGCTTTTATATACATCAATAACGTAATATAACCTAACCTAACCCAAAGTAACGTCTCGGAGGTAATGTTTAACCACATTCCTGGCTTGTTGGCCTCTACGTTTCCCTGAGAACTTTATATACATCAATAACGTAATATAACCTAACCTAACCCAACCTAACATCTCGGTACTAATATTTAACAACATTCCTGGCTTGTTGGCTTCTACGTCTCCGTGGGACTTTCATATCCATCAATAACGTAATTTAACCTAAAATAACCCAACTTAACATCTCGGCTGTAATATTTGACAACATTCCTGGCTTGTTGGCCTCTATGATTCCGTGGGACCTTTATATACATCAATAACGTAATATAACCTAACCTAACCCAACCTAACCTCTCGGCGCTATTATTTGACAACATTCCTGTCGAGTTGGCCTCTACGTCTCCGTGGGGCCTTCATATACATCAAAAACGTAATATAACGTAACCTAACCCAACCTAACATCTCGGCGGTAATATTTGACAACATTCGTGGCGAGTTGGCCTCTACGTCTCCGTGGGGCCTTTATATACATCAATCTCGTAATATAACCTAACCTAACACTACCCAACCTCTCGGCACTAATATTTGACAACATTCCTGGCGAGTTGGCCTCTACGTTTCCGTGGGGCTTTTATATACATCAATAACGTAATATAACCTAACCTAACCCAAAGTAACGTCTCGGAGGTAATGTTTAACCACATTCCTGGCTTGTTGGCCTCTACGTTTCCCTGAGAACTTTATATACATCAATAACGTAATATAACCTAACCTGACCGAACCTAACATCTCGGTACTAATATTTAACAACATTCCTGGCTTGTTGGCTTCTACGTCTCCGTGAGACTTTCATATCCATCAATAACGTAATTTAACCTAAAATAACCCAACTTAACATCTCGGCTGTAATATTTGACAACATTCCTGGCTTGTTGGCCTCTATGATTCCGTGGGACCTTTATATACATCAATAACGTAATATAACCTAACCTAACCCAACCTAACCTCTCGGCGCTATTATTTGACAACATTCCTGGCGAGTTGCCCTCTACGTCACCCTGGGACTTTTATATACATCAATAACCTAATATAACCTAACTTAACCCAACCTAACCTTTCGGCGCTATTATTTGACAACATTCCTGGCGAGTTGGCCTCTACGTCTCCGTGGGGCCTTTATATACATCAATAACGTAATATAACCTAACCTAACACAACCCAACCTCTCGGCACTAATATTTCACAACATTCCTGGCGAGTTGGCCTCTACGTTTCCGTGGGGCTTTTATATACATCAATAACGTAATATAACCTAACCTAACCCAAAGTAACGTCTCGGAGGTAATGTTTAACCACATTCCTGGCTTGTTGGCCTCTACGTTTCCCTGAGAACTTTATATACATCAATAACGTAATATAACCTAACCTGACCCAACCTAACATCTCGGTACTAATATTTAACAACATTCCTGGCTTGTTGGCTTCTACGTCTCCGTGGGACTTTCATATCCATCAATAACGTAATTTAACCTAAAATAACCCAACTTAACATCTCGGCTGTAATATTTGACAACATTCCTGGCTTGTTGGCCTCTATGATTCCGTGGGACCTTTATATACATCAATAACGTAATATAACCTAACCTAACCCAACCTAACATCTCGGCGCTATTATTTGACAACATTCCTGTCGAGTTGGCCTCTACGTCTCCGTGGGGTCTTCATATACATCAAAAACGTAATATAACCTAACCTAACCCAACCTAACATCTCGGCGGTAATATTTGACAACATTCGTGGCGAGTTGGCCTCTACGTCTCCGTGGGGCCTTTATATACATCAATCTCGTAATATAACCTAACCTAACACTACCCAACCTCTCGGCACTAATATTTGACAACATTCCTGGCGAGTTGGCCTCTACGTCTCCGTGGGACTTTTATATACATCAATAACCTAATATAACCTAACTTAACCCAACCTAACCTTTCGGCGCTATTATTTGACAACATTCCTGGCGAGTTGGCCTCTACGTTTCCGTGGGGCTTTTATATACATCAATAACGTAATATAACCTAACCTAACCCAAAGTAACGTCTCGGAGGTAATGTTTAACCACATTCCTGGCTTGTTGGCCTCTACGTTTCCCTGAGAACTTTATATACATCAATAACGTAATATAACCTAACCTAACCCAACCTAACATCTCGGTACTAATATTTAACAACATTCCTGGCTTGTTGGCTTCTACGTCTCCGTGGGACTTTCATATCCATCAATAACGTAATTTAACCTAAAATAACCCAACTTAACATCTCGGCTGTAATATTTGACAACATTCCTGGCTTGTTGGCCTCTATGATTCCGTGGGACCTTTATATACATCAATAACGTAATATAACCTAACCTAACCCAACCTAACCTCTCGGCGCTATTATTTGACAACATTCCTGGCGAGTTGCCCTCTACGTCACCCTGGGACTTTTATATACATCAATAACCTAATATAACCTAACTTAACCCAACCTAACCTTTCGGCGCTATTATTTGACAACATTCCTGGCGAGTTGGCCTCTACGTCTCCGTGGGGCCTTTATATACATCAATAACGTAATATAACCTAACCTAACACAACCCAACCTCTCGGCACTAATATTTCACAACATTCCTGGCGAGTTGGCCTCTACATTTCCGTGGGGCTTTTATATACATCAATAACGTAATATAACCTAACCTAACCCAAAGTAACGTCTCGGAGGTAATGTTTAACCACATTCCTGGCTTGTTGGCCTCTACGTTTCCCTGAGAACTTTATATACATCAATAACGTAATATAACCTAACCTGACCCAACCTAACATCTCGGTACTAATATTTAACAACATTCCTGGCTTGTTGGCTTCTACGTCTCCGTGGCACTTTCATATCCATCAATAACGTAATTTAACCTAAAATAATCCAACTTAACATCTCGGCTGTAATATTTGACAACATTCCTGGCTTGTTGGCCTCTATGATTCCGTGGGACCTTTATATACATCAATAACGTAATATAACCTAACCTAACCCAACCTAACCTCTCGGCGCTATTATTTGACAACATTCCTGTCGAGTTGGCCTCTACGTCTCCGTGGGGCCTTCATATACATCAAAAACGTAATATAACCTAACCTAACCCAACCTAACATCTCGGCGGTAATATTTGACAACATTCGTGGCGAGTTGGCCTCTACGTCTCCGTGGGGCCTTTATATACATCAATCTCGTAATATAACCTAACCTAACACTACCCAACGTCTCGGCACTAATATTTGACAACATTCCTGGCGAGTTGGCCTCTACGTCTCCGTGGGACTTTTATATACATCAATAACCTAATATAACCTAACTTAACCCAACCTAACCTTTCGGCGCTATTATTTGACAACATTCCTGGCGAGATGGCCTCTACGTTTCCGTGGGGCTTTTATATACATCAATAACGTAATATAACCTAACCTAACCCAAAGTAACGTCTCGGAGGTAATGTTTAACCACATTCCTGGCTTGTTGGCCTCTACGTTTCCCTGAGAACTTTATATACATCAATAACGTAATATAACCTAACCTAACCCAACCTAACATCTCGGTACTAATATTTAACAACATTCCTGGCTTGTTGGCTTCTACGTCTCCGTGGGACTTTCATATCCATCAATAACGTAATTTAACCTAAAATAACCCAACTTAACATCTCGGCTGTAATATTTGACAACATTCCTGGCTTGTTGGCCTCTATGATTCCGTGGGACCTTTATATACATCAATCTCGTAATATAACCTAACCTAACACTACCCAACCTCTCGGCACTAATATTTGACAACATTCCTGGCGAGTTGGCCTCTACGTTTCCGTGCGGCTTTTATATACATCAATAACGTAATATAACCTAACCTAACCCAAAGTAACGTCTCGGAGGTAATGTTTAACCACATTCCTGGCTTGTTGGCCTCTACGTTTCCCTGAGAACTTTATATACATCAATAACGTAATATAACCTAACCTGACCGAACCTAACATCTCGGTACTAATATTTAACAACATTCCTGGCTTGTTGGCTTCTACGTCTCCGTGGGACTTTCATATCCATCAATAACGTAATTTAACCTAAAATAACCCAACTTAACATCTCGGCTGTAATATTTGACAACATTCCTGGCTTGTTGGCCTCTATGATTCCGTGGGACCTTTATATACATCAATAACGTAATATAACCTAACCTAACCCAACCTAACCTCTCGGCGCTATTATTTGACAACATTCCTGGCGAGTTGCCCTCTACGTCACCCTGGGACTTTTATATACATCAATAACCTAATATAACCTAACTTAACCCAACCTAACCTTTCGGCGCTATTATTTGACAACATTCCTGGCGAGTTGGCCTCTACGTCTCCGTGGGGCCTTTATATACATCAATAACGTAATATAACCTAACCTAACACAACCCAACCTCTCGGCACTAATATTTCACAACATTCCTGGCGAGTTGGCCTCTACGTTTCCGTGGGGCTTTTATATACATCAATAACGTAATATAACCTAACCTAACCCAAAGTAACGTCTCGGAGGTAATGTTTAACCACATTCCTGGCTTGTTGGCCTCTACGTTTCCCTGAGAACTTTATATACATCAATAATGTAATATAACCTAACCTGACCCAACCTAACATCTCGGTACTAATATTTAACAACATTCCTGGCTTGTTGGCTTCTACGTCTCCGTGGGACTTTCATATCCATCAATAACGTAATTTAACCTAAAATAACCCAACTTAACATCTCGGCTGTAATATTTGACAACATTCCTGGCTTGTTGGCCTCTATGATTCCGTGGGACCTTTATATACATCAATAACGTAATATAACCTAACCTAACCCAACCTAACATCTCGGCGCTATTATTTGACAACATTCCTGTCGAGTTGGCCTCTACGTCTCCGTGGGGCCTTCATATACATCAAAAACGTAATATAACCTAACCTAACCCAACCTAACATCTCGGCGGTAATATTTGACAACATTCGTGGCGAGTTGGCCTCTACGTCTCCGTGGGGCCTTTATATACATCAATCTCGTAATATAACCTAACCTAACACTACCCAACCTCTCGGCACTAATATTTGACAACATTCCTGGCGAGTTGGCCTCTACGTCTCCGTGGGACTTTTATATACATCAATAACCTAATATAACCTAACTTAACCCAATCTAACCTTTCGGCGCTATTATTTGACAACATTCCTGGCGAGTTGGCCTCTACGTTTCCGTGGGGCTTTTATATACATAAATAACGTAATATAACCTAACCTAACCCAAAGTAACGTCTCGGAGGTAATGTTTAACCACATTCCTGGCTTGTTGGCCTCTACGTTTCCCTGAGAACTTTATATACATCAATAACGTAATATAACCTAACCTAACCCAACCTAACATCTCGGTACTAATATTTAACAACATTCCTGGCTTGTTGGCTTCTACGTCTCCGTGGGACTTTCATATCCATCAATAACGTAATTTAACCTAAAATAACCCAACTTAACATCTCGGCTGTAATATTTGACAACATTCCTGGCTTGTTGGCCTCTATGATTCCGTGGGAGCTTTATATACATCAATAACGTAATATAACCTAACCTAACCCAAACTAACCTCTCGGCGCTATTATTTGACAACATTCCTGTCGAGTTGGCCTCTACGTCTCCGTGGGGCCTTCATATACATCAAAAACGTAATATAACGTAACCTAACCGAACCTAACATCTCGGCGGTAATATTTGACAACATTCGTGGCGAGTTGGCCTCTACGTCTCCGTGGGGCCTTTATAAACATCAATTTCGTAATATAACCTAACCTAACACTACCCAACCTCTCGGCACTAATATTTGACAACATTCCTGGCGAGTTGGCCTCTACGTCTCCGTGGGGCCTTTATAAACATCAATTTCGTAATATAACCTAACCTAACACTACCCAACCTCTCGGCACTAATATTTGACAACATTCCTGGCGAGTTGGCCTCTACGTCTCCGTGAGGCCTTCATATCCATCAATAACGTAATATAACCTTATATAACCCAACCTAACCTCTCGGCGCAATTATTTGACAATATTCCTTGCGAGCTGGCCTCTACGTCTCCGTGGGAGTTTTATATACACAAATAACGTAATATAACCTAACCTAACACAACGCAACCTCTCGGCACTAATATTTGACAATATTCCTGGCGAGTTGGCCTCTTCGTTTCCGTGGGGCTTTTACATACATCAATAACGTAATATAACCTAACCTAACCCAACCTAAACTTTCGGCGCTATTATTTGCCAAATTCCTGGCGAGTCGGCCTCTACGTCTCCGTGGGACTTTCATATCCATCAATAACGTCATTTAACCTAAAATAACCCAACTTAACATCTCGGCTGTAATATTTGACAACATTCCTGGCTTGTTGCGCTCTATGATTCCGTGGGACCTTTATATACATCAATAACGTAATATAACCTAACCTAACCCAACCTAACCTCTCGGCGCTATTATTTGACAACATTCCTGGCGAGTTGCCCTCTACGTCACCGTGGGACTTTTATATACATCAATAACCTAATATAACCTAACTTAACCCAACCTAACCTTTCGGCGCTATTATTTGAGATCATTCCTGGCGAGTTGGCCTCTACGTCTCCGTGGGGCCTTTATATACACCAATAACGTAATATAACCTAACCTAACACAACACAACCTCACGGCACTAATATTTGACAACATTCCTGGCGAGTTGGCCTCTACGTTTCCGTGGGGCTTTTATATACATCAATAACGTATTATAACATAACCTAACCCAACCTAACATCTCGGCGGTAATGTTTGACAACATTCCTGGCGAGTTGGCCTCTACGTTTCCCTGAGACCTTTATGTACATCAATAACGTAATATAACCTAACCTAACCCAAAGTAACGTCTCGGAGGTAATGTTTAACCACATTCCTGGCTTGTTGGCCTCTACGTTTCCTGAGAACTTTATATACATCAATAACGTAATATAACCTAACCTAACCCAACCTAACATCTCGGTACTAATATTTAACAACATTCCTGGCTTGTTGGCTTCTACGTCTCCGTGGGACTTTCATATCCATCAATAACGTAATTTAACCTAAAATAACCCAACTTAACATCTCGGCTGTAATATTTGACAACATTCCTGGCTTGTTGGCCTCTATGATACCGTGGGACCTTTATATACATCAATAACGTAATATAACCTAACCTAACCCAACCTAACCTCTCGGCGCTATTATTTGACAACATTCCTGTCGAGTTGGCCTCTACGTCTCCGTGGGGCCTTCATATACATCAAAAACGTAATATAACGTAACCTAACCCAACCTAACATCTCGGCGGTAATATTTGACAACATTCGTGGCGAGTTGGCCTCTACGTCTCCGTGGGGCCTTTATAAACATCAATCTCGTAATATAACCTAACCTAACACTACCCAACCTCTCGGCACTAATATTTGACAACATTCCTGGCGAGTTGGCCTCTACGTCTCCGTGAGGCCTTCATATCCATCAATAACGTAATATAACCTTATATAACCCAACCTAACCTCTCGGCGCTATTATTTGACAATATTCCTTGCGAGCTGGCCTCTACGTCTCCGTGGGAGTTTTATATACACCAATAACGTAATATAACCTAACCTAACACAACGCAACCTCTCGGCACTAATATTTGACAATATTCCTGGCGAGTTGGCCTCTTCGTTTCCGTGGGGCTTTTACATACATCAATAACGTAATATAACCTAACCTAACCCAACCTAAACTTTCGGCGCTATTATTTGCCAAATTCCTGGCGAGTCGGCCTCTACGTCTCCGTGAGACCTTCATATCCATCAATAACGTAATATAACCTTATATAACCCAACCTAACCTCTCGGCGCTATTATTTGACAACATTCCTGGCGAGTTGGCCTCTACGTCTCCGTGGGACTTTTATATACATCAATAACCTAATATAACCTAACTTAACCCAACCTAACCTTTCGGCGCTATTATTTGACAACATTCCTGGCGAGTTGGCCTCTACGTTTCCGTGGGGCTTTTATATACATCAATAACGTAATATAACCTAACCTAACCCAAAGTAACGTCTCGGAGGTAATGTTTAACCACATTCCTGGCTTGTTGGCCTCTACGTTTCCCTGAGAACTTTATATACATCAATAACGTAATATAACCTAACCTAACCCAACCTAACATCTCGGTACTAATATTTAACAACATTCCTGGCTTGTTGGCTTCTACGTCTCCGTGGGACTTTCATATCCATCAATAACGTAATTTAACCTAAAATAACCCAACTTAACATCTCGGCTGTAATATTTGACAACATTCCTGGCTTGTTGGCCTCTATGATTCCGTGGGACCTTTATATACATCAATCTCGTAATATAACCTAACCTAACACTACCCAACCTCTCGGCACTAATATTTGACAACATTCCTGGCGAGTTGGCCTCTACGTTTCCGTGGGGCTTTTATATACATCAATAACGTAATATAACGTAACCTAACCCAAAGTAACGTCTCGGAGGTAATGTTTAACCACATTCCTGGCTTGTTGGCCTCTACGTTTCCCTGAGAACTTTATATACATCAATAACGTAATATAACCTAACCTGACCGAACCTAACATCTCGGTACTAATATTTAACAACATTCCTGGCTTGTTGGCTTCTACGTCTCCGTGGGACTTTCATATCCATCAATAACGTAATTTAACCTAAAATAACCCAACTTAACATCTCGGCTGTAATATTTGACAACATTCCTGGCTTGTTGGCCTCTATGATTCCGTGGGACCTTTATATACATCAATAACGTAATATAACCTAACCTAACCCAACCTAACCTCTCGGCGCTATTATTTGACAACATTCCTGGCGAGTTGCCCTCTACGTCACCCTGGGACTTTTATATACATCAATAACCTAATATAACCTAACTTAACCCAACCTAACCTTTCGGCGCTATTATTTGACAACATTCCTGGCGAGTTGGCCTCTACGTCTCCGTGGGGCCTTTATATACATCAATAACGTAATATAACCTAACCTAACACAACCCAACCTCTCGGCACTAATATTTCACAACATTCCTGGCGAGTTGGCCTCTACGTTTCCGTGGGGCTTTTATATACATCAATAACGTAATATAACCTAACCTAACCCAAAGTAACGTCTCGGAGGTAATGTTTAACCACATTCCTGGCTTGTTGGCCTCTACGTTTCCCTGAGAACTTTATATACATCAATAATGTAATATAACCTAACCTGACCCAACCTAACATCTCGGTACTAATATTTAACAACATTCCTGGCTTGTTGGCTTCTACGTCTCCGTGGGACTTTCATATCCATCAATAACGTAATTTAACCTAAAATAACCCAACTTAACATCTCGGCTGTAATATTTGACAACATTCCTGGCTTGTTGGCCTCTATGATTCCGTGGGACCTTTATATACATCAATAACGTAATATAACCTAACCTAACCCAACCTAACATCTCGGCGCTATTATTTGACAACATTCCTGTCGAGTTGGCCTCTACGTCTCCGTGGGGCCTTCATATACATCAAAAACGTAATATAACCTAACCTAACCCAACCTAACATCTCGGCGGTAATATTTGACAACATTCGTGGCGAGTTGGCCTCTACGTCTCCGTGGGGCCTTTATATACATCAATCTCGTAATATAACCTAACCTAACACTACCCAACCTCTCGGCACTAATATTTGACAACATTCCTGGCGAGTTGGCCTCTACGTCTCCGTGGGACTTTTATATACATCAATAACCTAATATAACCTAACTTAACCCAATCTAACCTTTCGGCGCTATTATTTGACAACATTCCTGGCGAGTTGGCCTCTACGTTTCCGTGGGGCTTTTATATACATCAATAACGTAATATAACCTAACCTAACCCAAAGTAACGTCTCGGAGGTAATGTTTAACCACATTCCTGGCTTGTTGGCCTCTACGTTTCCCTGAGAACTTTATATACATCAATAACGTAATATAACCTAACCTAACCCAACCTAACATCTCGGTACTAATATTTAACAACATTCCTGGCTTGTTGGCTTCTACGTCTCCGTGGGACTTTCATATCCATCAATAACGTAATTTAACCTAAAATAACCCAACTTAACATCTCGGCTGTAATATTTGACAACATTCCTGGCTTGTTGGCCTCTATGATTCCGTGGGAGCTTTATATACATCAATAACGTAATATAACCTAACCTAACCCAAACTAACCTCTCGGCGCTATTATTTGACAACATTCCTGTCGAGTTGGCCTCTACGTCTCCGTGGGGCCTTCATATACATCAAAAACGTAATATAACGTAACCTAACCCAACCTAACATCTCGGCGGTAATATTTGACAACATTCGTGGCGAGTTGGCCTCTACGTCTCCGTGGGGCCTTTATAAACATCAATCTCGTAATATAACCTAACCTAACACTACCCAACCTCTCGGCACTAATATTTGACAACATTCCTGGCGAGTTGGCCTCTACGTCTCCGTGAGGCCTTCATATCCATCAATAACGTAATATAACCTTATATAACCCAACCTAACCTCTCGGCGCTATTATTTGACAATATTCCTTGCGAGCTGGCCTCTACGTCTCCGTGGGAGTTTTATATACACAAATAACGTAATATAACCTAACCTAACACAACGCAACCTCTCGGCACTAATATTTGACAATATTCCTGGCGAGTTGGCCTCTTCGTTTCCGTGGGGCTTTTACATACATCAATAACGTAATATAACCTAACCTAACCCAACCTAAACTTTCGGCGCTATTATTTGCCAAATTCCTGGCGAGTCGGCCTCTACGTCTCCGTGGGACTTTCATATCCATCAATAACGTCATTTAACCTAAAATAACCCAACTTAACATCTCGGCTGTAATATTTGACAACATTCCTGGCTTGTTGCGCTCTATGATTCCGTGGGACCTTTATATACATCAATAACGTAATATAACCTAACCTAACCCAACCTAACCTCTCGGCGCTATTATTTGACAACATTCCTGGCGAGTTGCCCTCTACGTCACCGTGGGACTTTTATATACATCAATAACCTAATATAACCTAACTTAACCCAACCTAACCTTTCGGCGCTATTATTTGAGATCATTCCTGGCGAGTTGGCCTCTACGTCTCCGTGGGGCCTTTATATACACCAATAACGTAATATAACCTAACCTAACACAACACAACCTCACGGCACTAATATTTGACAACATTCCTGGCGAGTTGGCCTCTACGTTTCCGTGGGGCTTTTATATACATCAATAACGTATTATAACATAACCTAACCCAACCTAACATCTCGGCGGTAATGTTTGACAACATTCCTGGCGAGTTGGCCTCTACGTTTCCCTGAGACCTTTATGTACATCAATAACGTAATATAACCTAACCTAACCCAAAGTAACGTCTCGGAGGTAATGTTTAACCACATTCCTGGCTTGTTGGCCTCTACGTTTCCTGAGAACTTTATATACATCAATAACGTAATATAACCTAACCTAACCCAACCTAACATCTCGGTACTAATATTTAACAACATTCCTGGCTTGTTGGCTTCTACGTCTCCGTGGGACTTTCATATCCATCAATAACGTAATTTAACCTAAAATAACCCAACTTAACATCTCGGCTGTAATATTTGACAACATTCCTGGCTTGTTGGCCTCTATGATACCGTGGGACCTTTATATACATCAATAACGTAATATAACCTAACCTAACCCAACCTAACCTCTCGGCGCTATTATTTGACAACATTCCTGTCGAGTTGGCCTCTACGTCTCCGTGGGGCCTTCATATACATCAAAAACGTAATATAACGTAACCTAACCCAACCTAACATCTCGGCGGTAATATTTGACAACATTCGTGGCGAGTTGGCCTCTACGTCTCCGTGGGGCCTTTATAAACATCAATCTCGTAATATAACCTAACCTAACACTACCCAACCTCTCGGCACTAATATTTGACAACATTCCTGGCGAGTTGGCCTCTACGTCTCCGTGAGGCCTTCATATCCATCAATAACGTAATATAACCTTATATAACCCAACCTAACCTCTCGGCGCTATTATTTGACAATATTCCTTGCGAGCTGGCCTCTACGTCTCCGTGGGAGTTTTATATACACCAATAACGTTATATAACCTAACCTAACACAACGCAACCTCTCGGCACTAATATTTGACAATATTCCTGGCGAGTTGGCCTCTTCGTTTCCGTGGGGCTTTTACATACATCAATAACGTAATATAACCTAACCTAACCCAACCTAAACTTTCGGCGCTATTATTTGCCAAATTCCTGGCGAGTCGGCCTCTACGTCTCCGTGAGACCTTCATATCCATCAATAACGTAATATAACCTTATATAACCCAACCTAACCTCTCGGCGCTATTATTTGACAACATTCCTGGCGAGTTGGCTTGTACGTCTCCGTGGGACTTTTATATACATCAATAACCTAATATAACCTAACTTAACCCAACCTAACCTTTCGGCGCTATTATTTGACAACATTCCTGGCGAGTTGGCCTCTACGTCTCCGTGGGGCCTTTATATACATCAATAACGTAATATAACCTAACCTAACCCAAAGTAACGTCTCGGAGGTAATGTTTAACCACATTCCTGGCTTGTTGGCCTCTACGTTTCCCTGAGACCTTTATATACATCAATAACGTAATATAACCTAACCTAACCCAACCTAACATCTCGGTACTAATATTTAACAACATTCCTGACTTGTTGGCTTCTACGTCTCCGTGGGACTTTCATATCCATCAATAACGTAATTTAACCTAAAATAACCCAACTTAACATCTCGGCTGTAATATTTGACAACATTCCTGGCTTGTTGCGCTCTATGATTCCGTGGGACCTTTATATACATCAATAACGTAATATAACCTAACCTAACCCAACCTAACCTCTCGGCACTGATATTTGACAACATTCCTGGCGAGTTGGCCTCTACGTTTCCGTGGGGCTTTTATATACATCAATAGCGTAATATAACTTAACCTAACACAACATAACATCTCGGTACTAATATTTGACAACATTCCTGGCGAGTTGGCCTCTACGTTTCCGTGGGGCTTTTACATACATCAATAACGTAATATAACCTAACCTAACCCAAAGTAACGTCTCGGAGGTAATGTTTAACCACATTCCTGGCTTGTTGGCCTCTACGCTTCCTGAGACCTTTATATACATCAATAACGTATTATAACCTAACCTAACCCAACCTAACATCTCGGCGGTAATATTTGACAACATTCCTGGCGAGTTGGCCTCTACGTCTCCGTGAGGCCTTCATATCCATCAATAACGTAATATAACCTTATATAACCCAACCAAACCTCTCGGCGCTATTATTTGACAACATTCCTGGCGAGTTGGCCTCTACGTCTCCGTGGGACTTTTATATACATCAATAACGTAATATAACCTAACCTATCCCAACCTAACCTTTCGGCGCTATTATTTGAGAACATTCCTGGCGAGTTGGCCTCTACGTCTCCGTGGGGCCTTTATATACACCAATAACGTAATATAACCTAACCTATCCCAACCTAACCTTTCGGCGCTATTATTTGAGAACATTCCTGGCGAGTTGGCCTCTACGTCTCCGTGGGGCCTTTATATACACCAATAACGTAATATAACCTAACCTAACACAACCCAACCTCACGGCACTAATATTTGACAACATTCCTGGCGAGTTGGCCTCTACGTTTCCGTGGGGCTTTTATATACATCAATAACGTAATATAACATAACCTAACCCAACCTAACATCTCGGCGCTATTATTTGACAACATTCCTGGCGAGTTGGCCTCTACGTTTCCCTGAGACCTTTATATACATCAATAACGTAATATAACCTAACCTAACTCAAAGTAACGTCTCGGAGGTAATGTTTAACCACATTCCTGGCTTGTTGGCTTCTACGTCTCCGTCAGGCCTTCATATACATAAAAACGTAATATAACCTAACCTAACCCAACGTAACATCTTGGCTGTAATATTTGACAACATTCCTGGCTTGTTGGCCTCTACGTCTCCGTGGGACATTCATATCCATCAATAACGTAATTTAACCTAAAATAACCCAACGTAACATCTCGGCTGTAATATTTGGCAACATTCCTGGCTTGTTGGCCTCTATGTTTCCGTGGGACCTTTATATACATCAATAACGTAATAAAACCTAGCCTAACCCAACCTAACATCTCGGCGGTAATATTTGACAACATTCCTGGCGAGTTGGCCTCTACGTCTCCGTGAGGCCTTCATATCCATCAATAACGTAATATAACCTTATATAACCCAACCTAACCTCTCGGCGCTATTATTTGACAATATTCCTTGCGAGTTGGCCTCTACGTCTCCGCGGGACTTTTATATACATCAATAACCTAATATAACCTAACTTAACCCAACCTAACCTTTCGGCGCTATTATTTGACAACATTCCTGGCGAGTTGGCCTCTACGTTTCCGTGGGGCTTTTATATACATCAATAACGTAATATAACCTAACCTGACCCAAAGTAACGTCTCGGAGGTAATGTTTAACCACATTCCTGGCTTGTTGGCCTCTACGTTTCCCTGAGAACTTTATATACATCAATAACGTAATATAACCTAACCTAACCCAACCTAACATCTCGGTACTAATATTTAACAACATTCCTGGCTTGTTGGCTTCTACGTCTCCGTGGGACTTTCATATCCATCAATAACGTAATTTAACCTAAAATAACCCAACTTAACATCTCGGCTGTAATATTTGACAACATTCCTGGCTTGTTGGCCTCTATGATTCCGTGGGACCTTTATATACATCAATAACGTAATATAACCTAACCTAACCCAACCTAACCTCTCGGCGCTATTATTTGACAACATTCCTGTCGAGTTGCCCTCTACGTCACCGTGGGACTTTTATATACATCAATAACCTAATATAACCTAACTTAACCCAACCTAACCTTTCGGCGCTATTATTTGACAACATTCCTGGCGAGTTGGCCTCTACGTCTCCGTGGGGCCTTTATATACATCAATTTCGTAATATAACCTAACCTAACACTACCCAACCTCTCGGCACTGATATTTGACAACATTCCTGGCGAGTTGGCCTCTACGTTTCCGTGGGGCTTTTATATACATCAATAGCGTAATATAACTTAACCTAACACAACCTAACATCTCGGCGGTAATGTTTGACAACATTCCTGGCGAGTTGGCCTCTACGTTTCCGTGGGGCTTTTACATACATCAATAACGTAATATAACCTAACCTAACCCAAAGTAACGTCTCGGAGGTAATGTTTAACCACATTCCTGGCTTGTTGGCCTCTACGTTTCCTGAGACCTTTATATACATCAATAACGTATTATAACCTAACCTAACCCAACCTAACATCTCGGCGGTAATATTTGACAACATTCCTGGCGAGTTGGCCTCTACGTCTCCGTGAGGCCTTCATATCCATCAATAACGTAATATAACCTTATATAACCCAACCAAACCTCTCGGCGCTATTATTTGACAACATTCCTGGCGAGTTGGCCTCTACGTCTCCGTGGGACTTTTATATACATCAATAACGTAATATAAACTAACCTATCCCAACCTAACCTTTCGGCGCTATTATTTGAGAACATTCCTGGCGAGTTGGCCTCTACGTCTCCGTGGGGCCTTTATATACACCAATAACGTAATATAACCTAACCTAACACAACCCAACCTCACGGCACTAATATTTGACAACATTCCTGGCGAGTTGGCCTCTACGTTTCCCTGAGAACTTTATATACATCAATAACGTAATATAACCTAACCTAACCCAACCTAACATCTCGGTACTAATATTTAACAACATTCCTGGCTTGTTGGCTTCTACGTCTCCGTGGGACTTTCATATCCATCAATAACGTAATTTAAACTAAAATAACCCAACTTAACATCTCGGCTGTAATATTTGACAACATTCCTGGCTTGTTGGCCTCTATGATTCCGTGGGACCTTTATATACATCAATAACGTAATATAACCTAACCTAACCCAACCTAACCTCTCGGCGCTATTATTTGACAACATTCCTGTCGAGTTGGCCTCTACGTCTCCGTGGGGCCTTCATATACATCAAAAACGTAATATAACCTAACCTAACCCAACCTAACATCTCGGCGGTAATATTTGACAACATTCGCGGCGAGTTGGCCTCTACGTCTCCGTGGGGCCTTTATATACATCAATCTCGTAATATAACCTAACCTAACACTACCCAACCTCTCGGCACTAATATTTGACAACATTCCTGGCGAGTTGGCCTCTACGTCTCCGTGAGGCCTTCATATCCATCAATAACGTAATATAACCTTATATAACCCAACCTAACCTCTCGGCGCTATTATTTGACAATATTCCTTGCGAGCTGGCCTCTACGTCTCCGTGGGAGTTTTATATACACCAATAACGTAATATAACCTATACCTAACACAACACAACCTCTCGGCACTAATATTTGACAATATTCCTGGCGAGTTGGCCTCTTCGTTTCCGTGGGGCTTTTACATACATCAATAACGTAATATAACCTAACCTAACCCAACCTAAACTTTCGGCGCTATTATTTGCCAAATTCCTGGCGAGTCGGCCTCTACGTCTCCGTGAGACCTTCATATCCATCAATAACGTAATATAACCTTATATAACCCAACCTAACCTCTCGGCGCTATTATTTGACAACATTCCTGGCGAGTTGGCTTCTACGTCTCCGTGGGACTTTTATATACATCAATAACCTAATATTACCTAACTTAACCCAACCTAACCTTTCGGCGCTATTATTTGACAACATTCCTGGCGAGTTGCCCTCTACGTCACCGTGGGACTTTTATATACATCAATAACCTAATATAACCTAACTTAACCCAACCTAACCTTTCGGCGCTATTATTTGACAACATTCCTGGCGAGTTGGCCTCTACGTCTCCGTGGGGCCTTTATATACATCAATAACGTAATATAACCTAACCTAACCCAAAGTAACGTCTCGGAGGTAATGTTTAACCACATTCCTGGCTTGTTGGCCTCTACGCTTCCTGAGACCTTTATATACATCAATAACGTATTATAACCTAACCTAACCCAACCTAACATCTCGGCGGTAATATTTGACAACATTCCTGGCTTGTTGGCCTCTATGATTCCGTGGGGCCTTTATATACATCAATTTCGTAATATAACCTAACCTAACACTACCCAACCTCTCGGCACTGATATTTGACAACATTCCTGGCGAGTTGGCCTCTACGTTTCCGTGGGGCTTTTACATACATCAATAACGTAATATAACCTAACCTAACCCAAAGTAACGTCTCGGAGGTAATGTTTAACCACATTCCTGGCTTGTTGGCCTCTACGTTTCCTGAGACCTTTATATACATCAATAACGTATTATAACCTAACCTAACCCAACCTAACATCTCGGCGGTAATATTTGACAACATTCCTGGCGAGTTGGCCTCTACGTCTCCGTGAGGCCTTCATATCCATCAATAACGTAATATAACCTTATATAACCCAACCAAACCTCTCGGCGCTATTATTTGACAACATTCCTGGCGAGTTGGCCTCTACGTCTCCGTGGGACTTTTATATACATCAATAACGTAATATAACCTAACCTATCCCAACCTAACCTTTCGGCGCTATTATTTGAGAACATTCCTGGCGAGTTGGCCTCTACGTCTCCGTGGGGCCTTTATATACACCAATAACGTAATATAACCTAACCTAACACAACCCAACCTCACGGCACTAATATTTGACAACGTTCCTGGCGAGTTGGCCTCTACGTTTCCGTGGGGCTTTTATATACATCAATAACGTAATATAACATAACCTAACCCAACCTAACATCTCGGCGGTAATGTTTGACAACATTCCTGGCGAGTTGGCCTCTACGTTTCCCTGAGACCTTTATGTACATCAATAACGTAATATAACCTAGCCTAACCCAACCTAACATCTCGGCGGTAATATTTGACAACATTCCTGGCGAGTTGGCCTCTACGTCTCCGTGAGGCCTTCATATCCATCAATAACGTAATATAACCTTATATAACCCAACCTAACCTCTCGGCGCTATTATTTGACAATATTCCTTGCGAGTTGGCCTCTACGTCTCCGTGGGACTTTTATATACATCAATAACCTAATATAACCTAACCTAACCCGACCTAACCTTTCGGCGCTATTATTTGACAACATTCCTGGCGAGTTGGCCTCTACGTTTCCGTGGGGCTTTTATATACATCAATAACGTAATATAACCTAACCTAACCGAAAGTAACGTCTCGGAGGTAATGTTTAACCACATTCCTGGCTTGTTGGCCTCTACGTTTCCCTGAGAACTTTATATACATCAATAACGTAATATAACCTAACCTAACCCAACCTAACATCTCGGTACTAATATTTAACAACATTCCTGGCTTGTTGGCTTCTACGTCTCCGTGGGACTTTCATATCCATCAATAACGTAATTTAACCTAAAATAACCCAACTTAACGTCTCGGCTGTAATATTTGACAACATTCCTGGCTTGTTGGCCTCTATGATTCCGTGGGACCTTCATATACATCAATAACGTAATATAACCTAACCTAACCCAACCTAACCTCTGGCGCTATTATTTGACAACATTCCTGTCGAGTTGGCCTCTACGTCTCCGTGGGGCCTTCATATACATCAAAAACGTAATATAACCTAACCTAACCCAACCTAACATCTCGGCGGTAATATTTGACAACATTCGCGGCGAGTTGGCCTCTACGTCTCCGTGGGGCCTTTATATACATCAATCTCGTAATATAACCTAACCTAACACTACCCAACCTCTCGGCACTAATATTTGACAACATTCCTGGCGAGTTGGCCTCTACGTCTCCGTGAGGCCTTCATATCCATCAATAACGTAATATAACCTTATATAACCCAACCTAACCTCTCGGCGCTATTATTTGACAATATTCCTTGCGAGCTGGCCTCTACGTCTCCGTGGGAGTTTTATATACACCAATAACGTAATATAACCTAACCTAACACAACGCAACCTCTCGGCACTAATATTTGACAATATTCCTGGCGAGTTGGCCTCTTCGTTTCCGTGGGGCTTTTACATACATCAATAACGTAATATAACCTAACCTAACCCAACCTAAACTTTCGGCGCTATTATTTGCCAAATTCCTGGCGAGTTGGCCTCTACGTCTCCGTGAGACCTTCATATCCTTCAATAACGTAATATAACCTTATATAACCCAACCTAACCTCTCGGCGCTATTATTTGACAACATTCCTGGCGAGTTGGCTTCTACGTCTCCGTGGGACTTTTATATACACCAATAACGTAATATAACCTTATATAACCCAACCTAACCTCTCGGCGCTATTATTTGACAACATTCCTGGCGAGTTGGCCTCTACGTCTCCGTGGGACTTTTATATACATCAATAACCTAATATAACCTAACTTAACCCAACCTAACCTTTCGGCGCTATTATTTGACAACATTCCTGGCGAGTTGGCCTCTACGTCTCCGTGGGGCCTTTATATACATCAATAACGTAATACAACCTAACCTAACACAACCCAACCTCTCGGCACTAATATTTCACAACATTCCTGGCGAGTTGGCCTCTATGTTTCCGTGGGGCTTTTATATACATCAATAACGTAATATAACCTAACCTAACCCAAAGTAACGTCTCGGAGGTAATGTTTAACCACATTCCTGGCTTGTTGGCCTCTACGTTTCCCTGAGACCTTTATATACATCAATAACGTAATATAACCTAACCTAACCCAACCTAACATCTCGGTACTAATATTTAACAACATTCCTGGCTTGTTGGCTTCTACGTCTCCGTGGGATTTTCATATCCATCAATAACGTAATTTAACCTAAAATAACCCAACTTAACATCTCGGCTGTAATATTTGACAACATTCCTGGCTTGTTGGCCTCTATGATTCCGTGGGACCTTTATATACATCAATAACGTAATATAACCTAACCTAACCCAACCTAACATCTCGGCGGTACTGTTTGACAACATTCCTGGCGAGTTGGCCTCTACCTATCCGTGAGACCTTCATATCCATCAATAACGTAATACAACCTTATATAACCCAACCTAACCTCTCGGCGCTATTATTTGACAACATTCCTGTCGAGTTGGCCTCTACGTCTCCGTGGGGCCTTCATATACATCAAAAACGTAATATAACCTAACCTAACCCAACCTAACATCTCGGCGGTAATATTTGACAACATTCCTGGCGAGTTGGCCTCTACGTCTCCGTGGGGCCTTTATATACATCAATAACGTAATATAACCTAACCTAACACAACCCAAACTCCCGGCACTAATATTTGACAACATTCCTGGCGAGTTGGCCTCTACGTTTCTCTGAGACCTTTATATACATCAATAACGTAATATAACCTAACCTAACCCAAAGTAACGTCTCGGAGATAATGTTTAACCACATTTCTGGCTTGTTGGCTTCAACGTCTCCGTGAGGCCTTCATATACATCAAAAACGTAATATAACCTAACCTAACCCAACGTAACATCTCGGCTGTAATATTTGACAACATTCCTGGCGAGTTGGCCTCTACGTCTCCGTCAGTCCTTCATATTAGTCAATAACGTAATATAACCTTATATAACCCAACCTAACATCTCGGCGCTATTATTTGACAACATTCCTGGCGAGTTGGCTACTACGTCTCCGTGGGACCTTTATATACATGAATAACGTCATATAACCTAACCTAACCCAACCTATCATATCCTCGGTAATATTTACCAACATTCCTGGCGGATGGCCTATACATCGCCGTGGGACTCTTATATACATCAATAACGTCATATGACCTAACCTAATCCAACCTAACATCTCGGCGGTAATATTTGGCAACACTCCTGGCTTATTGGCTTCTACGTCTCCGTGAGACCTTCATATCCATCAATAACGTAATATAACCTTATATAACCCAACCTAACCTCTCGGCGCTAATATTTGACAACATTCCTGGCGAGTTGGCCTCTACGTTTCCCTGAGACCTTTATATACATCAATAACGTAATATAACCTAACCTAAACCAAAGTAACGTCTCGGAGATAATGTTTAACCACATTTCTGGCTTGTTGGCTTCAACGTCTCCGTGAGGCCTTCATATACATCAAAAACGTAATATAACCTAACCTAACCCAACGTAACATCTCGGCTGTAATATTTGACAACATTCCTGGCGAGTTGGCCTTTACGTCACCGTGAGGCCTTCATATCCATCAATAACGTAATATAGCCTTATATAACCCAACCTAACCTCTCGGCGCTATTATTTGACAATATTCCTTGCGTGCTGGCCTCTACGTCTCCGTGGGAGTTTTATATACACCAATAACGTAATATAACCTAACCTAACACAACGCAACCTCTCGGCACTAATATTTGACAATATTCCTGGCGAGTTGGCCTCTTCGTTTCCGTGGGGCTTTTACATACATCAATAACGTAATATAACCTAACCTAACGCAACCTAAACTTTCGGCGCTATTATTTGCCAAATTCCTGGCGAGTTGGCCTCTACGTCTGCGTGAGGCCTTCATATCCATCAATAACGTAATATAACCTTATATAACCCAACCTAACCTCTCGGCGCTATTATTTGACAATATTCCTTGCGAGCTGGCCTCTACGTCTCCGTGGGAGTTTTATATACACCAATAACGTAATATAACCTAACCTAACACAACGCAACCTCTCGGCACTTATATTTGACAATATTCCTGGCGAGTTGGCCTCTTCGTTTCCGTGGGGCTTTTACATACATCAATAACGTAATATAACCTAACCTAACCCAACCTAAACTTTCGGCGCTATTATTTGCCAAATTCCTGGCGAGTTGGCCTCTACGTCTCCGTGGGACTTTTATATACATCAATAACCTAATATAACCTAACTTAACCCAACCTAACCTTTCGGCGCTATTATTTGACAACATTCCTGGCGAGTTGGCCTCTACGTCTCCGTGGGACTTTTATATACATCAATAACCTAATATAACCTAACTTAACCCAACCTAACCTTTCGGCGCTATTATTTGACAACATTCCTGGCGAGTTGGCCTCTACGTCTCCGTGGGGCCTTTATATACATCAATAACGTAATATAACCTAACCTAACACAACCCAACCTCTCGGCACTAATATTTCACAACATTCCTGGCGAGTTGGCCTCTATGTTTCCGTGGGGCTTTTATATACATCAATAACGTAATATAACCTAACCTAACCCAAAGTAACGTCTCGGAGGTAATGTTTAACCACATTCCTGGCTTGTTGGCCTCTACGTTTCCCTGAGACCTTTATATACATCAATAACGTAATATAACCTAACCTAACCCAACCTAACATCTCGGTACTAATATTTAACAACATTCCTGGCTTGTTGGCTTCTACGTCTCCGTGGGACTTTCATATCCATCAATAACGTAATTTAACCTAAAATAACCCAACTTAACATCTCGGCTGTAATATTTGACAACATTCCTGGCTTGTTGGCCTCTATGATTCCGTGGGACCTTTATATACATCAATAACGTAATATAACCTAACCTAACCCAACCTAACATCTCGGCGGTACTGTTTGACAACATTCCTGGCGAGTTGGCCTCTACCTATCCGTGAGACCTTCATATCCATCAATAACGTAATACAACCTTATATAACCCAACCTAACCTCTCGGCGCTATTATTTGACAACATTCCTGTCGAGTTGGCCTCCACGTCTCCGTGGGGCCTTCATATACATCAAAAACGTAATATAACCTAACCTAACCCAACCTAACATCTCGGCGGTAATATTTGACAACATTCCTGGCGAGTTGGCATCTACGTCTCCGTCAGTCCTTCATATTAGTCAATAACGTAATATAACCTTATATAACCCAACCTAACCTCTCGGCGCTATTATTTGACAACATTCCTGGCGAGTTGGCTACTACGTCTCCGTGGGACCTTTATATACATGAATAACGTCACATAACCTAACCTAACCCAACCTATCATATCCTCGGTAATATTTACCAACATTCCTGGCGGATGGCCTATACATCGCCGTGGGACCCTTATATACATCAATAACGTCATATGACCTAACCTAATCCAACCTAACATCTCGGCGGTAATATTTGGCAACACTCCTGGCTTATTGGCTTCTACGTCTCCGTCGGACCTTTATACACATCAATAACGTAATATCTCCTAATCTAACACAACCTATAATTTCTGCGGTAATATTTGACAACATTCCTGGCGAGTTGGACCCTACGCTTCCGTGGGACTTTCATATACATCAGTGACGTAATATAACCTGACCTAACCCAACCTAACATCTCGGCGGTAATATTTGACCACATTCCTGGCTTGTTGGCCTCTACGTCTCCGTGGGACCTTTATATACATCAATAACATAATACAACCTAACCTAACATCTCGGCGGTAATATCTGACGACATTCCTGGCGAGTTGGCCGCTATGTCTCCGTGGGACCTTTATATACATCAATAACGTCATATATCCTAACCTAACCCAACCTATCATTTCGGCGGTAATATTTGACACCATTCCTGGCGAGTTGGCTTCTACGTCTCCGTGGGACCTTTATATACATGAATAACGTAATATAACCTAACCAAACCCAACCAAACATCTCGGCGATAATATTTGACAACATTCCTGGCGACTTGGCCTCTGCGTCTCCGTGGGACCTTTATATACATCAATAACGTAATATAACCCAACCTAACCAAACCTAACATCTCGGCGGTAATATGTGACAACATTCCTGGCGGGTTGGCCTCTACGTCTCCGTGGGGCCTTCATATACATCAAAAACGTAATATAACCTAACCTAACCCAACCTAACATCTCGGCGGTAATATTTGACAACATTCGTGGCGAGTTGGCCTCTACGTCTCCGTGGGGCCTTTATATACATCAATCTCGTAATATAACCTAACCTAACACTACCCAACCTCTCGGCACTAATATTTGACAACATTCCTGGCGAGTTGGCCTCTACGTTTCCGTGGGGCTTTTATATACATCAATAACGTAATATAACCTAACCTAACCCAAAGTAACGTCTCGGAGGTAATGTTTAACCACATTCCTGGGTTGTTGGCGTCTACGTTTCCCTGAGACCTTTATATACATCAATAACGTAATATAACCTAACCTAACCCAACCTAACATCACGGTACTAATATTTAACAACATTCCTGGCTCTTTGGCTTCTACGTCTCCGTGGGACTTTCAAATCCATCAATAACGTAATTTAACCTAAAATAACCCAACGTAACATCTCGGCTGTAATATTTGACAACATTCCTGGCTTGTTGGCCTCTATGATTCCGTGGGACTTTTATATACATCAATAACGTAATATAACCTAACCTAACCCAACCCAACCTCTCGGCACTAATATTTCACAACATTCCTGACGAGTTGGCCTCTACGATTCCGTGGGGCTTTTATATACATCAATAACGTAATATAACCTAACCTAACCCAAAGTAACGTCTCGGCGGTACTGTTTGACAAACATTCCTGGCGAGTTGGCCTCTACGTATCCGTGAGACCTTCATATCCATCAATAACGTAATATAACCTTATATAACCCAACCTAACCTCTGGGCGCTATTATTTGACAACATTCCTGTCGAGTTGGCCTCTACGTCTCCGTGGGGCCTTCATATACATTAATAACGTAATATAAGCTAACCTAACCCAACCTAACATCACGGTACTAATATTTAACAACATTCCTGGCTCTTTGGCTTCTACGTCTCCGTGGGACTTTCATATCCATCAATAACGTAATATAACCTAGCCTAACCCAACCTAACCTCTCGGCGCTATTATTTGACAACATTCCTGGCGAGTTGGCCTCTACGTCTCCGTGAGACCTTCATATCCATCAATAACGTAATATAACCTTATATAACCCAAGCTAACCTCTCGGCGCTATTATTTGACAACATTCCTGGCTAGTTGGCCTCTACGTCTCCGTGGGACCTTCATATACATCAATAACGTAATATAACCTAACCTAACACTACCCAACCTCTCGGCACTGATATATGACAACATTCCTGGCGAGTTGGCCTCTACGTTTCCGTGGGGCTTTTATATACATCAATAGCGTAATATAACTTAACCTAACACAACCTAACATCTCGGTACTAATATTTGACAACATTCCTGCCGAGTTGGCCTCTACGTCTCCGTGGGACCTTCATATACATCAAAAACGTAATATAACCTAACCTAACCCAACCTAACATCTCGGCGGTAATATTTGACAACATTCCTGGCGAGTTGGCCTCTGCGTCTCCGTCAGTCCTTCATATTAGTCAATAACGTAATATAACCTTATATAACCCAACCTAACCTCTCGGCGCTATTATTTGACAACATTCCTGGCGAGTTGGCTACTACGTCTCCGTGGGACCTTTATATACATGAATAACGTCACATAACCTAACCTAACCCAACCTATCATATCCTCGGTAATATTTACCAACATTCCTGGGCGGATGGCCTATACATCGCCGTGGGACCCTTATATACATCAATAACGTCATATGACCTAACCTAATCCAACCTAACATCTCGGCGGTAATATTTGGCAACACTCCTGGCTTATTGGCTTCTACGTCTCCGTCGGACCTTTATACACATCAATAACGTAATATAACCTAATCTAACACAACCTATAATTTCTGCGGTAATATTTGACAACATTCCTGGCGAGTTGGACCCTACGCTTCCGTGGGACTTTCATATACATCAATGACGTAATATAACCTGACCTAACCCAACCTAACATCTCGGCGGTAATATTTGACCACATTCCTGGCTTGTTGGCCTCCACGTCTCCGTGGGACCTTTATATACATCAATAACATAATACAACCTAACCTAACATCTCGGCGGTAATATCTGACGACATTCCTGGCGAGTTGGCCGCTATGTCTCCGTGGGACCTTTATATACATCAATAACGTCATATATCCTAACCTAACCCAACCTATCATTTCGGCGGTAATATTTGACACCATTCCTGGCGAGTTGGCTTCTACGTCTCCGTGGGACCTTTATATACATGAATAACGTAATATAACCTAACCAAACCCAACCAAACATCTCGGCGATAATATTTGACAACATTCCTGGCGAGTTGGCCTCTGCGTCTCCGTGGGAACTTTATATACATCAATAACGTAATATAACCCAACCTAACCAAACCTAACATCTCGGCGGTAATATGTGACAACATTCCTGGCGGGTTGGCCTCTACGTCTCCGTGGGGCCTTCATATACATCAAAAACGTAATATAACCTAACCTAACCCAACCTAACATCTCGGCGGTAATATTTGACAACATTCGTGGCGAGTTGGCCTCTACGTCTCCGTGGGGCCTTTATATACATCAATCTCGTAATATAACCTAACCTAACACTACCCAACCTCTCGGCACTAATATTTGACAACATTCCTGGCGAGTTGGCCTCTACGTTTCCGTGGGGCTTTTATATACATCAATAACGTAATATAACCTAACCTAACCCAAAGTAACGTCTCGGAGGTAATGTTTAACCACATTCCTGGGTTGTTGGCGTCTACGTTTCCCTGAGACCTTTATATACATCAATAACGTAATATAACCTAACCTAACCCAACCTAACATCACGGTACTAATATTTAACAACATTCCTGGCTCTTTGGCTTCTACGTCTCCGTGGGACTTTCATATCCATCAATAACGTAATTTAACCTAAAATAACCCAACGTAACATCTCGGCTGTAATATTTGACAACATTCCTGGCTTGTTGGCCTCTATGATTCCGTGCGACCTTTATATACATCAATAACGTAATATAACCTAACCTAACCCAACCCAACCTCTCGGCACTAATATTTCACAACATTCCTGACGAGTTGGCCTCTACGTTTCCGTGGGGCTTTTATATACATCAATAACGTAATATAACCTAACCTAACCCAAAGTAACGTCTCGGCGGTACTGTTTGACAAACATTCCTGGCGAGTTGGCCTCTACGTATCCGTGAGACCTTCATATCCATCAATAACGTAATATAACCTTATATAACCCAACCTAACCTCTGGGCGCTATTATTTGACAACATTCCTGTCGAGTTGGCCTCTACGTCTCCGTGGGGCCTTCATATACATTAATAACGTAATATAACCTAACCTAACCCAACCTAACATCACGGTACTAATATTTAACAACATTCCTGGCTCTTTGGCTTCTACGTCTCCGTGGGACTTTCATATCCATCAATAACGTAATATAACCTAGCCTAACCCAACCTAACATCTCGGCGGTAATATTTGACATCATTCCTGGCGAGTTGGCCTCTACGTCTCCGTGAGGCCTTCATATCCATCAATAACGTAATATAACCTTATATAACCCAACCTAACCTCTCGGCGCTATTATTTGACAATATTCCTTGCGAGCTGGCCTCTACGTCTCCGTGGGAGTTTTATATACACCATTAACGTAATATAACCTAACCTAACACAACGCAACCTCTCGGCACTAATATTTGACAATATTCCTGGCGAGTTGGCCTCTTCGTTTCCGTGGGGCTTTTACATACATCAATAACGTAATATAACCTAACCTAACCCACCTAAACTTTCGGCGCTATTATTTGCCAAATTCCTGGCGAGTTGGCCTCTACGTCTCCATGAGACCTTCATATCCATCAATAACGTAATATAACCTTATATAACCCAACCTAACCTCTCGGCGCTATTATTTGACAACATTCCTGTCGAGTTGGCCTCTACGTCTCCGTGGGGCCTTCATATACATTAATAACGTAATATAACCTAACCTAACCCAACCTAACATCACGGTACTAATATTTAACAACATTCCTGGCTCTTTGGCTTCTACGTCTCCGTGGGACTTTCATATCCATCAATAACGTAATATAACCTAGCCTAACCCAACCTAACATCTCGGCGGTAATATTTGACATCATTCCTGGCGAGTTGGCCTCTACGTCTCCGTGAGGCCTTCATATCCATCAATAACGTAATATAACCTTATATAACCCAACCTAACCTCTCGGCGCTATTATTTGACAATATTCCTTGCGAGCTGGCCTCTACGTCTCCGTGGGAGTTTTATATACACCATTAACGTAATATAACCTAACCTAACACAACGCAACCTCTCGGCACTAATATTTGACAATATTCCTGGCGAGTTGGCCTCTTCGTTTCCGTGGGGCTTTTACATACATCAATAACGTAATATAACCTAACCTAACCCACCTAAACTTTCGGCGCTATTATTTGCCAAATTCCTGGCGAGTTGGCCTCTACGTCTCCATGAGACCTTCATATCCATCAATAACGTAATATAACCTTATATAACCCAACCTAACCTCTCGGCGCTATTATTTGACAACATTCCTGGCGAGTTGGCCTCTACGTCTCCGTGGGACTTTTATATACATCAATAACCTAATATAACCTAACTTAACCCAACCTAACCTTTCGGCGCTATTATTTGACAACATTCCTGGCGAGTTGGCCTCTACGTCTCCGTGGGGCCTTTATATACATCAATAACGTAATATAACCTAACCTAGCACAACCCAACCTCTCGGCACTAATATTTCACAACATTCCTGGCGAGTTGGCCTCTACGTTTCCGCGGGGCTTTTATATACATCAATAACGTAATATAACCTAACCTAACCCAAAGTAACGTCTCGGAGGTAATGTTTAACCACATTCCTGGCTTGTTGGCCTCTACGTTTCCCTGAGACCTTTATATACATCAATAACGTAATATAACCTAACCTAACCCAACCTAACATCTCCGCGGTAATGTTTGACAACATTACTGGCGAGTTGGCCTCTACGTCTCCGTGAGACCTTCATATCCATCAATAACGTAATATAACCTTATATAACCCAAGCTAACCTCTCGGCGCTATTATTTGACAACATTCCTGGCTAGTTGGCCTCTACGTCTCCGTGGGGCCTTTATATACATCAATTTCGTAATATAACCTAACCTAACACTACCCAACCTCTCGGCACTGATATTTGACAACATTCCTGGCGAGTTGGCCTCTACGTTTCCGTGGGGCTTTTATATACATCAATAGCGTAATATAACTTAACCTAACACAACCTAACATCTCGGTACTAATATTTGACAACATTCCTGCCGAGTTGGCCTCTACGTCTCCGTGGGACCTTCATATACATCAATAACGTAATATAACCTAACCTAACACAACCCAACCACTCGGCACTAATATTTGACAACATTCCTGGCGAGTTGGCCTCTACGTTTCCGTGGGGCTTTTATATACATCATTAACGTAATATAACCTAACCTAACCCAAAGTAACGTCTCGGAGGTAATGTTTAACCACATTCCTGGCTTGTTGGCCTCTACGTTTCCATGAGACCTTTATATACATCAATAACGTAATATAACCTAACCTAACCCAACCTAACATCTCGGTACTAATATTTAACAACATTCCTGGCTTGTTGGCTTCTACGTCTCCGTGGGACTTTCATATCCATCAATAACGTAATTTAACCTAAAATAACCCAACTTAACATCTCGGCTGTAATATTTGACAACATTCCTGGCTTGTTGGCCTCTATGATTCCGTGGGACCTTTATATACATCAATAACGTAATATAACCTAACCTAACCCAACCTAACCTCTCGGCGCTATTATTTGAAACATTCCTGGCGAGTTGCCCTCTACGTCACCGTGGGACTTTTATATACATCAGTAACCTAATATAACCTAACTTAACCCAACCTAACCTTTCGGCGCTATTATTTGACAACATTCCTGGCGAGTTGGCCTCTACGTCTCCGTGGGGCCTTTATATACATCAATAACGTAATATAACCTAACCTAACACAACCCAACCTCTCGGCACTAATATTTCACAACATTCCTGGCGAGTTGGCCTCTACGTTTCCGTGGGGCTTTTATATACATCAATAACGTAATATAACCTAACCTAACCCAAAGTAACGTCTCGGAGGTAATGTTTAACCACATTCCTGGGTTGTTGGCGTCTACGTTTCCCAGAGACCTTTATATACATCAATAACGTAATATAACCTAACCTAACCCAACCTAACATCACCGTACTAATATTTAACAACATTCCTGGCTCTTTGGCTTCTACGTCTCCGTGGGACTTTCATATCCATCAATAACGTAATTTAACCTAAAATAACCCAACGTAACATCTCGGCTGTAATATTTGACAACATTCCTGTCTTGTTGGCCTCTATGATTCCGTGGGACCTTTATATACATCAATAACGTAATATAACCTAACCTAACCCAACCTAACATCTCGGCGGTACTGTTTGACAAACATTCCTGGCGACTTGGCCTCTACGTATCCGTGAGACCTTCATATCCATCAATAACGTAATATAACCTTATATAACCCAACCTAACCTCTCGGCGCTATTATTTGACAACATTCCTGTCGAGTTGGCCTCTACGTCTCCGTGGGGCCTTCATATACATTAATAAGGTAATATAACCTAACCTAACCCAACCTAACATCACGGTACTAATATTTAACAACATTCCTGGCTCTTTGGCTTCTACGTCTCCGTGGGACTTTCATATCCATCAATAACGTAATATAACCTAGCCTAACCCAACCTAACATCTCGGCGGTAATATTTGACAACATTCCTGGCGAGTTGGCCTCTACGTCTCCGTGAGGCCTTCATATCCATCAATAACGTAATATAACCTTATATAACCCAACCTAACCTCTCGGCGCTATTATTTGACAATATTCCTTGCGAGCTGGCCTCTACGTCTCCGTGAGACCTTCATATCCATCAATAACGTAATATAACCTTATATAACCGAACC
Source organism: Xylocopa violacea (assembly GCA_963969225.1). Classification (NCBI taxonomy): domain Eukaryota; kingdom Metazoa; phylum Arthropoda; class Insecta; order Hymenoptera; family Apidae; genus Xylocopa; species Xylocopa violacea. The sequence goes on from CAXAJV010000918.1 coordinate 1,633,742, forward strand.
TAACCTCTCGGCGCTATTATTTGACAACATTCCTGGCGAGTTGGCCTCTACGTCTCCGTGGGACTTTTATATACATCAATAACCTAATATAACCTAACTTAACCCAACCTAACCTTTCGGCGCTATTATTTGACAACATTCCTGGCGAGTTGGCCTCTACATCTCCGTGGAGCCTTTATATACATCAATAACGTAATATAACCTAACCTAGCACAACCCAACCTCTCGGCACTAATATTTGACAACATTCCTGGCGAGTTGGCCTCTACGTTTCCGTGGGGCTTTTATATACATCAATAACGTAATAAAGCCTAACCTAACCCAAAGTAACGTCTCGGAGGTAATGTTTAACCACATTCCTTGCTTGTTGGCCTCTACGTTTCCCTGAGACCTGTATATACATCAATAACGTAATATAACCTAACCTAACCCAACCTAACATCTCGGTACTAATATTTAACAACATTCCTGGCTTGTTGGCTTCTACATCTCCGTGGGACTTTCATATCCATCAATAACGTAATTTAACCTAAAATAACCCAACTTAACATCTCGGCTGTAATATTTGACAACATTCCTAGCGAGTTGCCCTCTACGTCACCGTGGGACCTTTATATACATCAATAACGTAATATAACCTAACCTAACCCAACCTAACATCTCGGCGGTACTGTTTGACAAACATTCCTGGCGAGTTGGCCTCTACGTATCCGTGAGACCTTCATATCCATCAATAACGTAATATAACCTTATATAACCCAACTTAACCTCTCGGCGCTATTATTTGACAACATTCCTGTCGAGTTGGCCTCTACGTCTCCGTGGGGCCTTCATATACATTAATAAGGTAATATAACCTAACCTAACCCAACCTAACATCACGGTACTAATATTTAACAACATTCCTGGCTCTTTGGCTTCTACGTCTCCGTGGGACTTTCATATCCATCAATAACGTAATATAACCTAGCCTAACCCAACCTAACATCTCGGCGGTAATATTTGACAACATTCCTGGCGAGTTGGCCTCTACGTCTCCGTGGGGCCTTTATATACATCAATAACGTAATATAACCTAACCTAACACAACCCAAATTCCCGGCACTAATATTTGACAACATTCCTGGCGAGTTGGCCTCTACGTTTCCCTGAGACCTTTATATACATCAATAACGTAATATAACCTAAAATAACCCAACGTAACATCTCGGCTGTAATATTTGACAACATTCCTGGCTTGCTGGCCTCTATGATTCCGTGGGACCTTTATATACATCAATAACGTAATATAACCTAACCTAACCCAACCTAACATCTCGGCGGTACTGTTTGACAAACATTCCTGGCGAGTTGGCCTCTACGTATCCGTGAGACCTTCATATCCATCAATAACGTAATATAACCTTATATAACCCAACCTAACCTCTCGGCGCTATTATTTGACAACATTCCTGGCTAGTTGGCCTCTACGTCTCCGTGGGACTTTTATATACATCAATAACGTAATATAACCTAACCTAACCCAACCTAACCTTTCGGCACTGATATTTGACAACATTCCTGGCGAGTTGGCCTCTACGTTTCCGTGGGGCTTTTATATACATCAATAGCGTAATATAACCTAACCTAACCCAAAGTAACGTCTCGGAGGTAATGTTTAACCACATTCCTGGCTTGTTGGCCTCTACGTTTCCCTGAGACCTTTATATACATCAATAACGTAATATAACCTAAGCTAACCCAACCTAACATCTCGGTACTAATATTTAACAACATTCCTGGCTTGTTGGCTTCTACGTCTCCGTGGGACTTTCATATCCATCAATAACGTAATTTAACCTAAAATAACCCAACTTAACATCTCGACTGTAATATTTGACAACATTCCTGGCTTGTTGGCCTCTATGATTCCGTGGGACCTTTATATACATCAATAACGTAATATAACCTAACCTAACCCAACCTTACATCTCCGCGGTAATGTTTGACAACATTACTGGCGAGTTGGCCTCTACGTCTCCGTGAGACCTTCATATCCATCAATAACGTAATATAACCTTATATAACCCAACCTAACCTCTCGGCGCTATTATTTGACAACATTCCTGGCTAGTTGGCCTCTACGTCTCCGTGGGACTTTTATATACATCAATAACCTAATATAACCTAACTTAACCCAACCTAACCTTTCGGCGCTATTATTTGACAACATTCCTGGCGAGTTGGCCTCTACGCCTCCGTGGGGCCTTTATATACATCAATAACGTAATATAACCTAACCTAACACAACCCAACCTCTCGGCACTAATATTTCACAACATTCCTGGCGAGTTGGCCTCTACGTTTCCGTGGGGCTTTTATATACATCAATAACGTAATATAACCTAACCTAACCCAAAGTAACGTCTCGGAGGTAATGTTTAACCACATTCCTGGCTTGTTGGCCTCTACGTTTCCATGAGACCTTTATATACATCAATAACGTAATATAACCTAACCTAACCCAACCTAACATCTCGGTACTAATATTTAACAACATTCCTGGCTTGTTGGCTTCTACGTCTCCGTGGGACTTTCATATCCATCAATAACGTAATTTAACCTAAAATAACCCAACTTAACATCTCGGGTGTAATATTTGACAACATTCCTGGCTTGTTGGCCTCTATGATTCCGTGGGACCTTTATATACATCAATAACGTAATATAACCTAACCTAACCCAACCTAACATCTCCGCGGTAATGTTTGACAACATTACTGGCGAGTTGGCCTCTACGTCTCCGTGAGACCTTCATATCCATCAATAACGTAATATAACCTTATATAACCCAACCTAACCTCTCGGCGCTATTATTTGACAACATTCCAGGCTAGTTGGCCTGTACGTCTCCGTGGGACTTTTATATACATCAATAACATAATACAACCTAACCTAACATCTCGGCGGTAATATCTGACGACATTCCTGGCGAGTTGGCCGCTATGTCTCCGTGGGACCTTTATATACATCAATAACGTCATATATCCTAACCTAACCCAACCTATCATTTCGGCGGTAATATTTGACACCATTCCTGGCGAGTTGGCTTCTACGTCTCCGTGGGACCTTTATATACATGAATAACGTAATATAACCTAACCTAACACAACCCAACCACTCGGCACTAATATTTGACAACATTCCTGGCGAGTTGGCCTCTACGTTTCCGTGGGGCTTTTATATACATCAATAACGTAATATAACCTAACCTAACACAACCTAACACCTCGGCGGTAATATTTGACAACATTCCTGGCGAGTGGGCTTCTACTTCTCCGTGGGTCCTTTATATACATCAATAACGTAATATAAACTAACCTAACCGAATCTAACATCTCGGTGGTAATATTTGACCACATTCCTTGCTTGTTGGCCTCTACGTCTCCGTGGGACCTTTATATACATTAATAACGTAGTACAACCCAACCAAACCCAACCAAAAATCTCGGCGGTAATATTTGACAACATTCCTGGAGAGTTGGCTACTACGTCTCCGTGGGACCTTTATATACATGAATAACGTCACATAACCTAACCTAACCCAACCTATCATATCCTCGGTAATATTTACCAACATTCCTGGCGAATGGCCTATACATCGCCGTGGGACCCTTATATACATCAATAACGTCATATGACCTAACCTAATCCAACCTAACATCTCGGCGGTAATATTTGGCAACACTCCTGGCTTATTGGCTTCTACGTCTCCGTCGGACCTTTAGACACATCAATAACGTAATATAACCTAATCTAACACAACCTATAATTTCTGCGGTAATATTTGACAACATTCCTGGCGAGTTGGACCCTACGCTTCCGTGGGACTTTCATATACATCAATGACGTAATATAACCTGACCTAACCCAACCTAACATCTCGGCGGTAATATTTGACCACATTCCTGGCTTGTTGGCCTCTACGTCTCCGTGGGACCTTTATATACATCAATAACATAATACAACCTAACCTAACATCTCGGCGGTAATATCTGACGACATTCCTGGCGAGTTGGCCGCTATGTCTCCGTGGGACCTTTATATACATCAATAACGTCATATATCCTAACCTAACCCAACCTATCATTTCGGCGGTTATATTTGACACCATTCCTGGCGAGTTGGCTTCTACGTCTCCGTGGGACCTTTATATACATGAATAACGTAATATAACCTAACCAAACCCAACCAAACATCTCGGCACTAATATTTGACAACTTTCCTGGCGAGTTGGCCTCTACGTTTCCGTGGGGCTTTTATATACATCAATAACGTAATATAACCTAACCTAACACAACCTAACACCTCGGCGGTAATATTTGACAACATTCCTGGCGAGTGGGCTTCTACTTCTCCGTGGGTCCTTTATATACATCAATAACGTAATATAAACTAACCTAACCGAATCTAACATCTCGGTGGTAATATTTGACCACATTCCTTGCTTGTTGGCCTCTACGTCTGCGTGGGACCTTTATATACATTAATAACGTAATACAACCCAACCAAACCCAACCAAACATCTCGGAGGTAATATTTGACAACATTCCTGGCGAGTTGTCTACTACGTCTCCGTGGGACCTTTATATACATGAATAATGTCACATAACCTAACCTAACCCAACCTATCATATCCTCGGTAATATTTACCAACATTCCTGGCGGATGGCCTATACATCGCCGTGGGACCCTTATATACATCAATAACGTCATATGACCTAACCTAATCCAACCTAACATCTCGGCGGTAATATTTGGCAACACTCCTGGCTTATTGGCTTCTACGTCTCCGTCGGACCTTTATACACATCAATAACGTAATATAACCTAATCTAACACAACCTATAATTTCTGCGGTAATATTTGACAACATTCCTGGCGAGTTGGACCCTACGCTTCCGTGGGACTTTCATATACATCAATGACGTAATATAACCTGACCTAACCCAACCTAACATCTCGGCGGTAATATTTGACCACATTCCTGGCTTGTTGGCCTCTACGTCTCCGTGGGACCTTTATATACATCAATAACATAATACAACCTAACCTAACATCTCGGCGGTAATATCTGACGACATTCCTGGCGAGTTGGCCGTTATGTCTCCGTGGGACCTTTATATACATCAATAACGTCATATATCCTAACCTAACCCAACCTATCATTTCGGCGGTAATATTTGACACCATTCCTGGCGAGTTGGCTTCTACGTCTCCGTGGGACCTTTATATACATGAATAACGTAATATAACCTAACCAAACCCAACCAAACATCTCGGCGGTAATATTTGACAACATTCCTGGCGAGTTGGCCTCTGCGTCTCCGTGGGACCTTTATATACATCAATAACGTAATATAACCCAACCTAACCAAACCTAATATCTCGGCGGTAATATGTGACAACATTCCTGGCGGGTTGGCCTCTACGTCTCCGTGGGGCCTTCATATACATCAAAAACGTAATATAACCTAACCTAACCCAACCTAACATCTCGGCGGTAATATTTGACAACATTCGTGGCGAGTTGGACTCTACGTCTCCGTGGGGCCTTTATATACATCAATCTCGTAATATAACCTAACCTAACACTACCCAACCTCTCGGCACTAATATTTGACAACATTCCTGGCGAGTTGGCCTGTACTTTTCCGTGGGGCTTTTATATACATCAATAACGTAATATAACCTAACCTAACCCAAAGTAACGTCTCGGAGGTAATGTTTAACCACATTCCTGGGTTGTTGGCGTCTACGTTTCCCTGAGACCTTTATATACATCAATAACGTAATATAACCTAACCTAACCCAACCTAACATCACGGTACTAATATTTAACAACATTCCTGGCTCTTTGGCTTCTACGTCTCCGTGGGACTTTCATATCCATCAATAACGTAATTTAACCTAAAATAACCCAACGTAACATCTCGGCTGTAATATTTGACAACATTCCTGTCTTGTTGGCCTCTATGATTCCGTGGGACCTTTATATACATCAATAACGTAATATAACCTAACCTAACCCAACCTAACATCTCGGCGGTACTGTTTGACAAACATTCCTGGCGAGTTGGCCTCTACGTATCCGTGAGACCTTCATATCCATCAATAACGTAATATAACCTTATATAACCCAACCTAACCTCTCGGCGCTATTATTTGACAACATTCCTGTCGAGTTGGCCTCTACGTCTCCGTGGGGCCTTCATATACATTAATAAGGTAATATAACCTAACCTAACCCAACCTAACATCACGGTACTAATATTTAACAACATTCCTGGCTCTTTGGCTTCTACGTCTCCGTGGGACTTTCATATCCATCAATAACGTAATATAACCTAGCCTAACCCAACCTAACATCTCGGCGGTAATATTTGACAACATTCCTGGCGAGTTGGCCTCTACGTCTCCGTGAGGCCTTCATATCCATCAATAACGTAATTAAACCTTATATAACCCAACCTAACCTCTCGGCGCTATTATTTGACAATATTCCTTGCGAGCTGGCCTCTACGTCTCCGTGAGACCTTCATATCCATCAATAACGTAATATAACCTTATATAACCCAACCTAACCTCTCGGCGCTATTATTTGACAACATTCCTGGCGAGTTGGCCTCTACGTCTCCGTGGGACTTTTATATACATCAATAACCTAATATAACCTAACTTAACCCAACCTAACCTTTCGGCGCTATTATTTGACAACATTCCTGGCGAGTTGGCCTCTACGTCTCCGTGGGGCCTTTATATACATCAATAACGTAATATAACCTAACCTAGCACAACCCAACCTCTCGGCACTAATATTTCACAACATTCCTGGCGAATTGGCCTCTACGTTTCCGTGGGGCTTTTATATACATCAATAACGTAATAAAGCCTAACCTAACCCAAAGTAACGTCTCGGAGGTAATGTTTAACCACATTCCTGGCTTGTTGTCCTCTACGTTTCCCTGAGACCTTTATATACATCAATAACGTAATATAACCTAACCTAACCCAACCTAACATCTCGGTACTAATATTTTACAACATTCCTGGCTTGTTGGCTTCTACATCTCCATGGGACTTTCATATCCATCAATAACGTAATTTAACCTAAAATAACCCAACTTAACATCTCGGCTGTAATATTTGACAACATTCCTAGCGAGTTGCCCTCTACGTCACCGTGGGACCTTTATATACATCAATAACGTAATATAACCTAACCTAACCCAACCTAACATCACGGAACTAATATTTAACAACATTCCTGGCTCTTTGGCTTCTACGTCTCCGTGGGACTTTCATATCCATCAATAACGTAATATAACCTAGCCTAACCCAACCTAACATCTCGGCGGTAATATTTGACAACATTCCTGGCGAGTTGGCCTCTACGTCTCCGTGGGGCCTTTATATACATCAATAACGTAATATAACCTAACCTAACACAACCCAAACTCCCGGCACTAATATTTGACAACATTCCTGGCGAGTTTGCCTCTACGTTTCCCTGAGACCTTTATATACATCAATAACGTAATATAACATAAAATAACCCAACGTAACATCTCGGCTGTAATATTTGACAACATTCCTGGCTTGCTGGCCTCTATGATTCCGTGGGACCTTTATATACATCAATAACGTAATATAACCTAACCTAACCCAACCTAACATCTCGGCGGTACTGTTTGACAAACATTCCTGGCGAGTTGGCCTCTACGTATCCGTGAGACCTTCATATCCATCAATAACGTAATATAACCTTATATAACCCAACCTAACCTCTCGGCGCTATTATTTGACAACATTCCTGGCTAGTTGGCCTCTACGTCTCCGTGGGACTTTTATATACATCAATAACGTAATATAACCTAACCTAACCCAACCTAACCTTTCGGCACTGATATTTGACAACATTCCTGGCGAGTTGGACTCTACGTTTCCGTGGGGCTTTTATATACATCAATAGCGTAATATAACTTAACCTAACACAACCTAACATCTCGGTACTAATATTTGACAACATTCCTGCCGAGTTGGCCTCTACGTCTCCGTGGGACCTTCATATACATCAATAACGTAATATAACCTAACCTAACACAACCCAACCACTCGGCACTAATATTTGACAACATTCCTGGCGAGTTGGCTTCTACGTTTCCGTGGGGCTTTTATATACATCAATAACGTAATATAACCTAACCTAACACAACCTAACACCTCGGCGGTAATATTTGACAACATTCCTGGCGAGTGGGCTTCTACTTCTCCGTGGGTCCTTTAGATACATCAATAACGTAATATAAACTAACCTAACCGAATCTAACATCTCGGTGGTAATATTTGACCACATTCCTGGCTTGTTGGCCTCTACGTCCCCGTGGGAACTTTATATACATTAATAACGTAATACAACCCAACCAAACCCAACCAAACAACTCGGCGGTAATATTTGGCAACACTCCTGGCTTATTGGCTTCTACGTCTCCGTCGGACCTTTATACACATCAATAACGTAATATAACCTAATCTAACACAACCTATAATTTCTGCGGTAATATTTGACAACATTCCTGGCGAGTTGGACCCTACGTTTCCGTGGGACTTTCATATACATCAATGACGTAATATAACCTGACCTAACCCAACCTAACATCTCGGCGGTAATATTTGACCACATTCCTGGCTTGTTGGCCTCTACGTCTCCGTGGGACCTTTATATTCATCAATAACATAATACAACCTAACCTAACATCTCGGCGGTAATATCTGAAGACATTCCTGGCGAGTTGGCCGCTATGTCTCCGTGGGACCTTTATATACATCAATAACGTCATATATCCTAACCTAACCCAACCTATCATTTCGGCGGTAATGTTTGACACCATTCCTGGCGAGTTGGCTTCTACGTCTCCGTGGGACCTTAATATACATGAATAACGTAATATAACCTAACCAAACCCAACCAAACATCTCGGCGGTAATATTTGACAACATTCCTGGCGAGTTGGCCTCTGCGTCTCCGTGGGACCTTTATATACAACAATAACGTAATATAACCCAACCTAACCAAACCTAATATCTCGGCGGTAATATGTGACAACATTCCTGGCGGGTTGGCTTCTACGTCTCCGTGGGACCTTCATATACATCAATACCGTAATATAGCCTAAGCTAACTCAACCTAACATCCCGGCGGTAATATTTGACTGCATTCCTGGAGAGTTGGCTACTACGTCTCCGTGGGACCTTTATATACATCAATAACGTAATATAACCTAACCTAACACAACGCAACCTCTCGGCACTAATATTTGACAATATTCCTGGCGAGCTGGCCTCTTCGTTTCCGTGGGGCTTTTACATACATCAATAACGTAATATAAACTAACCTAACCCAACCTAAACTTTCGGCGCTATTATTTGCCAAATTCCTGGCGAGTTGGCCTCTACGTCTCCGTGGGACTTTTATATACATCAATAACCTAATATAACCTAACTTAACCCAACCTAACCTCTCGGCACTAATATTTCACAACATTCCTGGCGAGTTGGCCCCTACGTTTCCGTGGGGCTTTTATATACATCAATAACGTAATATAACCTAACCTAACCCAAAGTAACGTCTCGGAGGTAATGTTTAACCACATTCCTGGCTTGTTGGCCTCTACGTTTCCATGAGACCTTTATATACATCAATAACGTAATATAACCTAACCTAACCCAACCTAACATCTCGGTACTAATATTTAACAACATTCCTGGCTTGTTGGCTTCTACGTCTCCGTGGGACTTTCATATCCATCAATAACGTAATTTAACCTAAAATAACCCAACTTAACATCTCGACTGTAATATTTGACAACATTCCTGGCTTGTTGGCCTCTATGATTCCGTGGGACCTTTATATACATCAATAACGTAATATAACCTAACCTAACCCAACCTAACATCTCCGCGGTAATGTTTGACAACATTACTGGCGAGTTGGCCTCTACGTCTCCGTGAGACCTTCATATCCATCAATAACGTAATATAACCTTATATAACCCAACCTAACCTCTCGGCGCTATTATTTGACAACATTCCTGGCTAGTTGGCCTCTACGTCTCCGTGGGACTTTTATATACATCAATAACCTAATATAACCTAACTTAACCCAACCTAACCTTTCGGCGCTATTATTTGACAACATTCCTGGCGAGTTGGCCTCTACGTCTCCGTGGGGCCTTTATATACATCAATAACGTAATATAACCTAACCTAACACAACCCAACCTCTCGGCACTAATATTTCACAACATTCCTGGCGAGTTGGCCTCTACGTTTCCGTGGGGCTTTTATATACATCAATAACGTAATATAACCTAGCCTAACCCAAAGTAACGTCTCGGAGGTAATGTTTAAACACATTCCTGGCTTGTTGGCCTCTACGTTTCCATGAGACCTTTATATACATCAATAACGTAATATAACCTAACCTAACCCAACCTAACATCTCGGTACTAATATTTAACAACATTCCTGGCTTGTTGGCTTCTACGTCTCCGTGGGACTTTCATATCCATCAATAACGTAATTTAACCTAAAATAACCCAACTTAACATCTCGGCTGTAATATTTGACAACATTCCTGGCTTGTTGGCCTCTATGATTCCGTGGGACCTTTATATACATCAATAACGTAATATAACCTAACCTAACCCAACCTAACCTCTCGGCGCTATTATTTGAAACATTCCTGGCGAGTTGCCCTCTACGTCACCGTGGGACTTTTATATACATCAATAACCTAATATAACCTAACTTAACCCAACCTAACCTTTCGGCGCTATTATTTGACAACATTCCTGGCGAGTTGGCCTCTACGTCTCCGTGGGGCCTTTATATACATCAATAACGTAATATAACCTAACCTAACACAACCCAACCTCTCGGCACTAATATTTCACAACATTCCTGGCGAGTTGGCCTCTACGTTTCCGTGGGGCTTTTATATACATCAATAACGTAATATAACCTAACCTAACCCAAAGTAACGTCTCGGAGGTAATGTTTAACCACATTCCTGGCTTGTTGGCCTCTACGTTTCCATGAGACCTTTATATACATCAATAACGTAATATAACCTAACCTAACCCAACCTAACATCTCGGTACTAATATTTAACAACATTCCTGGCTTGTTGGCTTCTACGTCTCCGTGGGACTTTCATATCCATCAATAACGTAATTTAACCTAAAATAACCCAACTTAACATCTCGGCTGTAATATTTGACAACATTCCTGGCTTGTTGGCCTCTATGATTCCGTGGGACCTTTATATACATCAATAACGTAATATAACCTAACCTAACCCAACCTAACCTCTCGGCGCTATTATTTGACAACATTCCTAGCGAGTTGCCCTCTACGTCACCGTGGGACTTTTATATACATCAATAACCTAATATAACCTAACTTAACCCAACCTAACCTTTCGGCGCTATTATTTGACAACATTCCTGGCGAGTTGGCCTCTACGTCTCCGTGGGGGCTTTATATACATCAATAACGTAATATAACCTAACCTAACCCAACCTAACATCTCCGCGGTAATGTTTGACAACATTACTGGCGAGTTGGCCTCTACGTCTCCGTGAGACCTTCATATCCATCAATAACGTAATATAACCTTATATAACCCAACCTAACCTCTCGGCGCTATTATTTGACAACATTCCTGGCTAGTTGGCCTCTACGTCTCCGTGGGACTTTTATATACATCAATAACGTAATTTAACCTAAAATAACCCAACTTAACATCTCGACTGTAATATTTGACAACATTCCTGGCTTGCTGGCCTCTATGATTCCGTGGGACCTTTATATACATCAATAACGTAATATAACCTAACCTAACCCAACCTAACATCTCCGCGGTAATGTTTGACAACATTACTGGCGAGTTGGCCTCTACGGCTCCGTGAGACCTTCATATCCATCAATAACGTAATATAACCTTATATAACCCAACCTAACCTCTCGGCGCTATTATTTGACAACATTCCTGGCTAGTTGGCCTCTACGTCTCCGTGGGACTTTTATATACATCAATAACCTAATATAACCTAACTTAACCCAACCTAACCTTTCGGCGCTATTATTTGACAACATTCCTGGCGAGTTGGCCTCTACGTCTCCGTGGGGCCTTTATATACATCAATAACGTAATATAACCTAACCTAACACAACCCAACCTCTCGGCACTAATATTTCACAACATTCCTGGCGAGTTGGCCTCTACGTTTCCGTGGGGCTTTTATATACATCAATAACGTAATATAACCTAACCTAACCCAAAGTAACGTCTCGGAGGTAATGTTTAACCACATTCCTGGCTTGTTGGCCTCTACGTTTCCATGAGACCTTTATATACATCAATAACGTAATATAACCTAACCTAACCCAACCTAACATCTCGGTACTAATATTTAACAACATTCCTGGCTTGTTGGCTTCTACGTCTCCGTGGGACTTTCATATCCATCAATAACGTAATTTAACCTAAAATAACCCAACTTAACATCTCGGCTGTAATATTTGACAACATTCCTGGCTTGTTGGCCTCTATGATTCCGTGGGACCTTTATATACATCAATAACGTAATATAACCTAACCTAACCCAACCTAACCTCTCGGCGCTATTATTTGAAACATTCCTGGCGAGTTGCCCTCTACGTCACCGTGGGACTTTTATATACATCAATAACCTAATATAACCTAACTTAACCCAACCTAACCTTTCGGCGCTATTATTTGACAACATTCCTGGCGAGTTGGCCTCTACGTCTCCGTGGGGCCTTTATATACATCAATAACGTAATATAACCTAACCTAACACAACCCAACCTCTCGGCACTAATATTTCACAACATTCCTGGCGAGTTGGCCTCTACGTTTCCGTGGGGCTTTTATATACATCAATAACGTAATATAACCTAACCTAACCCAAAGTAACGTCTCGGAGGTAATGTTTAACCACATTCCTGGCTTGTTGGCCTCTACGTTTCCCTGAGACCTTTATATACATCAATAACGTAATATAACCTAACCTAACCCAACCTAACATCTCGGTACTAATATTTAACAACATTCCTGGCTTGTTGGCTTCTACATCTCCGTGGGACTTTCATATCCATCAATAACGTAATTTAACCTAAAATAACCCAACTTAACATCTCGGCTGTAATATTTGACAACATTCCTGGCTTGTTGGCCTCTATGATTCCGTGGGACCTTTAGATACATCAATAACGTAATATAACCTAACCTAACCCAACCTAACATCTCGGCGGTACTGTTTGACAACATTCCTGGCGAGTTGGCCTCTACGTCTCCGTGAGACCTTCATATCCATCAATAACGTAATATAACCTTATATAACCCAACCTAACCTCTCTGCGCTATTATTTGAAACATTCGTGGCGAGTTGCCCTCTACGTCATCGTGGGACTTTTATATACATCAATAACCTAATATAACCTAACTTAACCCAACCTAACCTTTCGGCGCTATTCTTTGACAACATTCCTGGCGAGTTGGCCTCTACGTCTCCGTGGGGCCTTTATATACATCAATAACGTAATATAACCTAACCTAACACAACCCAACCTCTCGGCACTAATATTTCACAACATTCCTGGCGAGTTGGCCTCTACGTTTCCGTGGGGCTTTTATATACATCAATAACGTAATATAACCTAACCTAACCCAAAGTAACGTCTCGGAGGTAATGTTTAACCACATTCCTGGCTTGTTGGCCTCTACGTTTCCATGAGACCTTTATATACATCAATAACGTAATATAACCTAACCTAACCCAACCTAACATCTCGGTACTAATATTTAACAACATTCCTGGCTTGTTGGCTTCTACGTCTCCGTGGGACTTTCATATCCATCAATAACGTAATTTAACCTAAAATAACCCAACTTAACATCTCGGCTGTAATATTTGACAACATTCCTGGCTTGTTGGCCTCTATGATTCCGTGGGACCTTTATATACATCAATAACGTAATATAACCTAACCTAACCCAACCTAACCTCTCGGCGCTATTATTTGACAACATTCCTAGCGAGTTGCCCTCTACGTCACCGTGGGACTTTTATATACATCAATAACCTAATATAACCTAACTTAACCCAACCTAACCTTTCGGCGCTATTATTTGACAACATTCCTGGCGAGTTGGCCTCTACGTCTCCGTGGGGGCTTTATATACATCAATAACGTAATATAACCTAACCTAACCCAACCTAACATCTCCGCGGTAATGTTTGACAACATTACTGGCGAGTTGGCCTCTACGTCTCCGTGAGACCTTCATATCCATCAATAACGTAATATAACCTTATATAACCCAACCTAACCTCTCGGCGCTATTATTTGACAACATTCCTGGCTAGTTGGCCTCTACGTCTCCGTGGGACTTTTATATACATCAATAACCTAATATAACCTAACTTAACCCAACCTAACCTTTCGGCGCTATTATTTGACAACATTCCTGGCGAGTTGGCCTCTACGTCTCCGTGGGGCCTTTATATACATCAATAACGTAATATAACCTAACCTAACACAACCCAACCTCTCGGCACTAATATTTCACAACATTCCTGGCGAGTTGGCCTCTACGTTTCCGTGGGGCTTTTATATACATCAATAACGTAATATAACCTAACCTAACCCAAAGTAACGTCTCGGAGGTAATGTTTAACCACATTCCTGGCTTGTTGGCCTCTACGTTTCCATGAGACCTTTATATACATCAATAACGTAATATAACCTAACCTAACCCAACCTAACATCTCGGTACTAATATTTAACAACATTCCTGGCTTGTTGGCTTCTACGTCTCCGTGGGACTTTCATATCCATCAATAACGTAATTTAACCTAAAATAACCCAACTTAACATCTCGGCTGTAATATTTGACAACATTCCTGGCTTGTTGGCCTCTATGATTCCGTGGGACCTTTATATACATCAATAACGTAATATAACCTAACCTAACCCAACCTAACCTCTCGGCGCTATTATTTGACAACATTCCTAGCGAGTGGCCCTCTACGTCACCGTGGGACTTTTATATACATCAATAACCTAATATAACCTAACTTAACCCAACCTAACCTTTCGGCGCTATTATTTGACAACATTCCTGGCGAGTTGGCCTCTACGTCTCCGTGGGGGCTTTATATACATCAATAACGTAATATAACCTAACCTAACACAACCCAACCTCTCGGCACTAATATTTCACAACATTCCTGGCGAGTTGGCCTCTACGTTTCCGTGGGGCTTTTATATACATCAATAACGTAATATAACCTAACCTAACCCAAAGTAACGTCTCGGAGGTAATGTTTAACCACATTCCTGGCTTGTTGGCCTCTACGTTTCCCTGAGACCTTTATATACATCAATAACGTAATATAACCTAATCTAACCCAACCTAACATCTCGGTACTAATATTTAACAACATTCCTGGCTTGTTGGCTTCTACATCTCCGTGGGACTTTCATATCCCTCAATAACGTAATTTAACCTAAAATAACCCAACTTAACATCTCGGCTGTAATATTTGACAACATTCCTGGCTTGTTGGCCTCTATGATTCCGTGGGACCTTTATATACATCAATAACGTAATATAACCTAACCTAACCCAACCTAACATCTCGGCGGTACTGTTTGACAACATTCCTGGCGAGTTGGCCTCTACGTCTCCGTGAGACCTTCATATCCATCAATAACGTAATATAACCTTATATAACCCAACCTAACCTCTCGGCGCTATTATTTGACAACATTCCTGGCTAGTTGGCCTCTACGTCTCCGTGGGACTCTTATATACATCAATAACCTAATATAACCTAACTTAACCCAACCTAACCTTTCGGCGCTATTATTTGACAACATTCCTGGCGAGTTGGCCTCTACGTCTCGGTGGGGCCTTTATATACATCAATAACGTAATATAACCTAACCTAACACAACCCAACCTCTCGGCACTAATATTTCACAACATTCCTGGCGAGTTGGCCTCTACGTTTCCGTGGGGCTTTTATATACATCAATAACGTAATATAACCTAACCTAACCCAAAGTAACGTCTCGGAGGTAATGTTTAACCACATTCCTGGCTTGTTGGCCTCTACGTTTCCATGAGACCTTTATATACATCAATAACGTAATATAACCTAACCTAACCCAACCTAACATCTCGGTACTAATATTTAACAACATTCCTGGCTTGTTGGCTTCTACGTCTCCGTGGGACTTTCATATCCATCAATAACGTAATTTAACCTAAAATAACCCAACTTAACATCTCGGCTGTAATATTTGACAACATTCCTGGCTTGTTGGCCTCTATGATTCCGTGGGACCTTTATATACATCAATAACGTAATATAACCTAACCTAACCCAACCTAACCTCTCGGCGCTATTATTTGACAACATTCCTAGCGAGTTGCCCTCTACGTCACCGTGGGACTTTTATATACATCAATAACCTAATATAACCTAACTTAACCCAACCTAACCTTTCGGCGCTATTATTTGACAACATTCCTGGCGAGTTGGCCTCTACGTCTCCGTGGGGGCTTTATATACATCAATAACGTAATATAACCTAACCTAACACAACCCAACCTCCCGGCACTAATATTTCACAACATTCCTGGCGAGTTAGCCTCTACGTTTCCGTGGGGCTTTTATATACATCAATAACGTAATATAACCTAACCTAACCCAAAGTAACGTCTCGGAGGTAATGTTTAACCACATTCCTGGCTTGTTGGCCTCTACGTTTCCATGAGACCTTTATATACATCAATAACGTAATATAACCTAACCTGTCCCAACCTAACATCTCGGTACTAATATTTAACAACATTCCTGGCTTGTTGGCTTCTACGTCTCCGTGGGACTTTCATATCCATCAATAACGTAATTTAACCTAAAATAACCCAACTTAACATCTCGGCTGTAATATTTGACAACATTCCTGGCTTGTTGGCCTCTATGATTCCGTGGGACCTTTATATACATCAATAACGTAATATAACCTAACCTAACCCAACCTAACCTCTCGGCGCTATTATTTGAAACATTCCTGGCGAGTTGCCCTCTACGTCACCGTGGGACTTTTATATACATCAATAACCTAATATAACCTAACTTAACCCAACCTAACCTTTCGGCGCTATTATTTGACAACATTCCTGGCGAGTTGGCCTCTACGTCTCCGTGGGGCCTTTATATACATCAATAACGTAATATAACCTAACCTAACACAACCCAACCTCTCGGCACTAATATTTCACAACATTCCTGGCGAGTTGGCCTCTACGTTTCCGTGGGGCTTTTATATACATCAATAACGTAATATAACCTAACCTAACCCAAAGTAACGTCTCGGAGGTAATGTTTAACCACATTCCTGGCTTGTTGGCCTCTACGTTTCCCTGAGACCTTTATATACATCAATAACGTAATATAACCTAACCTAACCCAACCTAACATCTCGGTACTAATATTTAACAACATTCCTGGCTTGTTGGCTTCTACATCTCCGTGGGACTTTCATATCCATCAATAACGTAATTTAACCTAAAATAACCCAACTTAACATCTCGGCTGTAATATTTGACAACATTCCTGGCTTGTTGGCCTCTATGATTCCGTGGGACCTTTATATACATCAATAACGTAATATAACCTAACCTAACCCAACCTAACATCTCGGCGGTACTGTTTGACAACATTCCTGGCGAGTTGGCCTCTACGTATCCGTGAGACCTTCATATCCATCAATAACGTAATATAACCTTATATAACCCAACCTAACCTCTCTGCGCTATTATTTGACAACATTCCTGTCGAGTTGGCCTCTACGTCTCCGTGGGGCCTTTATATACATCAATAACGTAATATAACCTAACCTAACACAACCCAAACTCCCGGCACTAATATTTGACAACATTCCTGGCGAGTTGGCCTCTACGTTTCCCTGAGACCTTTATATACATCAATAACGTAATATAACCTAAAATAACCCAACGTAACATCTCGGCTGTAATATTTGACAACATTCCTGGCTTGCTGGCCTCTATGATTCCGTGGGACCTTTATATACATCAATAACGTAATATAACCTAACCTAACCCAACCTAACATCTCGGCGGTACTGTTTGACAAACATTCCTGGCGAGTTGGCCTCTACGTATCCGTGAGACCTTCATATCCATCAATAACGTAATATAACCTTATATAACCCAACCTAACCTCTCGGCGCTATTATTTGACAACATTCCTGGCTAGTTGGCCTCTACGTCTCCGTGGGACTTTTATATACATCAATAACGTAATATAACCTAACCTAACCCAACCTAACCTTTCGGCACTGATATTTGACAACATTCCTGGCGAGTTGGCCTCTACGTCTCCGTGGGGGCTTTATATACATCAATAACGTAATATAACCTAACCTAACCCAACCTAACATCTCCGCGGTAATGTTTGACAACATTACTGGCGAGTTGGCCTCTACGTCTCCGTGAGACCTTCATATCCATCAATAACGTAATATAACCTTATATAACCCAACCTAACCTCTCGGCGCTATTATTTGACAACATTCCTGGCTAGTTGGCCTCTACGTCTCCGTGGGACTTTTATATACATCAATAACCTAATATAACCTAACTTAACCCAACCTAACCTTTCGGCGCTATTATTTGACAACATTCCTGGCGAGTTGGCCTCTACGTCTCCGTGGGGCCTTTATATACATCAATAACGTAATATAACCTAACCTAACACAACCCAACCTCTCGGCACTAATATTTCACAACATTCCTGGCGAGTTGGCCTCTACGTTTCCGTGGGGCTTTTATATACATCAATAACGTAATATAACCTAACCTAACCCAAAGTAACGTCTCGGAGGTAATGTTTAACCACATTCCTGGCTTGTTGGCCTCTACGTTTCCATGAGACCTTTATATACATCAATAACGTAATAAAACCTCACCTAACCCAACCTAACATCTCGGTACTAATATTTAACAACATTCCTGGCTTGTTGGCTTCTACGTCTCCGTGGGACTTTCATATCCATCAATAACGTAATTTAACCTAAAATAACCCAACTTAACATCTCGGCTGTAATATTTGACAACATTCCTGGCTTGTTGGCCTCTATGATTCCGTGGGACCTTTATATACATCAATAACGTAATATAACCTAACCTAACCCAACCTAACCTCTCGGCGCTATTATTTGACAACATTCCTAGCGAGTTGCCCTCTACGTCACCGTGGGACTTTTATATACATCAATAACCTAATATAACCTAACTTAACCCAACCTAACCTTTCGGCGCTATTATTTGACAACATTCCTGGCGAGTTGGCCTCTACGTCTCCGTGGGGGCTTTATATACATCAATAACGTAATATAACCTAACCTAACCCAACCTAACATCTCCGCGGTAATGTTTGACAACATTACTGGCGAGTTGGCCTCTACGTCTCCGTGAGACCTTCATATCCATCAATAACGTAATATAACCTTATATAACCCAACCTAACCTCTCGGCGCTATTATTTGACAACATTCCTGGCTAGTTGGCCTCTACGTCTCCGTGGGACTTTTATATACATCAATAACCTAATATAACCTAACTTAACCCAACCTAACCTTTCGGCGCTATTATTTGACAACATTCCTGGCGAGTTGGCCTCTACGTCTCCGTGGGGCCTTTATATACATCAATAACGTAATATAACCTAACCTAACACAACCCAACCTCTCGGCACTAATATTTCACAACATTCCTGGCGAGTTGGCCTCTACGTTTCCGTGGGGCTTTTATATACATCAATAACGTAATATAACCTAACCTAACCCAAAGTAACGTCTCGGAGGTAATGTTTAACCACATTCCTGGCTTGTTGGCCTCTACGTTTCCATGAGACCTTTATATACATCAATAACGTAATATAACCTAACCTAACCCAACCTAACATCTCGGTACTAATATTTAACAACATTCGTGGCTTGTTGGCTTCTACGTCTCCGTGGGACTTTCATATCCATCAATAACGTAATTTAACCTAAAATAACCCAACTTAACATCTCGGCTGTAATATTTGACAACAGTCCTGGCTTGTTGGCCTCTATGATTCCGTGGGACCTTTATATACATCAATAACGTAATATAACCTAACCTAACCCAACCTAACCTCTCGGCGCTATTATTTGACAACATTCCTAGCGAGTGGCCCTCTACGTCACCGTGGGACTTTTATATACATCAATAACCTAATATAACCTAACTTAACCCAACCTAACCTTTCGGCGCTATTATTTGACAACATTCCTGGCGAGTTGGCCTCTACGTCTCCGTGGGGGCTTTATATACATCAATAACGTAATATAACCTAACCTAACACAACCCAACCTCTCGGCACTAATATTTCACAACATTCCTGGCGAGTTAGCCTCTACGTTTCCGTGGGGCTTTTATATACATCAATAACGTAATATAACCTAACCTAACCCAAAGTAACGTCTCGGAGGTAATGTTTAACCACATTCCTGGCTTGTTGGCCTCTACGTTTCCCTGAGACCTTTATATACATCAATAACGTAATATAACCTAATCTAACCCAACCTAACATCTCGGTACTAATATTTAACAACATTCCTGGCTTGCTGGCTTCTACATCTCCGTGGGACTTTCATATCCATCAATAACGTAATTTAACCTAAAATAACCCAACTTAACATCTCGGCTGTAATATTTGACAACATTCCTGGCTTGTTGGCCTCTATGATTCCGTGGGACCTTTATATACATCAATAACGTAATATAACCTAACCTAACCCAACCTAACATCTCGGCGGTACTGTTTGACAACATTCCTGGCGAGTTGGCCTCTACGTCTCCGTGAGACCTTCATATCCATCAATAACGTAATATAACCTTATATAACCCAACCTAACCTCTCGGCGCTATTATTTGACAACATTCCTGGCTAGTTGGCCCCTACGTCTCCGTGGGACTCTTATATACATCAATAACCTAATATAACCTAACTTAACCCAACCTAACCTTTCGGCGCTATTATTTGACAACATTCCTGGCGAGTTGGCCTCTACGTCTCGGTGGGGCCTTTATATACATCAATAACGTAATATAACCTAACCTAACACAACCCAACCTCTCGGCACTAATATTTCACAACATTCCTGGCGAGTTGGCCTCTACGTTTCCGTGGGGCTTTTATATACATCAATAACGTAATATAACCTAACCTAACCCAAAGTAACGTCTCGGAGGTAATGTTTAACCACATTCCTGGCTTGTTGGCCTCTACGTTTCCATGAGACCTTTATATACATCAATAACGTAATATAACCTAACCTAACCCAACCTAACATCTCGGTACTAATATTTAACAACATTCCTGGCTTGTTGGCTTCTACGTCTCCGTGGGACTTTCATATCCATCAATAACGTAATTTAACCTAAAATAACCCAACTTAACATCTCGGCTGTAATATTTGACAACATTCCTGGCTTGTTGGCCTCTATGATTCCGTGGGACCTTTATATACATCAATAACGTAATATAACCTAACCTAACCCAACCTAACCTCTCGGCGCTATTATTTGACAACATTCCTAGCGAGTTGCCCTCTACGTCACCGTGGGACTTTTATATGCATCAATAACCTAATATAACCTAACTTAACCCAACCTAACCTTTCGGCGCTATTATTTGACAACATTCCTGGCGAGTTGGCCTCTACGTCTCCGTGGGGGCTTTATATACATCAATAACGTAATATAACCTAACCTAACACAACCCAACCTCTCGGCACTAATATTTCACAACATTCCTGGCGAGTTAGCCTCTACGTTTCCGTGGGGCTTTTATATACATCAATAACGTAATATAACCTAACCTAACCCAAAGTAACGTCTCGGAGGTAATGTTTAACCACATTCCTGGCTTGTTGGCCTCTACGTTTCCATGAGACCTTTATATACATCAATAACGTAATATAACCTAACCTGTCCCAACCTAACATCTCGGTACTAATATTTAACAACATTCCTGGCTTGTTGGCTTCTACGTCTCTGTGGGACTTTCATATCCATCAATAACGTAATTTAACCTAAAATAACCCAACTTAACATCTCGGCTGTAATATTTGACAACATTCCTGGCTTGTTGGCCTCTATGATTCCGTGGGACCTTTATATACATCAATAACGTAATATAACCTAACCTAACCCAACCTAACCTCTCGGCGCTATTATTTGAAACATTCCTGGCGAGTTGCCCTCTACGTCACCGTGGGACTTTTATATACATCAATAACCTAATATAACCTAACTTAACCCAACCTAACCTTTCGGCGCTATTATTTGACAACATTCCTGGCGAGTTGGCCTCTACGTCTCCGTGGGGCCTTTATATACATCAATAACGTAATATAACCTAACCTAACACAACCCAACCTCTCGGCACTAATATTTCACAACATTCCTGGCGAGTTGGCCTCTACGTTTCCGTGGGGCTTTTATATACATCAATAACGTAATATAACCTAACCTAACCCAAAGTAACGTCTCGGAGGTAATGTTTAACCACATTCCTGGCTTGTTGGCCTCTACGTTTCCCTGAGACCTTTATATACATCAATAACGTAATATAACCTAACCTAACCCAACCTAACATCTCGGTACTAATATTTAACAACATTCCTGGCTTGTTGGCTTCTACATCTCCGTGGGACTTTCATATCCATCAATAACGTAATTTAACCTAAAATAACCCAACTTAACATCTCGGCTGTAATATTTGACAACATTCCTGGCTTGTTGGCCTCTATGATTCCGTGGGACCTTTATATACATCAATAACGTAATATAACCTAACCTAACCCAACCTAACATCTCGGCGGTACTGTTTGACAACATTCCTGGCGAGTTGGCCTCTACGTATCCGTGAGACCTTCATATCCATCAATAACGTAATATAACCTTATATAACCCAACCTAACCTCTCTGCGCTATTATTTGACAACATTCCTGTCGAGTTGGCCTCTACGTCTCCGTGGGGCCTTTATATACATCAATAACGTAATATAACCTAACCTAACACAACCCAAACTCCCGGCACTAATATTTGACAACATTCCTGGCGAGTTGGCCTCTACGTTTCCCTGAGACCTTTATATACATCAATAACGTAATATAACCTAAAATAACCCAACGTAACATCTCGGCTGTAATATTTGACAACATTCCTGGCTTGCTGGCCTCTATGATTCCGTGGGACCTTTATATACATCAATAACGTAATATAACCTAACCTAACCCAACCTAACATCTCGGCGGTACTGTTTGACAAACATTCCTGGCGAGTTGGCCTCTACGTATCCGTGAGACCTTCATATCCATCAATAACGTAATATAACCTTATATAACCCAACCTAACCTCTCGGCGCTATTATTTGACAACATTCCTGGCTAGTTGGCCTCTACGTCTCCGTGGGACTTTTATATACATCAATAACGTAATATAACCTAACCTAACCCAACCTAACCTTTCGGCACTGATATTTGACAACATTCCTGGCGAGTTGGCCTCTACGTTTCCTTGGGGCTTTTATATACATCAATAGCGTAATATAACTTAACCTAACACAACCTAACATCTAGGTACTAATATTTGACAACATTCCTGCCGAGTTGGCCTCTACGTCTCCGTGGGACCTTCATATACATCAATAACGTAATATAACATAACCTAACACAACCCAACCACTCGGCACTAATATTTGACAACATTCCTGGCGAGTTGGCTTCTACGTTTCCGTGGGGCTTTTATATACATCAATAACGTAATATAACCTAACCTAACACAACCTAACACCTCGGCGGTAATATTTGACAACCTTCCTGACGAGTGGGCTTCTACTTCTCCGTGGGTCCTTTAGATACATCAATAACGTAATATAAACTAACCTAACCGAATCTAACATCTCGGTGGTAATATTTGACCACATTCCTGGCTTGTTGGCCTCTACGTCTCCGTGGGACCTTTATATACATTAATAACGTAATACAACCCAACCAAACCCAACCAAACATCTCGGCGGTAATATTTGGCAACACTCCTGGCTTATTGGCTTCTACGTCTCCGTCGGACCTTTATACACATCAATAACGTAATATAACCTAATCTAACACAACCTATAATTTCTGCGGTAGTATTTGACAACATTCCTGGCGAGTTGGACCCTACGTTTCCGTGGGACTTTCATATACATCAATGACGTAATATAACCAGACCTAACCCAACCTAACATCTCGGCGGTAATATTTGACCACATTCCTGGCTTGTTGGCCTCTACGTCTCCGTGGGACCTTTATATACATCAATAACATAATACAACCTAACCTAACATATCGGCGGTAATATCTGAAGACATTCCTGGCGAGTTGGCCGCTATGTCTCCGTGGGACCTTTATATACATCAATAACGTCATATATCCTAACCTAACCCAACCTATCATTTCGGCGGTAATATTTGACACCATTCCTGGCGAGTTGGCTTCTACGTCTCCGTGGGACCTTAATATACATGAATAACGTAATATAACCTAACCAAACCCAACCAAACATCTCGGCGGTAATATTTGACAACATTCCTGGCGAGTTGGCCTCTGCGTCTCCGTGGGACCTTTATATACATCAATAACGTAATATAACCCAACCTAACCAAACCTAATATCTCGGCGGTAATATGTGACAACATTCCTGGCGTGTTGGCCTCTACGTCTCCGTGGGACCTTCATATACATCAATAACGTAATATAACCTAACCTAACCCAACCTAAACTTTCGGCGCTATTATTTGCCAAATTCCTGGCGAGTTGGCCTCTACGTCTCCGTGGGACTTTTATATACATCAATAACCTAATATAACCTAACTTAACCCAACCTAACCTTTCGGCGCTATTATTTGACAACATTCCTGGCGAGTTGGCCTCTACGTCTCCCTGGGGCTTTTATATACATCAATAACGTAATATAACCTAACCTAACCCAACCTAACATCTCGGTACTAATATTTAACAACATTCCTGGCTTGTTGGCTTCTACGTCTCCGTGGGACTTTCATATCCATCAATAACGTAATTTAACCTAAAATAACCCAACTTAACATCTCGACTGTAATATTTGACAACATTCCTGGCTTGTTGGCCTCTATGATTCCGTGGGACCTTTATATACATCAATAACGTAATATAACCTAACCTAACCCAACCTAACATCTCCGCGGTAATGTTTGACAACATTACTGGCGAGTTGGCCTCTACGTCTCCGTGAGACCTTCATATCCATCAATAACGTAATATAACCTTATATAACCCAACCTAACCTCTCGGCGCTATTATTTGACAACATTCCTGGCTAGTTGGCCTCTACGTCTCCGTGGGACTTTTATATACATCAATAACCTAATATAACCTAACTTAACCCAACCTAACCTTTCGGCGCTATTATTTGACAACATTCCTGGCGAGTTGGCCTCTACGTCTCCGTGGGGCCTTTATATACATCAATAACGTAATATAACCTAACCTAACACAACCCAACCTCTCGGCACTAATATTTCACAACATTCCTGGCGAGTTGGCCTCTACGTTTCCGTGGGGCTTTTATATACATCAATAACGTAATATAACCTAACCTAACCCAAAGTAACGTCTCGGAGGTAATGTTTAACCACATTCCTGGCTTGTTGGCCGCTACGTTTCCATGAGACCTTTATATACATCAATAACGTAATATAACCTAACCTAACCCAACCTAACATCTCGGTACTAATATTTAACAACATTCCTGGCTTGTTGGCTTCTACGTCTCGGTGGGACTTTCATATCCATCAATAACGTAATTTAACCTAAAATAACCCAACTTAACATCTCGGCTGTAATATTTGACAACATTCCTGGCTTGTTGGCCTCTATGATTCCGTGGGACCTTTATATACATCAATAACGTAATATAACCTAACCTAACCCAACCTAACCTCTCGGCGCTATTATTTGACAACATTCCTAGCGAGTTGCCCTCTACGTCACCGTGGGACTTTTATATACATCAATAACCTAATATAACCTAACTTAACCCAACCTAACCTTTCGGCGCTATTATTTGACAACATTCCTGGCGAGTTGGCCTCTACGTCTCCGTGGGGCCTTTATATACATCAATAACGTAATATAACCTAACCTAACACAACCCAACCTCTCGGCACTAATATTTCACAACATTCCTGGCGAGTTGGCCTCTACGTTTCCGTGGGGCTTTTATATACATCAATAACGTAATATAACCTAACCTAACCCAAAGTAACGTCTCGGAGGTAATGTTTAACCACATTCCTGGCTTGTTGGCCTCTACGTTTCCCTGAGACCTTTATATACATCAATAACGTAATATAACATAACCTAACCCAACCTAACATCTCGGTACTAATATTTAACAACATTCCTGTCTTGTTGGCTTCTACGTCTCCGTGGGACTTTCATATCCATCAATAACGTAATTTAACCTAAAATAACCCAACTTAACATCTCGGCTGTAACATTTGACAACATTCCTGGCTTGTTGGCCTCTATGATTCCGTGGGACCTTTATATACATCAATAACGTAATATAACCTAACCTAACCCAACCTAACATCTCCGCGGTAATGTTTGACAACATTACTGGCGAGTTGGCCTCTACGTCTCCGTGAGACCTTTATATACATCAATAACGTAATATAACCTAATCTAACCCAACCTAACCTCTCGGCGCTATTATTTGACAACATTCCTGGCGAGTTGCCCTCTACGTCACCGTGGGACTTTTACATACATCAATAACCTAATATAACCTAACTTAACCCAACCTAACCTTTCGGCGCTATTATTTGACAACATTCCTGGCGAGTTGGCCTCTACGTCTCCGTGGGGGCTTTATATACATCAATAACGTAATATAACCTAACCTAACACAACCCAACCTCTCGGCACTAATATTTCACAACATTCCTGGCGAGTTAGCCTCTACGTTACCGTGGGGCTTTTATATACATCAATAACGTAATATAACCTAACCTAACCCAAAGTAACGTCTCGGAGGTAATGTTTAACCACATTCCTGGCTTGTTGGCCTCTACGTTTCCATGAGACCTTTATATACATCAATAACGTCATATATCCTAACCTAACCCAACCTATCATTTCGGCGGTAATATTTGACACCATTCCTGGCGAGTTGGCTTCTACGTCTCCGTGGGACCTTTATATACATGAATAACGTAATATAACCTAACCAAACCCAACCAAACATCTCGGCGGTAATATTTGACAACATTCCTGGCGAGTTGGCCTATGCGTCTCCGTGGGACCTTTATATACATCAATAACGTAATATAACCCAACCTAACCAAACATAATATCTCGGCGGTAATATGTGACAACATTCCTGGCGGGTTGGCCTCTACGTCCCCGTGGGACCTTCATATACATCAATACCGTAATATAGCCTAAGCTAACTCAACCTAACATCCCGGCGGTAATATTTGACTGCATTCCTGGAGAGTTGGCTACTACGTCTCCGTGGGACCTTTATATACATCAATAACGTAATATAACCTAACCTAACACAACGCAACCTCTCGGCACTAATATTTGACAATATTCCTGGCGAGCTGGCCTCTTCGTTTCCGTGCTGCTTTTACATACATCAATAACGTAATATAACCTAACCTAACCCAACCTAAACTTTCGGCGCTATTATTTGCCAAATTCCTGGCGAGTTGGCCTCTACGTCTCCGTGGGACTTTTATATACATCAATAACGTAATATAACCTAACCTAGCACAACCCAACCTCTCGGCACTAATGTTTAACAACATTCCTGGCTTGTTGGCTTCTACGTCTCCGTGGGACTTTCATATCCATCAATAACGTAATTTAACCTAAAATAACCCAACTTAACATCTCGGCTGTAATATTTGACAACATTCCTGGCTTGTTGGCCTCTATGATTCCGTGGGACCTTTATATACATCAATAACGTAATATAACCTAACCTAACCCAACCTAACCTCTCGGCGCTATTATTTGACAACATTCCTGGCGAGTTGCCCTCTATGTCACCGTGGGACTTTTATATACATCAATAACCCAATATAACCTAACTTAACCCAACCTAACCTTTCGGCGCTATTATTTGACAACATTCCTGGCGAGTTGTCCTCTACGTCTCCGTGGGGCCTTTATATACATCAATAACGTAATATAACCTAACCTAACACAACCCAACCTCTCGGCACTAATATTTCACAACATTCCGGACGAGTTGGCCTCTACGTTTCCGTGGGGCTTTTATATACATAAATAACGTAATATAACCTAACCTAACCCAAAGTAACGTCTCGGAGGTAATGTTTAACCACATTCCTGGCTTGTTGGCCTCTACGTTTCCCTGAGACCTTTATATACATCAATAACGTAATATAACCTAACCTAACCCAACCTAACATCTCGGTACTGATATTTAACAACATTCCTGGCTTGTTGGCTTCTACGTCTCCGTGGGACTTTCATATCCATCAATAACGTAATTTAACCTAAAATAACCCAACTTAAAATCTCGGCTGTAATATTTGACAACATTCCTGGCTTGTTGGCCTCTATGATTCCGTGGGACCTTTATATACATCAATAACGTAATATAACCTAACCTAACCCAACCTAACCTCTCGGCGCTATTATTTGACAACATTCCTGGCGAGTTGCCCTCTACGTCACCGTGGGACTTTTATATACATCAATAACCTAATATAACCTAACTTAACCCAACCTAACCTTTCGGCGCTATTATTTGACAACATTCCTGGCGAGTTGGCCTCTACGTCTCCGTGGGGCCTTTATATACATCAATAACGTAATATAACCTAACCTAACACAACCCAACCTCTCGGCACTAATATTTCACAACATTCCGGACGAGTTGGCCTCTACGTTTCCGTGGGGCTTTTATATACATAAATAACGTAATATAACCTAACCTAACCCAAAGTAACGTCTCGGAGGTAATGTTTAACCACATTCCTGGCTTGTTGGCCTCTACGTTTCCCTGAGACCTTTATATACATCAATAACGTAATATAACCTAACCTAACCCAACCTAACATCTCGGTACTAATATTTAACAACATTCCTGGCTTGTTGGCTTCTACGTCTCCGTGGGACTTTCATATCCATCAATAACGTAATTTAACCTAAAATAACCCAACTTAACATCTCGGCTGTAATATTTGACAACATTCCTGGCTTGTTGGCCTCTATGATTCCGTGGGACCTTTATATACATCAATAACGTAATATAACCTAACCTAACCCAACCTAACCTCTCGGCGCTATTATTTGACAACATTCCTGGCGAGTTGCCCTCTACGTCACCGTGGGACTTTTATATACATCAATAACCTAATATAACCTAACTTAACCCAACCTAACCTTTCGGCGCTATTATTTGACAACATTCCTGGCGAGTTGGCCTCTACGTCTCCGTGGGGCCTTTATATACATCAATAACGTAATATAACCTAACCTAACACAACCCAACCTCTCGGCACTAATATTTCCCAACATTCCTGGCGAGGTGGCCTCTACGTTTCCGTGGGGCTTTTATATACATCAATAACGTAATATAACCTAACCTAACCCAAAGTAACGTCTCGGAGGTAATGTTTAACCACATTCCTGTCTTGTTGGCCTCTACGTTTCCCTGAGACCTTTATATACATCAATAACGTAATATAACCTAACCTAACCCAACCAAACATCTCGGCGGTAATATTTGACTGCATTCCTGAAGAGTTGGCTACTACGTCCCCGTGGGACCTTTATATACATCAATAACGTAATATGACCTAACCTAACCCAATCTAACATCTCGGCGGTAATATCTGAAGGCATTCCTGGCGAGTTGGCCGCTATGTCTCCGTGGGACCTTTATATACATCAATAACGTAATATATCCTAACCTAACCCAACCTATCATTTCGGCGGTAATATTTGACACCATTCCTGGCGAGTTGGCTTCTACGTCTCCGTGGAACCTTTATATGCATGAATAACGTAATATAACCTAACCAAACCCAACCAAACATCTCGGCGGTAATATTTGACAACATTCCTGGCGAGTTGGCCTCTACGTCTCCGTGAGGCCTTCATATCCATCAATAACGTAATATAACCTTATATAACCCAACCTAACCTCTCGGCGCTATTATTTGACAATATTCCTTGCGAGCTGGCCTCTACGTCTCCGTGGGAGTTTTATATACACCAATAACGTAATATAACCTAACCTAACACAACGCAACCTATCGGCACTAATATTTGACAATATTCCTGGCGAGTTGGCCTCTTCGTTTCCGTGGGGCTTTTACATACATCAATAACGTAATATAACCTAACCTAACCCAACCTAAACTTTCGGCGCTATTATTTGCCAAATTCCTGGCGAGTTGGCCTCTACGTCTCCGTGGGACTTTTATATACATCAATAACCTAATATAACCTAACTTAACCCAACCTAACCTTTCGGCGCTATTATTTGACAACATTCCTGGCGAGTTGGCCTCTACGTCTCCGTGGGGCCTTTATATACATCAATAACGTAATATAACCTAACCTAACACAACCCAACCTCTCGGCACTAATATTTCACAACATTCCTGGCGAGGTGGCCTCTACGTTTCCGTGGGGCTTTTATATACATCAATAACGTAATATAACCTAACCTAACCCAAAGTAACGTCTCGGAGGTAATGTTTAACCACATTCCTGGCTTGTTGGCCTCTACGTTTCCATGAGACCTTTATATACATCAATAACGTAATATAACCTAACCGAACCCAACCTAACATCTCGGTACTAATATTTAACAACATTCCTGGCTTGTTGGCTTCTACGTCTCCGTGGGACTTTCATATCAATCAATAACGTAATTTAACCTAAAATAACCCAACTTAACATCTCGGCTGTAATATTTGACAACATTCCTGGCTTGTTGGCCTCTATGATTCCGTGGGACCTTTATATACATCAATAACGTAATATAACCTAACCTAACCCAACCTAACCTCTCGGCGCTATTATTTGAAACATTCCTGGCGAGTTGCCCTCTACGTCACCGTGGGACTTTTATATACATCAATAACCTAATATAACCTAACTTAACCCAACCTAACCTTTCGGCGCTATTATTTGACAACATTCCTGGCGAGTTGGCCTCTACGTCTCCGTGGGGCCTTTATATACATCAATAACGTAATATAACCTAACCTAACACAACCCAACCTCTCGGCACTAATATTTCACAACATTCCTGGCGAGTTGGCCTCTACGTTTCCGTGGGGCTTTTATATACATCAATAACGTAATATAACCTAACCTAACCCAAAGTAACGTCTCGGAGGTAATGTTTAACCACATTCCTGGCTTGTTGGCCTCTACGTTTCCCTGAGACCTTTATATACATCAATAAAGTAATATAACCTAACCTAACCCAACCTAACATCTCGGTACTAATATTTAACAACATTCCTGGCTTGTTGGCTTCTACGTCTCCGTGGGACTTTCATATCCATCAATAACGTAATTTAACTTAAAATAACCCAACTTAACATCTCGGCTGTAATATTTGACAACATTCCTGGCTTGTTGGATTCTATGATTCCGTGGGACCTTCATATCCATCAATAACGTAATATAACCTTATATAACCCAACCTAACCTCTCGGCGCTATTATTTGACAACATTCCTGTCTAGTTGGCCTGTACGTCTCCGTGGGACTTTTATATACATCAATAACCTAATATAACCTAACTTAACCCAACCTAACCTTTCGGCGCTATTATTTGACAACATTCCTGGCGAGTTGGCCGCTATGTCTCCGTGGGACCGTTATATACATCAATAACGTCATATATCCTCACCTAACCCAAACCTATCATTTCGGCGGTAATATTTGACACCATTCCTGGGGAGTTGGCTTCTACGTCTCCGTGGGACCTTTATATACATGAATAACGTAATATAACCTAACCTAACACAATCTAACATCTCGGCGGTGATATTTGACCACATTCCTGGCTCGTTGGCCTCTACGTCTCCGTGGTACCTTTATATATATCTATAACGTAATATAACCAAACCTAACCCAACCTAACATGTCGGCGGTAATATTTAACAACATTCGTGGCGAGTTGGCCTCTACGTCTCCGTGGGACCTTTATATACATCAATAAGGAAATATAAAGTAACCTAACCCAACCTAACCTCTCGGGGTACCATTTAGCCACATTCCTTGATTGTCGGGACCTACTTCTCGGTGGGAACACTGTATAGATCTATGACGTAATACAACCTAACCTAACCCAACCTAACCTCTCGGGGTACCATTTAGCCACATTCCTTGATTGTCGGGACCTACTTCTCGGAGGGAACACTGTATACATCTATGACGTAATACAACCTAACCTAAACCAACTTAACATTTCGGCGGTAATATTTGACACCATTCCTGGCGAGTTGGCCTCTACGTTTCCGTGGGACTTTCATATACATCAATGACGTAATATAACCTGACCTAACCCAACCTAACATCTCGGCGGTAATATTTGACCACATTCCTGGCTTGTTGGCCTCTACGTCTCCGTGGGACCTTTATATACATCAATAACATAATACAACCTAACCTAACATCTCGGCGGTAATATCTGAAGACATTCCTGGCGAGTTGGCCGCTATGTCTCCGTGGGACCTTTATATACATCAATAACGTCATATATCCTAACGTAACCCAACCTATCATTTCGGCGGTAATATTTGACACCATTCCTGGCGAGTTGGCTTCTACGTCTCCGTGGAACCTTTATATACATCAATAACGTAATATAAACTAACCTAACCCAATCTAACATCTCGGTGGTAATATTTGACCACATTCCTGGCTTGTTGGCCTCTACGTCTCCGTGGGACCTTTATATACATTAATAACGTAATACAACCTAACCAAACCCAACCAAACATCTCGGCGGTAATATTTGACAACATTCCTGGCGAGTTGGCCTCTGCGTCTCCGTGGGACCTTTATATACATCAATAACGTAATATAACCCAACCTAACCAAACCTAATATCTCGGCGGTAATATTTGGCAACACTCCTGGCTTATTGGCTTCTACGTCTCCGTCGGACCCTTATACACATCAATAACGTAATATAACCTAATCTAACACAACCTATAATTTCTGCGGTAATATTTGACAACATTCCTGGCGAGTTGGACCCTACGTTTCCGTGGGACTTTCATATACATCAATGACGTAATATAACC
Source organism: Xylocopa violacea (assembly GCA_963969225.1). Classification (NCBI taxonomy): domain Eukaryota; kingdom Metazoa; phylum Arthropoda; class Insecta; order Hymenoptera; family Apidae; genus Xylocopa; species Xylocopa violacea. The sequence continues at coordinate 1,667,341 of CAXAJV010000918.1, forward strand.
TGACCTAACCCAACCTAACATCTCGGCGGTAATATTTGACCACATTCCTGGCTTGTTGGCCTCTACGTCTCCGTGGGACCTTTATATACATCAATAACATAATACAACCTAACCTAACATCTCGGCGGTAATATCTGAAGGCATTCCTGGCGAGTTGGCCGCTATGTCTCCGTGGGACCTTTATATACATCAATAACGTAATATATCCTAACCTAACCCAACCTATCATTTCGGCGGTAATATTTGACACCATTCCTGGCGAGTTGGCTTCTACGTCTCCGTGGAACCTTTATATACATGAATAACGTAATATAACCTAACCAAACCCAACCAAACATCTCGGCGGTAATATTTGACAACATTCCTGGCGAGTTGGCCTCTACGTCTCCGTGAGGCCTTCATATCCATCAATAACGTAATATAACCTTATATAACCCAACCTAACCTCTCGGCGCTATTATTTGACAATATTCCTTGCGAGCTGGCCTCTACGTCTCCGTGGGAGTTTTATATACACCAATAACGTAATATAACCTAACCTAACACAACGCAACCTCTCGGCACTAATATTTGACAATATTCCTGGCGAGTTGGCCTCTTCGTTTCCGTGGGGCTTTTACATACATCAATAACGTAATATAACCTAACCTAACCCAACCTAAACTTTCGGCGCTATTATTTGCCAAATTCCTGGCGAGTTGGCCTCTACGTCTCCGTGGGACTTTTATATACATCAATAACGTAATATAACCTAACCTAACACAACCCAACCTCTCGGCACTAATATTTCACAACATTCCTGGCGAGTTGGCCTCTACGTTTCCGTGGGGCTTTTATATACATCAATAACGTAATATAACCTAACCTAACCCAAAGTAACGTCTCGGAGGTAATGTTTAACCACATTCCTGGCTTGTTGGCCTCTACGTTTCCATGAGACCTTTATGTACATCAATAACGTAATATAACCTAACCTAACCCAACCTAACAACTCGGTACTAATATTTAACAACATTCCTGTCTTGTTGGCTTCTACGTCTCCGTGGGACTTTCATATCCATCAATAACGTAATTTAACCTAAAATAACCCAACTTAACATCTCGGCTGTAATATTTGACAACATTCCTGGCTTGTTGGCCTCTATGATTCCGCGGGACCTTTATATACATCAATAACGTAATATAACCTAACCTAACCCAACCTAACCTCTCGGCGCTATTATTTGACAACATTCCTGGCGAGTTGCCCTCTACGTCACCGTGGGACTTTTATATACATCAATAACCTAATATAACCTAACTTAACCCAACCTAACCTTTCGGCGCTATTATTTGACAACATTCCTGGCGAGTTGGCCTCTACGTCTCCGTGGGGCCTTTATATACATCAATAACGTAATATAACCTAACCTAACACAACCCAACCTCTCGGCACTAATATTTCACAACATTCCTGGCGAGTTGGCCTCTACGTTTCCGTGGGGCTTTTATATACATCAATAACGTAATATAACCTAACCTAACCCAAAGTAACGTCTCGGAGATAATGTTTAACCACATTTCTGGCTTGTTGGCTTCAACGTCTCCGTGAGGCCTTCATATACATCAAAAACGTAATATAACCTAACCTAACCCAACGTAACATGTCGGCTGTAATATTTGACAACATTCCTGGCGAGTTGGCCTCTACGTCTCCGTCAGGCCTTCATATCCGTCAATAACGTAATATAACCTTATATAACCCAACCTAACCTCTCGGCGCTATTATTTGACAACATTCCTGGCTAGTTGGCCTCTACGTCTCCGTGGGACTTTTATATACATCAATAACCTAATATAACCTAACTTAACCCAACCTAACCTTTCGGCGCTATTATTTGACAACATTCCTGGCGAGTTGGCCTCTACGTCTTCGTGGGGCCTTTATATACATCAATAACGTAATATAACCTAACCTAACCCAACCTAACATCTCGGTACTAAAATTTAACAACATTCCTGGCTTGTTGGCTTCTACGTCTCCGTGGGACTTTCATATCCATCAATAACGTAATTTAACCGAAAATAACCCAACTTAACATCTCGGCTGTAATATTTGACAACATTCCTGGGTTGTTGGCCTCTTTGATTCCGTGGGACCTTTATATACATCAATAACGTAATATAACCTAACCTAACCCAACCTAACCTCTCGGCGCTATTATTTGACAACATTCCTGGCGAGTTGCCCTCTACGTCACCGTGGGACTTTTATATACATCAATAACCTAATATAACCTAACTTAACCCAACCTAACCTTTCGGCGCTATTATTTGACAACATTCCTGGCGAGTTGGCCTCTGCGTCTCCGTGGGGCCTTTATATACATCAATAACGTAATATAACCTAACCTAACACAACCCAACCTCTCGGCACTAATATTGCACAACATTCCTGGCGAGTTGGCCTCTACGTTTCCGTGGGGCTTTTATATACATCAATAACGTAATTTAACCTAACCTAACCCAAAGTAACGTCTCGGAGGTAATGTTTAACCACATTCCTGTCTTGTTGGCCTCTACGTTTCCCTGAGACATTTATATACATCAATAACGTAATATAACCTAACCTAACCCAACCTAACATCTCGGTACTAATATTTAACAACATTCCTGGCTTGTTGGCTTCTACGTCTCCGTGGGACTTTCATATCCATCAATAACATAATTTAACCGAAAATAACCCAACTTAACATCTCGGCTGTAATATTTGACAACATTCCTGGCTTGTTGGCCTCTATGATTCCGTGGGACCTTTATATACATCAATAACGTAATATAACCTAACCTAACCCAACCTAACATCTCCGCGGTAATGTTTGATAACATTACTGGCGAATTGGCCTCTACGTCTCCGTGAGACCTTCATATCCATCAATAACGTAATATAACCTTATATTACCCAACCTAACCTCTCGGCGCTATTATTTGACAACATTGCTGGCTAGTTGGCCTCTACGTCTCCTTGGGACTTTTATGTACATCAATAACGTAATATAACCTAACCTAACACAACCCAACCTCTCGGCACTAATATTTCACAACATTCCTGGCGAGTTGGCCTCTACGTTTCCGTGGGGCTTTTATATACATCAATAACGTAATATAACCTAACCTAACCCAAAGTAACGTCTCGGAGGTAATGTTTAACCACATTCCTGGCTTGTTGGCCTCTACGTTTCCATGAGACCTTTATATACATCAATAACGTAATATAACCTAACCTAACCCAACCTAACATCTCGGTACTAATATTTAACAACATTCCTGGCTTGTTGGCTTCTACGTCTCCGTGGGACTTTCATATCCATCAATAACGTAATTTAACCTAAAATAACCCAACTTAACATCTCGGCTGTAATATTTGACAACATTCCTGGCTTGTTGGCCTCTATGATTCCGTGGGACCTTTATATACATCAATAACGTAATATAACCTAACCTAACCCAACCTAACATCTCCTCGGTAATGTTTGACAACATTACTGGCGAGTTGGCCTCTACGTCTCCGTGAGACCTTCATATCCATCAATAACGTAATATAACCTTATATAACCCAACCTAACCTCCGGGCGCTATTATTTGACAACATTCCTGGCTAGTTGGCCTCTACGTCTCCGTGGGACTTTTATATACATCAATAACCTAATATAACCTAACTTAACCCAACCTAACCTTTCGGCGCTATTATTTGACAACATTCCTAGCGAGTTGCCCTCTACGTCACCGTGGGACTTTTATATACATCAATAACCTAATATAACCTAACTTAACCCAACCTAACCTCTCGGCGCTATTATTTGACAACATTCCTGGCGAGTTGGCCTCTACGTCTCCGTGGGACTTTTATATACATCAATAACCTAATATAACCTAACTTAACCCAACCTAACCTTTCGGCGCTATTATTTGACAACATTCCTGGCGAGTTGGCCTCTACGTCTCCGTGGGGCCTTTATATACATCAATAACGTAATATAACCTAACCTAACCCAACCTAACATCTCGGTACTAATATTTAACAACATTCCTGGCTTGTTGGCTTCTACGTCTCCGTGGGACTTTCATATCCATCAATAACGTAATTTAACCTAAATTAACCCAACTTAACATCTCGGCTGTAATATTTGACAACATTCCTGGGTTGTTGGCCTCTATGATTCCGTGGGACCTTTATATACATCAATAACGTAATATAACCTAACCTAACCCAACCTAACCTCTCGGCGCTATTATTTGACAACATTCCTGGCGAGTTGCCCTCTACGTCACCGTGGGACTTTTATATACATCAATAACCTAATATAACCTAACTTAACCCAACCTAACCTTTCGGCGCTATTATTTGACAACATTCCTGGCGAGTTGGCCTCTGCGTCTCCGTGGGGCCTTTATATACATCAATAACGTAATATAACCTAACCAAACACAACCCAACCTCTCGGCACTAATATTTCACAACATTCCTGGCGAGTTGGCCTCTACGTTTCCGTGGGGCTTTTATATACATCAATAACGTAATTTAACCTAACCTAACCCAAAGTAACGTCTCGGAGGTAATGTTTAACCACATTCCTGTCTTGTTGGCCTCTACGTTTCCCTGAGACATTTATATACATCAATAACGTAATATAACCTAACCTAACCCAACCTAACATCTCGGTACTAATATTTAACAACATTCCTGGCTTGTTGGCTTCTACGTCTCCGTGGGGCTTTCATATCCATCAATAACATAATTTAACCTAAAATAACCCAACTTAACATCTCGGCTGTAATATTTGACAACATTCCTGGCTTGTTGGCCTCTATGATTCCGTGGGACCTTTATATACATCAATAACGTAATATAACCTAACCTAACCCAACCTAACATCTCCTCGGTAATGTTTGACAACATTACTGGCGAGTTGGCCTCTACGTCTCCGTGAGACCTTCATATCCATCAATAACGTAATATAACCTTATATAACCCAACCTAACCTCCGGGCGCTATTATTTGGCAACATTCCTGGCTAGTTGGCCTCTACGTCTCCGTGGGACTTTTATATACATCAATAACCTAATATAACCTAACTTAACCCAACCTAACCTTTCGGCGCTATTATTTGACAACATTCCTGGCGAGTTGCCCTCTACGTCACCGTGGGACTTTTATATACATCAATAACCTAATATAACCTAACTTAACCCAACCTAACCTTTCGGCGCTATTATTTGACAACATTCCTGGCGAGTTGGCCTCTACGTCTCCGTGGGGCCTTTATATACATCAATAACGTAATATAACCTAACCTAACACAACCCAACCTCTCGGCACTAATATTTCACAACATTCCTGGCGAGTTGGCCTCTACGTTTCCGTGGGGCTTTTATATACATCAATAACGTAATATAACCTAACCTAACCAAAAGTAACGTCTCGGAGGTAATGTTTAACCACATTCCTGGCTTGTTGGCCTCTACGTTTCCCTGAGACCTTTATATACATCAATAACGTAATATAACCTAACCTAACCCAACCTAACATCTCGGTGCTAATATTTAACAACATTCCTGGCTTGTTGGCTTCTACGTCTCCGTGGGACTTTCATATGCATCAATAACGTAATTTAACCTAAAATAACCCAACTTAACATCTCGGCTGTAATATTTGACAACATTCCTGGCTTGTTGGCCTCTATGATTCCGTGGGACCTTTATATACATCAATAACGTAATATAACCTAACCTAACCCAACCTAATATCTCGGCGGTACTGTTTGACAACATTCCTGGCGAGTTGGCCTCTACGTATCCGTGAGACCTTCATATCCATCAATAACGTAATATAACCTTATATAACCCAACCTAACCTCTCGGCGCTATTATTTGACAACATTCCTGTCGAGTTGGCCTCTACGTTTCCCTGAGACCTTTATATACATGAATAACGTAATATAACCTAACCTAACCCAAAGTAACGTCTCGGAGATAATGTTTAACCACATTTCTGGCTTGTTGGCTTCAACGTCTCCGTGAGGCCTTCATATACATCAAAAACGTAATATAACCTAACCTAACCCAACGTAACATCTCGGCTGTAATATTTGACAACATTCCTGGCGAGTTGGCCTCTACGTCTCCGTCAGGCCTTCATATCCGTCAATAACGTAATATAACCTTATATAACCCAACCTAACCTTTCGGCGCTATTATTTGACAACATTCCTGGCGAGTTGGCCTCTACGTCTCCGTGGGGCCTTTATATACATCAATAACGTAATATAACCTAACCTAACCCAACCTAACATCTCGGTACTAATATTTAACAACATTCCTGGCTTGTTGGCTTCTACGTCTCCGTGGGACTTTCATATCCATCAATAACGTAATTTAACCTAAATTAACCCAACTTAACATCTCGGCTGTAATATTTGACAACATTTCTGGGTTGTTGGCCTCTATGATTCCGTGGGACCTTTATATACATCAATAACGTAATATAACCTAACCTAACCCAACCTAACCTCTCGGCGCTATTATTTGACAACATTCCTGGCGAGTTGCCCTCTACGTCACCGTGGGACTTTTATATACATCAATAACCTAATATAACCTAACTTAACCCAACCTAACCTTTCGGCGCTATTATTTGACAACATTCCTGGCGAGTTGGCCTCTGCGTCTCCGTGGGGCCTTTATATACATCAATAACGTAATATAACCTAACCAAACACAACCCAACCTCTCGGCACTAATATTTCACAACATTCCTGGCGAGTTGGCCTCTACGTTTCCGTGGGGCTTTTATATACATCAATAACGTAATTTAACCTAACCTAACCCAAAGTAACGTCTCGGAGGTAATGTTTAACCACATTCCTGTCTTGTTGGCCTCTACGTTTCCCTGAGACATTTATATACATCAATAACGTAATATAACCTAACCTAACCCAACCTAACATCTCGGTACTAATATTTAACAACATTCCTGGCTTGTTGGCTTCTACGTCTCCGTGGGGCTTTCATATCCATCAATAACATAATTTAACCTAAAATAACCCAACTTAACATCTCGGCTGTAATATTTGACAACATTCCTGGCTTGTTGGCCTCTATGATTCCGTGGGACCTTTATATACATCAATAACGTAATATAACCTAACCTAACCCAACCTAACATCTCCGCGGTAATGTTTGATAACATTACTGGCGAATTGGCCTCTACGTCTCCGTGAGATCTTCATATCCATCAATAACGTAATATAACCTTATATAACCCAACCTAACCTCTCGGCGCTATTATTTGACAACATTCCTGGCTAGTTGGCCTCTACGTCTCCGTGGGACTTTTATGTACATCAATAACGTAATATAACCTAACCTAACACAACCCAACCTCTCGGCACTAATATTTCACAACATTCCTGGCGAGTTGGCCTCTACGTTTCCGTGGGGCTTTTATATACATCAATAACGTAATATAACCTAACCTAACCCAAAGTAACGTCTCGGAGGTAATGTTTAACCACATTCCTGGCTTGTTGGCCTCTACGTTTCCATGAGACCTTTATATACATCAATAACGTAATATAACCTAACCTAACCCAACCTAACATCTCGGTACTAATATTTAACAACATTCCTGTCTTGTTGGCTTCTACGTCTCCGTGGGACTTTCATATCCATCAATAACGTAATTTAACCTAAAATAACCCAACTTAACATCTCGGCTGTAATATTTGACAACATTCCTGGCTTGTTGGCCTCTATGATTCCGTGGGACCTTTATATACATCAATAACGTAATATAACCTAACCTAACCCAACCTAACATCTCCTCCGTAATGTTTGACAACATTACTGGCGAGTTGGCCTCTACGTCTCCGTGTGACCTTCATATCCATCAATAACGTAATATAACCTTATATAACCCAACCTAACCTCCGGGCGCTATTATTTGACAACATTCCTGGCTAGTTGGCCTCTACGTCTCCGTGGGACTTTTATATACATCAATAACCTAATGTAACATAACTTAACCCAACCTAACCTTTCGGCGCTATTATTTGACATCATTCCTGGCGAGTTGGCCTCTACGTCTCCGTGGGGCCTTTATATACATCAATAACGTAATATAACCTAACCTAACACAACCCAACCTCTCGGCACTAATATTTCACAACATTCCTGGCGAGTTGGCCTCTACGTTTCCGTGGGGCTTTTATATACATCAATAACGTAATATAACCTAACCTAACCCAAAGTAACGTCTCGGAGGTAATGTTTAACCACATTCCTGGCTTGTTGGCCTCTACGTTTCCATGAGACCTTTATATACATCAATAACGTAATATAACCTAACCTAACCCAACCTAACATCTCGGTACTAATATTTAACAACATTCCTGGCTTGTTGGCTTCTACGTCTCCGTGGGACTTTCATATCCATCAATAACTTAATTTAACCTAATATAACCCAACTTAACATCTCGGCTGTAATATTTGACAACATTCCTGGCTTGTTGGCCTCTATGATTCCGTGGGACCTTTATATACATCAATAACGTAATATAACCTAACCTAACCCAACCTAACATCTCCTCCGTAATGTTTGACAACATTACTGGCGAGTTGGCCTCTACGTCTCCGTGTGACCTTCATATCCATCAATAACGTAATATAACCTTATATAACCCAACCTAACCTCCGGGCGCTATTATTTGACAACATTCCTGGCTAGTTGGCCTCTACGTCTCCGTGGGACTTTTATATACATCAATAACCTAATGTAACATAACTTAACCCAACCTAACCTTTCGGCGCTATTATTTGACAACATTCCTGGCGAGTTGGCCTCTACGTCTCCGTGGGGCCTTTATATACATCAATAACGTAATATAACCTAACCTAACACAACCCAACCTCTCGGCACTAATATTTCACAACATTCCTGGCGAGTTGGCCTCTACGTTTCCGTGGGGCTTTTATATACATCAATAACGTAATATAACCTAACCTAACCCAAAGTAACGTCTCGGAGGTAATGTTTAACCACATTCCTGGCTTGTTGGCCTCTACGTTTCCATGAGACCTTTATATACATCAATAACGTAATATAACCTAACCTAACCCAACCTAACATCTCGGTACTAATATTTAACAACATTCCTGGCTTGTTGGCTTCTACGTCTCCGTGGGACTTTCATATCCATCAATAACGTAATTTAACCTAAAATAACCCAACTTAACATCTCGGCTGTAATATTTGACAACATTCCTGGCATGTTGGCCTCTATGATTCCGTGGGACCTTTATATACATTAATAACGTAATACAACCTAACCAAACCCAACCAAACATCTCGGCGGTAATATTTGACAACATTCCTGGCGAGTTGGCCTCTGCGTCACCGTGGGACCTTTATATACATCAATAACGTAATATAACCCAACCTAACCAAACCTAATATCTAGGCGGTAATATGTGACAACATTCCTGGAGAGTTGGCTACTACGTCTCCGTGGGACCTTTATATACATCAATAACGTAATATAACCTAACCTAACCCAATCTAACATCTCGGCGGTAATGTTTGACCACATTCCTGGCGAGTTGGCCCCTACGTCTCCGTGACACCTTCATATACATCAATGACCTAATATACCCTAACCTAACCCAACCTATCATCTCGGCGGTAATATTTGACCACATTCCTGGCTTGTTGTCCTCTACGTCTCCGTGGGACCTTTACATGCATCAATGGCGTAATATAACCTAACCTAACCCAACCTAATATCTCGAGGGTAATATTTGACAACATTCCTGGCGAGTTGGCTTCTACGTCTCCGTCGGACCTTTATACACATCAATAACGTAATATAACCTAATCTAACACAACCTATAATTTCTGCGGTAATATTTGACAACATTCCTGGCGAGTTGGACCCTACGTTTCCGTGGGACTTTCATATACATCAAAGACGTAATATAACCTGACCTAACCCAACCTAACATCTCGGCGGTAATATTTGACCACATTCCTGGCTTGTTGGCCTCTACGTCTCCGTGGGACCTTTATATACATCAATAACATAATACAACCTAACCTAACATCTCGGCGGTAATATCTGAAGGCTTTCCTGGCGAGTTGGCCGCTATGTCTCCGTGGGACCTTTATATACATCAATAACGTAATATATCCTAACCTAACCCAACCTATCATTTCGGCGGTAATATTTGACACCATTCCTGGCGAGTTGGCTTCTACGTCTCCGTGGGACCTTTATATACATGAATAACGTAATATAACCTAACCAAACCCAACCAAACATCTAGGCGGTAATATTTGACAACATTCCTGGCGAGTTGGCCTCTGCGTCTCCGTGGGACCTTTATATACATCAATAACGTAATATAACCCAACCTAACCCAACCTAACATCTCGGCGGTAATATTTGACAACATTCCTGGCTTGTTGGCCTCTATGATTCCGTGGGACCTTTATATACATCAATAACGTAATATAACCTAACCTAACCCAACCTAACCTCTCGGCGCTATTATTTGACAACATTCCTGGCGAGTTGCCCTCTACGTCACCGTGGGACTTTTATATACATCAATAACCTAATATAACCTAACTTAACCCAACCTAACCTTTCGGCGCTACTATTTGACAACATTCCTGGCGAGTTGGCCTCTACGTCTCCGTGGGGCCTTTATATACATCAATAACGTAATATAACATAACCTAACACAACCCAACCTCTCGGCACTAATATTTCACAACATTCCTGGCGAGTTGGCCTCTACGTTTCCGTGGGGCTTTTATATACATCAATAACGTAATATAACCTAACCTAACCCAAAGTAACGTCTCGGAGGTAATGTTTAACCACATTCCTGTCTTGTTGGCCTCTACGTTTCCCTGAGACCTTTATATACATCAATAACGTAATATAACCTAACCTAACCCAACCTAACATCTCGGTACTAATATTTAACAACATTCCTGGCTTTTTGGCTTCTACGTCTCCGTGGGACTTTCATATCCATCAATAACGTAATTTAACCTAAAATAACCCAACTTAACATCTCGGCTGTAATATTTGACAACATTCCTGGCTTGTTGGCCTCTATGATTCCGTGGGACCTTTATATACATCAATAACGTAATATAACCTAACCTAACCCAACCTAACATCTCCGCGGTAATGTTTGATAACATTACTGGCGAGTTGGCCTCTACGTCTCCGTGAGACCTTCATATCCATCAATAACGTAATATAACCTTATATAACCCAACCTAACCTCTCGGCGCTATTATTTGACAACATTCCTGGCTAGTTGGCCTCTACGTCTCCGTGGGACTTTTATATACATCAATAACCTAATATAACCTAACTTAACCCAACCTAATCTTTCGGCGCTACTATTTGACAACATTCCTGGCGAGTTGCCCTCTACGTCACCGTGGGACTTTTATATACATCAATAACCTAATATAACCTAACTTAACCCAACCTAACCTTTCGGCGCTATTATTTGACAACATTCCTGGCGAGTTGGCCTCTACGTCTCCGTGGGGCCTTTATATACATCAATAACGTAATATAACCTAACCTAACACAACCCAAACTCCCGGCACTAATATTTGACAACATTCCTGGCGAGTTTGCCTCTACGTTTCCCTGAGACCTTTATATACATCAATAACGTAATATAACATAAAATAACCCAACGTAACATCTCGGCTGTAATATTTGACAACATTCCTGGCTTGCTGGCCTCTATGATTCCGTGGGACCTTTATATACATCAATAACGTAATATAACCTAACCTAACCCAACCTAACATCTCGGCGGTACTGTTTGACAAACATTCCTGGCGAGTTGGCCTCTACGTATCCGTGAGACCTTCATATCCATCAATAACGTAATATAACCTTATATAACCCAACCTAACCTCTCGGCGCTATTATTTGACAACATTCCTGGCTAGTTGGCCTCTACGTCTCCGTGGGACTTTTATATACATCAATAACGTAATATAACCTAACCTAACCCAACCTAACCTTTCGGCACTGATATTTGACAACATTCCTGGCGAGTTGGACTCTACGTTTCCGTGGGGCTTTTATATACATCAATAGCGTAATATAACTTAACCTAACACAACCTAACATCTCGGTACTAATATTTGACAACATTCCTGCCGAGTTGGCCTCTACGTCTCCGTGGGACCTTCATATACATCAATAACGTAATATAACCTAACCTAACACAACCCAACCACTCGGCACTAATATTTGACAACATTCCTGGCGAGTTGGCTTCTACGTTTCCGTGGGGCTTTTATATACATCAATAACGTAATATAACCTAACCTAACACAACCTAACACCTCGGCGGTAATATTTGACAACATTCCTGGCGAGTGGGCTTCTACTTCTCCGTGGGTCCTTTAGATACATCAATAACGTAATATAAACTAACCTAACCGAATCTAACATCTCGGTGGTAATATTTGACCACATTCCTGGCTTGTTGGCCTCTACGTCCCCGTGGGAACTTTATATACATTAATAACGTAATACAACCCAACCAAACCCAAGCAAACAACTCGGCGGTAATATTTGGCAACACTCCTGGCTTATTGGCTTCTACGTCTCCGTCGGACCTTTATACACATCAATAACGTAATATAACCTAATCTAACACAACCTATAATTTCTGCGGTAATATTTGACTACATTCCTGGCGAGTTGGACCCTACGTTTCCGTGGGACTTTCATATACATCAATGACGTAATATAACCTGACCTAACCCAACCTAACATCTCGGCGGTAATATTTGACCACATTCCTGGCTTGTTGGCCTCTACGTCTCCGTGGGACCTTTATATTCATCAATAACATAATACAACCTAACCTAACATCTCGGCGGTAATATCTGAAGACATTCCTGGCGAGTTGGCCGCTATGTCTCCGTGGGACCTTTATATACATCAATAACGTCATATATCCTAACCTAACCCAACCTATCATTTCGGCGGTAATATTTGACACCATTCCTGGCGAGTTGGCTTCTACGTCTCCGTGGGACCTTAATATACATGAATAACGTAATATAACCTAACCAAACCCAACCAAACATCTCGGCGGTAATATTTGACAACATTCCTGGCGAGTTGGCCTCTGCGTCTCCGTGGGACCTTTATATACAACAATAACGTAATATAACCCAACCTAACCAAACCTAATATCTCGGCGGTAATATGTGACAACATTCCTGGCGGGTTGGCTTCTACGTCTCCGTGGGACCTTCATATACATCAATACCGTAATATAGCCTAAGCTAACTCAACCTAACATCCCGGCGGTAATATTTGACTGCATTCCTGGAGAGTTGGCTACTACGTCTCCGTGGGACCTTTATATACATCAATAACGTAATATAACCTAACCTAACACAACGCAACCTCTCGGCACTAATATTTGACAATATTCCTGGCGAGCTGGCCTCTTCGTTTCCGTGGGGCTTTTACATACATCAATAACGTAATATAAACTAACCTAACCCAACCTAAACTTTCGGCGCTATTATTTGCCAAATTCCTGGCGAGTTGGCCTCTACGTCTCCGTGGGACTTTTATATACATCAATAACCTAATATAACCTAACTTAACCCAACCTAACCTCTCGGCACTAATATTTCACAACATTCCTGGCGAGTTGGCCTCTACGTTTCCGTGGGGCTTTTATATACATCAATAACGTAATATAACCTAACCTAACCCAAAGTAACGTCTCGGAGGTAATGTTTAACCACATTCCTGGCTTGTTGGCCTCTACGTTTCCATGAGACCTTTATATACATCAATAACGTAATATAACCTAACCTAACCCAACCTAACATCTCGGTACTAATATTTAACAACATTCCTGGCTTGTTGGCTTCTACGTCTCCGTGGGACTTTCATATCCATCAATAACGTAATTTAACCTAAAATAACCCAACTTAACATCTCGACTGTAATATTTGACAACATTCCTGGCTTGTTGGCCTCTATGATTCCGTGGGACCTTTATATACATCAATAACGTAATATAACCTAACCTAACCCAACCTAACATCTCCGCGGTAATGTTTGACAACATTACTGGCGAGTTGGCCTCTACGTCTCCGTGAGACCTTCATATCCATCAATAACGTAATATAACCTTATATAACCCAACCTAACCTCTCGGCGCTATTATTTGACAACATTCCTGGCTAGTTGGCCTCTACGTCTCCGTGGGACTTTTATATACATCAATAACCTAATATAACCTAACTTAACCCAACCTAACCTTTCGGCGCTATTATTTGACAACATTCCTGGCGAGTTGGCCTCTACGTCTCCGTGGGGCCTTTATATACATCAATAACGTAATATAACCTAACCTAACACAACCCAACCTCTCGGCACTAATATTTCACAACATTCCTGGCGAGTTGGCCTCTACGTTTCCGTGGGGCTTTTATATACATCAATAACGTAATATAACCTAACCTAACCCAAAGTAACGTCTCGGAGGTAATGTTTAACCACATTCCTGGCTTGTTGGCCTCTACGTTTCCATGAGACCTTTATATACATCAATAACGTAATATAACCTAACCTAACCCAACCTAACATCTCGGTACTAATATTTAACAACATTCCTGGCTTGTTGGCTTCTACGTCTCCGTGGGACTTTCATATCCATCAATAACGTAATTTAACCTAAAATAACCCAACTTAACATCTCGGCTGTAATATTTGACAACATTCCTGGCTTGTTGGCCTCTATGATTCCGTGGGACCTTTATATACATCAATAACGTAATATAACCTAACCTAACCCAACCTAACCTCTCGGCGCTATTATTTGACAACATTCCTAGCGAGTTGCCCTCTACGTCACCGTGGGACTTTTATATACATCAATAACCTAATATAACCTAACTTAACCCAACCTAACCTTTCGGCGCTATTATTTGACAACATTCCTGGCGAGTTGGCCTCTACGTCTCCGTGGGGGCTTTATATACATCAATAACGTAATATAACCTAACCTAACCCAACCTAACATCTCCGCGGTAATGTTTGACAACATTACTGGCGAGTTGGCCTCTACGTCTCCGTGAGACCTTCATATCCATCAATAACGTAATATAACCTTATATAACCCAACCTAACCTCTCGGCGCTATTATTTGACAACATTCCTGGCTAGTTGGCCTCTACGTCTCCGTGGGACTTTTATATACATCAATAACGTAATTTAACCTAAAATAACCCAACTTAACATCTCGACTGTAATATTTGACAACATTCCTGGCTTGCTGGCCTCTATGATTCCGTGGGACCTTTATATACATCAATAACGTAATATAACCTAACCTAACCCAACCTAACATCTCCGCGGTAATGTTTGACAACATTACTGGCGAGTTGGCCTCTACGTCTCCGTGAGACCTTCATATCCATCAATAACGTAATATAACCTTATATAACCCAACCTAACCTCTCGGCGCTATTATTTGACAACATTCCTGGCTAGTTGGCCTCTACGTCTCCGTGGGACTTTTATATACATCAATAACCTAATATAACCTAACTTAACCCAACCTAACCTTTCGGCGCTATTATTTGACAACATTCCTGGCGAGTTGGCCTCTACGTCTCCGTGGGGCCTTTATATACATCAATAACGTAATATAACCTAACCTAACACAACCCAACCTCTCGGCACTAATATTTCACAACATTCCTGGCGAGTTGGCCTCTACGTTTCCGTGGGGCTTTTATATACATCAATAACGTAATATAACCTAACCTAACCCAAAGTAACGTCTCGGAGGTAATGTTTAACCACATTCCTGGCTTGTTGGCCTCTACGTTTCCATGAGACCTTTATATACATCAATAACGTAATATAACCTAACCTAACCCAACCTAACATCTCGGTACTAATATTTAACAACATTCCTGGCTTGTTGGCTTCTACGTCTCCGTGGGACTTTCATATCCATCAATAACGTAATTTAACCTAAAATAACCCAACTTAACATCTCGGCTGTAATATTTGACAACATTCCTGGCTTGTTGGCCTCTATGATTCCGTGGGACCTTTATATACATCAATAACGTAATATAACCTAACCTAACCCAACCTAACCTCTCGGCGCTATTATTTGAAACATTCCTGGCCAGTTGCCCTCTACGTCACCGTGGGACTTTTATATACATCAATAACCTAATATAACCTAACTTAACCCAACCTAACCTTTCGGCGCTATTATTTGACAACATTCCTGGCGAGTTGGCCTCTACGTCTCCGTGGGGCCTTTATATACATCAATAACGTAATATAACCTAACCTAACACAACCCAACCTCTCGGCACTAATATTTCACAACATTCCTGGCGAGTTGGCCTCTACGTTTCCGTGGGGCTTTTATATACATCAATAACGTAATATAACCTAACCTAACCCAAAGTAACGTCTCGGAGGTAATGTTTAACCACATTCCTGGCTTGTTGGCCTCTACGTTTCCCTGAGACCTTTATATACATCAATAACGTAATATAACCTAACCTAACCCAACCTAACATCTCGGTACTAATATTTAACAACATTCCTGGCTTGTTGGCTTCTACATCTCCGTGGGACTTTCATATCCATCAATAACGTAATTTAACCTAAAATAACCCAACTTAACATCTCGGCTGTAATATTTGACAACATTCCTGGCTTGTTGGCCTCTATGATTCCGTGGGACCTTTATATACATCAATAACGTAATATAACCTAACCTAACCCAACCTAACATCTCGGCGGTACTGTTTGACAACATTCCTGGCGAGTTGGCCTCTACGTCTCCGTGAGACCTTCATATCCATCAATAACGTAATATAACCTTATATAACCCAACCTAACCTCTCTGCGCTATTATTTGAAACATTCCTGGCGAGTTGCCCTCTACGTCACCGTGGGACTTTTATATACATCAATAACCTAATATAACCTAACTTAACCCAACCTAACCTTTCGGCGCTATTATTTGACAACATTCCTGGCGAGTTGGCCTCTACGTCTCCGTGGGGCCTTTATATACATCAATAACGTAATATAACCTAACCTAACACAACCCAACCTCTCGGCACTAATATTTCACAACATTCCTGGCGAGTTGGCCTCTACGTTTCCGTGGGGCTTTTATATACATCAATAACGTAATATAACCTAACCTAACCCAAAGTAACGTCTCGGAGGTAATGTTTAACCACATTCCTGGCTTGTTGGCCTCTACGTTTCCATGAGACCTTTATATACATCAATAACGTAATATAACCTAACCTAACCCAACCTAACATCTCGGTACTAATATTTAACAACATTCCTGGCTTGTTGGCTTCTACGTCTCCGTGGGACTTTCATATCCATCAATAACGTAATTTAACCTAAAATAACCCAACTTAACATCTCGGCTGTAATATTTGACAACATTCCTGGCTTGTTGGCCTCTATGATTCCGTGGGACCTTTATATACATCAATAACGTAATATAACCTAACCTAACCCAACCTAACCTCTCGGCGCTATTATTTGACAACATTCCTAGCGAGTTGCCCTCTACGTCACCGTGGGACTTTTATATACATCAATAACCTAATATAACCTAACTTAACCCAACCTAACCTTTCGGCGCTATTATTTGACAACATTCCTGGCGAGTTGGCCTCTACGTCTCCCTGGGGGCTTTATATACATTAATAACGTAATATAACCTAACCTAACCCAACCTAACATCTCCGCGGTAATGTTTGACAACATTACTGGCGAGTTGGCCTCTACGTCTCCGTGAGACCTTCATATCCATCAATAACGTAATATAACCTTATATAACCCAACCTAACCTCTCGGCGCTATTATTTGACAACATTCCTGGCTAGTTGGCCTCTACGTCTCCGTGGGACTTTTATATACATCAATAACCTAATATAACCTAACTTAACCCAACCTAACCTTTCGGCGCTATTATTTGACAACATTCCTGGCGAGTTGGCCTCTACGTCTCCGTGGGGCCTTTATATACATCAATAACGTAATATAACCTAACCTAACACAACCCAACCTCTCGGCACTAATATTTCACAACATTCCTGGCGAGTTGGCCTCTACGTTTCCGTGGGGCTTTTATATACATCAATAACGTAATATAACCTAACCTAACCCAAAGTAACGTCTCGGAGATAATGTTTAACCACATTCCTGGCTTGTTGGCCTCTACGTTTCCATGAGACCTTTATATACATCAATAACGTAATATAACCTAACCTAACCCAACCTAACATCTCGGTACTAATATTTAACAACATTCCTGGCTTGTTGGCTTCTACGTCTCCGTGGGACTTTCATATCCATCAATAACGTAATTTAACCTAAAATAACCCAACTTAACATCTCGGCTGTAATATTTGACAACATTCCTGGCTTGTTGGCCTCTATGATTCCGTGGGACCTTTATATACATCAATAACGTAATATAACCTAACCTAACCCAACCTAACCTCTCGGCGCTATTATTTGACAACATTCCTAGCGAGTGGCCCTCTACGTCACCGTGGGACTTTTATATACATCAATAACCTAATATAACCTAACTTAACCCAACCTAACCTTTCGGCGCTATTATTTGACAACATTCCTGGCGAGTTGGCCTCTACGTCTCCGTGGGGGCTTTATATACATCAATAACGTAATATAACCTAACCTAACACAACGCAACCTCTCGGCACTAATATTTCACAACATTCCTGGCGAGTTAGCCTCTACGTTTCCGTGGGGCTTTTATATACATCAATAACGTAATATAACCCAACCTAACCCAAAGTAACGTCTCGGAGGTAATGTTTAACCACATTCCTGGCTTTTTGGCCTCTACGTTTCCATGAGACCTTTATATACATCAATAACGTAATATAACCTAACCTAACCCAACCTAACATCTCGGTACTAATATTTAACAACATTCCTGGCTTGTTGGCTTCTACGTCTCCGTGGGACTTTCATATCCATCAATAATGTAATTTAACCTAAAATAACCCAACTTAACATCTCGGCTGTAATATTTGACAACATTCCTGGCTTGTTGGCCTCTATGATTCCGTGGGACCTTTATATACATCAATAACGTAATATAACCTAACCTAACACAACCCAACCTCTCGGCACTAATATTTCACAACATTCCTGGCGAGTTGGCCTCTACGTTTCCGTGGGGCTTTTATATACATCAATAACGTAATATAACCTAACCTAACCCAAAGTAACGTCTCGGAGGTAATGTTTAACCACATTCCTGGCTTGTTGGCCTCTACGTTTCCCTGAGACCTTTATATACATCAATAACGTAATATAACCTAATCTAACCCAACCTAACATCTCGGTACTAATATTTAACAACATTCCTGGCTTGTTGGCTTCTACATCTCCGTGGGACTTTCATATCCATCAATAACGTAATTTAACCTAAAATAACCCAACTTAACATCTCGGCTGTAATATTTGACAACATTCCTGGCTTGTTGGCCTCTATGATTCCGTGGGACCTTTATATACATCAATAACGTAATATAACCTAACCTAACCCAACCTAACATCTCGGCGGTACTGTTTGACAACATTCCTGGCGAGTTGGCCTCTACGTCTCCGTGAGACCTTCATATCCATCAATAACGTAATATAACCTTATATAACCCAACCTAACCTCTCTGCGCTATTATTTGAAACATTCCTGGCGAGTTGCCCTCTACGTCACCGTGGGACTTTTATATACATCAATAACCTAATATAACCTAACTTAACCCAACCTAACCTTTCGGCGCTATTATTTGACAACATTCCTGGCGAGTTGGCCTCTACGTCTCCGTGGGGCCTTTATATACATCAATAACGTAATATAACCTAACTTAACCCAACCTAACCTTTCGGCGCTATTATTTGACAACATTCCTGGCGAGTTGGCCTCTACGTCTCCGTGGGGCCTTTATATACATCAATAACGTAATATAACCTAACCTAACACAACCCAACCTCTCGGCACTAATATTTCACAACATTCCTGGCGAGTTGGCCTCTACGTTTCCGTGGGGCTTTTATATACATCAATAACGTAATATAACCTAACCTAACCCAAAGTAACGTCTCGGAGGTAATGTTTAACCACATTCCTGGCTTGTTGGCCTCTACGTTTCCATGAGACCTTTATATACATCAATAACGTAATATAACCTAACCTAACCCAACCTAACATCTCGGTACTAATATTTAACAACATTCCTGGCTTGTTGGCTTCTACGTCTCCGTGGGACTTTCATATCCATCAATAACGTAATTTAACCTAAAATAACCCAACTTAACATCTCGGCTGTAATATTTGACAACATTCCTGGCTTGTTGGCCTCTATGATTCCGTGGGACCTTTATATACATCAATAACGTAATATAACCTAACCTAACCCAACCTAACCTCTCGGCGCTATTATTTGACAACATTCCTAGCGAGTGGCCCTCTACGTCACCGTGGGACTTTTATATACATCAATAACCTAATATAACCTAACTTAACCCAACCTAACCTTTCGGCGCTATTATTTGACAACATTCCTGGCGAGTTGGCCTCTACGTCGCCGTGGGGGCTTTATATACATCAATAACGTAATATAACCTAACCTAACACAACGCAACCTCTCGGCACTAATATTTCACAACATTCCTGGCGAGTTAGCCTCTACGTTTCCGTGGGGCTTTTATATACATCAATAACGTAATATAACCCAACCTAACCCAAAGTAACGTCTCGGAGGTAATGTTTAACCACATTCCTGGCTTGTTGGCCTCTACGTTTCCATGAGACCTTTATATACATCAATAACGTAATATAACCTAACCTAACCCAACCTAACATCTCGGTACTAATATTTAACAACATTCCTGGCTTGTTGGCTTCTACGTCTCCGTGGGACTTTCATATCCATCAATAATGTAATTTAACCTAAAATAACCCAACTTAACATCTCGGCTGTAATATTTGACAACATTCCTGGCTTGTTGGCCTCTATGATTCCGTGGGACCTTTATATACATCAATAACGTAATATAACCTAACCTAACACAACCCAACCTCTCGGCACTAATATTTCACAACATTCCTGGCGAGTTGGCCTCTACGTTTCCGTGGGGCTTTTATATACATCAATAACGTAATATAACCTAACCTAACCCAAAGTAACGTCTCGGAGGTAATGTTTAACCACATTCCTGGCTTGTTGGCCTCTACGTTTCCCTGAGACCTTTATATACATCAATAACGTAATATAACCTAATCTAACCCAACCTAACATCTCGGTACTAATATTTAACAACATTCCTGGCTTGTTGGCTTCTACATCTCCGTGGGACTTTCATATCCATCAATAACGTAATTTAACCTAAAATAACCCAACTTAACATCTCGGCTGTAATATTTGACAACATTCCTGGCTTGTTGGCCTCTATGATTCCGTGGGACCTTTATATACATCAATAACGTAATATAACCTAACCTAACCCAACCTAACATCTCGGCGGTACTGTTTGACAACATTCCTGGCGAGTTGGCCTCTACGTCTCCGTGAGACCTTCATATCCATCAATAACGTAATATAACCTTATATAACCCAACCTAACCTCTCTGCGCTATTATTTGAAACATTCCTGGCGAGTTGCCCTCTACGTCACCGTGGGACTTTTATATACATCAATAACCTAATATAACCTAACTTAACCCAACCTAACCTTTCGGCGCTATTATTTGACAACATTCCTGGCGAGTTGGCCTCTACGTCTCCGTGGGGCCTTTATATACATCAATAACGTAATATAACCTAACCTAACACAACCCAACCTCTCGGCACTAATATTTCACAACATTCCTGGCGAGTTGGCCTCTACGTTTCCGTGGGGCTTTTATATACATCAATAACGTAATATAACCTAACCTAACCCAAAGTAACGTCTCGGAGGTAATGTTTAACCACATTCCTGGCTTGTTGGCCTCTACGTTTCCATGAGACCTTTATATACATCAATAACGTAATATAACCTAACCTAACCCAACCTAACATCTCGGTACTAATATTTAACAACATTCCTGGCTTGTTGGCTTCTACGTCTCCGTGGGACTTTCATATCCATCAATAACGTAATTTAACCTAAAATAACCCAACTTAACATCTCGGCTGTAATATTTGACAACATTCCTGGCTTGTTGGCCTCTATGATTCCGTGGGACCTTTATATACATCAATAACGTAATATAACCTAACCTAACCCAACCTAACCTCTCGGCGCTATTATTTGACAACATTCCTAGCGAGTTGCCCTCTACGTCACCGTGGGACTTTTATATACATCAATAACCTAATATAACCTAACTTAACCCAACCTAACCTTTCGGCGCTATTATTTGACAACATTCCTGGCGAGTTGGCCTCTACGTCTCCGTGGGGGCTTTATATACATCAATAACGTAATATAACCTAACCTAACCCAACCTAACATCTCCGCGGTAATGTTTGACAACATTACTGGCGAGTTGGCCTCTACGTCTCCGTGAGACCTTCATATCCATCAATAACGTAATATAACCTTATATAACCCAACCTAACCTCTCGGCGCTATTATTTGACAACATTCCTGGCTAGTTGGCCTCTACGTCTCCGTGGGACTTTTATATACATCAATAACCTAATATAACCTAACTTAACCCAACCTAACCTTTCGGCGCTATTATTTGACAACATTCCTGGCGAGTTGGCCTCTACGTCTCCGTGGGGCCTTTATATACATCAATAACGTAATATAACCTAACCTAACACAACCCAACCTCTCGGCACTAATATTTCACAACATTCCTGGCGAGTTGGCCTCTACGTTTCCGTGGGGCTTTTATATACATCAATAACGTAATATAACCTAACCTAACCCAAAGTAACGTCTCGGAGGTAATGTTTAACCACATTCCTGGCTTGTTGGCCTCTACGTTTCCATGAGACCTTTATATACATCAATAACGTAATATAACCTAACCTAACCCAACCTAACATCTCGGTACTAATATTTAACAACATTCGTGGCTTGTTGGCTTCTACGTCTCCGTGGGACTTTCATATCCATCAATAACGTAATTTAACCTAAAATATCCCAACTTAACATCTCGGCTGTAATATTTGACAACATTCCTGGCTTGTTGGCCTCTATGATTCCGTGGGACCTTTATATACATCAATAACGTAATATAACCTAACCTAACCCAACCTAACCTCTCGGCGCTATTATTTGACAACATTCCTAGCGAGTGGCCCTCTACGTCACCGTGGGACTTTTATATACATCAATAACCTAATATAACCTAACTTAACCCAACCTAACCTTTCGGCGCTATTATTTGACAACATTCCTGGCGAGTTGGCCTCTACGTCTCCGTGGGGGCTTTATATACATCAATAACGTAATATAACCTAACCTAACACAACCCAACCTCTCGGCACTAATATTTCACAACATTCCTGGCGAGTTAGCCTCTACGTTTCCGTGGGGCTTTTATATACATCAATAACGTAATATAACCTAACCTAACCCAAAGTAACGTCTCGGAGGTAATGTTTAACCACATTCCTGGCTTGTTGGCCTCTACGTTTCCCTGAGACCTTTATATACATCAATAACGTAATATAACCTAATCTAACCCAACCTAACATCTCGGTACTAATATTTAACAACATTCCTGGCTTGTTGGCTTCTACATCTCCGTGGGACTTTCATATCCATCAATAACGTAATTTAACCTAAAATAACCCAACTTAACATCTCGGCTGTAATATTTGACAACATTCCAGGCTTGTTGGCCTCTATGATTCCGTGGGACCTTTATATACATCAATAACGTAATATAACCTAACCTAACCCAACCTAACATCTCGGCGGTACTGTTTGACAACATTCCTGGCGAGTTGGCCTCTACGTCTCCGTGAGACCTTCATATCCATCAATAACGTAATATAACCTTATATAACCCAACCTAACCTCTCGGCGCTATTATTTGACAACATTCCTGGCTAGTTGGCCTCTACGTCTCCGTGGGACTCTTATATACATCAATAACCTAATATAACCTAACTTAACCCAACCTAACCTTTCGGCGCTATTATTTGACAACATTCCTGGCGAGTTGGCCTCTACGTCTCGGTGGGGCCTTTATATACATCAATAACGTAATATAACCTAACCTAACACAACCCAACCTCTCGGCACTAATATTTCACAACATTCCTGGCGAGTTGGCCTCTACGTTTCCGTGGGGCTTTTATATACATCAATAACGTAATATAACCTAACCTAACCCAAAGTAACGTCTCGGAGGTAATGTTTAACCACATTCCTGGCTTGTTGGCCTCTACGTTTCCATGAGACCTTTATATACATCAATAACGTAATATAACCTAACCTAACCCAACCTAACATCTCGGTACTAATATTTAACAACATTCCTGGCTTGTTGGCTTCTACGTCTCCGTGGGACTTTCATATCCATCAATAACGTAATTTAACCTAAAATAACCCAACTTAACATCTCGGCTGTAATATTTGACAACATTCCTGGCTTGTTGGCCTCTATGATTCCGTGGGACCTTTATATACATCAATAACGTAATATAACCTAACCTAACCCAACCTAACCTCTCGGCGCTATTATTTGACAACATTCCTAGCGAGTTGCCCTCTACGTCACCGTGGGACTTTTATATACATCAATAACCTAATATAACCTAACTTAACCCAACCTAACCATTCGGCGCTATTATTTGACAACATTCCTGGCGAGTTGGCCTCTACGTCTCCGTGGGGGCTTTATATACATCAATAACGTAATATAACCTAACCTAACACAACCCAACCTCTCGGCACTAATATTTCACAACATTCCTGGCGAGTTAGCCTCTACGTTTCCGTGGGGCTTTTATATACATCAATAACGTAATATAACCTAACCTAACCCAAAGTAACGTCTCGGAGGTAATGTTTAACCACATTCCTGGCTTGTTGGCCTCTACGTTTCCATGAGACCTTTATATACATCAATAACGTAATATAACCTAACCTGTCCCAACCTAACATCTCGGTACTAATATTTAACAACATTCCTGGCTTGTTGGCTTCTACGTCTCCGTGGGACTTTCATATCCATCAATAACGTAATTTAACCTAAAATAACCCAACTTAACATCTCGGCTGTAATATTTGACAACATTCCTGGCTTGTTGGCCTCTATGATTCCGTGGGACCTTTATATACATCAATAACGTAATATAACCTAACCTAACCCAACCTAACCTCTCGGCGCTATTATTTGAAACATTCCTGGCGAGTTGCCCTCTACGTCACCGTGGGACTTTTATATACATCAATAACCTAATATAACCTAACTTAACCCAACCTAACCTTTCGGCGCTATTATTTGACAACATTCCTGGCGAGTTGGCCTCTACGTCTCCGTGGGGCCTTTATATACATCAATAACGTAATATAACCTAACCTAACACAACCCAACCTCTCGGCACTAATATTTCACAACATTCCTGGCGAGTTGGCCTCTACGTTTCCGTGGGGCTTTTATATACATCAATAACGTAATATAACCTAACCTAACCCAAAGTAACGTCTCGGAGGTAATGTTTAACCACATTCCTGGCTTGTTGGCCTCTACGTTTCCCTGAGACCTTTATATACATCAATAACGTAATATAACCTAACCTAACCCAACCTAACATCTCGGTACTAATATTTAACAACATTCCTGGCTTGTTGGCTTCTACATCTCCGTGGGACTTTCATATCCATCAATAACGTAATTTAACCTAAAATAACCCAACTTAACATCTCGGCTGTAATATTTGACAACATTCCTGGCTTGTTGGCCTCTATGATTCCGTGGGACCTTTATATACATCAATAACGTAATATAACCTAACCTAACCCAACCTAACATCTCGGCGGTACTGTTTGACAACATTCCTGGCGAGTTGGCCTCTACGTATCCGTGAGACCTTCATATCCATCAATAACGTAATATAACCTTATATAACCCAACCTAACCTCTCTGCGCTATTATTTGACAACATTCCTGTCGAGTTGGCCTCTACGTCTCCGTGGGGCCTTTATATACATCAATAACGTAATATAACCTAACCTAACACAACCCAAACTCCCGGCACTAATATTTGACAACATTCCTGGCGAGTTGGCCTCTACGTTTCCCTGAGACCTTTATATACATCAATAACGTAATATAACCTAAAATAACCCAACGTAACATCTCGGCTGTAATATTTGACAACATTCCTGGCTTGCTGGCCTCTATGATTCCGTGGGACCTTTATATACATCAATAACGTAATATAACCTAACCTAACCCAACCTAACATCTCGGCGGTACTGTTTGACAAACATTCCTGGCGAGTTGGCCTCTACGTATCCGTGAGACCTTCATATCCATCAATAACGTAATATAACCTTATATAACCCAACCTAACCTCTCGGCGCTATTATTTGACAACATTCCTGGCTAGTTGGCCTCTACGTCTCCGTGGGACTTTTATATACATCAATAACGTAATATAACCTAACCTAACCCAACCTAACCTTTCGGCACTGATATTTGACAACATTCCTGGCGAGTTGGCCTCTACGTTTCCGTGGGGCTTTTATATACATCAATAGCGTAATATAACTTAACCTAACACAACCTAACATCTAGGTACTAATATTTGACAACATTCCTGCCGAGTTGGCCTCTACGTCTCCGTGGGACCTTCATATACATCAATAACGTAATATAACATAACCTAACACAACCCAACCACTCGGCACTAATATTTGACAACATTCCTGGCGAGTTGGCTTCTACGTTTCCGTGGGGCTTTTATATACATCAATAACGTAATATAACCTAACCTAACACAACCTAACACCTCGGCGGTAATATTTGACAACCTTCCTGACGAGTGGGCTTCTACTTCTCCGTGGGTCCTTTAGATACATCAATAACGTAATATAAACTAACCTAACCGAATCTAACATCTCGGTGGTAATATTTGACCACATTCCTGGCTTGTTGGCCTCTACGTCTCCGTGGGACCTTTATATACATTAATAACGTAATACAACCCAACCAAACCCAACCAAACATCTCGGCGGTAATATTTGGCAACACTCCTGGCTTATTGGCTTCTACGTCTCCGTCGGACCTTTATACACATCAATAACGTAATATAACCTAATCTAACACAACCTATAATTTCTGCGGTAGTATTTGACAACATTCCTGGCGAGTTGGACCCTACGTTTCCGTGGGACTTTCATATACATCAATGACGTAATATAACCAGACCTAACCCAACCTAACATCTCGGCGGTAATATTTGACCACATTCCTGGCTTGTTGGCCTCTACGTCTCCGTGGGACCTTTATATACATCAATAACATAATACAACCTAACCTAACATCTCGACGGTAATATCTGAAGACATTCCTGGCGAGTTGGCCGCTATGTCTCCGTGGGACCTTTATATACATCATTAACGTCATATATCCTAACCTAACCCAACCTATCATTTCGGCGGTAATATTTGACACCATTCCTGGCGAGTTGGCTTCTACGTCTCCGTGGGACCTTAATATACATGAATAACGTAATATAACCTAACCAAACCCAACCAAACATCTCGGCGGTAATATTTGACAACATTCCTGGCGAGTTGGCCTCTGCGTCTCCGTGGGACCTTTATATACATCAATAACGTAATATAACCCAACCTAACCAAACCTAATATCTCGGCGGTAATATGTGACAACATTCCTGGCGTGTTGGCCTCTACGTCTCCGTGGGACTTTTATATACATCAATAACCTAATATAACCTAACTTAACCCAACCTAACATCTCCGCGGTAATGTTTGACAACATTACTGGCGAGTTGGCCTCTACGTCTCCGTGAGACCTTCATATCCATCAATAACGTAATATAACCTTATATAACCCAACCTAACCTCTCGGTACTAATATTTAACAACATTCCTGGCTTGTTGGCTTCTACGTCTCCGTGGGACTTTCATATCCATCAATAACGTAATTTAACCTAAAATAACCCAACTTAACATCTCGACTGTAATATTTGACAACATTCCTGGCTTGTTGGCCTCTATGATTCCGTGGGACCTTTATATACATCAATAACGTAATATAACCTAACCTAACCCAACCTAACATCTCCGCGGTAATGTTTGACAACATTACTGGCGAGTTGGCCTCTACGTCTCCGTGAGACCTTCATATCCATCAATAACGTAATATAACCTTATATAACCCAACCTAACCTCTCTGCGCTATTATTTGAAACATTCCTGGCGAGTTGCCCTCTACGTCACCGTGGGACTTTTATATACATCAATAACCTAATATAACCTAACTTAAACCAACCTAACCTTTCGGCGCTATTATTTGACAACATTCCTGGCGAGTTGGCCTCTACGTCTCCGTGGGGCCTTTATATACATCAATAACGTAATATAACCTAACCTAACACAACCCAACCTCTCGGCACTAATATTTCACAACATTCCTGGCGAGTTGGCCTCTACGTTTCCGTGGGGCTTTTATATACATCAATAACGTAATATAACCTAACCTAACCCAAAGTAACGTCTCGGAGGTAATGTTTAACCACATTCCTGGCTTGTTGGCCTCTACGTTTCCATGAGACCTTTATATACATCAATAACGTAATATAACCTAACCTAACCCAACCTAACATCTCGGTACTAATATTTAACAACATTCCTGGCTTGTTGGCTTCTACGTCTCCGTGGGACTTTCATATCCATCAATAACGTAATTTAACCTAAAATAACCCAACTTAACATCTCGGCTGTAATATTTGACAACATTCCTGGCTTGTTGGCCTCTATGATTCCGTGGGACCTTTATATACATCAATAACGTAATATAACCTAACCTAACCCAACCTAACCTCTCGGCGCTATTATTTGACAACATTCCTAGCGAGTTGCCCTCTACGTCACCGTGGGACTTTTATATACATCAATAACCTAATATAACCTAACTTAACCCAACCTAACCTTCCGGCGCTATTATTTGACAACATTCCTGGCGAGTTGGCCTCTACGTCTCCGTGGGGGCTTTATATACATCAATAACGTAATATAACCTAACCTAACCCAACCTAACATCTCCGCGGTAATGTTTGACAACATTACTGGCGAGTTGGCCTCTACGTCTCCGTGAGACCTTCATATCCATCAATAACGTAATATAACCTTATATAACCCAACCTAACCTCTCGGCGCTATTATTTGACAACATTCCTGGCTAGTTGGCCTCTACGTCTCCGTGGGACTTTTATATACATCAATAACCTAATATAACCTAACTTAACCCAACCTAACCTTTCGGCGCTATTATTTGACAACATTCCTGGCGAGTTGGCCTCTACGTCTCCGTGGGGCCTTTATATACATCAATAACGTAATATAACCTAACCTAACACAACCCAACCTCTCGGCACTAATATTTCACAACATTCCTGGCGAGTTGGCCTCTACGTTTCCGTGGGGCTTTTATATACATCAATAACGTAATATAACCTAACCTAACCCAAAGTAACGTCTCGGAGGTAATGTTTAACCACATTCCTGGCTTGTTGGCCTCTACGTTTCCATGAGACCTTTATATACATCAATAACGTAATATAACCTAACCTAACCCAACCTAACATCTCGGTACTAATATTTAACAACATTCCTGGCTTGTTGGCTTCTACGTCTCCGTGGGACTTTCATATCCATCAATAACGTAATTTAACCTAAAATAACCCAACTTAACATCTCGGCTGTAATATTTGACAACATTCCTGGCTTGTTGGCCTCTATGATTCCGTGGGACCTTTATATACATCAATAACGTAATATAACCTAACCTAACCCAACCTAACCTCTCGGCGCTATTATTTGACAACATTCCTAGCGAGTGGCCCTCTACGTCACCGTGGGACTTTTATATACATCAATAACCTAATATAACCTAACTTAACCCAACCTAACCTTTCGGCGCTATTATTTGACAACATTCCTGGCGAGTTGGCCTCTACGTCTCCGTGGGGGCTTTATATACATCAATAACGTAATATAACCTAACCTAACACAACCCAACCTCTCGGCACTAATATTTCACAACATTCCTGGCGAGTTAGCCTCTACGTTTCCGTGGGGCTTTTATATACATCAATAACGTAATATAACCCAACCTAACCCAAAGTAACGTCTCGGAGGTAATGTTTAACCACATTCCTGGCTTGTTGGCCTCTACGTTTCCATGAGACCTTTATATACATCAATAACGTAATATAACCTAACCTAACCCAACCTAACATCTCGGTACTAATATTTAACAACATTCCTGGCTTGTTGGCTTCTACGTCTCCGTGGGACTTTCATATCCATCAATAATGTAATTTAACCTAAAATAACCCAACTTAACATCTCGGCTGTAATATTTGACAACATTCCTGGCTTGTTGGCCTCTATGATTCCGTGGGACCTTTATATACATCAATAACGTAATATAACCTAACCTAACCCAACCTAACCTCTCGGCGCTATTATTTGAAACATTCCTGGCGAGTTGCCCTCTACGTCACCGTGGGACTTTTATATACATCAATAACCTAATATAACCTAACTTAACCCAACCTAACCTTTCGGCGCTATTATTTGACAACATTCCTGGCGAGTTGGCCTCTACGTCTCCGTGGGGCCTTTATATACATCAATAACGTAATATAACCTAACCTAACACAACCCAACCTCTCGGCACTAATATTTCACAACATTCCTGGCGAGTTGGCCTCTACGTTTCCGTGGGGCTTTTATATACATCAATAACGTAATATAACCTAACCTAACCCAAAGTAACGTCTCGGAGGTAATGTTTAACCACATTCCTGGCTTGTTGGCCTCTACGTTTCCCTGAGACCTTTATATACATCAATAACGTAATATAACCTAATCTAACCCAACCTAACATCTCGGTACTAATATTTAACAACATTCCTGGCTTGTTGGCTTCTACATCTCCGTGGGACTTTCATATCCATCAATAACGTAATTTAACCTAAAATAACCCAACTTAACATCTCGGCTGTAATATTTGACAACATTCCTGGCTTGTTGGCCTCTATGATTCCGTGGGACCTTTATATACATCAATAACGTAATATAACCTAACCTAACCCAACCTAACATCTCGGCGGTACTGTTTGACAACATTCCTGGCGAGTTGGCCTCTACGTCTCCGTGAGACCTTCATATCCATCAATAACGTAATATAACCTTATATAACCCAACCTAACCTCTCTGCGCTATTATTTGAAACATTCCTGGCGAGTTGCCCTCTACGTCACCGTGGGACTTTTATATACATCAATAACCTAATATAACCTAACTTAACCCAACCTAACCTTTCGGCGCTATTATTTGACAACATTCCTGGCGAGTTGGCCTCTACGTCTCCGTGGGGCCTTTATATACATCAATAACGTAATATAACCTAACCTAACACAACCCAACCTCTCGGCACTAATATTTCACAACATTCCTGGCGAGTTGGCCTCTACGTTTCCGTGGGGCTTTTATATACATCAATAACGTAATATAACCTAACCTAACCCAAAGTAACGTCTCGGAGGTAATGTTTAACCACATTCCTGGCTTGTTGGCCTCTACGTTTCCATGAGACCTTTATATACATCAATAACGTAATATAACCTAACCTAACCCAACCTAACATCTCGGTACTAATATTTAACAACATTCCTGGCTTGTTGGCTTCTACGTCTCCGTGGGACTTTCATATCCATCAATAACGTAATTTAACCTAAAATAACCCAACTTAACATCTCGGCTGTAATATTTGACAACATTCCTGGCTTGTTGGCCTCTATGATTCCGTGGGACCTTTATATACATCAATAACGTAATATAACCTAACCTAACCCAACCTAACCTCTCGGCGCTATTATTTGACAACATTCCTAGCGAGTTGCCCTCTACGTCACCGTGGGACTTTTATATACATCAATAACCTAATATAACCTAACTTAACCCAACCTAACCTTTCGGCGCTATTATTTGACAACATTCCTGGCGAGTTGGCCTCTACGTCTCCGTGGGGGCTTTATATACATCAATAACGTAATATAACCTAACCTAACCCAACCTAACATCTCCGCGGTAATGTTTGACAACATTACTGGCGAGTTGGCCTCTACGTCTCCGTGAGACCTTCATATCCATCAATAACGTAATATAACCTTATATAACCCAACCTAACCTCTCGGCGCTATTATTTGACAACATTCCTGGCTAGTTGGCCTCTACGTCTCCGTGGGACTCTTATATACATCAATAACCTAATATAACCTAAGTTAACCCAACCTAACCTTTCGGCGCTATTATTTGACAACATTCCTGGCGAGTTGGCCTCTACGTCTCGGTGGGGCCTTTATATACATCAATAACGTAATATAACCTAACCTAACACAACCCAACCTCTCGGCACTAATATTTCACAACATTCCTGGCGAGTTGGCCTCTACGTTTCCGTGGGGCTTTTATATACATCAATAACGTAATATAACCTAACCTAACCCAAAGTAACGTCTCGGAGGTAATGTTTAACCACACTCCTGGCTTGTTGGCCTCTACGTTTCCATGAGACCTTTATATACATCAATAACGTAATATAACCTAACCTAACCCAACCTAACATCTCGGTACTAATATTTAACAACATTCCTGGCTTGTTGGCTTCTACGTCTCCGTGGGACTTTCATATCCATCAATAACGTAATTTAACCTAAAATAACCCAACTTAACATCTCGGCTGTAATATTTGACAACATTCCTGGCTTGTTGGCCTCTATGATTCCGTGGGACCTTTATATACATCAATAACGTAATATAACCTAACCTAACCCAACCTAACCTCTCGGCGCTATTATTTGACAACATTCCTAGCGAGTTGCCCTCTACGTCACCGTGGGACTTTTATATACATCAATAACCTAATATAACCTAACTTAACCCAACCTAACCTTTCGGCGCTATTATTTGACAACATTCCTGGCGAGTTGGCCTCTACGTCTCCGTGGGGGCTTTATATACATCAATAACGTAATATAACCTAACCTAACACAACCCAACCTCTCGGCACTAATATTTCACAACATTCCTGGCGAGTTAGCCTCTACGTTTCCGTGGGGCTTTTATATACATCAATAACGTAATATAACCTAACCTAACCCAAAGTAACGTCTCGGAGGTAATGTTTAACCACATTCCTGGCTTGTTGGCCTCTACGTTTCCATGAGACCTTTATATACATCAATAACGTAATATAACCTAACCTGTCCCAACCTAACATCTCGGTACTAATATTTAACAACATTCCTGGCTTGTTGGCTTCTACGTCTCCGTGGGACTTTCATATCCATCAATAACTTAATTTAACCTAAAATAACCCAACTTAACATCTCGGCTGTAATATTTGACAACATTCCTGGCTTGTTGGCCTCTATGATTCCGTGGGACCTTTATATACATCAATAACGTAATATAACCTAACCTAACCCAACCTAACCTCTCGGCGCTATTATTTGAAACATTCCTGGCGAGTTGCCCTCTACGTCACCGTGGGACTTTTATATACATCAATAACCTAATATAACCTAACTTAACCCAACCTAACCTTTCGGCGCTATTATTTGACAACATTCCTGGCGAGTTGGCCTCTACGTCTCCGTGGGGCCTTTATATACATCAATAACGTAATATAACCTAACCTAACACAACCCAACCTCTCGGCACTAATATTTCACAACATTCCTGGCGAGTTGGCCTCTACGTTTCCGTGGGGCTTTTATATACATCAATAACGTAATATAACCTAACCTAACCCAAAGTAACGTCTCGGAGGTAATGTTTAACCACATTCCTGGCTTGTTGGCCTCTACGTTTCCCTGAGACCTTTATATACATCAATAACGTAATATAACCTAACCTAACCCAACCTAACATCTCGGTACTAATATTTAACAACATTCCTGGCTTGTTGGCTTCTACATCTCCGTGGGACTTTCATATCCATCAATAACGTAATTTAACCTAAAATAACCCAACTTAACATCTCGGCTGTAATATTTGACAACATTCCTGGCTTGTTGGCCTCTATGATTCCGTGGGACCTTTATATACATCAATAACGTAATATAACCTAACCTAACCCAACCTAACATCTCGGCGGTACTGTTTGACAACATTCCTGGCGAGTTGGCCTCTACGTATCCGTGAGACCTTCATATCCATCAATAACGTAATATAACCTTATATAACCCAACCTAACCTCTCTGCGCTATTATTTGACAACATTCCTGTCGAGTTGGCCTCTACGTATCCGTGGGGCCTTTATATACATCAATAACGTAATATAACCTAACCTAACACAACCCAAACTCCCGGCACTAATATTTGACAACATTCCTGGCGAGTTGGCCTCTACGTTTCCCTGAGACCTTTATATACATCAATAACTTAATATAACCTAAAATAACCCAACGTAACATCTCGGCTGTAATATTTGACAACATTCCTGGCTTGCTGGCCTCTATGATTCCGTGGGACCTTTATATACATCAATAACGTAATATAACCTAACCTAACCCAACCTAACATCTCGGCGGTACTGTTTGACAAACATTCCTGGCGAGTTGGCCTCTACGTATCCGTGAGACCTTCATATCCATCAATAACGTAATATAACCTTATATAACCCAACCTAACCTCTCGGCGCTATTATTTGACAACATTCCTGGCTAGTTGGCCTCTACGTCTCCGTGGGACTTTTATATACATCAATAACGTAATATAACCTTACCTAACCCAACCTAACCTTTCGGCACTGATATTTGACAACATTCCTGGCGAGTTGGCCTCTACGTTTCCGTGGGGCTTTTATATACATCAATAGCGTAATATAACTTAACCTAACACAACCTAACATCTAGGTACTAATATTTGACAACATTCCTGCCGAGTTGGCCTCTACGTCTCCGTGGGACCTTCATATACATCAATAACGTAATATAACATAACCTAACACAACCCAACCACTCGGCACTAATATTTGACAACATTCCTGGCTTGTTGGCCTCTACGTCTCCGTGGGACCTTTATATACATTAATAACGTAATACAACCCAACCAAACCCAACCAAACATCTCGGCGGTAATATTTGGCAACACTCCTGGCTTATTGGCTTCTACGTCTCCGTCGGACCTTTATACACATCAATAACGTAATATAACCTAATCTAACACAACCTATAATTTCTGCGGTAGTATTTGACAACATTCCTGGCGAGTTGGACCCTACGTTTCCGTGGGACTTTCATATACATCAATGACGTAATATAACCAGACCTAACCCAACCTAACATCTCGGCGGTAATATTTGACCACATTCCTGGCTTGTTGGCCTCTACGTCTCCGTGGGACCTTTATATACATCAATAACATAATACAACCTAACCTAACATCTCGGCGGTAATATCTGAAGACATTCCTGGCGAGTTGGCCGCTATGTCTCCGTGGGACCTTTATATACATCAATAACGTCATATATCCTAACCTAACCCAACCTATCATTTCGGCGGTAATATTTGACACCATTCCTGGCGAGTTGGCTTCTACGTCTCCGTGGGACCTTAATATACATGAATAACGTAATATAACCTAACCAAACCCAACCAAACATCTCGGCGGTAATATTTGACAACATTCCTGGCGAGTTGGCCTCTGCGTCTCCGTGGGACCTTTATATACATCAATAACGTAATATAACCCAACCTAACCAAACCTAATATCTCGGCGGTAATATGTGACAACATTCCTGGCGTGTTGGCCTCTACGTCTCCGTGGGACCTTCATATACATCAATAACGTAATATAACCTAACCTAACCCAACCTAAACTTTCGGCGCTATTATTTGCCAAATTCCTGGCGAGTTGGCCTCTACGTCTCCGTGGGACTTTTATATACATCAATAACCTAATATAACCTAACTTAACCCAACCTAACCTTTCGGCGCTATTATTTGACAACATTCCTGGCGAGTTGGCCTCTACGTCTCCCTGGGGCTTTTATATACATCAATAACGTAATATAACCTAACCTAACCCAACCTAACATCTCGGTACTAATATTTAACAACATTCCTGGCTTGTTGGCTTCTACGTCTCCGTGGGACTTTCATATCCATCAATAACGTAATTTAACCTAAAATAACCCAACTTAACATCTCGACTGTAATATTTGACAACATTCCTGGCTTGTTGGCCTCTATGATTCCGTGGGACCTTTATATACATCAATAACGTAATATAACCTAACCTAACCCAACCTAACATCTCCGCGGTAATGTTTGACAACATTACTGGCGAGTTGGCCTCTACGTCTCCGTGAGACCTTCATATCCATCAATAACGTAATATAACCTTATATAACCCAACCTAACCTCTCGGCGCTATTATTTGACAACATTCCTGGCTAGTTGGCC
This sequence comes from Xylocopa violacea, assembly GCA_963969225.1. Classification (NCBI taxonomy): domain Eukaryota; kingdom Metazoa; phylum Arthropoda; class Insecta; order Hymenoptera; family Apidae; genus Xylocopa; species Xylocopa violacea. Next base: position 1,704,185 of record CAXAJV010000918.1, read on the forward strand.
TCTACGTCTCCGTGGGACTTTTATATACATCAATAACCTAATATAACCTAACTTAACCCAACCTAACCTTTCGGCGCTATTATTTGACAACATTCCTGGCGAGTTGGCCTCTACGTCTCCGTGGGGCCTTTATATACATCAATAACGTAATATAACCTAACCTAACACAACCCAACCTCTCGGCACTAATATTTCACAACATTCCTGGCGAGTTGGCCTCTACGTTTCCGTGGGGCTTTTATATACATCAATAACGTAATATAACCTAACCTAACCCAAAGTAACGTCTCGGAGGTAATGTTTAACCACATTCCTGGCTTGTTGGCCGCTACGTTTCCATGAGACCTTTATATACATCAATAACGTAATATAACCTAACCTAACCCAACCTAACATCTCGGTACTAATATTTAACAACATTCCTGGCTTGTTGGCTTCTACGTCTCGGTGGGACTTTCATATCCATCAATAACGTAATTTAACCTAAAATAACCCAACTTAACATCTCGGCTGTAATATTTGACAACATTCCTGGCTTGTTGGCCTCTATGATTCCGTGGGACCTTTATATACATCAATAACGTAATATAACCTAACCTAACCCAACCTAACCTCTCGGCGCTATTATTTGACAACATTCCTAGCGAGTTGCCCTCTACGTCACCGTGGGACCTTTATATACATCAATAACCTAATATAACCTAACTTAACCCAACCTAACCTTTCGGCGCTATTATTTGACAACATTCCTGGCGAGTTGGCCTCTACGTCTCCGTGGGGCCTTTATATACATCAATAACGTAATATAACCTAACCTAACACAACCCAACCTCTCGGCACTAATATTTCACAACATTCCTGGCGAGTTGGCCTCTACGTTTCCGTGGGGCTTTTATATACATCAATAACGTAATATAACCTAACCTAACCCAAAGTAACGTCCCGGAGGTAATGTTTAACCACATTCCTGGCTTGTTGGCCTCTACGTTTCCCTGAGACCTTTATATACATCAATAACGTAATATAACATAACCTAACCCAACCTAACATCTCGGTACTAATATTTAACAACATTCCTGTCTTGTTGGCTTCTACGTCTCCGTGGGACTTTCATATCCATCAATAACGTAATTTAACCTAAAATAACCCAACTTAACATCTCGGCTGTAATATTTGACAACATTCCTGGCTTGTTGGCCTCTATGATTCCGTGGGACCTTTATATACATCAATAACGTAATATAACCTAACCTAACCCAACCTAACATCTCCGCGGTAATGTTTGACAACATTACTGGCGAGTTGGCCTCTACGTCTCCGTGAGACCTTTATATACATCAATAACGTAATATAACCTAATCTAACCCAACCTAACCTCTCGGCGCTATTATTTGACAACATTCCTGGCGAGTTGCCGTCTACGTCACCGTGGGACTTTTATATACATCAATAACCTAATATAACCTAACTTAACCCAACCTAACCTTTCGGCGCTATTATTTGACAACATTCCTGGCGAGTTGGCCTCTACGTCTCCGTGGGGGCTTTATATACATCAATAACGTAATATAACCTAACCTAACACAACCCAACCTCTCGGCACTAATATTTCACAACATTCCTGGCGAGTTAGCCTCTACGTTACCGTGGGGCTTTTATATACATCAATAACGTAATATAACCTAACCTAACCCAAAGTAACGTCTCGGAGGTAATGTTTAACCACATTCCTGGCTTGTTGGCCTCTACGTTTCCATGAGACCTTTATATACATCAATAACGTCATATATCCTAACCTAACCCAACCTATCATTTCGGCGGTAATATTTGACACCATTCCTGGCGAGTTGGCTTCTACGTCTCCGTGGGACCTTTATATACATGAATAACGTAATATAACCTAACCAAACCCAACCAAACATCTCGGCGGTAATATTTGACAACATTCCTGGCGAGTTGGCCTATGCGTCTCCGTGGGACCTTTATATACATCAATAACGTAATATAACCCAACCTAACCAAACATAATATCTCGGCGGTAATATGTGACAACATTCCTGGCGGGTTGGCCTCTACGTCCCCGTGGGACCTTCATATACATCAATACCGTAATATAGCCTAAGCTAACTCAACCTAACATCCCGGCGGTAATATTTGACTGCATTCCTGGAGAGTTGGCTACTACGTCTCCGTGGGACCTTTATATACATCAATAACGTAATATAACCTAACCTAACACAACGCAACCTCTCGGCACTAATATTTGACAATATTCCTGGCGAGTTGGCCTCTTCGTTTCCGTGGGGCTTTTACATACATCAATAACGTAATATAACCTAACCTAACCCAACCTAACTTTTCGGCGCTATTATTTGACAACATTCCTGGCGAGTTGGCCGCTATGTCTCCGTGGGACCTTTATATACATCAATAACGTCATATATCCTCACCTAACCCAACATATCATTTCGGCGGTAATATTTGACACCATTCCTGGCGAGTTGGCTTCTGCGTCTCCGTGGGACCTTTATATACATGAATAACGTAATATAACCTAACCTAACACAATCTAACATCTCGGCGGTGATATTTGACCACATTCCTGGCTCGTTGGCCTCTACGTCTCCGTGGTACCTTTATATATATCTATAACGTAATATAACCAAACCTAACCCAACCTAACATGTCGGCGGTAATATTTAACAACATTCGTGGCGAGTTGGCCTCTACGTCTCCGTGGGACCTTTATATACATCAATAAGGAAATATAAAGTAACCTAACCCAACCTAACCTCTCGGGGTACCATTTAGCCACATTCCTTGATTGTCGGGACCTACTTCTCGGTGGGAACACTGTATAGATCTATGACGTAATACAACCTAACCTAACCCAACCTAACCTCTCGGGGTACCATTTAGCCACATTCCTTGATTGTCGGGACCTACTTCTCGGAGGGAACACTGTATACATCTATGACGTAATACAACCTAACCTAAACCAACTTAACATTTCGGCGGTAATATTTGACACCATTCCTGGCGAGTTGGCCTCTACGTTTCCGTGGGACTTTCATATACATCAATGACGTAATATAACCTGACCTAACCCAACCTAACATCTCGGCGGTAATATTTGACCACATTCCTGGCTTGTTGGCCTCTACGTCTCCGTGGGACCTTTATATACATCAATAACATAATACAACCTAACCTAACATCTCGGCGGTAATATCTGAAGACATTCCTGGCGAGTTGGCCGCTATGTCTCCGTGGGACCTTTATATACATCAATAACGTCATATATCCTAACGTAACCCAACCTATCATTTCGGCGGTAATATTTGACACCATTCCTGGCGAGTTGGCTTCTACGTCTCCGTGGGACCTTAATATACATGAATAACGTAATATAACCTAACCAAACCCAACCAAACATCTCGGCGGTAATATTTGACAACATTCCTGGCGAGTTGGCCTCTGCGTCTCCGTGGGACCTTTATATACATCAATAACGTAATATAACCCAACCTAACCAAACCTAATATCTCGGCGGTAGTATGTGACAACATTCCTGGCGGGTTGGCCTCTACGTCTCCGTGGGACCTTCATATACATCAATACCGTAATATAGCCTAAGCTAACTCAACCTAACATCCCGGCGGTAATATTTGACTGCATTCCTGGAGAGTTGGCTACTACGTCTCCGTGGGACCTTTATATACATCAATAACGTAATATAACCTAACCTAACACAACGCAACCTCTCGGCACTAATATTTGACAATATTCCTGGCGAGCTGGCCTCTTCGTTTCCGTGCTGCTTTTACATACATCAATAACGTAATATAACCTAACCTAACCCAACCTAAACTTTCGGCGCTATTATTTGCCAAATTCCTGGCGAGTTGGCCTCTACGTCTCCGTGGGACTTTTATATACATCAATAACGTAATATAACCTAACCTAGCACAACCCAACCTCTCGGCACTAATGTTTAACAACATTCCTGGCTTGTTGGCTTCTACGTCTCGGTGGGACTTTCATATCCATCAATAACGTAATTTAACCTAAAATAACCCAACTTAACATCTCGGCTGTAATATTTGACAACATTCCTGGCTTGTTGGCCTCTATGATTCCGTGGGACCTTTATATACATCAATAACGTAATATAACCTAACCTAACCCAACCTAACCTCTCGGCGCTATTATTTGACAACATTCCTAGCGAGTTGCCCTCTACGTCACCGTGGGACTTTTATATACATCAATAACCTAATATAACCTAACTTAACCCAACCTAACTTTTCGGCGCTATTATTTGACAACATTCCTGGCGAGTTGGCCTCTACGTCTCCGTGGGGCCTTTATATACATCAATAACGTAATATAACCTAACCTAACACAACCCAACCTCTCGGCACTAATATTTCACAACATTCCTGGCGAGTTGGCCTCTACGTTTCCGTGGGGCTTTTATATACATCAATAACGTAATATAACCTAACCTAACCCAAAGTAACGTCTCGGAGGTAATGTTTAACCACATTCCTGGCTTGTTGGCCTCTACGTTTCCCTGAGACCTTTATATACATCAATAACGTAATATAACATAACCTAACCCAACCTAACATCTCGGTACTAATATTTAACAACATTCCTGTCTTGTTGGCTTCTACGTCTCCGTGGGACTTTCATATCCATCAATAACGTAATTTAACCTAAAATAACCCAACTTAACATCTCGGCTGTAATATTTGACAACATTCCTGGCTTGTTGGCCTCTATGATTCCGTGGGACCTTTATATACATCAATAACGTAATATAACCTAACCTAACCCAACCTAACATCTCCGCGGTAATGTTTGACAACATTACTGGCGAGTTGGCCTCTGCGTCTCCGTGAGACCTTTATATACATCAATAACGTAATATAACCTAATCTAACCCAACCTAACCTCTCGGCGCTATTATTTGACAACATTCCTGGCGAGTTGGCCGCTATGTCTCCGTGGGACCTTTATATACATCAATAACGTCATATATCCTCACCTAACCCAACCTATCATTTCGGCGGTAATATTTGACACCATTCCTGGCGAGTTGGCTTCTGCGTCTCCGTGGGACCTTTATATACATGAATAACGTAATATAACCTAACCTAACACAATCTAACATCTCGGCGGTGATATTTGACCACATTCCTGGCTCGTTGGCCTCTACGTCTCCGTGGTACCTTTATATATATCTATAACGTAATATAACCAAACCTAACCCAACCTAACATGTCGGCGGTAATATTTAACAACATTCGTGGCGAGTTGGCCTCTACGTCTCCGTGGGACCTTTATATACATCAATAAGGAAATATAAAGTAACCTAACCCAACCTAACCTCTCGGGGTACCATTTAGCCACATTCCTTGATTGTCGGGACCTACTTCTCGGAGGGAACACTGTATACATCTATGACGTAATACAACCTAACCTAAACCAACTTAACATTTCGGCGGTAATATTTGACACCATTCCTGGCGAGTTGGCCTCTACGTTTCCGTGGGACTTTCATATACATCAATGACGTAATATAACCTGACCTAACCCAACCTAACATCTCGGCGGTAATATTTGACCACATTCCTGGCTTGTTGGCCTCTACGTCTCCGTGGGACCTTTATATACATCAATAACATAATACAACCTAACCTAACATCTCGGCGGTAATATCTGAAGACATTCCTGGCGAGTTGGCCGCTATGTCTCCGTGGGACCTTTATATACATCAATAACGTCATATATCCTAACGTAACCCAACCTATCATTTCGGCGGTAATATTGGACACCATTCCTCGCGAGTTGGCTTCTACGTCTCCGTGGGACCTTAATATACATGAATAACGTAATATAACCTAACCAAACCCAACCAAACATCTCGGCGGTAATATTTGACAACATTCCTGGCGAGTTGGCCTCTGCGTCTCCGTGGGACCTTTATATACATCAATAACGTAATATAACCCAACCTAACCAAACCTAATATCTCGGCGGTAGTATGTGACAACATTCCTGGCGGGTTGGCCTCTACGTCTCCGTGGGACCTTCATATACATCAATACCGTAATATAGCCTAAGCTAACTCAACCTAACATCCCGGCGGTAATATTTGACTGCATTCCTGGAGAGTTGGCTACTACGTCTCCGTGGGACCTTTATATACATCAATAACGTAATATAACCTAACCTAACACAACGCAACCTCTCGGCACTAATATTTGACAATATTCCTGGCGAGCTGGCCTCTTCGTTTCCGTGCTGCTTTTACATACATCAATAACGTAATATAACCTAACCTAACCCAACCTAAACTTTCGGCGCTATTATTTGCCAAATTCCTGGCGAGTTGGCCTCTACGTCTCCGTGGGACTTTTATATACATCAATAACGTAATATAACCTAACCTAGCACAACCCAACCTCTCGGCACTAATGTTTAACAACATTCCTGGCTTGTTGGCTTCTACGTCTCCGTGGGACTTTCATATCCATCAATAACGTAATTTAACCTAAAATAACCCAACTTAACATCTCGGCTGTAATATTTGACAACATTCCTGGCTTGTTGGCCTCTATGATTCCGTGGGACCTTTATATACATCAATAACGTAATATAACCTAACCTAACCCAACCTAACCTCTCGGCGCTATTATTTGACAACATTCCTGGCGAGTTGCCCTCTATGTCACCGTGGGACTTTTATATACATCAATAACCCAATATAACCTAACTTAACCCAACCTAACCTTTCGGCGCTATTATTTGACAACATTCCTGGCGAGTTGTCCTCTACGTCTCCGTGGGGCCTTTATATACATCAATAACGTAATATAACCTAACCTAACACAACCCAACCTCTCGGCACTAATATTTCACAACATTCCTGACGAGTTGGCCTCTACGTTTCCGTGGGGCTTTTATATACATAAATAACGTAATATAACCTAACCTAACCCAAAGTAACGTCTCGGAGGTAATGTTTAACCACATTCCTGGCTTGTTGGCCTCTACGTTTCCCTGAGACCTTTATATACATCAATAACGTAATATAACCTAACCTAACCCAACCTAACATCTCGGTACTAATATTTAACAACATTCCTGGCTTGTTGGCTTCTACGTCTCCGTGGGACTTTCATATCCATCAATAACGTAATTTAACCTAAAATAACCCAACTTAAAATCTCGGCTGTAATATTTGACAACATTCCTGGCTTGTTGGCCTCTATGATTCCGTGGGACCTTTATATACATCAATAACGTAATATAACCTAACCTAACCCAACCTAACCTCTCGGCGCTATTATTTGACAACATTCCTGGCGAGTTGCCCTCTACGTCACCGTGGGACTTTTATATACATCAATAACCTAATATAACCTAACTTAACCCAACCTAACCTTTCGGCGCTATTATTTGACAACATTCCTGGCGAGTTGGCCTCTACGTCTCCGTGGGGCCTTTATATACATCAATAACGTAATATAACGTAACCTAACACAACCCAACCTCTCGGCACTAATATTTCACAACATTCCGGACGAGTTGGCCTCTACGTTTCCGTGGGGCTTTTATATACATAAATAACGTAATATAACCTAACCTAACCCAAAGTAACGTCTCGGAGGTAATGTTTAACCACATTCCTGGCTTGTTGGCCTCTACGTTTCCCTGAGACCTTTATATACATCAATAACGTAATATAACCTAACCTAACCCAACCTAACATCTCGGTACTAATATTTAACAACATTCCTGGCTTGTTGGCTTCTACGTCTCCGTGGGACTTTCATATCCATCAATAACGTAATTTAACCTAAAATAACCCAACTTAACATCTCGGCTGTAATATTTGACAACATTCCTGGCTTGTTGGCCTCTATGATTCCGTGGGACCTTTATATACATCAATAACGTAATATAACCTAACCTAACCCAACCTAACCTCTCGGCGCTATTATTTGACAACATTCCTGGCGAGTTGCCCTCTACGTCACCGTGGGACTTTTATATACATCAATAACCTAATATAACCTAACTTAACCCAACCTAACCTTTCGGCGCTATTATTTGACAACATTCCTGGCGAGTTGGCCTCTACGTCTCCGTGGGGCCTTTATATACATCAATAACGTAATATAACCTAACCTAACACAACCCAACCTCTCGGCACTAATATTTCCCAACATTCCTGGCGAGGTGGCCTCTACGTTTCCGTGGGGCTTTTATATACATCAATAACGTAATATAACCTAACCTAACCCAAAGTAACGTCTCGGAGGTAATGTTTAACCACATTCCTGTCTTGTTGGCCTCTACGTTTCCCTGAGACCTTTATATACATCAATAACGTAATATAACCTAACCTAACCCAACCAAACATCTCGGCGGTAATATTTGACTGCATTCCTGAAGAGTTGGCTACTACGTCCCCGTGGGACCTTTATATACATCAATAACGTAATATGACCTAACCTAACCCAATCTAACATCTCGGCGGTAATATCTGAAGGCATTCCTGGCGAGTTGGCCGCTATGTCTCCGTGGGACCTTTATATACATCAATAACGTAATATATCCTAACCTAACCCAACCTATCGTTTCGGCGGTAATATTTGACACCATTCCTGGCGAGTTGGCTTCTACGTCTCCGTGGAACCTTTATATGCATGAATAACGTAATATAACCTAACCAAACCCAACCAAACATCTCGGCGGTAATATTTGACAACATTCCTGGCGAGTTGGCCTCTACGTCTCCGTGAGGCCTTCATATCCATCAATAACGTAATATAACCTTATATAACCCAACCTAACCTCTCGGCGCTATTATTTGACAATATTCCTTGCGAGCTGGCCTCTACGTCTCCGTGGGAGTTTTATATACACCAATAACGTAATATAACCTAACCTAACACAACGCAACCTCTCGGCACTAATATTTGACAATATTCCTGGCGAGTTGGCCTCTTCGTTTCCGTGGGGCTTTTACATACATCAATAACGTAATATAACCTAACCTAACCCAACCTAAACTTTCGGCGCTATTATTTGCCAAATTCCTGGCGAGTTGGCCTCTACGTCTCCGTGGGACTTTTATATACATCAATAACCTAATATAACCTAACTTAACCCAACCTAACCTTTCGGCGCTATTATTTGACAACATTCCTGGCGAGTTGGCCTCTACGTCTCCGTGGGGCCTTTATATACATCAATAACGTAATATAACCTAACCTAACACAACCCAACCTCTCGGCACTAATATTTCACAACATTCCTGGCGAGGTGGCCTCTACGTTTCCGTGGGGCTTTTATATACATCAATAACGTAATATAACCTAACCTAACCCAAAGTAACGTCTCGGAGGTAATGTTTAACCACATTCCTGGCTTGTTGGCCTCTACGTTTCCATGAGACCTTTATATACATCAATAACGTAATATAACCTAACCGAACCCAACCTAACATCTCGGTACTAATATTTAACAACATTCCTGGCTTGTTGGCTTCTACGTCTCCGTGGGACTTTCATATCAATCAATAACGTAATTTAACCTAAAATAACCCAACTTAACATCTCGGCTGTAATATTTGACAACATTCCTGGCTTGTTGGCCTCTATGATTCCGTGGGACCTTTATATACATCAATAACGTAATATAACCTAACCTAACCCAACCTAACCTCTCGGCGCTATTATTTGAAACATTCCTGGCGAGTTGCCCTCTACGTCACCGTGGGACTTTTATATACATCAATAACCTAATATAACCTAACTTAACCCAACCTAACCTTTCGGCGCTATTATTTGACAACATTCCTGGCGAGTTGGCCTCTACGTCTCCGTGGGGCCTTTATATACATCAATAACGTAATATAACCTAACCTAACACAACCCAACCTCTCGGCACTAATATTTCACAACATTCCTGGCGAGTTGGCCTCTACGTTTCCGTGGGGCTTTTATATACATCAATAACGTAATATAACCTAACCTAACCCAAAGTAACGTCTCGGAGGTAATGTTTAACCACATTCCTGGCTTGTTGGCCTCTACGTTTCCCTGAGACCTTTATATACATCAATAAAGTAATATAACCTAACCTAACCCAACCTAACATCTCGGTACTAATATTTAACAACATTCCTGGCTTGTTGGCTTCTACGTCTCCGTGGGACTTTCATATCCATCAATAACGTAATTTAACTTAAAATAACCCAACTTAACATCTCGGCTGTAATATTTGACAACATTCCTGGCTTGTTGGATTCTATGATTCCGTGGGACCTTCATATCCATCAATAACGTAATATAACCTTATATAACCCAACCTAACCTCTCGGCGCTATTATTTGACAACATTCCTGTCTAGTTGGCCTGTACGTCTCCGTGGGACTTTTATATACATCAATAACCTAATATAACCTAACTTATCCCAACCTAACCTTTCGGCGCTATTATTTGACAACATTCCTGGCGAGTTGGCCGCTATGTCTCCGTGGGACCGTTATATACATCAATAACGTCATATATCCTCACCTAACCCAACCTATCATTTCGGCGGTAATATTTGACACCATTCCTGGGGAGTTGGCTTCTACGTCTCCGTGGGACCTTTATATACATGAATAACGTAATATAACCTAACCTAACACAATCTAACATCTCGGCGGTGATATTTGACCACATTCCTGGCTCGTTGGCCTCTACGTCTCCGTGGTACCTTTATATATATCTATAACGTAATATAACCAAACCTAACCCAACCTAACATGTCGGCGGTAATATTTAACAACATTCGTGGCGAGTTGGCCTCTACGTCTCCGTGGGACCTTTATATACATCAATAAGGAAATATAAAGTAACCTAACCCAACCTAACCTCTCGGGGTACCATTTAGCCACATTCCTTGATTGTCGGGACCTACTTCTCGGTGGGAACACTGTATAGATCTATGACGTAATACAACCTAACCTAACCCAACCTAACCTCTCGGGGTACCATTTAGCCACATTCCTTGATTGTCGGGACCTACTTCTCGGAGGGAACACTGTATACATCTATGACGTAATACAACCTAACCTAAACCAACTTAACATTTCGGCGGTAATATTTGACACCATTCCTGGCGAGTTGGCCTCTACGTTTCCGTGGGACTTTCATATACATCAATGACGTAATATAACCTGACCTAACCCAACCTAACATCTCGGCGGTAATATTTGACCACATTCCTGGCTTGTTGGCCTCTACGTCTCCGTGGGACCTTTATATACATCAATAACATAATACAACCTAACCTAACATCTCGGCGGTAATATCTGAAGACATTCCTGGCGAGTTGGCCGCTATGTCTCCGTGGGACCTTTATATACATCAATAACGTCATATATCCTAACGTAACCCAACCTATCATTTCGGCGGTAATATTTGACACCATTCCTGGCGAGTTGGCTTCTACGTCTCCGTGGAACCTTTATATACATCAATAACGTAATATAAACTAACCTAACCCAATCTAACATCTCGGTGGTAATATTTGACCACATTCCTGGCTTGTTGGCCTCTACGTCTCCGTGGGACCTTTATATACATTAATAACGTAATACAACCTAACCAAACCCAACCAAACATCTCGGCGGTAATATTTGACAACATTCCTGGCGAGTTGGCCTCTGCGTCTCCGTGGGACCTTTATATACATCAATAACGTAATATAACCCAACCTAACCAAACCTAATATCTCGGCGGTAATATTTGGCAACACTCCTGGCTTATTGGCTTCTACGTCTCCGTCGGACCCTTATACACATCAATAACGTAATATAACCTAATCTAACACAACCTATAATTTCTGCGGTAATATTTGACAACATTCCTGGCGAGTTGGACCCTACGTTTCCGTGGGACTTTCATATACATCAATGACGTAATATAACCTGACCTAACCCAACCTAACATCTCGGCGGTAATATTTGACCACATTCCTGGCTTGTTGGCCTCTACGTCTCCGTGGGACCTTTATATACATCAATAACATAATACAACCTAACCTAACATCTCGGCGGTAATATCTGAAGGCATTCCTGGCGAGTTGGCCGCTATGTCTCCGTGGGACCTTTATATACATCAATAACGTAATATATCCTAACCTAACCCAACCTATCATTTCGGCGGTAATATTTGACACCATTCCTGGCGAGTTGGCTTCTACGTCTCCGTGGAACCTTTATATACATGAATAACGTAATATAACCTAACCAAACCCAACCAAACATCTCGGCGGTAATATTTGACAACATTCCTGGCGAGTTGGCCTCTACGTCTCCGTCAGGCCTTCATATCCGTCAATAACGTAATATAACCTTATATAACCCAACCTAACCTCTCGGCGCTATTATTTGACAACATTCCTGGCGAGTTGGCCTCTACGTCTCCGTGGGACTTTTATATACATCAATAACCTAATATAACCTAACTTAACCCAACCTAACCTTTCGGCGCTATTATTTGACAACATTCCTGGCGAGTTGGCCTCTACGTCTCCGTGGGGCCTTTATATACATCAATAACGTAATATAACCTAACCTAACCCAACCTAACATCTCGGTACTAATATTTAACAACATTCCTGGCTTGTTGGCTTCTACGTCTCCGTGGGACTTTCATATCCATCAATAACGTAATTTAACCTAAATTAACCCAACTTAACATCTCGGCTGTAATATTTGACAACATTCCTGGGTTGTTGGCCTCTATGATTCCGTGGGACCTTTATATACATCAATAACGTAATATAACCTAACCTAACCCAACCTAACCTCTCGGCGCTATTATTTGACAACATTCCTGGCGAGTTGCCCTCTACGTCACCGTGGGACTTTTATATACATCAATAACCTAATATAACCTAACTTAACCCAACCTAACCTTTCGGCGCTATTATTTGACAACATTCCTGGCGAGTTGGCCTCTGCGTCTCCGTGGGGCCTTTATATACATCAATAACGTAATATAACCTAACCAAACACAACCCAACCTCTCGGCACTAATATTTCACAACATTCCTGGCGAGTTGGCCTCTACGTTTCCGTGGGGCTTTTATATACATCAATAACGTAATTTAACCTAACCTAACCCAAAGTAACGTCTCGGAGGTAATGTTTAACCACATTCCTGTCTTGTTGGCCTCTACGTTTCCCTGAGACATTTATATACATCAATAACGTAATATAACCTAACCTAACCCAACCTAACATCTCGGTACTAATATTTAACAACATTCCTGGCTTGTTGGCTTCTACGTCTCCGTGGGGCTTTCATATCCATCAATAACATAATTTAACCTAAAATAACCCAACTTAACATCTCGGCTGTAATATTTGACAACATTCCTGGCTTGTTGGCCTCTATGATTCCGTGGGACCTTTATATACATCAATAACGTAATATAACCTAACCTAACCCAACCTAACATCTCCGCGGTAATGTTTGATAACATTACTGGCGAATTGGCCTCTACGTCTCCGTGAGACCTTCATATCCATCAATAACGTAATATAACCTTATATAACCCAACCTAACCTCTCGGCGCTATTATTTGACAACATTCCTGGCTAGTTGGCCTCTACGTCTCCGTGGGACTTTTATGTACATCAATAACGTAATATAACCTAACCTAACACAACCCAACCTCTCGGCACTAATATTTCACAACATTCCTGGCGAGTTGGCCTCTACGTTTCCGTGGGGCTTTTATATACATCAATAACGTAATATAACCTAACCTAACCCAAAGTAACGTCTCGGAGGTAATGTTTAACCACATTCCTGGCTTGTTGGCCTCTACGTTTCCATGAGACCTTTATATACATCAATAACGTAATATAACCTAACCTAACCCAACCTAACATCTCGGTACTAATATTTAACAACATTCCTGGCTTGTTGGCTTCTACGTCTCCGTGGGACTTTCATATCCATCAATAACGTAATTTAACCTAAAATAACCCAACTTAACATCTCGGCTGTAATATTTGACAACATTCCTGGCTTGTTGGCCTCTATGATTCCGTGGGACCTTTATATACATCAATAACGTAATATAACCTAACCTAACCCAACCTAACATCTCCTCGGTAATGTTTGACAACATTACTGGCGAGTTGGCCTCTACGTCTCCGTGAGACCTTCATATCCATCAATAACGTAATATAACCTTATATAACCCAACCTAACCTCCGGGCGCTATTATTTGACAACATTCCTGGCTAGTTGGCCTCTACGTCTCCGTGGGACTTTTATATACATCAATAACCTAATATAACCTAACTTAACCCAACCTAACCTTTCGGCGCTATTATTTGACAACATTCCTGGCGAGTTGCCCTCTACGTCACCGTGGGACTTTTATATACATCAATAACCTAATATAACCTAACTTAACCCAACCTAACCTTTCGGCGCTATTATTTGACAACATTCCTGGCGAGTTGGCCTCTACGTCTCCGTGGGGCCTTTATATACATCAATAACGTAATATAACCTAACCTAACACAACCCAACCTCTCGGCACTAATATTTCACAACATTCCTGGCGAGTTGGCCTCTACGTTTCCGTGGGGCCTTTATATACATCAATAACGTAATATAACCTAACCTAACCAAAAGTAACGTCTCGGAGGTAATGTTTAACCACATTCCTGGCTTGTTGGCCTCTACGTTTCCCTGAGACCTTTATATACATCAATAACGTAATATAACCTAACCTAACCCAACCTAACATCTCGGTGCTAATATTTAACAACATTCCTGGCTTGTTGGCTTCTACGTCTCCGTGGGACTTTCATATGCATCAATAACGTAATTTAACCTAAAATAACCCAACTTAACATCTCGGCTGTAATATTTGACAACATTCCTGGCTTGTTGGCCTCTATGATTCCGCGGGACCTTTATATACATCAATAACGTAATATAACCTAACCTAACCCAACCTAACCTCTCGGCGCTATTATTTGACAACATTCCTGGCGAGTTGCCCTCTACGTCACCGTGGGACTTTTATATACATCAATAACCTAATATAAGCTAACTTAACCCAACCTAACCTTTCGGCGCTATTATTTGACAACATTCCTGTCGAGTTGGCCTCTACGTTTCCCTGAGACCTTTATATACATGAATAACGTAATATAACCTAACCTAACCCAAAGTAACGTCTCGGAGATAATGTTTAACCACATTTCTGGCTTGTTGGCTTCAACGTCTCCGTGAGGCCTTCATATACATCAAAAACGTAATATAACCTAACCTAACCCAACGTAACATCTCGGCTGTAATATTTGACAACATTCCTGGCGAGTTGGCCTCTACGTCTCCGTCAGGCCTTCATATCCGTCAATAACGTAATATAACCTTATATAACCCAACCTAACCTCTCGGCGCTATTATTTGACAACATTCCTGGCTAGTTGGCCTCTACGTCTCCGTGGGACTTTTATATACATCAATAACCTAATATAACCTAACTTAACCCAACCTAACCTTTCGGCGCTATTATTTGACAACATTCCTGGCGAGTTGCCCTCTACGTCACCGTGGGACTTTTATATACATCAATAACCTAATATAACCTAACTTAACCCAACCTAACCTTTCGGCGCTATTATTTGACAACATTCCTGGCGAGTTGGCCTCTACGTCTCCGTGGGGCCTTTATATACATCAATAACGTAATATAACCTAACCTAACACAACCCAACCTCTCGGCACTAATATTTCACAACATTCCTGGCGAGTTGGCCTCTACGTTTCCGTGGGGCTTTTATATACATCAATAACGTAATATAACCTAACCTAACCCAAAGTAACGTCTCGGAGGTAATGTTTAACCGCATTCCTGGCTTGTTGGCCTCTACGTTTCCATGAGACCTTTATATACATCAATAACGTAATATAACCTAACCTAACCCAACCTAACATCTCGGTACTAATATTTAACAACATTCCTGTCTTGTTGGCTTCTACGTCTCCGTGGGACTTTCATATCCATCAATAACGTAATTTAACCTAAAATAACCCAACTTAACATCTCGGCTGTAATATTTGACAACATTCCTGGCTTGTTGGCCTCTATGATTCCGCGGGACCTTTATATACATCAATAACGTAATATAACCTAACCTAACCCAACCTAACCTCTCGGCGCTATTATTTGACAACATTCCTGGCGAGTTGCCCTCTACGTCACCGTGGGACTTTTATATACATCAATAACCTAATATAAGCTAACTTAACCCAACCTAACCTTTCGGCGCTATTATTTGACAACATTCCTGGCGAGTTGGCCTCTACGTCTCCGTGGGGCCTTTATATACATCAATAACGTAATATAACCTAACCTAACACAACCCAACCTCTCGGCACTAATATTTCACAACATTCCTGGCGAGTTGGCCTCTACGTTTCCGTGGGGCTTTTATATACATCAATAACGTAATATAACCTAACCTAACCCAAAGTAACGTCTCGGAGGTAATGTTTAACCACATTCCTGTCTTGTTGGCCTCTACGTTTCCCTGAGACATTTATATACATCAATAACGTAATATAACCTAACCTAACCCAACCTAACATCTCGGTACTAATATTTAACAACATTCCTGGCTTGTTGGCTTCTACGTCTCCGTGGGACTTTCATATCCATCAATAACGTAATTTAACCTAAAATAACCCAACTTAACATCTCGGCTGTAATATTTGACAACATTCCTGGCTTGTTGGCCTCTATGAATCCGTGGGACCTTTATATACATCAATAACGTAATATAACCTAACCTAACCCAACCTAACATCTCCGCGGTAATGTTTGATAACATTACTGGCGAATTGGCCTCTACGTCTCCGTGAGACCTTCATATCCATCAATAACGTAATATAACCTTATATAACCCAACCTAACCTCTCGGCGCTATTATTTGACAACATTCCTGGCGAGTTGGCCTCTACGTCTCCGTGGGGCCTTTATATACATCAATAACGTAATATAACCTAACTTAACCCAACCTAACCTTTCGGCGCTATTATTTGACAACATTCCTGGCGAGTTGCCCTCTACGTCACCGTGGGACTTTTATATACATCAATAACCTAATATAACCTAACTTAACCCAACCTAACCTTTCGGCGCTATTATTTGACAACATTCCTGGCGAGTTGGCCTCTACGTTTCCCTGAGACCTTTATATACATCAATAACGTAATATAACCTAACCTAACCCAAAGTAACGTCTCGGAGATAATGTTTAACCACATTTCTGGCTTGTTGGCTTCAACGTCTCCGTGAGGCCTTCATATACATCAAAAACGTAATATAACCTAACCTAACCCAACGTAACATCTCGGCTGTAATATTTGACAACATTCCTGGCGAGTTGGCCTCTACGTCTCCGTCAGGCCTTCATATCCGTCAATAACGTAATATAACCTTATATAACCCAACCTAACCTCTCGGCGCTATTATTTGACAACATTCCTGGCTAGTTGGCCTCTACGTCTCCGTGGGACTTTTATATACATCAATAACCTAATATAACCTAACTTAACCCAACCTAACCTTTCGGCGCTATTATTTGACAACATTCCTGGCGAGTTGGCCTCTACGTCTCCGTGGGGCCTTTATATACATCAATAACGTAATATAACCTAACCTAACACAACACAACCTCTCGGCACTAATATTTCACAACATTCCTGGCGAGTTGGCCTCTACGTTTCCGTGGGGCCTTTATATACATCAATAACGTAATATAACCTAACCTAACCCAAAGTAACGTCTCGGAGGTAATGTTTAACCACATTCCTGGCTTGTTGGCCTCTACGTTTCCATGAGACCTTTATATACATCAATAACGTAATATAACCTAACCTAACCCAACCTAACATCTCGGTACTAATATTTAACAACATTCCTGGCCTGTTGGCTTCTACGTCTCCGTGGGACTTTCATATCCATCAATAACATAATTTAACCTAAAATAACCCAACTTAACATCTCGGCTGTAATATTTGACAACATTCCTGGCTTGTTGGCCTCTATGATTCCGTGGGACCTTTATATACATCAATAACGTAATATAACCTAACCTAACCCAACCTAACATCTCCGCGGTAATGTTTGATAACATTACTGGCGAATTGGCCTCTACGTCTCCGTGAGACCTTCATATCCATCAATAACGTAATATAACCTTATATAACCCAACCTAACCTCTCGGCGCTATTATTTGACAACATTTCTGGCTAGTTGGCCTCTACGTCTCCGTGGGACTTTTATGTACATCAATAACGTAATATAACCTAACCTAACACAACCCAACCTCTCGGCACTAATATTTCACAACATTCCTGGCGAGTTGGCCTCTACGTTTCCGTGGGGCTTTTATATACATCAATAACGTAATATAACCTAACCTAACCCAAAGTAACGTCTCGGAGGTAATGTTTAACCACATTCCTGGCTTGTTGGCCTCTACGTTTCCATGAGACCTTTATATACATCAATAACGTAATATAACCTAACCTAACCCAACCTAACATCTCGGTACTAATATTTAACAACATTCCTGGCTTGTTGGCTTCTACGTCTCCGTGGGACTTTCATATCCATCAATAACGTAATTTAACCTAAAATAACCCAACTTAACATCTCGGCTGTAATATTTGACAACATTCCTGGCGTGTTGGCCTCTATGATTCCGTGGGACCTTTATATACATCAATAACGTAATATAACCTAACCTAACCCAACCTAACATCTCCTCCGTAATGTTTGACAACATTACTGGCGAGTTGGCCTCTACGTCTCCGTGTGACCTTCATATCCATCAATAACGTAATATAACCTTATATAACCCAACCTAACATCCGGGCGCTATTATTTGACAACATTCCTGGCTAGTTGGCCTCTACGTCTCCGTGGGACTTTTATATACATCAATAACCTAATGTAACATAACTTAACCCAACCTAACCTTTCGGCGCTATTATTTGACAACATTCCTGGCGAGTTGGCCTCTACGTCTCCGTGGGGCCTTTATATACATCAATAACGTAATATCACCTAACCTAACACAACCCAACCTCTCGGCACTAATATTTCACAACATTCCTGGCGAGTTGGCCTCTACGTTTCCGTGGGGCTTTTATATACATCAATAACGTAATATAACCTAACCTAACCCAAAGTAACGACTCGGAGGTAATGTTTAACCACATTCCTGGCTTGTTGGCCTCTACGTTTCCATGAGACCTTTATATACATCAATAACGTAATATAACCTAACCTAACCCAACCTAACATCTCGGTACTAATATTTAACAACATTCCTGGCTTGTTGGCTTCTACGTCTCCGTGGGACTTTCATATCCATCAATAACGTAATTTAACCTAAAATAACCCAACTTAACATCTCGGCTGTAATATTTGACAACATTCCTGGCTTGTTGGCCTCTATGATTCCGTGGGACCTTTATATACATCAATAACGTAATATAACCTAACCTAACGCAACCTAACATCTCCGCGGTAATGTTTGATAACATTACTGGCGAGTTGGCCTCTACGTCTCCGTGAGACCTTCATATCCATCAATAACGTAATATAACCTTATATAACCCAACCTAACCTCTCGGCGCTATTATTTGACAACATTCCTGGCTAGTTGGCCTCTACGTCTCCGTGGGACTTTTATATACATCAATAACCTAATATAACCTAACTTAACCCAACCTAACCTTTCGGCGCTATTATTTGACAACATTCCTGGCGAGTTGCCCTCTACGTCACCGTGGGACTTTTATATACATCAATAACCTAATATAACCTAACTTAACCCAACCTAACCTTTCGGCGCTATTATTTGACAACATTCCTGGCGAGTTGGCCTCTACGTCTCCGTGGGGCCTTTATATACATCAATAACGTAATATAACCTAACCTAACACAACCCAACATCTCGGTACTAATATTTAACAACATTCCTGGCTTGTTGGCTTCTACGTCTCCGTGGGACTTTCATATCCATCAATAACGTAATTTAACCTAAAATAACCCAACTTAACATCTCGGCTGTAATATTTGACAACATTCCTGGCTTGTTGGCCTCTATGATTCCGTGGGACCTTTATATACATCAATAACGTAATATAACCTAACCTAACCCAACCTAACATCTCCTCCGTAATGTTTGACAACATTACTGCCGAGTTGGCCTCTACGTCTCCGTGAGACCTTCATATCCATCAATAACGTAATATAACCTTATATAACCCAACCTAACCTCCGGGCGCTATTATTTGACAACATTCCTGGCTAGTTGGCCTCTACGTCTCCGTGGGACTTTTATATACATCAATAACCTAATGTAACCTAACTTAACCCAACCTAACCTTTCGGCGCTATTATTTGACAACATTCCTGGCGAGTTGGCCTCTACGTCTCCGTGGGGCCTTTATATACATCAATAACGTAATATAACCTAACCTAACACAACCCAACCTCTCGGCACTAATATTTCACAACATTCCTGGCGAGTTGGCCTCTACGTTTCCGTGGGGCTTTTATATACATCAATAACGTAATATAACCTAACCTAACCCAAAGTAACGTCTCGGAGGTAATGTTTAACCACATTCCTGGCTTGTTGGCCTCTACGTTTCCATGAGACCTTTATATACATCAATAACGTAATATAACCTAACCTAACCCAACCTAACATCTCGGTACTAATATTTAACAACATTCCTGGCTTGTTGGCTTCTACGTCTCCGTGGGACTTTCATATCCATCAATAACGTAATTTAACCTAAAATAACCCAACTTAACATCTCGGCTGTAATATTTGACAACATTCCTGGCGAGTTGTCCTCTACGTCTCCGTGGGGCCTTTATATACATCAATAACGTAATATAACCCAACCTAACCAAACCTAATATCTCGGCGGTAATATGTGACAACATTCCTGGAGAGTTGGCTACTACGTCTCCGTGGGACCTTTATATACATCAATAACGTAATATAACCTAACCTAACCCAATCTAACATCTCGGCGGTAATGTTTGACCACATTCCTGGCGAGTTGGCCCCTACGTCTCCGTGACACCTTCATATACATCAATGACCTAATATACCCTAACCTAACCCAACCTATCATCTCGGCGGTAATATTTGACCACATTCCTGGCTTGTTGTCCTCTACGTCTCCGTGGGACCTTTACATGCATCAATGGCGTAATATAACCTAACCTAACCCAACCTAATATCTCGAGGGTAATATTTGACAACATTCCTGGCGAGTTGGCATCTACGTCTCCGTCGGACCTTTATACACATCAATAACGTAATATAACCTAATCTAACACAACCTATAATTTCTGCGGTAATATTTGACAACATTCCTGGCGAGTTGGACCCTACGTTTCCGTGGGACTTTCATATACATCAAAGACGTAATATAACCTGACCTAACCCAACCTAACATCTCGGCGGTAATATTTGACCACATTCCTGGCTTGTTGGCCTCTACGTCTCCGTGGGACCTTTATATACATCAATAACATAATACAACCTAACCTAACATCTCGGCGGTAATATCTGAAGGCTTTCCTGGCGAGTTGGCCGCTATGTCTCCGTGGGACCTTTATATACATCAATAACGTAATATATCCTAACCTAACCCAACCTATCATTTCGGCGGTAATATTTGACACCATTCCTGGCGAGTTGGCTTCTACGTCTCCGTGGGACCTTTATATACATGAATAACGTAATATAACCTAACCAAACCCAACCAAACATCTAGGCGGTAATATTTGACAACATTCCTGGCGAGTTGGCCTCTGCGTCTCCGTGGGACCTTTATATACATCAATAACGGAATATAACCCAACCTAACCCAACCTAACATCTCGGCGGTAATATTTGACAACATTCCTGGCTTGTTGGCCTCTATGATTCCGTGGGACCTTTATATACATCAATAACGTAATATAACCTAACCTAACCCAACCTAACCTCTCGGCGCTATTATTTGACAACATTCCTGGCGAGTTGCCCTCTACGTCACCGTGGGACTTTTATATACATCAATAACCTAATATAACCTAACTTAACCCAACCTAACCTTTCGGCGCTACTATTTGACAACATTCCTGGCGAGTTGGCCTCTACGTCTCCGTGGGGCCTTTATATACATCAATAACGTAATATAACATAACCTAACACAACCCAACCTCTCGGCACTAATATTTCACAACATTCCTGGCGAGTTGGCCTCTACGTTTCCGTGGGGCTTTTATATACATCAATAACGTAATATAACCTAACCTAACCCAAAGTAACGTCTCGGAGGTAATGTTTAACCACATTCCTGTCTTGTTGGCCTCTACGTTTCCCTGAGACCTTTATATACATCAATAACGTAATATAACCTAACCTAACCCAACCTAACATCTCGGTACTAATATTTAACAACATTCCTGGCTTTTTGGCTTCTACGTCTCCGTGGGACTTTCATATCCATCAATAACGTAATTTAACCTAAAATAACCCA
This sequence comes from Xylocopa violacea, assembly GCA_963969225.1. NCBI lineage: Eukaryota > Metazoa > Arthropoda > Insecta > Hymenoptera > Apidae > Xylocopa > Xylocopa violacea. The sequence goes on from CAXAJV010000918.1 coordinate 1,726,858, forward strand.
ACTTAACATCTCGGCTGTAATATTTGACAACATTCCTGGCTTGTTGGCCTCTATGATTCCGTGGGACCTTTATATACATCAATAACGTAATATAACCTAACCTAACCCAACCTAACATCTCCGCGGTAATGTTTGACAACATTACTGGCGAGTTGGCCTCTACGTCTCCGTGAGACCTTCATATCCATCAATAACGTAATATAACCTTATATAACCCAACCTAACCTCTCGGCGCTATTATTTGACAACATTCCTGGCGAGTTGCCCTCTACGTCACCGTGGGACTTTTATATACATCAATAACCTAATATAACCTAACTTAACCCAACCTAACCTTTCGGCGCTATTATTTGACAACATTCCTGGCGAGTTGGCCTCTACGTCTCCGTGGGGCCTTTATATACATCAATAACGTAATATAACCTAACCTAACACAACCCAACCTCTCGGCACTAATATTTCACAACATTCCTGGCGAGTTGGCCTCTACGTTTCCGTGGGGCTTTTATATACATCAATAACGTAATATAACCTAACCTAACCCAAAGTAACGTCTCGGAGGTAATGTTTAACCACATTCCTGGCTTGTTGGCCTCTACGTTTCCATGAGACCTTTATATACATCAATAACGTAATATAACCTAACCTAACCCAACCTAACATCTCGGTACTAATATTTAACAACATTCCTGGCTTGTTGGCTTCTACGTCTCCGTGGGACTTTCATATCCATCAATAACGTAATTTAACCTAAAATAACCCAACTTAACATCTCGGCTGTAATATTTGACAACATTCCTGGCTTGTTGGCCTCTATGATTCCGTGGGACCTTTATATACATCAATAACGTAATATAACCTAACCTAACCCAACCTAACATCTCCGCGGTAATGTTTGATAACATTACTGGCGAGTTGGCCTCTACGTCTCCGTGAGACCTTCATATCCATCAATAACGTAATATAACCTTATATAACCCAACCTAACCTCTCGGCGCTATTATTTGACAACATTCCTGGCTAGTTGGCCTCTACGTCTCCGTGGGACTTTTATATACATCAATAACATAATATAACCTAACTTAACCCAACCTAACCTTTCGGCGCTATTATTTGACAACATTCCTGGCGAGTTGCCCTCTACGTCACCGTGGGACTTTTATATACATCAATAACCTAATATAACCTAACTTAACCCAACCTAACCTTTCGGCGCTATTATTTGACAACATTCCTGGCGAGTTGGCCTCTACGTCTCCGTGGGACCTTTATATACATCAGTAACCTAATATAACCTAACCTAACCCAACCCAACCTCTCGGCACTAATATTTCACAACATTCCTGGCGAGTTGGCCTCTACGTTTCCGTGGGGCCTTTATATACATCAATAACGTAATATAACCTAACCTAACACAACCCAACCTCTCGGCACTAATATTTCACAACATTCCTGGCGAGTTGGCCTCTACGTCTCCGTGGGACTTTCATATCCATCAATAACGTAATTTAACCTAAAATAACCCAACTTAACATCTCGGCTGTAATATTTGACAAAATTCCTGGCTTGTTGGCCTCTATGATTCCGTGGGACCTTTATATACATCAATAACGTAATATAACCTAACCTAACCCAACCTAACATCTCGGTACTAATATTTAACAACATTCCTGGCGAGTTGGCCTCTACGTCTCCGTGAGACCTTCATATCCATCAATAACGTAATATAACCGTATATAACCCAACCTAACCTCTCGGCGCTATTATTTGACAACTTTCCTGGCTAGTTGGCCTCTACGTCTCCGTGGGACTTTTATATACATCAATAACCTAATATAACCTAACTTAACCCAACCTAACATCTCGGCGGTACTGTTTGACAACATTCCTGGCGAGTTGGCCTCTACGTCTCCGTGGGGCCTTTATATACATCAATAACGTAATATAACCTAACCTAACACAACCCAACCTCTCGGCACTAATATTTCACAACATTCCTGGCGAGTTGGCCTCTACGTTTCCGTGGGGCTTTTATATACATCAATAACGTAATATAACCTAACCTAACCCAAAGTAACGTCTCGGAGGTAATGTTTAACCACATTCCTGGCTTGTTGGCCTCTACGTTTCCATGAGACCTTTATATACATCAATAACGTAATATAACCTAACCTAACCCAACCTAACATCTCGGTACTAATATTTAACAACATTCCTGGCTTGTTGGCTTCTACGTCTCCGTGGGACTTTCATATCCATCAATAACGTAATTTAACCTAAAATAACCCAACTTAACATCTCGGCTGTAATATTTGACAACATTCCTGGCATGTTGGCCTCTATGATTCCGTGGGACCTTTATATACATTAATAACGTAATACAACCTAACCAAACCCAACCAAACATCTCGGCGGTAATATTTGACAACATTCCTGGCGAGTTGGCCTCTGCGTCACCGTGGGACCTTTATATACATCAATAACGTAATATAACCCAACCTAACCAAACCTAATATCTAGGCGGTAATATGTGACAACATTCCTGGAGAGTTGGCTACTACGTCTCCGTGGGACCTTTATATACATCAATAACGTAATATAACCTAACCTAACCCAATCTAACATCTCGGCGGTAATGTTTGACCACATTCCTGGCGAGTTGGCCCCTACGTCTCCGTGACACCTTCATATACATCAATGACCTAATATACCCTAACCTAACCCAACCTATCATCTCGGCGGTAATATTTGACCACATTCCTGGCTTGTTGTCCTCTACGTCTCCGTGGGACCTTTACATGCATCAATGGCGTAATATAACCTAACCTAACCCAACCTAATATCTCGAGGGTAATATTTGACAACATTCCTGGCGAGTTGGCTTCTACGTCTCCGTCGGACCTTTATACACATCAATAACGTAATATAACCTAATCTAACACAACCTATAATTTCTGCGGTAATATTTGACAACATTCCTGGCGAGTTGGACCCTACGTTTCCGTGGGACTTTCATATACATCAAAGACGTAATATAACCTGACCTAACCCAACCTAACATCTCGGCGGTAATATTTGACCACATTCCTGGCTTGTTGGCCTCTACGTCTCCGTGGGACCTTTATATACATCAATAACATAATACAACCTAACCTAACATCTCGGCGGTAATATCTGAAGGCTTTCCTGGCGAGTTGGCCGCTATGTCTCCGTGGGACCTTTATATACATCAATAACGTAATATATCCTAACCTAACCCAACCTATCATTTCGGCGGTAATATTTGACACCATTCCTGGCGAGTTGGCTTCTACGTCTCCGTGGGACCTTTATATACATGAATAACGTAATATAACCTAACCAAACCCAACCAAACATCTAGGCGGTAATATTTGACAACATTCCTGGCGAGTTGGCCTCTGCGTCTCCGTGGGACCTTTATATACATCAATAACGTAATATAACCCAACCTAACCCAACCTAACATCTCGGCGGTAATATTTGACAACATTCCTGGCTTGTTGGCCTCTATGATTCCGTGGGACCTTTATATACATCAATAACGTAATATAACCTAACCTAACCCAACCTAACCTCTCGGCGCTATTATTTGACAACATTCCTGGCGAGTTGCCCTCTACGTCACCGTGGGACTTTTATATACATCAATAACCTAATATAACCTAACTTAACCCAACCTAACCTTTCGGCGCTACTATTTGACAACATTCCTGGCGAGTTGGCCTCTACGTCTCCGTGGGGCCTTTATATACATCAATAACGTAATATAACATAACCTAACACAACCCAACCTCTCGGCACTAATATTTCACAACATTCCTGGCGAGTTGGCCTCTACGTTTCCGTGGGGCTTTTATATACATCAATAACGTAATATAACCTAACCTAACCCAAAGTAACGTCTCGGAGGTAATGTTTAACCACATTCCTGTCTTGTTGGCCTCTACGTTTCCCTGAGACCTTTATATACATCAATAACGTAATATAACCTAACCTAACCCAACCTAACATCTCGGTACTAATATTTAACAACATTCCTGGCTTTTTGGCTTCTACGTCTCCGTGGGACTTTCATATCCATCAATAACGTAATTTAACCTAAAATAACCCAACTTAACATCTCGGCTGTAATATTTGACAACATTCCTGGCTTGTTGGCCTCTATGATTCCGTGGGACCTTTATATACATCAATAACGTAATATAACCTAACCTAACCCAACCTAACATCTCCGCGGTAATGTTTGATAACATTACTGGCGAGTTGGCCTCTACGTCTCCGTGAGACCTTCATATCCATCAATAACGTAATATAACCTTATATAACCCAACCTAACCTCTCGGCGCTATTATTTGACAACATTCCTGGCTAGTTGGCCTCTACGTCTCCGTGGGACTTTTATATACATCAATAACATAATATAACCTAACTTAACCCAACCTAACCTTTCGGCGCTATTATTTGACAACATTCCTGGCGAGTTGCCCTCTACGTCACCGTGGGACTTTTATATACATCAATAACCTAATATAACCTAACTTAACCCAACCTAACCTTTCGGCGCTATTATTTGACAACATTCCTGGCGAGTTGGCCTCTACGTCTCCGTGGGACCTTTATATACATCAGTAACCTAATATAACCTAACCTAACCCAACCCAACCTCTCGGCACTAATATTTCACAACATTCCTGGCGAGTTGGCCTCTACGTTTCCGTGGGGCCTTTATATACATCAATAACGTAATATAACCTAACCTAACACAACCCAACCTCTCGGCACTAATATTTCACAACATTCCTGGCGAGTTGGCCTCTACGTCTCCGTGGGACTTTCATATCCATCAATAACGTAATTTAACCTAAAATAACCCAACTTAACATCTCGGCTGTAATATTTGACAAAATTCCTGGCTTGTTGGCCTCTATGATTCCGTGGGACCTTTATATACATCAATAACGTAATATAACCTAACCTAACCCAACCTAACATCTCGGTACTAATATTTAACAACATTCCTGGCGAGTTGGCCTCTACGTCTCCGTGAGACCTTCATATCCATCAATAACGTAATATAACCGTATATAACCCAACCTAACCTCTCGGCGCTATTATTTGACAACTTTCCTGGCTAGTTGGCCTCTACGTCTCCGTGGGACTTTTATATACATCAATAACCTAATATAACCTAACTTAACCCAACCTAACATCTCGGCGGTACTGTTTGACAACATTCCTGGCGAGTTGGCCTCTACGTCTCCGTGGGGCCTTTATATACATCAATAACGTAATATAACCTAACCTAACACAACCCAACCTCTCGGCACTAATATTTCACAACATTCCTGGCGAGTTGGCCTCTACGTTTCCGTGGGGCTTTTATATACATCAATAACGTAATATAACCTAACCTAACCCAAAGTAACGTCTCGGAGGTAATGTTTAACCACATTCCTGGCTTGTTGGCCTCTACGTTTCCATGAGACCTTTATATACATCAATAACGTAATATAACCTAACCTAACCCAACCTAACATCTCGGTACTAATATTTAACAACATTCCTGGCTTGTTGGCTTCTACGTCTCCGTGGGACTTTCATATCCATCAATAACGTAATTTAACCTAAAATAACCCAACTTAACATCTCGGCTGTAATATTTGACAACATTCCTGGCATGTTGGCCTCTATGATTCCGTGGGACCTTTATATACATTAATAACGTAATACAACCTAACCAAACCCAACCAAACATCTCGGCGGTAATATTTGACAACATTCCTGGCGAGTTGGCCTCTGCGTCACCGTGGGACCTTTATATACATCAATAACGTAATATAACCCAACCTAACCAAACCTAATATCTAGGCGGTAATATGTGACAACATTCCTGGAGAGTTGGCTACTACGTCTCCGTGGGACCTTTATATACATCAATAACGTAATATAACCTAACCTAACCCAATCTAACATCTCGGCGGTAATGTTTGACCACATTCCTGGCGAGTTGGCCCCTACGTCTCCGTGACACCTTCATATACATCAATGACCTAATATACCCTAACCTAACCCAACCTATCATCTCGGCGGTAATATTTGACCACATTCCTGGCTTGTTGTCCTCTACGTCTCCGTGGGACCTTTACATGCATCAATGGCGTAATATAACCTAACCTAACCCAACCTAATATCTCGAGGGTAATATTTGACAACATTCCTGGCGAGTTGGCTTCTACGTCTCCGTCGGACCTTTATACACATCAATAACGTAATATAACCTAATCTAACACAACCTATAATTTCTGCGGTAATATTTGACAACATTCCTGGCGAGTTGGACCCTACGTTTCCGTGGGACTTTCATATACATCAAAGACGTAATATAACCTGACCTAACCCAACCTAACATCTCGGCGGTAATATTTGACCACATTCCTGGCTTGTTGGCCTCTACGTCTCCGTGGGACCTTTATATACATCAATAACATAATACAACCTAACCTAACATCTCGGCGGTAATATCTGAAGGCTTTCCTGGCGAGTTGGCCGCTATGTCTCCGTGGGACCTTTATATACATCAATAACGTAATATATCCTAACCTAACCCAACCTATCATTTCGGCGGTAATATTTGACACCATTCCTGGCGAGTTGGCTTCTACGTCTCCGTGGGACCTTTATATACATGAATAACGTAATATAACCTAACCAAACCCAACCAAACATCTAGGCGGTAATATTTGACAACATTCCTGGCGAGTTGGCCTCTGCGTCTCCGTGGGACCTTTATATACATCAATAACGTAATATAACCCAACCTAACCCAACCTAACATCTCGGCGGTAATATTTGACAACATTCCTGGCTTGTTGGCCTCTATGATTCCGTGGGACCTTTATATACATCAATAACGTAATATAACCTAACCTAACCCAACCTAACCTCTCGGCGCTATTATTTGACAACATTCCTGGCGAGTTGCCCTCTACGTCACCGTGGGACTTTTATATACATCAATAACCTAATATAACCTAACTTAACCCAACCTAACCTTTCGGCGCTACTATTTGACAACATTCCTGGCGAGTTGGCCTCTACGTCTCCGTGGGGCCTTTATATACATCAATAACGTAATATAACATAACCTAACACAACCCAACCTCTCGGCACTAATATTTCACAACATTCCTGGCGAGTTGGCCTCTACGTTTCCGTGGGGCTTTTATATACATCAATAACGTAATATAACCTAACCTAACCCAAAGTAACGTCTCGGAGGTAATGTTTAACCACATTCCTGTCTTGTTGGCCTCTACGTTTCCCTGAGACCTTTATATACATCAATAACGTAATATAACCTAACCTAACCCAACCTAACATCTCGGTACTAATATTTAACAACATTCCTGGCTTTTTGGCTTCTACGTCTCCGTGGGACTTTCATATCCATCAATAACGTAATTTAACCTAAAATAACCCAACTTAACATCTCGGCTGTAATATTTGACAACATTCCTGGCTTGTTGGCCTCTATGATTCCGTGGGACCTTTATATACATCAATAACGTAATATAACCTAACCTAACCCAACCTAACATCTCCGCGGTAATGTTTGATAACATTACTGGCGAGTTGGCCTCTACGTCTCCGTGAGACCTTCATATCCATCAATAACGTAATATAACCTTATATAACCCAACCTAACCTCTCGGCGCTATTATTTGACAACATTCCTCGCTAGTTGGCCTCTACGTCTCCGTGGGGCCTTTATATACATCAATCTCGTAATATAACCTAACCTAACACTACCCAACCTCTCGGCACTAATATTTGACAACATTCCTGGCGAGTTGGCCTCTACGTCTCCGTGGGACTTTCATATCCATCAATAACGTAATTTAACCTAAAATAACCCAACCTAACCTCTCGGCGCTATTATTTGACAACATTCCTGGCTAGTTGGCCTCTACGTCTCCGTGGGACTTTTATATACATCAATAACCTAATATAACCTAACTTAACCCAACCTAACATCTCGGCGGTACTGTTTGACAACATTCCTGGCGAGTTGGCCTCTACGTATCCGTGAGACCTTCATATCCATCAATAACGTAATATAACCTTATATAACCCAACCTAACCTTTCGGCGCTATTATTTGACAACATTCCTGGCGAGTTGGCCTCTACGTCTCCGTGGGGCATTTATATACATCAATAACGTAATATAACCTAACCTAACACAACCCAACCTCTCGGCACTAATATTTCACAACATTCCTGGCGAGTTGGCCTCTACGTTTCCGTGGGGCTTTTATATACATCAATAACGTAATATAACCTAACCTAACCCAAAGTAACGTCTCGGAGGTAATGTTTAACCACATTCCTGGCTTGTTGGCCTCTACGTTTCCATGAGACCTTTATATACATCAATAACGTAATATAACCTAACCTAACCCAACCTAACATCTCGGTACTAATATTTAACAACATTCCTGGCTTGTTGGCTTCTACGTCTCCGTGGGACTTTCATATCCATCAATAACGTAATTTAACCTAAAATAACCCAACTTAACATCTCGGCTGTAATATTTGACAACATTCCTGGCTTGTTGGCCTCTATGATTCCGTGGGACCTTTATATACATCAATAACGTAATATAACCTAACCTAACCCAACCTAACATCTCCGCGGTAATGTTTGACTACATTCCTGGCGAGTTGGCCTCTACGTGTCCGTGAGACCTTCATATCCATCAATAACGTAATATAACCTTATATAACCCAACCTAACCTCTCGGCGCTATTATTTGACAACATTCCTGTCGAGTTGGCCTCTACGTCTCCGTGGGGACTTCATATACATCAAAAACGTAATATAACCTAACCTAACCCAACCTAACATCTCGGCGGTAATATTTGACAACATTCCTGCCGAGTTGGCCTCTACGTCTCCGTGGGACCGTCATATACATCAATAACGTAATATAACCTAACCTAACACAACCCAACCACTCGGCACTAATATTTGACAACATTCCTGGCGAGTTGGCCTCTACGTATCCGTGGGGCTTTTATATACATCAATAACGTAATATAACCTAACCTAACACAACCTAACACCTCGGCGGTAATATTTGACAACATTCCTGGCTTGTTGGCCTCTACGTCTCCGTGGGACCTTTATATACATTAATAACGTAATACAACCCAACCAAACCCAACCAAACATCTCGGCGGTAATATTTGGCAACACTCCTGGCTTATTCGCTTCTACGTCTCCGTCGGACCTTTATACACATCAATAACGTAATATAACCTAATCTAACACAACCTATAATTTCTGCGGTAATATTTGACAACATTCCTGGCGAGTTGGACCCTACGTTTCCGTGGGACTTTCATATACATCAATGACGTAATATAACCTGTCCTAACCCAACCTAACATCTCGGCGGTAATATTTGACCACATTCCTGGCTCGTTGGACTCTACGTCTCCGTCAGGCCTTCATATCCGTCAATAACGTAATATAACCTTATATAACCCAACCTAACCTCTCGGCGCTATTATTTGACAACATTCCTGGCGAGTTGGCCTCTACGTCTCCGTGGGGCCTTTATATACATCAATTTCGTAATATAACCTAACCTAACACTACCCAACCTCTCGGCACTGATATTTGACAACATTCCTGGCGAGTTGGCCTCTACGTTTCCGTGGGGCTTTTATATACATCAATAGCGTAATATAACTTAACCTAACACAACCTAACATCTCGGTACTAATATTTGACAACATTCCTGCCGAGTTGGCCTCTACGTCTCCGTGGGACCTTCATATACATCAATAACGTAATATAACCTAACCTAACACAACCCAACCACTCGGCACTAATATTTGACAACATTCCTGGCGAGTTGGCCTCTACGTTTCCGTGGGGCTTTTATATACATCAATAACGTAATATAACCTAACCTAACACAACCTAACACCACGTCGGTAATATTTGACAACATTCCTGGCGAGTGGGCTTCTACTTCTCCGTGGGTCCTTTATATACATCAATAACGTAATATAACCTAACCTAACCCAACCTAACCTCTCGGCGCTATTATTTGACAACATTCCTGGCGAGTTGCCCTCTACGTCACCGTGGGACTTTTATATACATCAATAACCTAATATAACCTAACTTAACCCAACCTAACCTTTCGGCGCTATTATTTGACAACATTCCTGGCGAGTTGGCCTCTACGTCTCCGTGGGGCCTTTATATACATCAATAACGTAATATAACCTAACCTAACACAACCTATCATATCGTCGGTAATATTTACCAACATTCCTGGCGGATGGCCTATACATCTCCGTGGGACCCTTATATACATCAATAACGTCATATGACCTAACCTAACCCAACCTAACATCTCGGCGGTAATATTTGGCAACACTCCTGGCTTATTCGCTTCTACGTCTCCGTCGGACCTTTATACACATCAATAACGTAATATAACCTAATCTAACACAACCTATAATTTCTGCGGTAATATTTGACAACATTACTGGCGAGTTGGACCCTACGTTTCCGTGGGACTTTCATATACATCAATGACGTAATATAACCTGTCCTAACCCAACCTAACATCTCGGCGGTAATATTTGACCACATTCCTGGCTTGTTGGCCTCTACGTCTCCGTGGGACCCTTATATACATCAATAACATAATACGACCTAACCTAACATCTCGGCGGTAATATTTGACACCATTCCTGGCGAGTTGCCCTCTACGTCACCGTGGGACTTTTATATACATCAATAACCTAATATAACCTAACTTAACCCAACCTAACCTTTCGGCGCTATTATTTGACAACATTCCTAGCGAGTTGGCCTCTACGTCTCCGTGGGACCGTCATATACATCAATAACGTAATATAACCTAACCTAACACAACCCAACCACTCGGCACTAATATTTGACAACATTCCTGGCGAGTTGGCCTCTACGTATCCGTGGGGCTTTTATATACATCAATAACGTAATATAACCTAACCTAACACAACCTAACACCTCGGCGGTAATATTTGACAACATTCCTGGCTTGTTGGCCTCTACGTCTCCGTGGGACCTTTATATACATTAATAACGTAATACAACCCAACCAAACCCAACCAAACATCTCGGCGGTAATATTTGGCAACACTCCTGGCTTATTCGCTTCTACGTCTCCGTCGGACCTTTATACACATCAATAACGTAATATAACCTAATCTAACACAACCTATAATTTCTGCGGTAATATTTGACAACATTCCTGGCGAGTTGGACCCTACGTTTCCGTGGGACTTTCATATACATCAATGACGTAATATAACCTGTCCTAACCCAACCTAACATCTCGGCGGTAATATTTGACCACATTCCTGGCTCGTTGGACTCTACGTCTCCGTCAGGCCTTCATATCCGTCAATAACGTAATATAACCTTATATAACCCAACCTAACCTCTCGGCGCTATTATTTGACAACATTCCTGGCGAGTTGGCCTCTACGTCTCCGTGGGGCCTTTATATACATCAATTTCGTAATATAACCTAACCTAACACTACCCAACCTCTCGGCACTGATATTTGACAACATTCCTGGCGAGTTGGCCTCTACGTTTCCGTGGGGCTTTTATATACATCAATAGCGTAATATAACTTAACCTAACACAACCTAACATCTCGGTACTAATATTTGACAACATTCCTGCCGAGTTGGCCTCTACGTCTCCGTGGGACCTTCATATACATCAATAACGTAATATAACCTAACCTAACACAACCCAACCACTCGGCACTAATATTTGACAACATTCCTGGCGAGTTGGCCTCTACGTTTCCGTGGGGCTTTTATATACATCAATAACGTAATATAACCTAACCTAACACAACCTAACACCACGGCGGTAATATTTGACAACATTCCTGGCGAGTGGGCTTCTACTTCTCCGTGGGTCCTTTATATACATCAATAACGTAATATAAACTAACCTAACCGAATCTAACATCTCGGTGGTAATATTTGACCACATTGCTGGCTTGTTGGCCTCTACGTCTCCGTGGGACCTTTATATACATTAATAACGTAATACAACCCAACCAAACCCAACCAAACATCTCGGCGGTAATATTTGACAACATTCCTGGCGAGTTGGCTACTACGTCTCCGTGGGAACTTTATATACATGAATAACGTCATATAACCTAACCTAACCCAACCTATCATATCCTCGGTAATATTTACCAACATTCCTGGCGGATGGCCTATACATCTCCGTGTGACCCTTATATACATCAATAACGTCATATGACCTAACCTAACCCAAAGTAACGTCTCGGAGGTAATGTTTAACCACATTCCTGGCTTGTTGGCCTCTACGTTTCCCTGAGACCTTCATATACATCAATAACGTAATATAACCTAACCTAACCCAACCTAACCTCTCGGCGCTATTATTTAACAACATTCCTGGCGAGTTGCCCTCTACGTCACCGTGGGACTTTTATATACATCAATAACCTAATATAACCTAACTTAACCCAACCTAACCTTTCGGCGCTATTATTTGACAACATTCCTGGCGAGTTGGCCTCTACGTCTCCGTGGGGCCTTTATATACATCAATAACGTAATATAACCTAACCTAACACAACCTATCATATCGTCGGTAATATTTACCAACATTCCTGGCGGATGGCCTATACGTCTCCGTGGGACCCTTATATACATCAATAACGTCATATGACCTAACCTAACCCAACCTAACATCTCGGCGGTAATATTTGGCAACACTCCTGGCTTATTCGCTTCTACGTCTCCGTCGGACCTTTATACACATCAATAACGTAATATAACCTAATCTAACACAACCTATAATTTCTGCGGTAATATTTGACAACATTACTGGCGAGTTGGACCCTACGTTTCCGTGGGACTTTCATATACATCAATGACGTAATATAACCTGTCCTAACCCAACCTAACATCTCGGCGGTAATATTTGACCACATTCCTGGCTTGTTGGCCTCTACGTCTCCGTGGGACCCTTATATACATCAATAACATAATACGACCTAACCTAACATCTCGGCGGTAATATTTGACACCATTCCTGGCGAGTTGCCCTCTACGTCACCGTGGGACTTTTATATACATCAATAACCTAATATAACCTAACTTAACCCAACCTAACATTTCGGCGCTATTATTTGACAACATTCCTAGCGAGTTGGCCTCTACGTCTCCGTGGGGCCTTTATATACATCAATAACGTAATATAACCTAACCTAACACAACCCAACCTCTCGGCACTAATATTTCACAACATTCCTGGCGAGTTGGCCTCTACGTTTCCGTGGGGCTTTTATATACATCAATAACGTAATATAACCTAACCTAACCCAAAGTAACGTCTCGGAGGTAATGTTTAACCACATTCCTGGCTTGTTGGCCTCTACGTTTCCCTGAGACCTTTATATACATCAATAACGTAATATAACCTAACCTAACCCAACCTAACATCTCGGTACTAATATTTAACAACATTCCTGGCTTGTTGGCTTCTACGTCTCCGTGGGACTTTCATATCCATCAATAACGTAATTTAACCTAAAATAACCCAACTTAACATCTCGGCTGTAACATTTGACAACATTCCTGGCTTGTTGGCCTCTATGATTCCGTGGGACCTTTATATACATCAATAACGTAATATAACCTAACCTAACCCAAAGTAACGTCTCGGAGATAATGTTTAACCACATTTCTGGCTTGTTGGCTTCAACGTCTCCGTGAGGCCTTCATATACATCAAAAACGTAATATAACCTAACCTAACCCAACGTAACATCTCGGCTGTAATATTTGACAACATTCCTGGCGAGTTGGCCTCTACGTCTCCGTCAGGCCTTCATATCCGTCAATAACGTAATATAACCTTATATAACCCAACCTAACGTCTCGGCGCTATTATTTGACAACATTCCTGGCGAGTTGGCCTCTACGTCTCCGTGGGGCCTTTATATACATCAATTTCGTAATATAACCTAACCTAATACTACCCAACCTCTCGGTACTGATATTTGACAACATTCCTGGCGAGTTGGCCTCTACGTCTCCGTGGGGCTTTTATATACATCAATAGCGTAATATAACTTAACCTAACACAACCTAACATCTCGGTACTAATATTTGACAACATTCCTGCCGAGTTGGCCTCTGCGTCTCCGTGGGACCTTCATATACATCAATAACGTAATATAACCTAACCTAACACAACCCAACCACTCGGCACTAATATTTGACAACATTCCTGGCGAGTTGGCCTCTACGTTTCCGTGGGGCTTTTATATACATCAATAACGTAATATAACCTAACCTAACACAACCTAACACCTCGGCGGTAATATTTGACAACATTCCTGGCGAGTGGGCTTCTACTTCTCCGTGGGTCCTTTATATACATCAATAACGTAATATAAACTAACCTAACCGAATCTAACATCTCGGTGGTAATATTTGACCACATTGCTGGCTTGTTGGCCTCTACGTCTCCGTGGGACCTTTATATACATTAATAACGTAATACAACCCAACCAAACCCAACCAAACATCTCGGCGGTAATATTTGACAACATTCCTGGCGAGTTGGCTACTACGTCTCCGTGGGAACTTTATATACATGAATAACGTCATATAACCTAACCTAACCCAACCTATCATATCCTCGGTAATATTTACCAACATTCCTGGCGGATGGCCTATACATCTCCGTGCGACCCTTATATACATCAATAACGTCATATGACCTAACCTAACCCAACCTAACATCTCGGCGGTAATATTTGACCACATTCCTGGCTTGTTGGCCTCTACGTCTCCGTGGGACCTTTATATACATCAATAACATAATACAACCTAACCTAACATCTCGGCGGTAATATTTGACACCATTCCTGGCGAGTTGGCTTCTACGTCTCCGTGGGACCTTTATATACATGAATAACGTAATATAACCTAACCAAACCCAACCAAACATCTCGGCGGTAATATTTGACAACATTCCTGGCGAGTTGGCCGCTACGTTTCCGTGGGGCTTTTATATACATCAATAACGTAATATAACCTAACCTAACCCAAAGTAACGTCTCGGAGGTAATGTTTAACCACATTCCTGGCTTGTTGGCCTCTACGTTTCCCTGAGACCTTTATATACATCAATAACGTAATATAACCTAACCTAACCCAACCTAACATCTCGGCGCTATTATTTGACAACATTCCTGTCGAGTTGGCCTCTACGTCTCCGTGGGGACTTCATATACATCAAAAACGTAATATAACATAACCTAACCCAACCTAACATCTCGGCGGTAATATTTGACAACATTCCTGCCGAGTTGGCCTCTACGTCTCCGTGGGACCGTCATATACATCAATAACGTAATATAACCTAACCTAACACAACCCAACCACTCCGCACTAATATTTGACAACATTCCTGGCGAGTTGGCCTCTACGTATCCGTGGGGCTTTTATATACATCAATAACGTAATATAACCTAACCTAACACAACCTAACACCTCGGCGGTAATATTTGACAACATTCCTGGCTTGTTGGCCTCTACGTCTCCGTGGGACCTTTATATACATTAATAACGTAATACAACCCAACCAAACCCAACCAAACATCTCGGCGGTAATATTTGGCAACACTCCTGGCTTATTCGCTTCTACGTCTCCGTCGGACCTTTATACACATCAATAACGTAATATAACCTAATCTAACACAACCTATAATTTCTGCGGTAATATTTGACAACATTCCTGGCGAGTTGGACCCTACGTTTCCGTGGGACTTTCATATACATCAATGACGTAATATAACCTGTCCTAACCCAACCTAACATCTCGGCGGTAATATTTGACCACATTCCTGGCTCGTTGGACTCTACGTCTCCGTCAGGCCTTCATATCCGTCAATAACGTAATATAACCTTATATAACCCAACCTAACCTCTCGGCGCTATTATTTGACAACATTCCTGGCGAGTTGGCCTCTACGTCTCCGTGGGGCCTTTATATACATCAATTTCGTAATATAACCTAACCTAACACTACCCAACCTCTCGGCACTGATATTTGACAACATTCCTGGCGAGTTGGCCTCTACGTTTCCGTGGGGCTTTTATATACATCAATAGCGTAATATAACTTAACCTAACACAACCTAACATCTCGGTACTAATATTTGACAACATTCCTGCCGAGTTGGCCTCTACGTCTCCGTGGGACCTTCATATACATCAATAACGTAATATAACCTAACCTAACACAACCCAACCACTCGGCACTAATATTTGACAACATTCCTGGCGAGTTGGCCTCTACGTTTCCGTGGGGCTTTTATATACATCAATAACGTAATATAACCTAACCTAACACAACCTAACACCACGGCGGTAATATTTGACAACATTCCTGGCGAGTGGGCTTCTACTTCTCCGTGGGTCCTTTATATACATCAATAACGTAATATAAACTAACCTAACCGAATCTAACATCTCGGTGGTAATATTTGACCACATTGCTGGCTTGTTGGCCTCTACGTCTCCGTGGGACCTTTATATACATTAATAACGTAATACAACCCAACCAAACCCAACCAAAGATCTCGGCGGTAATATTTGACAACATTCCTGGCGAGTTGGCTACTACGTCTCCGTGGGAACTTTATATACATGAATAACGTCATATAACCTAACCTAACCCAACCTATCATATCCTCGGTAATATTTACCAACATTCCTGGCGGATGGCCTATACATCTCCGTGTGACCCTTATATACATCAATAACGTCATATGACCTAACCTAACCCAAAGTAACGTCTCGGAGGTAATGTTTAACCACATTCCTGGCTTGTTGGCCTCTACGTTTCCCTGAGACCTTCATATACATCAATAACGTAATATAACCTAACCTAACCCAACCTAACATCTCGGCGCTATTATTTGACAACATTCCTGGCGAGTTGCCCTCTACGTCTCCGTGGGGCCTTTATATACATCAATAACGTAATATAACCTAACCTAACACAACCCAACCTCTCGGCACTAATATTTCACAACATTCCTGGCGAGTTGGCCGCTACGTTTCCGTGGGGTTTTTATATACATCAATAACGTAATATAACCTAACCTAACCCAAAGTAACGTCTCGGAGGTAATGTTTAACCACATTCCTGGCTTGTTGGCCTCTACGTTTCCCTGAGACCTTTATATACATCAATAACGTAATATAACCTAACCTAACCCAACCTAACATCTCGGTACTAATATTTAACAACATTCCTGGCTTATTGGCTTCTACGTCTCCGTGGGACTTTCATATCCATCAATAACGTAATTTAACCTAAAATAACCCAACTTAACATCTCGGCTGTAATATTTGACAACATTCCTGGCTTGTTGGCCTCTATGATTCCGTGGGACCTTTATATACATCAATAACGTAATATAACCTAACCTAACCCAACCTAACATCTCCGCGGTAATGTTTGACAACATTCCTGGCGAGTTGGCCTCTACGTATCCGTGAGACCTTCATATCCATCAATAACGTAATATAACCTTATATAACCCAACCTAACCTCTCGGCGCTATTATTTGACAACATTCCTGTCGAGTTGGCCTCTACGTCTCCGTGGGGCCTTCATATACATCAAAAACGTAATATAACCTAACCTAACCCAACCTAACATCTCGGCGGTAATATTTGACAACATTCCTGCCGAGTTGGCCTCTACGTCTCCGTGGGACCGTCATATACATCAATAACGTAATATAACCTAACCTAACACAACCCAACCACTCGGCACTAATATTTGACAACATTCCTGGCGAGTTGGCCCCTACGTCTCCGTGAGACCTTCATATACATCAATGACGTAATATACCCTAACCTAACCCAACCTATCACCTCGGCGGTAATATTTGAGCACATTCCGGGCTTGTTGTCCTCTACGTCTCCGTGGGACCTTTATATACATCAATAGCGTAATATAACGTAACCTAACACAACCTAATATCTCGAGGGTAATATTTGACAACATTCCAGGCGAGTTAGCCTCTACGTCTCCGTGAGACCTTCATATACATCAATAAGGTAATATAACCTTATATAACCCAACCTAACCTCTCGGCTGTAATATTTGACAACATTCCTGGTGAGTTGGACTCTACGTCTCCGTGGGACCTTTATATACATCAATAACGTGATATAACGTAACCTAACCAAAACTTACCTCCCGGGGTACCATTTAACCACATTGCTTGATTGTCGGGCCCTACTTCTCGGTGGGAACACTGTATACGTCTATGACGTAATCCAACCTAACCTAAACCAACCTAACATCTCGGGGTACCATTTAACCACAGTCCTTGATTTTCGGGCCCTACTTCTCGGTGGGAACACTGTATACGTCTATGACGTAATACAACCTAACCTAAACCAACCTAACACCTCGGCGGTAATATTTGACAACATTCCTGGCGAGTTGGCATCTATGTCTCCGTGGGACCTTTATATACATCAATAACGTAATATAACCTAACCTAACACAACCTAACACCTCGGCGGTAATATTTGACAACATTCCTGGCGAGTGGGCTTCTACTTCTCCGTGGGTCCTTTATATACATCAATAACGTAATATAAACTAACCTAACCCAATCTAACATCTCGGTGGTAATATTTTACCACATTCCTGGCTTGTTGGCCTCAACGTCTCTGTGGGACCTTTATATACATTAATAACGTAATACAACCTAACCAAACCCAACCAAACATCTCGGCGGTAATATTTGACAACATTCCTGGCGAGTTTGCCTCTATGTCTCCGTGGGACCATTATATACATCAATAACGTAATGTAAACTAACCTAACCCAACCTAACTTCTCGGGGGTAATGTTTCACCACATTCGTGGCTTGCCGGCAACTACTGCTCGCTGCGAATATTGTATACGTCTATGACGTAATGTAACATAACCTAACTCAACCTAACCACTCTGCGGTAATATTTGATGACATTCCTGTCAAGTTGTCCCCTGCTTCTCCGTGGGAATATTCATATACAACAATAACGTAAAATAACCTAACCTAACCCAACCTAACCTCTCGACAGGAATGTTGTCAAATTTTACCGCCGAGATGTCAGGTTGGCTTAGGTTAGGTTATATTACTTCACAGACGTATACAGTGTTCCCACCGAGATGTAGGGGCCGACAAGCAAGGAATGTGGTTAAACGGTACCCCGAGAGATTAGGTTGGGTTAGGTTAGGTTATATTAGGATACAGATGTATATAAAGGTCCCACGGACACGTAGAGGCCAACTCGCCAGGAATGTTGTCAAATATTACCGCCCAGATGTCGGGTTGGGTTAGGTTAGGTTATATTACGTTATTGATGTATACGAAGGTACCACGTAGGCGTAGAGGACAACTCGCCAGGAATGTTGTCAAATATTACCGCCGAGATGATAGGTTGGGTTAGGTTAGGTTATATTACGTTATTGATGTACATAAAGGTCCCACGGAGACGTCGAGGCCAGCTCGCCAGGAATGTCGTCAAATATTACCGCCGAGATGTCAGGTTGGATTATGTTAGGCTATATTACGTTATTGATGCATATGAATGTCCCACGTAGAGGATACCTCGCCAGCAATGTTGTCTAATTTTACCGCCGAGATATCAGGTTGGGTTAGGTTATATTAAGATACTGATGTATATAAAGGTCCCACGGACACGTAGAGGCCAACTCGCCAGGAATGTCGTCAAATATTACCGCCGAGATGTCACGTTGGATTATGTTAGGTTATATTATGTTAATGATGTATATGAAGGACCCACGATGACGTCGGGTCCAACTCGCGAGAAATGTTGTCAAATATTACCGCCGAAATGTTAAGTTGGGTTAGGCTAGGTTATATTACGTTAGTGATGTATACGAAGGACCCACGCAGACGTCGGGGCCAATTCGCCAGGAATGTTGTCAACTATTACCGCCGAGATGTCAGGTTGGGTTAGATTAGGTTACATTACGTTATTGATGTATACGAAGGTCCCACATAGACGTAGAGGCCAGCTCGCCAGGAATGTTGTCAAATTTTACCGCCGAGATGTCAGGTTTGCTTACGTTAGGTTATATTACTTCACAGACGTATACAGTGTTCCCACCGAGATGTAGGGGCCGACAAGCAAGGAATGTGGTTAAACGGTACCCCGAGAGATTAGGTTGGGTCAGGTTAGGTTATATTAGGATACTGATGTATATAAAGGTCCCACGGACACGTAGAGGCCAACTCGCCAGGAATGTTGTTAAATTTTAATGCCGAGATGTCAGGTTGGGTTAGGTTAGGTTATATTACGTTATAGACGTATACAGTGTTCCCACCGAGAAGTAGAGGCCGACAAGCAAGGAATGCGGTTAAACGGTACCCTGAGGGATTAGGTTGGGTTAGGTTAGGTTATATTAGGCTACTGATGTATATAAAGGTCCCACGGACACGTAGAGCCCAACTCGCCAGGAACGTTGTCAAATTTTAATGCCGAGATGTCAGGTTGGGTTAGGTTAGGTTATATTAGGTTATTGATGTATATAAAGGTCCCACGGAGACGTAGATTCGAACTCGCCAAGAATGTCTTCAAATATTACCGCCGAGATGTCAGGTTGGGTTAGGTTAGGTTATATTACGTTATTGATGCATATGAATGTCCCACGAAGAGGACAGCTCGCCAGGAATGTTGTCAAATATTACCGCTGAGATGTCAGGTTGGGTTAGGTTAGGTTATATTACGTTATTGATGTATATAAAGGTCCCACGGAGACGTAGAGTCGAACTCGCCAAGAATGTCTTCAAATATTACCGCCGAGATGTCAGGTTGGGTTAGGTTAGGTTATATTACGTTATTGATGCATATGAATGTCCCACGTAGAGGATAGCACGCCAGGAATGTTGTCAAATATTACCGCCGAGATGTCAGGTTGGGTTAGGTTAGATTATAATACGTTATTGATGCATATGAATGTCCCACGTAGAGGATAACTCGCCAGGCAAGTTGTCAAATATTACCGCCGAGATGTTAGGTTGGGTTAGGTTAGATTATATTACGTTAATGATGTATATGAAGGACCCACGCAGACGTCTTGGCCAACTCGCCAGGAATGTTGTCAAATATTACCGCCTACATGTCAGGTTGGGTTAGGTTAGGTTATATTACGTTATTGATGTATATAAAGGTCCCACATAGACGTAGAGGACAACTCGCCAGGAATGTTGTCAAATTTTACCGCCGAGATGTCAGGTTGTCTTAGGTTAGGTTATATTACTTCACAGACGTATACAGTGTTCCCACCGAGATGTAGGGGCCGACAAGCAAGGAATGTGGTTAAACGTTACCCCGAGAGATTAGGTTGGGTTAGGTTAGGTTATATTAGGATACTGATGTATATAAAGGTCCCACGGACACGTAGATGCCAACTCGCCAGGAATTTTGTCAAATATTCCCGCCGAGATATCAGGTTGGGTTAGGTTAAGTTATATTATGTTATTGATGTACATAAAGGTCCCACGGAGACGTAGGGGCCAGCTCGCCAGGAATGTTGTCAAATATTACCGCCGAGATGTCAGGTTGGATTAGGTTAGGTTATACTACGTTATTGATGTATATAAAGGTCCCACGGAGACGTAGAGACCAACTCGCCAGGAATGTTGTTAAATTTTAATGCCGAGATGTCAGGTTGGGTTAGGTTAGGTTATATTACGTTATAGACGTATACAGTGTTCCCACCGAGAAGTAGGGGCCGACAATCAAGGAATGTGGTTAAATTGTACCCCGAGATGTTAGGTTGAGTTTGGTTAGGTTATATTACGATACTGATGTATATAAAGGTCCCACGGACAGGTAGATGCCAAATCGCCAGGAATTTTGTCAAATATTCCCGCCGAGATATCAGGTTGGGTTAGGTTACGTTATATTGCGTTATTGATGTACATAAAGGTCCCACGGAGACGTAGGTGCCAGCGCGCCAGGAATGTTATCAAATATTACCGCCGAGATGATAGGTTGGGTTAGGTTAGGTTATATTACATTATTGATGCATATGACTGTCCCACGTAGAGGATAGCTCGCCAAGAATGTTGTCAAATATTACCGCGGAGATGTCAGGCTGGGTTAGGTTAGGTTATATTACGTTAGTGATGTATACGAAGGACCCACGCAGACGTCGGGGCCAACTCGCCAGGAATGTTGTCAAATATTACCGCCGAGATGTCAGGTTGGGTTAGGTTAGGTTATGTTACGTTATTGATGCATATGAATGTCCCACGTAGAGGATAGATCGCCAGGAATGTTGTCAAACATTACCGCCGAGATGTTAGGTTGGGTTAGGTTAGGTTATATTTCGTTATTGATGCATATGAATGTCCCACGTAGAGGATAGCTCGCCAGGAATGTTGTCAAATATTACCGCCGAGATGTCAGGCTGGATTAGGTTAGGTTATATTACGTTAGTGAAGTATACGAAGGACCCACGCAGACGTCGGGGCCAACTCGCCAGGAATGTTGTCAAATATTACCGCCGGGATGTCAGGTTGGGTTAGGTTAGGTTATATTACTTCATTGATGAATATAAAGGTCCCACGGAGACGCAGAGTCGAACTCGCCAAGAATGTTGTCAACTATTACCGCCGAGATGTCAGGTTGGGTTAGATTAGGTTACATTACGTTATTGATGTATACGAAGGTCCCACATAGACGTAGAGGACAACTCGCCAGGAATGTTGTCAAATTTTACCGCCGAGATGTCAGGTTGGCTTAGGTTATGTTATCTTACTTCACAGACGTATACAGTGTTCCCACCGAGAAGTAGGGGCCGACAAGCAAGGAATGTGGTTAAACGGTACCCCGAGATATTAGATTGGGTTAGGTTAGGTTATATTAGGATACTGATGTATATAAAGGTCCCACGGACACGTAGAGGCCAATTCGCCAGGAATGTTGTCAAATATTACCGCCGAGACGATATGTTGGGTTAGATTAGGTTATATTACGTTATTGACGTACATAAAAGTCCCACGGAGACGTAGGGGCCAGCTCGCGAGGAATGTTGTCAAATCTTACCGCCGAGATGATAGGTTGGGTTAAGTTAGGTTATATTACGTTATTGATGCATATAAAGGTCCCACGGAGACGTAGAGGCCAACTCGCCAGGAATGTTGTCAAATTTTACCGCCGAGATGTCAGGTTGGGTTAGGTTAGGTTACATTACTTCATAGACGTATACAGTGTTCCCACCGAGAAGTAGAGGCCGACAAGCAAGGAATGCGGTTAAACGGTACCCTGAGGGATTAGGTTGGGTTAGGTTAGGTTATATTAGGCTACTGATGTATATAAAGGTCCCACGGACACGTAGAGCCCAACTCGCCAGGAACGTTGTCAAATTTTAATGCCGAGATGTCAGGTTGGGTTAGGTTAGGTTATATTAGGTTATTGATGTATATAAAGGTCCCACGGAGACGTAGATTCGAACTCGCCAAGAATGTCTTCAAATATTACCGCCGAGATGTCAGGTTGGGTTAGGTTAGGTTATATTACGTTATTGATGCATATGAATGTCCCACGAAGAGGACAGCTCGCCAGGAATGTTGTCAAATATTACCGCTGAGATGTCAGGTTGGGTTAGGTTAGGTTATATTACGTTATTGATGTATATAAAGGTCCCACGGAGACGTAGAGTCGAACTCGCCAAGAATGTCTTCAAATATTACCGCCGAGATGTCAGGTTGGGTTAGGTTAGGTTATATTACGTTATTGATGCATATGAATGTCCCACGTAGAGGATAGCACGCCAGGAATGTTGTCAAATTTTACCGCCGAGATGTCAGGTTGTCTTAGGTTAGGTTATATTACTTCACAGACGTATACAGTGTTCCCACCGAGATGTAGGGGCCGACAAGCAAGGAATGTGGTTAAACGTTACCCCGAGAGATTAGGTTGGGTTAGGTTAGGTTATATTAGGATACTGATGTATATAATGGTCCCACGGACACGTAGATGCCAACTCGCCAGGAATTTTGTCAAATATTCCCGCCGAGATATCAGGTTGGGTTAGGATAAGTTATATTATGTTATTGATGTACATAAAGGTCCCACGGAGACGTAGGGGCCAGCTCGCCAGGAATGTTGTCAAATATTACCGCCGAGATGTCAGGTTGGATTAGGTTAGGTTATACTACGTTATTGATGTATATAAAGGTCCCACAGAGACGTAGAGACCAACTCGCCAGGAATGTCGTCAAATATTACCGCCGAGATGTCAGGTTGGGTTAGGTTAGGTTATATTACGTTATTGATGTATATAAGGGTCCCACGGAGACGTAGAGCCCAACTCGCCAGGAATGTCGTCAAATATTACCGCCGAAATGTCAGGTTGGGTTAGGTAAGGTTATATTACGTAATTGATGTATATAAAGGTCCCACGGAGACGTAGAGTCGAACTCGCCAGGAATGTCGTCAAATATTACCGCCGAGATGTCAGGTTGGGTTAGGTTAGGCTATATTACGTTATTGATGCATATGAATGTCCCACGTAAAGGATAGCTCGCCAGGAATGTTGTCAAATATTACCGCCGAGATGTTAGGTTGGGTTAGGTTAGGTTATATTACGTTAGTGATGTATACGAAGGACCCACGCAGACGTCGGGGCCAACTCGCCAGGAATGTTGTCAAATATTACCGCCGAGATGTCAGGTTGGGTTAGGCTAGGTTATATTACGTTATTGATGTATATAAAGGTCGCACGGAGACGTAGAGCCGAACTCGCCAAGAATGTCTTCAAATATTACCGCCGAGGTGTCAGGTTGGGCTAGGTTAGTTTATATTACGTTATTGACGCATATTAATGTCCCACGTAGAGGATAGCTCGCCAGGAATGTTGTCAAACATTACCGCCGAGATGTTAGGTTGGGTTCGGTTAGGTTACATTACGTTAATGATGTATACGAATGTCCCAGGTAGAGGATAGCTCGCCAGGAATGTTGTCAAATGTTACCGCCGAGATGTCAGGTTGGGTTAGGTTAGGTTATATTACGTTATTGATGTATATAAAGGTCCCACGGAGACGTAGAGTCGAACTCGCCAAGAATGTCTTCAAATATTACCGCCGAGATGTCAGGTTGGGTTAGATTAGGTTATATTACGTTATTGACGCGTATTAATGTCCCACGTAGAGGATAGCTCGCCAGGAATGTTGTCAAAAATTACCGCCGAGATGTTAGGTTGGGTTAGGTTAGGTTACATTAAGTTAATGATGTATACGAAGGACCCACGCAGACGTCGGGGCCAACTCGCCAGGAATGTTGTCAAATATTACCGCCGAGTTGTCAGGTTGGGTTAGGTTAGATTACAATACGTTATTGATGCATATGAATGTCCCACGCAGAGGATAAATCGCCAGGCAAGTTTTTAAATATTGCCGGCGAGATGTTAGGTTGGGTTAGGTTAGATTATATTACGATAATGATGTATATGAAGGACCCACGCAGACGTCTTGGCCAACTCGCCAGGAATGTTGTCAAATATTACCGTCGAGATGTCAGGTTGGGTTAGGCTAGGTTATATTACGTTATTGATGTATATAAAGGTCCCACGGAGACGTAGAGCCGAACTCGCCAAGAATGTCTTCAAATATTACCGCCGAGGTGTCAGGTTGGGCTAAGTTAGTTTATATTACGTTATTGACGCATATTAATGTCCCACGTAGAGGATAGTCGCCAGGAATGTTGTCAAACATTACCGCCGAGATGTTAGGTTGGGTTCGGTTAGGTTACATTACGTTAATGATGTATACGAATGTCCCAGGTAGAGGACAGCTCGCCAGGAATGTTGTCAAATGTTACCGCCGAGATGTCAGGTTGGGTTAGGTTAGGTTATATTACGTTATTGATGTATATAAAGGTCCCACGGAGACGTAGAGTCGAACTCGCCAAGAATGTCTTCAAATATTACCGCCGAGATGTCAGGTTGGGTTAGATTAGGTTATATTACGTTATTGACGCATATTAGTGTCCCACGTAGAGGATAGCTCGCCAGGAATGTTGTCAAAAATTACCGCCGAGATGTTAGGTTGGGTTAGGTTAGGTTACATTAAGTTAATGATGTATACGAAGGACCCACGCAGACGTCGGGGCCAACTCGCCAGGAATGTTGTCAAATATTACCGCCGAGTTGTCAGGTTGGGTTAGGTTAGATTACAATACGTTATTGATGCATATGAATGTCCCACGCAGAGGATAAATCGCCAGGCAAGTTTTCAAATATTGCCGGCGAGATGTTAGGTTGGGTTAGGTTAGATTATATTACGATAATGATGTATATGAAGGACCCACGCAGACGTCTTGGCCAACTCGCCAGGAATGTTGTCAAATATTACCGCCGAGATGTCAGGTTGGGTTAGGTTAGGTTATATTACGTTATTGATGTATATAAAGGTCCCACGGAGACGTAGATTCGAACTCGGCAAGAATGTCTTCAAATATTACCGCCGAGATGTCAGGTTGGGTTAGGTTAGGTTATATTACGTTATTGATGCATATGAATGTCCCACGTAGAGGATAGCACGCCAGGAATGTTGTCAAATATTACCGCCGAGATGTTAGGTTGGGTTAGGTTATGTTACATTACGTTCATGATGTATACGAAGGACCCACACAGACGTCGGGGCCAACTCGCCAGGAATGTTGTCAAATATTACCGCCGAGATGTCAGGTTGGGTTAGGTTAGATTGTAATACGTTATTGATGCATATGAATGTCCCACGTAGAGGATAACTCGCCAGGCAAGTTGTCAAATATTACCGCCGAGATGTTAGGTTGGGTTAGGTTAGATTATATTACGTTAATGATGTATATGAAGGACCCACGCAGACGTCTTGGCCAACTCGCCAGGAATGTTGTCAAATATTACCGCCTACATGTCAGGTTGGGTTAGGTTAGGTTATACTACGTTATTGATGTATATAAAGGTCCCACGGAGACGTAGAGACCAACTCGCCAGGAATGTCGTCAAATATTACCGCCGAGATGTCAGGTTGGGTTAGGTTAGGTTATATTACGTTATTGATGTATATAAGGGTCCCACGGAGACGTAGAGACCAACTCGCCAGGAATGTCGTCAAATACTACCGCCGAGATGTCAGGTTGGGTTAGGTTAGGTTAAATTACGTTATTGATGTATATAAAGGTCCCACGGAGACGTAGAGCCGAACTCGCCAAGAATGTCCTCAACTATTACCGCCGAGGTGTCAGGTTGGGCTAGGTTAGTTTATATTACGTTATTGACGCATATTAATGTCCCACGTAGAGGATAGCTCGCCAGGAATGTTGTCAAACATTACCGCCGAGATGTTAGGTTGGGTTAGGTTAGGTTACATTACGTTAATGATGTATACGAATGTCCCAGGTAGAGGATAGCTCTCCAGGAATGTTGTCAAATGTTACCGCCGAGATGTCAGGTTGGGTTAGGTTAGGTTATATTACGTTATTGATGTATATAAAGGTCCCACGGAGACGTAGAGTCGAACTCGCCAAGAATGTCTTCAAATATTACCGCCGAGATGTCAGGTTGGGTTAGATTAGGTTATATTACGTTATTGACGCATATTAATGTCCCACGTAGAGGATAGCTCGCCAGGAATGTTGTCAAAAATTACCGCCGAGATGTTAGGTTGGGTTAGGTTAGGTTACATTAAGTTAATGATGTATACGAAGGACCCACGCAGACGTCGGGGCCAACTCGCCAGGAATGTTGTCAAATATTACCGCCGAGTTGTCAGGTTGGGTTAGGTTAGATTACAATACGCTATTGATGCATATGAATGTCCCACGCAGAGGATAACTCGCCAGGCAAGTTTTCAAATATTGCCGGCGAGATGTTAGGTTGGGTTAGGTTAGATTATATTACGATAATGATGTATATGAAGGACCCACGCAGACGTCTTGGCCAACTCGCCAGGAATGTGGTCAAATATTACCGCCGAGATGTCAGGTTGGGTTAGGTTAGGTTATATTACGTTATTGATGTATATAAAGGTCCCACGGAGACGTAGATTCGAACTCCCCAAGAATGTCTTCAAATATTACCGCCGAGATGTCAGGTTGGGTTAGGTTAGGTTATATTACGTTATTGATGCATATGAATGTCCCACGTAGAGGATAGCTCGCCAAGAATGTTGTCATATATTACCGCTGAGATGTCGGGTTGGGTTAGGTTAGGTTATACTACGTTATTGATGTATATAAAGGTCCCACGGAGAGGTAGAGTCGAACTCGCCAAGAATGTCTTCAAATATTACCGCCGAGATGTCAGGTTGGGTTAGGTTAGGTTATATTACGTTATTGATGCATATGAATGTCCCACGTAGAGGATAGCACGCCAGGAATGTTGTCAAATATTACCGCCGAGATGTTAGGTTGGGTTAGGTTATGTTACATTACGTTCATGATGTATACGAAGGACCCACACAGACGTCGGGGCCAACTCGCCAGGAATGTTGTCAAATATTACCGCCGAGATGTCAGGTTGGGTTAGGTTAGGTTATATTACGTTATTGATGCATATGAATGTCCCACGTAGCGGATAGCTGGCCAGGAATGTTGTCAAATATTACCGCCGAGATGTCAGGTTGGGTTAGGTTAGGTTATATTACGTTATTGATGCATATGAATGTCCCACGTAGAGGATAGCACGCCAGGAATGTTGTCAAATATTACCGCCGAGATGTTAGGCTGGGTTAGGTTATGTTACATTGCGTTCATGATGTATACGAAGGACCCACACAGACGTCGGGGCCAACTCGCCAGGAATGTTGTCAAATATTACCGCCGAGATGTCAGGTTGGGTTAGGTTAGATTATAATACGTTATTGATGCATATGAATGTCCCACGTAGAGGATAACTCGCCAGGCAAGTTGTCAAATATTACCGCCGAGATGTTAGGTTGGGTTAGGTAAGATTATATTACGTTAATGATGTATATGAAGGACCCACGCAGACGTCTTGGCCAACTCGCCAGGAATGTTGTCAAATATTACCGCCTACATGTCAGGTTGGGTTAGGTTAGGTTATATTACGTTATTGATGTATATAGGTCCCACATAGACGTAGAGGACAACTCGCCAGGAATGTTGTCAAATTTTACCGCCGAGATGTCAGGTTGTCTTAGGTTAGGTTATATTACTTCACAGACGTATACAGTGTTCCCACCGAGATGTAGGGGCCGAGAAGCAAGGAATGTGGTTAAACGTTACCCCGAGAGATTAGGTTGGGTTAGGTTAGGTTATATTAGGATACTGATGTATATAAAGGTCCCACGGATACGTAGATGCCAACTCGCCAGGAATTTTGTCAAATATTCCCGCCGAGATATCAGGTTGGGTTAGGTTAAGTTATATTATGTTATTGATGTACATAAAGGTCCCACGGAGACGTAGGGGCCAGCTCGCCAGGAATGTTGTCAAATATTACCGCCGAGATGTCAGGTTGGATTAGGTTAGGTTATACTACGTTATTGATGTATATAAAGGTCCCACGGAGACGTAGAGACCAACTCGCCAGGAATGTCGTCAAATACTACCGCCGAGATGTCAGGTTGGGTTAGGTTAGGTTATATTACGTTATTGATGTATATAAAGGTCCCACGGAGACGTAGAGCCGAACTCGCCAAGAATGTCTTCAACTATTACCGCCGAGGTGTCAGGTTGGGCTAGGTTAGTTTATATTACGTTATTGACGCATATTAATGTCCCACGTAGAGGATAGCTCGCCAGGAATGTTGTCAAACATTACCGCCGAGATGTTAGGTTGGGTTAGGTTAGGTTACATTACGTTAATGATGTATACGAATGTCCCAGGTAGAGGATAGCTCTCCAGGAATGTTGTCAAATGTTACCGCCGAGATGTCAGGTTGGGTTAGGTTAGGTTATATTACGTTATTGATGTATATAAAGGTCCCACGGAGACGTAGAGTCGAACTCGCCAAGAATGTCTTCAAATATTACCGCCGAGATGTCAGGTTGGGTTAGATTAGGTTATATTACGTTATTGACGCATATTAATGTCCCACGTAGAGGATAGCTCGCCAGGAATGTTGTCAAAAATTACCGCCGAGATGTTAGGTTGGGTTAGGTTAGGTTACATTAAGTTAATGATGTATACGAAGGACCCACGCAGACGTCGGGGCCAACTCGCCAGGAATGTTGTCAAATATTACCGCCGAGTTGTCAGGTTGGGTTAGGTTAGATTACAATACGCTATTGATGCATATGAATGTCCCACGCAGAGGATAACTCGCCAGGCAAGTTTTCAAATATTGCCGGCGAGATGTTAGGTTGGGTTAGGTTAGATTATATTACGATAATGATGTATATGAAGGACCCACGCAGACGTCTTGGCCAACTCGCCAGGAATGTGGTCAAATATTACCGCCGAGATGTCAGGTTGGGTTAGGTTAGGTTATATTACGTTATTGATGTATATAAAGGTCCCACGGAGAGGTAGAGTCGAACTCGCCAAGAATGTCTTCAAATATTACCGCCGAGATGTCAGGTTGGGTTAGGTTAGGTTATATTACGTTATTGATGCATATGAATGTCCCACGTAGAGGATAGCACGCCAGGAATGTTGTCAAATATTACCGCCGAGATGTTAGGTTGGGTTAGGTTATGTTACATTACGTTCATGATGTATACGAAGGACCCACACAGACGTCGGGGCCAACTCGCCAGGAATGTTGTCAAATATTACCGCCGAGATGTCAGGTTGGGTTAGGTTAGGTTATATTACGTTATTGATGCATATGAATGTCCCACGTAGCGGATAGCTGGCCAGGAATGTTGTCAAATATTACCGCCGAGATGTCAGGTTGGGTTAGGTTAGGTTATATTACGTTATTGATGCATATGAATGTCCCACGTAGAGGATAGCACGCCAGGAATGTTGTCAAATATTACCGCCGAGATGTTAGGCTGGGTTAGGTTATGTTACATTGCGTTCATGATGTATACGAAGGACCCACACAGACGTCGGGGCCAACTCGCCAGGAATGTTGTCAAATATTACCGCCGAGATGTCAGGTTGGGTTAGGTTAGATTATAATACGTTATTGATGCATATGAATGTCCCACGTAGAGGATAACTCGCCAGGCAAGTTGTCAAATATTACCGCCGAGATGTTAGGTTGGGTTAGGTAAGATTATATTACGTTAATGATGTATATGAAGGACCCACGCAGACGTCTTGGCCAACTCGCCAGGAATGTTGTCAAATATTACCGCCTACATGTCAGGTTGGGTTAGGTTAGGTTATATTACGTTATTGATGTATATAGGTCCCTCATAGACGTAGAGGACAACTCGCCAGGAATGTTGTCAAATTTTACCGCCGAGATGTCAGGTTGTCTTAGGTTAGGTTATATTACTTCACAGACGTATACAGTGTTCCCACCGAGATGTAGGGGCCGAGAAGCAAGGAATGTGGTTAAACGTTACCCCGAGAGATTAGGTTGGGTTAGGTTAGGTTATATTAGG
This sequence comes from Xylocopa violacea, assembly GCA_963969225.1. Taxonomy (NCBI): domain Eukaryota; kingdom Metazoa; phylum Arthropoda; class Insecta; order Hymenoptera; family Apidae; genus Xylocopa; species Xylocopa violacea. Next base: position 1,758,573 of record CAXAJV010000918.1, read on the forward strand.
ATACTGATGTATATAAAGGTCCCACGGATACGTAGATGCCAACTCGCCAGGAATTTTGTCAAATATTCCCGCCGAGATATCAGGTTGGGTTAGGTTAAGTTATATTATGTTATTGATGTACATAAAGGTCCCACGGAGACGTAGGGGCCAGCTCGCCAGGAATGTTGTCAAATATTACCGCCGAGATGTCAGGTTGGATTAGGTTAGGTTATACTACGTTATTGATGTATATAAAGGTCCCACGGAGACGTAGAGACCAACTCGCCAGGAATGTCGTCAAATACTACCGCCGAGATGTCAGGTTGGGTTAGGTTAGGTTATATTACGTTATTGATGTATATAAAGGTCCCACGGAGACGTAGAGCCGAACTCGCCAAGAATGTCTTCAACTATTACCGCCGAGGTGTCAGGTTGGGCTAGGTTAGTTTATATTACGTTATTGACGCATATTAATGTCCCACGTAGAGGATAGCTCGCCAGGAATGTTGTCAAACATTACCGCCGAGATGTTAGGTTGGGTTAGGTTAGGTTACATTACGTTAATGATGTATACGAATGTCCCAGGTAGAGGATAGCTCTCCAGGAATGTTGTCAAATGTTACCGCCGAGATGTCAGGTTGGGTTAGGTTAGGTTATATTACGTTATTGATGTATATAAAGGTCCCACGGAGACGTAGAGTCGAACTCGCCAAGAATGTCTTCAAATATTACCGCCGAGATGTCAGGTTGGGTTAGATTAGGTTATATTACGTTATTGACGCATATTAATGTCCCACGTAGAGGATAGCTCGCCAGGAATGTTGTCAAAAATTACCGCCGAGATGTTAGGTTGGGTTAGGTTAGGTTACATTAAGTTAATGATGTATACGAAGGACCCACGCAGACGTCGGGGCCAACTCGCCAGGAATGTTGTCAAATATTACCGCCGAGTTGTCAGGTTGGGTTAGGTTAGATTACAATACGCTATTGATGCATATGAATGTCCCACGCAGAGGATAACTCGCCAGGCAAGTTTTCAAATATTGCCGGCGAGATGTTAGGTTGGGTTAGGTTAGATTATATTACGATAATGATGTATATGAAGGACCCACGCAGACGTCTTGGCCAACTCGCCAGGAATGTGGTCAAATATTACCGCCGAGATGTCAGGTTGGGTTAGGTTAGGTTATATTACGTTATTGATGTATATAAAGGTCCCACGGAGACGTAGATTCGAACTCCCCAAGAATGTCTTCAAATATTACCGCCGAGATGTCAGGTTGGGTTAGGTTAGGTTATATTACGTTATTGATGCATATGAATGTCCCACGTAGAGGATAGCTCGCCAAGAATGTTGTCATATATTACCGCTGAGATGTCGGGTTGGGTTAGGTTAGGTTATACTACGTTATTGATGTATATAAAGGTCCCACGGAGAGGTAGAGTCGAACTCGCCAAGAATGTCTTCAAATATTACCGCCGAGATGTCAGGTTGGGTTAGGTTAGGTTATATTACGTTATTGATGCATATGAATGTCCCACGTAGAGGATAGCACGCCAGGAATGTTGTCAAATATTACCGCCGAGATGTTAGGTTGGGTTAGGTTATGTTACATTACGTTCATGATGTATACGAAGGACCCACACAGACGTCGGGGCCAACTCGCCAGGAATGTTGTCAAATATTACCGCCGAGATGTCAGGTTGGGTTAGGTTAGGTTATATTACGTTATTGATGCATATGAATGTCCCACGTAGCGGATAGCTGGCCAGGAATGTTGTCAAATATTACCGCCGAGATGTCAGGTTGGGTTAGGTTAGGTTATATTACGTTATTGATGTATATAAAGGTCCCACGGAGACGTAGAGACCAACTCGCCAGGAATGTCGTCAAATATTACCGCCGAGATGTCAGGTTGGGTTAGGTTAGGTTATATTACGTTATTGATGCATATGAATGTCCCGCGTAGAGGATAGCACGCCAGGAATGTTGTCAAATATTACCGCCGAGATGTTAGGCTGGGTTAGGTTATGTTACATTGCGTTCATGATGTATACGAAGGACCCACAGAGACGTCGGGGCCAACTCGCCAGGAATGTTGTCAAATATTACCGCCGAGATGTCAGGTTGGGTTAGGTTAGATTATAATACGTTATTGATGCATATGAATGTCCCAAGTAGAGGATAACTCGCCAGGCAAGTTGTCAAATATTACCGCCGAGATGTTAGGTTGGCTTAAGTTAGGTTATATTACGTTATTGATGCATATAAAGGTTCCACGGAGACGTAGAGGCCAACTCGCCAGGAATGTTGTCAAATTTTACCGCCGAGATGTCAGGTTGGGTTAGGTTAGGTTACATTACTTCATAGACGTATACAGTGTTCCCACCGAGAAGTAGAGGCCGACAAGCAAGGAATGCAGTTAAACGGTATCCTGAGGGATTAGGTTGGGTTAGGTTAGGTTATATTAGGATATTGATGTATATAAAGGTCCCACGGACACGTAGAGTCCAACTCGCCAGGAACGTTGTCAAATTTTAATGCCGAGATGTCAGGTTTGGTTAGGTTAGGTTATATTAGGTTATTGATGTATACAAAGGTCCCACGGAGACGTAGATTCGAACTCGCCAAGAATGTCTTCAAATATTACCGCCGAGATGTCAGGTTGGGTTAGGTTAGGTTATATTACGTTATTGATGCATATGAATGTCCCACGAAGAGGATAGCTCGCCAGGAATGTTGTCAAATATTACCGCTGAGATGTCAGGTTGGGTTAGGTTAGGTTATATTACGTTATTGATGTATATAAAGGTCCCACGGAGACGTAGAGTCGAACTCGCCAAGAATGTCTTCAAATATTACCGCCGAGATGTCAGGTTGGGTTAGGTTAGGTTATATTACGTTATTGATGCATATGAATGTCCCACGTAGAGGATAGCACGCCAGGAATGTTGTCAAATATTACCGCCGAGATGTTAGGTTGGGTTAGGTTATGTTACATTGCGTTCATGATGTATACGAAGGACCCACACAGACGTCGGGGCCAACTCGCCTGGAATGTTGTCAAATATTACCGCCGAGATGTCAGGTTGGGTTAGGTTAGATTATAATACGTTATTGATGCATATGAATGTCCCACGTAGAGGATAACTCGCCAGGCAAGTTGTCAAATATTACCGCCGAGATGTTAGGTTGGATTCGGTTAGATTATATTACGTTAATGATGTATATGAAGGACCCACGCAGACGTCTTGGCCAACTCGCCAGGAATGTTGTCAAATATTACCGCCTACATGTCAGGTTGGGTTAGGTTAGGTTATATTACGTTATTGATGTATATAAAGGTCCCACATAGACGTAGAGGACAACTCGCCAGGAATGTTGTCAAATTTTACCGCCGAGATGTCAGGTTGTCTTAGGTTAGGTTATATTACTTCACAGACGTATGCAGTGTTCCCACCGAGATGTAGGGGCCGACAAACAAGGAATGTGGTCAAACGTTACCCCGAGAGATTAGGTTGGGTTAGGTTAGGTTATATTAGGATACTGATGTATATAAAGGTCCCACGGACACGTAGATGCCAACTCGCCAGGAATTTTGTCAAATATTCCCGCCGAGATATCAGGTTGTGTTAGGTTAAGTTATATTATGTTATTGATGTACATAAAGGTCCCACGGAGACGTAGGGGCCAGCTCGCCAGGAATGTTGTCAAATATTACCGCCGAGATGTCAGGTTGGATTAGGTTAGGTTATATTACGTTATTGATGTATATAAGGGTCCCACGAAGACGTAGAGCCCAACTCGCCAGGAATGTCGTAAAATATTACCGCCGAAATGTCAGGTTGGGTTAGGCAAGGTTATATTACGTTATTGATGTATATAAGGGTCCCACGAAGACGTAGAGCCCAACACGCCAGGAACGTTGTCAAATTTTAATGCCGAGATGTCAGGTTGGGTTAGGTTAGGTTATATTAGGTTATTGATGTATATAAAGGTCCCACGGAGACGTAAATTCGAACTCGCCAAGAATGTCTTCAAATATTACCGCCGAGATGTCAGGTTGGGTTAGGTTAGGTTATATTACGTTATTGGTGCATATGAATGTCCCACGTAGAGGATAGCTCGCCAGGAATGTTGTCAAATATTACCGTCGAGATGTCAGGTTGGGTTAGGTTAGGTTATATTACGTTATTGATGTATATAAAAGTCCCACGGAGACGTAGAGTCGAACTCGCCAAGAATATCTTCAAATATTACCGCCGAGATGTCAGGTTGGGTTAGGTTAGGTTATATTACGTTATTGATGTATATAAAGGTCCCACGGAGACGTAGAGTCGAACTCGCCAAGAATGTCTTCAAATATTACCGCCGAGATGTCAGGTTGGGTTAGATTAGGTTATATTACGTTATTGACGCATATTAATGTCCCACGTAGAGGATAGCTCGCCAGGAATGTTGTCAAAAATTACCGCCGAGATGTTAGGTTGGGTTAGGTTAGGTTACATTAAGTTAATGATGTATACGAAGGACCCACGCAGACGTCGGGGCCAACTCGCCAGGAATGTTGTCAAATATTACCGCGGAGTTGTCAGGTTGGATTAGGTTAGATTACAATACGCTATTGATGCATATGAATGTCCCACGCAGAGGATAACTCGCCAGGCAAGTTTTCAAATATTGCCGGCGAGATGTTAGGTTGGGTTAGGTTAGATTATATTACGTTAATGATGTATATGAAGGACCCACGCAGACGTCTTGGCCAACTCGCCAGGAATGTTGTCAAATATTACCGTCGAGATGTCAGGTTGGGTTAGGTTAGGTTATATTACGTTATTGATGTATATAAAGGTCCCACGGAGACGTAGAGTCGAACTCGCCAAGAATGTCTTCAAATATTACCGCCGAGATGTCAGGTTGGGTTAGGTTAGGTTATATTACGTTATTGATGCATATGAATGTCCCACGTAGCGGATAGCTGGCCAGGAATGTTGTCAAATATTACCGCCGAGATGTCAGGTTGGGTTAGGTTAGGTTATATTACGTTATTGATGTATATAAAGGTCCCACGGAGACGTAGAAACCAACTCGCCAGGAATGTCGTCAAATATTACCGCCGAGATGTCAGGTTGGGTTAGGTTAGGTTATATTACGTTATTGATGCATATGAATGTCCCACGTAGAGGATAGCACGCCAGGAATGTTGTCAAATATTACCGCCGAGATGTTAGGCTGGGTTAGGTTATGTTACATTGCGTTCATGATGTATACGAAGGACCCACACAGACGTCGGGGCCAACTCGCCAGGAATGTTGTCAAATATTACCGCCGAGATGTCAGGTTGGGTTAGGTTAGATTATAATACGTTATTGATGCATATGAATGTCCCACGTAGAGGATAACTCGCCAGGCAAGTTGTCAAATATTACCGCCGAGATGTTAGGTTGGGTTAGGTTAGATTATATTACGTTAATGATGTATATGAAGGACCCACGCAGACGTCTTGGCCAACTCGCCAGGAATTTTGTCAAATATTCCCGCCGAGATATCAGGTTGGGTTAGGTTAAGTTATATTATGTTATTGATGTACATAAAGGTCCCACGGAGACGTAGGGGCCAGCTCGCCAGGAATGTTGTCAAATATTACCGCCGAGATGTCAGGTTGGATTAGGTTAGGTTATACTACGTTATTGATGTATATAACGGTCCCACGGAGACGTAGAGACCAACTCGCCAAGAATGTCTTCAAATATTAACGCCGAGATGTCGGGTTGGGTTAGGTTAGGTTATGTTACGTTATTGATGCATATGAATGTCCCACGTAGAGGATAGCTCGCCAGGAATGTCGTCAAATATTACCGCCGAAATGTCAGGTTGGGTTAGGTAAGGTTATATTACGTAATTGATGTATATAAAGGTCCCACGGAGACGTAGAGTCGAACTCGCCAAGAATGTCTTCAAATATTACCGCCGAGATGTCAGGTTGGGTTAGGTTAGGTTATATTACGTTATTGATGCATATGAATGTCCCACGTAGAGGATAGCACGCCAGGAATGTTGTCAAATATTACCGCCGAGATGTTAGGTTGGGTTAGGTTATGTTACATTGCGTTCATAATGTATACGAAGGACCCACACAGACGGCGGGGCCAACTCGCCAGGAATGTTGTCAAATATTACCGCCGAGATGTCAGGTTGGGTTAGGTTAGATTATAATACGTTATTGATGCATATGAATGTCCCACGTAGAGGATAACTCGCCAGGCAAGTTGTCAAATATTACCGCCGAAATGTTAGGTTGGGTTAGGTTAGATTATATTACGTTAATGATGTATATGAAGGACCCACGCAGACGTCTTGGCCAACTCGCCAGGAATGTTGTCAAATATTACCGCCTACATGTCAGGTTGGGTTAGGTTAGGTTATATTACGTTATTGATGTATATAAAGGTCCCACATAGACGTAGAGGACAACTCGCCAGGAATGTTGTCAAATTTTACCGCCGAGATGTCAGGTTGTCTTAGGTTAGGTTATATTACTTCACAGACGTATACAGTGTTCCCACCGAGATGTAGGGGCCGACAAGCAAGGAATGTAGTCAAACGTTACACCGAGAGATTAGGTTGGGTTAGGTTAGGTTATATTAGGATACTGATGTATATAAGGGTCCCACGAAGACGTAGAGCCCAACTCGCCAGGAATGTCGTCAAATATTACCGCCGAAATGTCAGGTTGGGTTAGGTAAGGTTATATTACGTTATTGATGTATATAAGGGTCCCACGAAGACGTAGAGCCCAACTCGCCAGGAACGTTGTCAAATTTTAATGCCGAGATGTCAGGTTGGGTTAGGTTAGGTTATATTAGGTTATTGATGTATATAAAGGTCCCACGGAGACGTAGATTCGAACTCGCCAAGAATGTCTTCAAATATTACCGCCGAGATGTCAGGTTGGGTTAGGTTAGGTTATATTACGTTATTGATGCATATGAATGTCCCACGTAGAGGATAGCACGCCAGGAATGTTGTCAAATATTACCGCCGAGATGTTAGGCTGGGTTAGGTTATGTTACATTGCGTTCATGATGTATACGAAGGACCCACACAGACGTCGGGGCCAACTCGCCAGGAATGTTGTCAAATATTACCGCCGAGATGTCAGGTTGGATTAGGTTAGGTTATATTACGTTATTGATGTATATAAGGGTCCCACGAAGACGTAGAGCCCAACTCGCCAGGAATGTCGTAAAATATTACCGCCGAAATGTCAGGTTGGGTTAGGCAAGGTTATATTACGTTATTGATGTATATAAGGGTCCCACGAAGACGTAGAGCCCAACACGCCAGGAACGTTGTCAAATTTTAATGCCGAGATGTCAGGTTGGGTTAGGTTAGGTTATATTAGGTTATTGATGTATATAAAGGTCCCACGGAGACGTAAATTCGAACTCGCCAAGAATGTCTTCAAATATTACCGCCGAGATGTCAGGTTGGGTTAGGTTAGGTTATATTACGTTATTGGTGCATATGAATGTCCCACGTAGAGGATAGCTCGCCAGGAATGTTGTCAAATATTACCGTCGAGATGTCAGGTTGGGTTAGGTTAGGTTATATTACGTTATTGATGTATATAAAAGTCCCACGGAGACGTAGAGTCGAACTCGCCAAGAATATCTTCAAATATTACCGCCGAGATGTCAGGTTGGGTTAGGTTAGGTTATATTACGTTATTGATGCATATAAAGGTCCCACGGAGACGTAGAGTCGAACTCGCCAAGAATGTCTTCAAATATTACCGCCGAGATGTCAGGTTGGGTTAGGTTAGGTTATGTTACGTTATTGATGCATATGAATGTCCCACGTAGAGGATAGCTCGCCAGGAATGTCGTCAAATATTACCGCCGAAATGTCAGGTTGGGTTAGGTAAGGTTATATTACGTAATTGATGTATATAAAGGTCCCACGGAGACGTAGAGTCGAACTCGCCAAGAATGTCTTCAAATATTACCGCCGAGATGTCAGGTTGGGTTAGGTTAGGTTATATTACGTTATTGATGCATATGAATGTCCCACGTAGAGGATAGCACGCCAGGAATGTTGTCAAATATTACCGCCGAGATGTTAGGTTGGGTTAGGTTATGTTACATTGCGTTCATAATGTATACGAAGGACCCACACAGACGGCGGGGCCAACTCGCCAGGAATGTTGTCAAATATTACCGCCGAGATGTCAGGTTGGGTTAGGTTAGATTATAATACGTTATTGATGCATATGAATGTCCCACGTAGAGGATAACTCGCCAGGCAAGTTGTCAAATATTACCGCCGAAATGTTAGGTTGGGTTAGGTTAGATTATATTACGTTAATGATGTATATGAAGGACCCACGCAGACGTCTTGGCCAACTCGCCAGGAATGTTGTCAAATATTACCGCCTACATGTCAGGTTGGGTTAGGTTAGGTTATATTACGTTATTGATGTATATAAAGGTCCCACATAGACGTAGAGGACAACTCGCCAGGAATGTTGTCAAATTTTACCGCCGAGATGTCAGGTTGTCTTAGGTTAGGTTATATTACTTCACAGACGTATACAGTGTTCCCACCGAGATGTAGGGGCCGACAAGCAAGGAATGTGGTCAAACGTTACACCGAGAGATTAGGTTGGGTTAGGTTAGGTTATATTAGGATACTGATGTATATAAGGGTCCCACGAAGACGTAGAGCCCAACTCGCCAGGAATGTCGTCAAATATTACCGCCGAAATGTCAGGTTGGGTTAGGTAAGGTTATATTACGTTATTGATGTATATAAGGGTCCCACGAAGACGTAGAGCCCAACTCGCCAGGAACGTTGTCAAATTTTAATGCCGAGATGTCAGGTTGGGTTAGGTTAGGTTATATTAGGTTATTGATGTATATAAAGGTCCCACGGAGACGTAGATTCGAACTCGCCAAGAATGTCTTCAAATATTACCGCCGAGATGTCAGGTTGGGTTAGGTTAGGTTATATTACGTTATTGATGCATATGAATGTCCCACGTAGAGGATAGCACGCCAGGAATGTTGTCAAATATTACCGCCGAGATGTTAGGCTGGGTTAGGTTATGTTACATTGCGTTCATGATGTATACGAAGGACCCACACAGACGTCGGGGCCAACTCGCCAGGAATGTTGTCAAATATTACCGCCGAGATGTCAGGTTGGATTAGGTTAGGTTATATTACGTTATTGATGTATATAAGGGTCCCACGAAGACGTAGAGCCCAACTCGCCAGGAATGTCGTAAAATATTACCGCCGAAATGTCAGGTTGGGTTAGGCAAGGTTATATTACGTTATTGATGTATATAAGGGTCCCACGAAGACGTAGAGCCCAACACGCCAGGAACGTTGTCAAATTTTAATGCCGAGATGTCAGGTTGGGTTAGGTTAGGTTATATTAGGTTATTGATGTATATAAAGGTCCCACGGAGACGTAAATTCGAACTCGCCAAGAATGTCTTCAAATATTACCGCCGAGATGTCAGGTTGGGTTAGGTTAGGTTATATTACGTTATTGGTGCATATGAATGTCCCACGTAGAGGATAGCTCGCCAGGAATGTTGTCAAATATTACCGTCGAGATGTCAGGTTGGGTTAGGTTAGGTTATATTACGTTATTGATGTATATAAAAGTCCCACGGAGACGTAGAGTCGAACTCGCCAAGAATATCTTCAAATATTACCGCCGAGATGTCAGGTTGGGTTAGGTTAGGTTATATTACGTTATTGATGCATATAAAGGTCCCACGGAGACGTAGAGTCGAACTCGCCAAGAATGTCTTCAAATATTACCGCCGAGATGTCAGGTTGGGTTAGGTTAGGTTATGTTACGTTATTGATGCATATGAATGTCCCACGTAGAGGATAGCTCGCCAGGAATGTCGTCAAATATTACCGCCGAAATGTCAGGTTGGGTTAGGTAAGGTTATATTACGTAATTGATGTATATAAAGGTCCCACGGAGACGTAGAGTCGAACTCGCCAAGAATGTCTTCAAATATTACCGCCGAGATGTCAGGTTGGGTTAGGTTAGGTTATATTACGTTATTGATGCATATGAATGTCCCACGTAGAGGATAGCACGCCAGGAATGTTGTCAAATATTACCGCCGAGATGTTAGGTTGGGTTAGGTTATGTTACATTGCGTTCATAATGTATACGAAGGACCCACACAGACGGCGGGGCCAACTCGCCAGGAATGTTGTCAAATATTACCGCCGAGATGTCAGGTTGGGTTAGGTTAGATTATAATACGTTATTGATGCATATGAATGTCCCACGTAGAGGATAACTCGCCAGGCAAGTTGTCAAATATTACCGCCGAAATGTTAGGTTGGGTTAGGTTAGATTATATTACGTTAATGATGTATATGAAGGACCCACGCAGACGTCTTGGCCAACTCGCCAGGAATGTTGTCAAATATTACCGCCTACATGTCAGGTTGGGTTAGGTTAGGTTATATTACGTTATTGATGTATATAAAGGTCCCACATAGACGTAGAGGACAACTCGCCAGGAATGTTGTCAAATTTTACCGCCGAGATGTCAGGTTGTCTTAGGTTAGGTTATATTACTTCACAGACGTATACAGTGTTCCCACCGAGATGTAGGGGCCGACAAGCAAGGAATGTGGTCAAACGTTACACCGAGAGATTAGGTTGGGTTAGGTTAGGTTATATTAGGATACTGATGTATATAAGGGTCCCACGAAGACGTAGAGCCCAACTCGCCAGGAATGTCGTCAAATATTACCGCCGAAATGTCAGGTTGGGTTAGGTAAGGTTATATTACGTTATTGATGTATATAAGGGTCCCACGAAGACGTAGAGCCCAACTCGCCAGGAACGTTGTCAAATTTTAATGCCGAGATGTCAGGTTGGGTTAGGTTAGGTTATATTAGGTTATTGATGTATATAAAGGTCCCACGGAGACGTAGATTCGAACTCGCCAAGAATGTCTTCAAATATTACCGCCGAGATGTCAGGTTGGGTTAGGTTAGGTTATATTACGTTATTGATGCATATGAATGTCCCACGTAGAGGATAGCACGCCAGGAATGTTGTCAAATATTACCGCCGAGATGTTAGGCTGGGTTAGGTTATGTTACATTGCGTTCATGATGTATACGAAGGACCCACACAGACGTCGGGGCCAACTCGCCAGGAATGTTGTCAAATATTACCGCCGAGATGTCAGGTTGGGTTAGGTTAGATTATAATACGTTATTGATGCATATGAATGTCCCACGTAGAGGATAACTCGCCAGGCAAGTTGTCAAATATTACCGCCGAGATGTTAGGTTGGGTTAGGTTAGATTATATTACGTTAATGATGTATATGAAGGACCCACGCAGACGTCTTGGCCAACTCGCCAGGAATTTTGTCAAATATTCCCGCCGAGATATCAGGTTGGGTTAGGTTAAGTTATATTATGTTATTGATGTACATAAAGGTCCCACGGAGACGTAGGGGCCAGCTCGCCAGGAATGTTGTCAAATATTACCGCCGAGATGTCAGGTTGGATTAGTTAGGTTATACTACGTTATTGATGTATATAAAGGTCCCACGGAGACGTAGAGACCAACTCGCCAAGAATGTCTTCAAATATTAACGCCGAGATGTCGGGTTGGGTTAGGTTAGGTTATGTTACGTTATTGATGCATATGAATGTCCCACGTAGAGGATAGCTCGCCAGGAATGTCGTCAAATATTACCGCCGAAATGTCAGGTTGGGTTAGGTAAGGTTATATTACGTAATTGATGTATATAAAGGTCCCACGGAGACGTAGAGTCGAACTCGCCAAGAATGTCTTCAAATATTACCGCCGAGATGTCAGGTTGGGTTAGGTTAGGTTATATTACGTTATTGATGCATATGAATGTCCCACGTAGAGGATAGCACGCCAGGAATGTTGTCAAATATTACCGCCGAGATGTTAGGTTGGGTTAGGTTATGTTACATTGCGTTCATAATGTATACGAAGGACCCACACAGACGGCGGGGCCAACTCGCCAGGAATGTTGTCAAATATTACCGCCGAGATGTCAGGTTGGGTTAGGTTAGATTATAATACGTTATTGATGCATATGAATGTCCCACGTAGAGGATAACTCGCCAGGCAAGTTGTCAAATATTACCGCCGAGATGTCAGGTTGGGTTAGGTTAGGTTATATTACGTTATTGATGCATATGAATGTCCCACGTAGCGGATAGCTGGCCAGGAATGTTGTCAAATATTACCGCCGAGATGTCAGGTTGGGTTAGGTTAGGTTATATTACGTTATTGATGTATATAAAGGTCCCACGGAGACGTAGAGACCAACTCGCCAGGAATGTCGTCAAATATTACCGCCGAGATGTCAGGTTGGGTTAGGTTAGGTTATATTACGTTATTGATGCATATGAATGTCCCACGTAGAGGATAGCACGCCAGGAATGTTGTCAAATATTACCGCCGAGATGTTAGGCTGGGTTAGGTTATGTTACATTGCGTTCATGATGTATACGAAGGACCCACAGAGACGTCGGGGCCAACTCGCCAGGAATGTTGTCAAATATTACCGCCGAGATGTCAGGTTGGGTTAGGTTAGATTATAATACGTTATTGATGCATATGAATGTCCCAAGTAGAGGATAACTCGCCAGGCAAGTTGTCAAATATTACCGCCGAGATGTTAGGTTGGCTTAAGTTAGGTTATATTACGTTATTGATGCATATAAAGGTTCCACGGAGACGTAGAGGCCAACTCGCCAGGAATGTTGTCAAATTTTACCGCCGAGATGTCAGGTTGGGTTAGGTTAGGTTACATTACTTCATAGACGTATACAGTGTTCCCACCGAGAAGTAGAGGCCGACAAGCAAGGAATGCAGTTAAACGGTACCCTGAGGGATTAGGTTGGGTTAGGTTAGGTTATATTAGGATATTGATGTATATAAAGGTCCCACGGACACGTAGAGTCCAACTCGCCAGGAACGTTGTCAAATTTTAATGCCGAGATGTCAGGTTTGGTTAGGTTAGGTTATATTAAGTTATTGATGTATATAAAGGTCCCACGGAGACGTAGATTCGAACTCGCCAAGAATGTCTTCAAATATTACCGCCGAGATGTCAGGTTGGGTTAGGTTAGGTTATATTACGTTATTGATGCATATGAATGTCCCACGAAGAGGATAGCTCGCCAGGAATGTTGTCAAATATTACCGCTGAGATGTCAGGTTGGGTTAGGTTAGGTTATATTACGTTATTGATGTATATAAAGGTCCCACGGAGACGTAGAGTCGAACTCGCCAAGAATGTCTTCAAATATTACCGCCGAGATGTCAGGTTGGGTTAGGTTAGGTTATATTACGTTATTGATGCATATGAATGTCCCACGTAGAGGATAGCACGCCAGGAATGTTGTCAAATATTACCGCCGAGATGTTAGGCTGGGTTAGGTTATGTTACATTGCGTTCATGATGTATACGAAGGACCCACACAGACGTCGGGGCCAACTCGCCAGGAATGTTGTCAAATATTACCGCCGAGATGTCAGGTTGGGTTAGGTTAGATTATAATACGTTATTGATGCATATGAATGTCCCACGTAGAGGATAACTCGCCAGGCAAGTTGTCAAATATTACCGCCGAGATGTTAGGTTGGGTTAGGTTAGATTATATTACGTTAATGATGTATATGAAGGACCCACGCAGACGTCTTGGCCAACTCGCCAGGAATTTTGTCAAATATTCCCGCCGAGATATCAGGTTGGGTTAGGTTAAGTTATATTATGTTATTGATGTACATAAAGGTCCCACGGAGACGTAGGGGCCAGCTCGCCAGGAATGTTGTCAAATATTACCGCCGAGATGTCAGGTTGGATTAGGTTAGGTTATACTACGTTATTGATGTATATAACGGTCCCACGGAGACGTAGAGACCAACTCGCCAAGAATGTCTTCAAATATTAACGCCGAGATGTCGGGTTGGGTTAGGTTAGGTTATGTTACGTTATTGATGCATATGAATGTCCCACGTAGAGGATAGCTCGCCAGGAATGTCGTCAAATATTACCGCCGAAATGTCAGGTTGGGTTAGGTAAGGTTATATTACGTAATTGATGTATATAAAGGTCCCACGGAGACGTAGAGTCGAACTCGCCAAGAATGTCTTCAAATATTACCGCCGAGATGTCAGGTTGGGTTAGGTTAGGTTATATTACGTTATTGATGCATATGAATGTCCCACGTAGAGGATAGCACGCCAGGAATGTTGTCAAATATTACCGCCGAGATGTTAGGTTGGGTTAGGTTATGTTACATTGCGTTCATAATGTATACGAAGGACCCACACAGACGGCGGGGCCAACTCGCCAGGAATGTTGTCAAATATTACCGCCGAGATGTCAGGTTGGGTTAGGTTAGATTATAATACGTTATTGATGCATATGAATGTCCCACGTAGAGGATAACTCGCCAGGCAAGTTGTCAAATATTACCGCCGAAATGTTAGGTTGGGTTAGGTTAGATTATATTACGTTAATGATGTATATGAAGGACCCACGCAGACGTCTTGGCCAACTCGCCAGGAATGTTGTCAAATATTACCGCCTACATGTCAGGTTGGGTTAGGTTAGGTTATATTACGTTATTGATGTATATAAAGGTCCCACATAGACGTAGAGGACAACTCGCCAGGAATGTTGTCAAATTTTACCGCCGAGATGTCAGGTTGTCTTAGGTTAGGTTATATTACTTCACAGACGTATACAGTGTTCCCACCGAGATGTAGGGGCCGACAAGCAAGGAATGTAGTCAAACGTTACACCGAGAGATTAGGTTGGGTTAGGTTAGGTTATATTAGGATACTGATGTATATAAGGGTCCCACGAAGACGTAGAGCCCAACTCGCCAGGAATGTCGTCAAATATTACCGCCGAAATGTCAGGTTGGGTTAGGTAAGGTTATATTACGTTATTGATGTATATAAGGGTCCCACGAAGACGTAGAGCCCAACTCGCCAGGAACGTTGTCAAATTTTAATGCCGAGATGTCAGGTTGGGTTAGGTTAGGTTATATTAGGTTATTGATGTATATAAAGGTCCCACGGAGACGTAGATTCGAACTCGCCAAGAATGTCTTCAAATATTACCGCCGAGATGTCAGGTTGGGTTAGGTTAGGTTATATTACGTTATTGATGCATATGAATGTCCCACGTAGAGGATAGCACGCCAGGAATGTTGTCAAATATTACCGCCGAGATGTTAGGCTGGGTTAGGTTATGTTACATTGCGTTCATGATGTATACGAAGGACCCACACAGACGTCGGGGCCAACTCGCCAGGAATGTTGTCAAATATTACCGCCGAGATGTCAGGTTGGATTAGGTTAGGTTATATTACGTTATTGATGTATATAAGGGTCCCACGAAGACGTAGAGCCCAACTCGCCAGGAATGTCGTAAAATATTACCGCCGAAATGTCAGGTTGGGTTAGGCAAGGTTATATTACGTTATTGATGTATATAAGGGTCCCACGAAGACGTAGAGCCCAACACGCCAGGAACGTTGTCAAATTTTAATGCCGAGATGTCAGGTTGGGTTAGGTTAGGTTATATTAGGTTATTGATGTATATAAAGGTCCCACGGAGACGTAAATTCGAACTCGCCAAGAATGTCTTCAAATATTACCGCCGAGATGTCAGGTTGGGTTAGGTTAGGTTATATTACGTTATTGGTGCATATGAATGTCCCACGTAGAGGATAGCTCGCCAGGAATGTTGTCAAATATTACCGTCGAGATGTCAGGTTGGGTTAGGTTAGGTTATATTACGTTATTGATGTATATAAAAGTCCCACGGAGACGTAGAGTCGAACTCGCCAAGAATATCTTCAAATATTACCGCCGAGATGTCAGGTTGGGTTAGGTTAGGTTATATTACGTTATTGATGCATATAAAGGTCCCACGGAGACGTAGAGTCGAACTCGCCAAGAATGTCTTCAAATATTACCGCCGAGATGTCAGGTTGGGTTAGGTTAGGTTATGTTACGTTATTGATGCATATGAATGTCCCACGTAGAGGATAGCTCGCCAGGAATGTCGTCAAATATTACCGCCGAAATGTCAGGTTGGGTTAGGTAAGGTTATATTACGTAATTGATGTATATAAAGGTCCCACGGAGACGTAGAGTCGAACTCGCCAAGAATGTCTTCAAATATTACCGCCGAGATGTCAGGTTGGGTTAGGTTAGGTTATATTACGTTATTGATGCATATGAATGTCCCACGTAGAGGATAGCACGCCAGGAATGTTGTCAAATATTACCGCCGAGATGTTAGGTTGGGTTAGGTTATGTTACATTGCGTTCATAATGTATACGAAGGACCCACACAGACGGCGGGGCCAACTCGCCAGGAATGTTGTCAAATATTACCGCCGAGATGTCAGGTTGGGTTAGGTTAGATTATAATACGTTATTGATGCATATGAATGTCCCACGTAGAGGATAACTCGCCAGGCAAGTTGTCAAATATTACCGCCGAAATGTTAGGTTGGGTTAGGTTAGATTATATTACGTTAATGATGTATATGAAGGACCCACGCAGACGTCTTGGCCAACTCGCCAGGAATGTTGTCAAATATTACCGCCTACATGTCAGGTTGGGTTAGGTTAGGTTATATTACGTTATTGATGTATATAAAGGTCCCACATAGACGTAGAGGACAACTCGCCAGGAATGTTGTCAAATTTTACCGCCGAGATGTCAGGTTGTCTTAGGTTAGGTTATATTACTTCACAGACGTATACAGTGTTCCCACCGAGATGTAGGGGCCGACAAGCAAGGAATGTGGTCAAACGTTACACCGAGAGATTAGGTTGGGTTAGGTTAGGTTATATTAGGATACTGATGTATATAAGGGTCCCACGAAGACGTAGAGCCCAACTCGCCAGGAATGTCGTCAAATATTACCGCCGAAATGTCAGGTTGGGTTAGGTAAGGTTATATTACGTTATTGATGTATATAAGGGTCCCACGAAGACGTAGAGCCCAACTCGCCAGGAACGTTGTCAAATTTTAATGCCGAGATGTCAGGTTGGGTTAGGTTAGGTTATATTAGGTTATTGATGTATATAAAGGTCCCACGGAGACGTAGATTCGAACTCGCCAAGAATGTCTTCAAATATTACCGCCGAGATGTCAGGTTGGGTTAGGTTAGGTTATATTACGTTATTGATGCATATGAATGTCCCACGTAGAGGATAGCACGCCAGGAATGTTGTCAAATATTACCGCCGAGATGTTAGGCTGGGTTAGGTTATGTTACATTGCGTTCATGATGTATACGAAGGACCCACACAGACGTCGGGGCCAACTCGCCAGGAATGTTGTCAAATATTACCGCCGAGATGTCAGGTTGGATTAGGTTAGGTTATATTACGTTATTGATGTATATAAGGGTCCCACGAAGACGTAGAGCCCAACTCGCCAGGAATGTCGTAAAATATTACCGCCGAAATGTCAGGTTGGGTTAGGCAAGGTTATATTACGTTATTGATGTATATAAGGGTCCCACGAAGACGTAGAGCCCAACACGCCAGGAACGTTGTCAAATTTTAATGCCGAGATGTCAGGTTGGGTTAGGTTAGGTTATATTAGGTTATTGATGTATATAAAGGTCCCACGGAGACGTAAATTCGAACTCGCCAAGAATGTCTTCAAATATTACCGCCGAGATGTCAGGTTGGGTTAGGTTAGGTTATATTACGTTATTGGTGCATATGAATGTCCCACGTAGAGGATAGCTCGCCAGGAATGTTGTCAAATATTACCGTCGAGATGTCAGGTTGGGTTAGGTTAGGTTATATTACGTTATTGATGTATATAAAAGTCCCACGGAGACGTAGAGTCGAACTCGCCAAGAATATCTTCAAATATTACCGCCGAGATGTCAGGTTGGGTTAGGTTAGGTTATATTACGTTATTGATGCATATAAAGGTCCCACGGAGACGTAGAGTCGAACTCGCCAAGAATGTCTTCAAATATTACCGCCGAGATGTCAGGTTGGGTTAGGTTAGGTTATGTTACGTTATTGATGCATATGAATGTCCCACGTAGAGGATAGCTCGCCAGGAATGTCGTCAAATATTACCGCCGAAATGTCAGGTTGGGTTAGGTAAGGTTATATTACGTAATTGATGTATATAAAGGTCCCACGGAGACGTAGAGTCGAACTCGCCAAGAATGTCTTCAAATATTACCGCCGAGATGTCAGGTTGGGTTAGGTTAGGTTATATTACGTTATTGATGCATATGAATGTCCCACGTAGAGGATAGCACGCCAGGAATGTTGTCAAATATTACCGCCGAGATGTTAGGTTGGGTTAGGTTATGTTACATTGCGTTCATAATGTATACGAAGGACCCACACAGACGGCGGGGCCAACTCGCCAGGAATGTTGTCAAATATTACCGCCGAGATGTCAGGTTGGGTTAGGTTAGATTATAATACGTTATTGATGCATATGAATGTCCCACGTAGAGGATAACTCGCCAGGCAAGTTGTCAAATATTACCGCCGAAATGTTAGGTTGGGTTAGGTTAGATTATATTACGTTAATGATGTATATGAAGGACCCACGCAGACGTCTTGGCCAACTCGCCAGGAATGTTGTCAAATATTACCGCCTACATGTCAGGTTGGGTTAGGTTAGGTTATATTACGTTATTGATGTATATAAAGGTCCCACATAGACGTAGAGGACAACTCGCCAGGAATGTTGTCAAATTTTACCGCCGAGATGTCAGGTTGTCTTAGGTTAGGTTATATTACTTCACAGACGTATACAGTGTTCCCACCGAGATGTAGGGGCCGACAAGCAAGGAATGTGGTCAAACGTTACACCGAGAGATTAGGTTGGGTTAGGTTAGGTTATATTAGGATACTGATGTATATAAGGGTCCCACGAAGACGTAGAGCCCAACTCGCCAGGAATGTCGTCAAATATTACCGCCGAAATGTCAGGTTGGGTTAGGTAAGGTTATATTACGTTATTGATGTATATAAGGGTCCCACGAAGACGTAGAGCCCAACTCGCCAGGAACGTTGTCAAATTTTAATGCCGAGATGTCAGGTTGGGTTAGGTTAGGTTATATTAGGTTATTGATGTATATAAAGGTCCCACGGAGACGTAGATTCGAACTCGCCAAGAATGTCTTCAAATATTACCGCCGAGATGTCAGGTTGGGTTAGGTTAGGTTATATTACGTTATTGATGCATATGAATGTCCCACGTAGAGGATAGCACGCCAGGAATGTTGTCAAATATTACCGCCGAGATGTTAGGCTGGGTTAGGTTATGTTACATTGCGTTCATGATGTATACGAAGGACCCACACAGACGTCGGGGCCAACTCGCCAGGAATGTTGTCAAATATTACCGCCGAGATGTCAGGTTGGGTTAGGTTAGGTTATATTACGTTATTGATGTATATAAAAGTCCCACGGAGACGTAGAGTCGAACTCGCCAAGAATATCTTCAAATATTACCGCCGAGATGTCAGGTTGGGTTAGGTTAGGTTATATTACGTTATTGATGTATATAAAGGTCCCACGGAGACGTAGAGTCGAACTCGCCAAGAATGTCTTCAAATATTACCGCCGAGATGTCAGGTTGGGTTAGATTAGGTTATATTACGTTATTGACGCATATTAATGTCCCACGTAGAGGATAGCTCGCCAGGAATGTTGTCAAAAATTACCGCCGAGATGTTAGGTTGGGTTAGGTTAGGTTACATTAAGTTAATGATGTATACGAAGGACCCACGCAGACGTCGGGGCCAACTCGCCAGGAATGTTGTCAAATATTACCGCGGAGTTGTCAGGTTGGATTAGGTTAGATTACAATACGCTATTGATGCATATGAATGTCCCACGCAGAGGATAACTCGCCAGGCAAGTTTTCAAATATTGCCGGCGAGATGTTAGGTTGGGTTAGGTTAGATTATATTACGTTAATGATGTATATGAAGGACCCACGCAGACGTCTTGGCCAACTCGCCAGGAATGTTGTCAAATATTACCGTCGAGATGTCAGGTTGGGTTAGGTTAGGTTATATTACGTTATTGATGTATATAAAGGTCCCACGGAGACGTAGAGTCGAACTCGCCAAGAATGTCTTCAAATATTACCGCCGAGATGTCAGGTTGGGTTAGGTTAGGTTATATTACGTTATTGATGCATATGAATGTCCCACGTAGCGGATAGCTGGCCAGGAATGTTGTCAAATATTACCGCCGAGATGTCAGGTTGGGTTAGGTTAGGTTATATTACGTTATTGATGTATATAAAGGTCCCACGGAGACGTAGAAACCAACTCGCCAGGAATGTCGTCAAATATTACCGCCGAGATGTCAGGTTGGGTTAGGTTAGGTTATATTACGTTATTGATGCATATGAATGTCCCACGTAGAGGATAGCACGCCAGGAATGTTGTCAAATATTACCGCCGAGATGTTAGGCTGGGTTAGGTTATGTTACATTGCGTTCATGATGTATACGAAGGACCCACACAGACGTCGGGGCCAACTCGCCAGGAATGTTGTCAAATATTACCGCCGAGATGTCAGGTTGGGTTAGGTTAGATTATAATACGTTATTGATGCATATGAATGTCCCACGTAGAGGATAACTCGCCAGGCAAGTTGTCAAATATTACCGCCGAGATGTTAGGTTGGGTTAGGTTAGATTATATTACGTTAATGATGTATATGAAGGACCCACGCAGACGTCTTGGCCAACTCGCCAGGAATTTTGTCAAATATTCCCGCCGAGATATCAGGTTGGGTTAGGTTAAGTTATATTATGTTATTGATGTACATAAAGGTCCCACGGAGACGTAGGGGCCAGCTCGCCAGGAATGTTGTCAAATATTACCGCCGAGATGTCAGGTTGGATTAGGTTAGGTTATACTACGTTATTGATGTATATAAAGGTCCCACGGAGACGTAGAGACCAACTCGCCAAGAATGTCTTCAAATATTAACGCCGAGATGTCGGGTTGGGTTAGGTTAGGTTATGTTACGTTATTGATGCATATGAATGTCCCACGTAGAGGATAGCTCGCCAGGAATGTCGTCAAATATTACCGCCGAAATGTCAGGTTGGGTTAGGTAAGGTTATATTACGTAATTGATGTATATAAAGGTCCCACGGAGACGTAGAGTCGAACTCGCCAAGAATGTCTTCAAATATTACCGCCGAGATGTCAGGTTGGGTTAGGTTAGGTTATATTACGTTATTGATGCATATGAATGTCCCACGTAGAGGATAGCACGCCAGGAATGTTGTCAAATATTACCGCCGAGATGTTAGGTTGGGTTAGGTTATGTTACATTGCGTTCATAATGTATACGAAGGACCCACACAGACGGCGGGGCCAACTCGCCAGGAATGTTGTCAAATATTACCGCCGAGATGTCAGGTTGGGTTAGGTTAGATTATAATACGTTATTGATGCATATGAATGTCCCACGTAGAGGATAACTCGCCAGGCAAGTTGTCAAATATTACCGCCGAGATGTTAGGTTGGGTTAGGTTAGATTATATTACGTTAATGATGTATATGAAGGACCCACGCAGACGTCTTGGCCAACTCGCCAGGAATTTTGTCAAATATTCCCGCCGAGATATCAGGTTGGGTTAGGTTAAGTTATATTATGTTATTGATGTACATAAAGGTCCCACGGAGACGTAGGGGCCAGCTCGCCAGGAATGTTGTCAAATATTACCGCCGAGATGTCAGGTTGGATTAGGTTAGGTTATACTACGTTATTGATGTATATAAAGGTCCCACGGAGACGTAGAGACCAACTCGCCAAGAATGTCTTCAAATATTAACGCCGAGATGTCGGGTTGGGTTAGGTTAGGTTATGTTACGTTATTGATGCATATGAATGTCCCACGTAGAGGATAGCTCGCCAGGAATGTCGTCAAATATTACCGCCGAAATGTCAGGTTGGGTTAGGTAAGGTTATATTACGTAATTGATGTATATAAAGGTCCCACGGAGACGTAGAGTCGAACTCGCCAAGAATGTCTTCAAATATTACCGCCGAGATGTCAGGTTGGGTTAGGTTAGGTTATATTACGTTATTGATGCATATGAATGTCCCACGTAGAGGATAGCACGCCAGGAATGTTGTCAAATATTACCGCCGAGATGTTAGGTTGGGTTAGGTTATGTTACATTGCGTTCATAATGTATACGAAGGACCCACACAGACGGCGGGGCCAACTCGCCAGGAATGTTGTCAAATATTACCGCCGAGATGTCAGGTTGGGTTAGGTTAGATTATAATACGTTATTAATGCATATGAATGTCCCACGTAGAGGATAACTCGCCAGGCAAGTTGTCAAATATTACCGCCGAGATGTTAGGTTGGGTTAGGTTAGGTTACATTACTTCATAGACGTATACAGTGTTCCCACTGAGAAGTAGGGGCCGACAAGCAAGGAATGTTGTTAAACGGTACCCCGAGAGATTAGGTTGGGTTACGTTAGGTTATATTAGGATACTGATGTATATAAAGGTCCCACGGTCACGTAGAGGCCAAATCGCCAGGAACGCTGTCAAATTTTAATGCCGAGATGTCAGGTTGGGTTAGGCTAGGTTATATTAGGTTACTGATGTATATAAAGGTCCCACGGAGACGTAGATTCGAACTCGCCAAGAATGTCTTCAAATATTACCGCCGAGATGTCAGGTTGGGTTAGGTTAGGTTATATTACGTTATTGATGCATATGAATGTCCCACGTAGAGGATAGCTCGCCAGGAATGTTGTCAAATATTACCGCCGAGATGTTAGGTTGGGTTAGGTTATGTTACATTGCGTTCATGATGTATACGAAGGACCCACACAGACGTCGGGGCCAACTCGCCTGGAATGTTGTCAAATATTACCGCCGAGATGTCAGGTTGGGTTAGGTTAGGTTATATTACGTTAATGATGTATATGAAGGACCCACGAAGACGTCTTGGCCAACTCGCCAGGAATGTTGTCAAATATTACCGCCGACATGTCAGGTTGGGTTAGGTTAGGTTATATTACGTTATTGATGTATATAAAGGTCCCACATAGACGTAGAGGACAACTCGCCAGGAATGTTGTCAAATTTTACCGCCGAGATGTCAGGCTGTTTTAGGTTAGGTTATATTACTTCACAGACGTATACAGTGTTCCCACCGAGATGTAGGGGCCGACAAGCAAGGAATGTGGTTAAACGTTACCCCGAGAGATTAGGTTGGATTAGGTTAGGTTATATTAGGATACTGATGTATATAAAGGTCCCACGGACACGTAGAGGCCAACTCGCCAGGAACGTTGTCAAATTTTAATGCCGAGATGTCAGGTTGGGTTAGGTTAGGTTATATTAGGATACTGATGTATATAAAGGTCGCACGGAGACGTAGATTCGAACTCGCCAAGAATGTCTTCAAATATTACCGCCGAGATGTCAGGTTGGGTTAGGTTAGGTTATATTACGTTATTGATGCATATGAATGTCCCACGAAGAGGATAGCTCGCCAGGAATGTTGTCAAATATTACCGCTGAGATGTCAGGTTGGGTTAGGTTAGGTTATATTACGTTATTGATGTATATAAAGGTCCCACGGAGACGTAGAGTCGAACTCGCCAAGAATGTCTTCAAATATTACCGCCGAGATGTCAGGTTGGGTTAGGTTAGGTTATATTACGTTATTGATGCATATGAATGTCCCACGTAGAGGATAGCACGCCAGGAATGTTGTCAAATATTACCGCCGAGATGTTAGGTTGGGTTAGGTTATGTTACATTGCGTTCATGATGTATACGAAGGACCCACACAGACGTCGGGGCCAACTCGCCTGGAATGTTGTCAAATATTACCGCCGAGATGTCAGGTTGGGTTAGGTTAGATTATAATACGTTATTGATGCATATGAATGTCCCACGTAGAGGATAACTCGCCAGGCAAGTTGTCAAATATTACCGCCGAGATGTTAGGTTGGATTAGGTTAGATTATATTACGTTAATGATGTATATGAAGGACCCACGCAGACGTCTTGGCCAACTCGCCAGGAATGTTGTCAAATATTACCGCCTACATGTCAGGTTGGGTTAGGTTAGGTTATATTACGTTATTGATGTATATAAAGGTCCCACATAGACGTAGAGGACAACTCGCCAGGAATGTTGTCAAATTTTACCGCCGAGATGTCAGGTTGTCTTAGGTTAGGTTATATTACTTCACAGACGTATGCAGTGTTCCCACCGAGATGTAGGGGCCGACAAGCAAGGAATGTGGTCAAACGTTACCCCGAGAGATTAGGTTGGATTAGGTTAGGTTATATTAGGATACTGATGTATATAAAGGTCTCACGGACACGTAGAGGCCAACTCGCCAGGAACGTTGTCAAATTTTAATGCCGAGATGTCAGGTTGGGTTAGGTTAGGTTACATTACGTTATTGATGTATACGAAGGTCCGATGTATACGTAGAGGACAACTCGCCAGGAATGTTGTCAAATATTACCGCCGAGACGATATGTTGGTTTAGATTAGGTTATATTACGTTATTGATGCATATAAAGGTTCCACGGAGACGTAGAGGCCAACTCGCCAGGAATGTTGTCAAATTTTACCGCCGAGATGTCAGGTTGGGTTAGGTTAGGTTACATTACTTCATAGACGTATACAGTGTTCCCACCGAGAAGTAGAGGCCGACAAGCAAGGAATGCAGTTAAACGGTACCCTGAGGGATTAGGTTGGGTTAGGTTAGGTTATATTAGGATATTGATGTATATAAAGGTCCCACGGACACGTAGAGTCCAACTCGCCAGGAACGTTGTCAAATTTTAATGCCGAGATGTCAGGTTGGGTTAGGTTAGGTTATATTAGGATACTGATGTATATAAAGGTCGCACGGAGACGTAGATTCGAACTCGCCAAGAATGTCTTCAAATATTACCGCCGAGATGTCAGGTTGGGTTAGGTTAGGTTATATTACGTTATTGATGCATATGAATGTCCCACGAAGAGGATAGCTCGCCAGGAATGTTGTCAAATATTACCGTCGAGATGTCAGGTTGGATTAGGTTAGGTTATACTACGTTATTGATGTATATAAGGGTCCCACGAAGACGTAGAGCCCAACTCGCCAGGAATGTCGTCAAATATTACCGCCGAAATGTCAGGTTGGGTTAGGTTAGGTTATATTACGTTATTGGTGCATATGAATGTCCCACGTAGAGGATAGCTCGTAGGATACCACGTAGAGGTTAGGTAAGGTTATATTACGTAATTGATGTATATAAAGGTCCCACGGAGACGTAGAGTCGAACTCGCCAGGAATGTCGTCAAATATTACTACCGAGATGTCAGGTTGGGTTAGGTTAGGCTATATTACGTTATTGATGCATATGAATGTCCCACGTAGAGGATAGCTCGCCAGGAATGTTATCAAATATTACCGCCGAGATGTCAGGTTGGGTTAGGTTAGGTTATATTAGGATACTGATGTATATAAAGGTCCCACGGACACGTAGATGCCAACTCGCCAGGAATTTTGTCAAATATTCCCGCCGAGATATCAAGTTGGGTTAGGTTAAGTTATATTATGTTATTGATGTACATAAAGGTCCCACGGAGACGTAGGGGCCAGCTCGCCAGGAATGTTGTCAAATATTACCGCCGAGATGTCAGGTTGGATTAGGTTAGGGTATACTACGTTATTGATGTATATAAAGGTCCCACGGAGACATAGAGACCAACTCGCCAGGAATGTCGTCAAATATTACCGCCGAGATGTCAGGTTGGGTTAGGTTAGGTTATATTACTTTATTGATGTATATAAGGGTCCCACGGAGACGTAGAGCCCAACTCGCCAGGAATGTCGTCAAATATTACCGCCGAAATGTCAGGTTGGGTTAGGTAAGGTTATATTACGTAATTGATGTATATAAAGGTCCCACGGAGACGTAGAGTCGATCTCGCCAGGAATGTCGTCAAATATTACCGCCGAGATGTCAGGTTGGGTTAGGTTAGGCTATATTACGTTATTGATGCATATGAATGTCCCACGTAGAGGATAGCTCGCCAGGAATGTTGTCAAATATTACCGCCGAGATGTTAGGTTGGGTTAGGTTAGGTTATATTACGTTATTGATGCATATGAATGTCCCACGTAGAGGATAGCTCGCCAGGAATGTCGTCAAATATTACCGCCGAAATGTCAGGTTGGGTTAGGTAAGGGTATATTACGTAATTGATGTATATAAAGGTCCCACGGAGACGTAGAGTCGAACTCGCCAAGAATGTCTTCAAATATTACCGCCGAGATGTCAGGTTGGGTTAGGTTAGGTTATATTACGTTATTGATGCATATGAATGTCCCACGTAGAGGATAGCACGCCAGGAATGTTGTCATATATTACCGCCGATATGTTAGTTTGGGTTAGGTTGTGTTACATTGCGTTCATGATGTATACGAAGGACCCACACAGACGGCGGGGCCAACTCGCCAGAAATGTTGTCAAATATTACCGCCGAGATGTCAGGTTGGGTTAGGTTAGATTATAATACGTTATTGATGCATATGAATGTCCCACGTAGAGGATAACTCGCCAGGCAAGTTGTCAAATATTACCGCCGAGATGTTAGGTTGGGTTAGGTTAGATTATATTACGTTAATGATGTATATGAAGGACCCACGCAGACGTCTTGGCCAACTCGCCAGGAATGTTGTCAAATATTACCGCCTACATGTCAGGTTGGGTTAGGTTAGGTTATATTACGTTATTGATGTATATAAAGGTCCCACATAGACGTAGAGGACAACTCGCCAGGAATGTTGTCAAATTTTACCGCCGAGATGTCAGGTTATCTTAGGTGAGGTTATATTACTTCACAGACGTATACAGTGTTCCCACCGAGATGTAGGGGCCGACAAGCAAGGAATGTGGTCAAACGTTACCCCGAGAGATTAGGTTGGGTTAGGTTAGGTTATATTAGGTTATTGATGTACATAAAGGTCCCACGGAGACGTAGGGGCCAGCTCGCCAGGAATGTTGTCAAATATTACCGCCGAGATGTCAGGTTGGATTAGGTTAGGTTATACTACGTTATTGATGTATATAAACGTCCCACGGAGACCTAGAGACCAACTCGCCAGGAATGTCGTCAAATATTACCGCCGAGATGTCAGGTTGGGTTAGGTTAGGTTATATTACGTTATTGATGTATATAAGGGTCCCACGGAGACGTAGAGCCCAACTCGCCAGGAATGTCGTCAAATATTACCGCCGAAATGTCAGGTTGGGTTAGGTAAGGTTATATTACGTAATTGATGTATATAAAGGTCCCACGGAGACGTAGAGTCGAACTCGCCAGGAATGTCGTCAAATATTACCGCCGAGATGTCAGGTTGGGTTAGGTTAGGCTATATTACGTTATTGATGCATATGAATGTCCCACGTAGAGGATAGCTCGCCAGGAATGTTGTCAAAAATTACCGCCGAGATGTTAGGTTGGGTTAGGTTAGGTTACATTACGTTAATGATGTATACGAATGTCCCAGGTAGAGGATAGCTCGACAGGAATGTTGTCAAATGTTACCGCCGAGATGTCAGGTTGGGTTAGGTTAGGTTATATTACGTTATTGATGTATATAAAGGTCCCACGGAGACGTAGAGTCGAACTCGCCAAGAATGTCTTCAAATATTACCGCCGAGATGTCAGGTTGGGTTAGATTAGGTTATATTACGTTATTGACGCATATTAATGTCCCACGTAGAGGACAGCTCGCCAGGAATGTTGTCAAAAATTACCGCCGAGATGTTAGGTTGGGTTAGGTTAGGTTACATTAAGTTAATGATGTATACGAATGTCCCACGTAGAGGATAGCTCGCCAGGAATGTTGTCTAATGTTACCGCCGAGATGTTAGGTTGGGTTAGGTTAGGTTATATTACGTTAGTGATGTATACGAAGGACCCACGCAGACGTCGGGGCCAACTCGACAGGAATGTTGTCAAATATTACCGCCGAGATGTCAGGTTGGGTTAGGTTAGGTTATATTACGTTATTGATGTATATAAAAGTCCGTCGGAGACGTAGATCGAACTCGCCAAGAATGTCTTCAAATATTACCGCCGAAATGTCAGGTTGGGTTAGGTTAGGTTATATTACGTTATTGATGCATATGAATGTCCCACGTAAAGGATAGCTCGCCAGGAATGTTGTCAAATATTGCCGCCGAGATGTCAGGTTGGGTTAGGTTAGGTTATATTACGTTATTGATGCATATGAATGTCCCACGTAGAGTATAGCTCGCCAGGAATGTTGTCAAATATTACCGCCGAGATGTTAGGTTGGGTTAGGTTAGGTTACATTACGTTAATGATGTATACGAAGGACCCACGCAGACGTCGGGGCCAACTCGCCAGGAATGTTGTCAAATATTACCGCCGAGTTGACGAGTTGGGTTAGGTTAGATTACAATACGTTATTGATGCATATGAATGTCCCACGCAGAGGATAACTCGCCAGGCAAGTTTTCAAATATTGCCGCCGAGATGTCGGGTTGGGTTAGGTTAGATCATGTTACGTTATTGATGCATATGAATGTCCCACGTAGAGGATAGCTCGCCAGGAATGTTGTCAAATATTACCGCTGAGATGTCAGGTTGGGTTAGGTTAGGTTATATTACGTTATTGATGTATATAAAGGTCCCACGGAGACGTAGAGTCGAACTAGCCAAGAATGTCTTCAAATATTACCGCTGAGATGTCAGGTTGGGTTAGGTTAGGTTATATTACGTTATTGATGCATATGATTGTCCCACGTAGAGGATAGCACGCCAGGAATGTTGTCAGATATTACCGCCGAAATGTTAGGTTGGGTTAGGTTATGTTACATTACGTTCATGATGTATACGAAGGACCCACACAGACGTCGGGGCCAACTCGCCAGGAATGTTGTCAAATATTACCGCCGAGATGTCGGGTTGGGTAAGGTTAGATTATAATACGTTATTGATGCATATGAATGTCCCACGTAGAGGATAACTCGCCAGGCCAGTTGGCAAATATTACCGCCGAGATGTTAGGTTGGGTTAGGTTAGATTATATTACGTTAATGATGTATATGAAGGACCCACGCAGACGTCTTGGCCAACTCGCCAGGAATGTTGTCAAATATTACCGCCGACATGTCAGGTTGGGTTAGGTTAAGTTATATTACGTTATTGATGTATATAAAAGTCCGTCGGAGACGTAGATCGAACTCGCCAAGAATGTCTTCAAATATTACCGCCGAAATGTCAGGTTGGGTTAGGTTAGGTTATATTACGTTATTGACGCATATTAATGTCCCACGTAGAGGATAGCGCGCCAGGAATGTTGTCAAAAATTACCGCCGAGATGTTAGGTTGGGTTAGGTTAGGTTACATTAAGTTAATGATGTATACGAATGTCCCACGTAGAGGATAGCTCGCCAGGAATGTTGTCTAATATTGCCGCCGAGATGTCAGGTTGGGTTAGGTTAGGTTATATTACGTTATTGATGCATATGAATGTCCCACGTAGAGTATAGCTCGCCAGGAATGTTGTCAAATATTACCGCCGAGATGTTAGGTTGGGTTAGGTTAGGTTACATTACGTTAATGATGTATACGAAGGACCCACACAGACGTCGGGGCCAACTCGCCAGGAATGTTGTCAAATATTACCGCCGAGTTGACAAGTTGGGTTGTTTACAAGGTTAGATTACAATACGTTATTGATGCATATGAATGTCCCACGCAGAGGATAACTCGCCAGGCAAGTTTTCAAATATTGCCGCCGAGATGTCGGGTTGGGTTAGGTTAGATTATGTTACGTTATTGATGCATATGAATGTCCCACGTAGAGGATAGCTCGCCAGGAATGTTGTCAAATATTACCGCTGAGATGTCAGGTTGGGTTAGGTTAGGTTATATTACGTTATTGATGTATATAAAGGTCCCACGGAGACGTAGAGTCGAACTCGCCAAGAATGTCTTCAAATATTACCGCTGAGATGTCAGGTTGGGTTAGGTTAGGTTATATTACGTTATTGATGCATATGATTGTCCCACGTAGAGGATAGCACGCCAGGAATGTTGTCAGATATTACCGCCGAAATGTTAGGTTGGGTTAGGTTATGTTACATTACGTTCATGATGTATACGAAGGACCCACACAGACGTCGGGGCCAACTCGCCAGGAATGTTGTCAAATATTACCGCCGAGATGTCGGGTTGGGTAAGGTTAGATTACAATACGTTATTGATGCATATGAATGTCCCACGTAGAGGATAACTCGCCAGGCCAGTTGGCAAATATTACCGCCGAGATGTTAGGTTGGGTTAGGTTAGATTATATTACGTTAATGATGTATATGAAGGACCCACGCAGACGTCTTGGCCAACTCGCCAGGAATGTTGTCAAATATTACCGCCGACATGTCAGGTTGGGTTAGGTTAAGTTATATTACGTTATTGATGTATATAAAGGTCCCACACAGACGTAGAGGACAACTCGCCAGGAATGTTGTCAAATTTTACCGCCGAGACGTCAGGTTGTTTTAGGTTAGGTTATATTACTTCACAGACGGATACAGTGTTCCCACCGAGATGTAGGGGCCGACAAGCAAGGAATGTGGTTAAACGTTACCCCGAGAGATTAGGTTGGATTAGGTTAGGTTATATTAGGATACTGATGTATATAAAGGTCCCACGGACACGTAGAGGCCTACTCGCCAGGAACGTTGTCAAATTTTAATGCCGAGATGTCAGGTTGGGTTAGGTTAGGTTACATTACGTTATTGATGTATACGAAGGTCCGACGTATACGTAGAGGACAACTCGCCAGGAATGTTGTCAAATATTACCGCCAAGACGATATGTTGGCTTAGATTAGGTTATATTACGTTATTGACGTACATAAAGGTCCCACGGAGACGTAGAGGCCAGCTCGCCAGGAATGTTGTCAAATCTTACCGCCGAGATGATAGGTTGGGTTAAGTTAGGTTATATTACGTTATTGATGCATATGAATGACCCACGTAGAGGATAGCACGCCAGGAATGTTGTCAAATATTGCCGCCGAGATGTTAGGTTGGGTTAGGTTATGTTACATTACGTTCATGATGTATACGAAGGACCCACACAGACGTCGGGGCCAACTCGCCAGGAATGTTGTCAAATATTACCGCCGAGATGTCAGGTTGGGTTAGGTTAGATTATAATACGTTATTAATGCATATGAATGTCCCACGTAGAGGATAACTCGCCAGGCAAGTTGTCAAATATTACCGCCGAGGTGTTAGGTTGGGTTAGGTTAGGTTACATTACTTCATAGACGTATACAGTGTTCCCACTGAGAAGTAGGGGCCGACAAGCAAGGAATGTTGTTAAACGGTACCCCGAGAGATTAGGTTGGGTTACGTTAGGTTATATTAGGATACTGATGTATATAAAGGTCCCACGGTCACGTAGAGGCCAACTCGCCAGGAACGCTGTCAAATTTTAATGCCGAGATGTCAGGTTGGGTTAGGCTAGGTTATATTAGGTTACTGATGTATATAAAGGTCCCACGGAGACGTAGATTCGAACTCGCCAAGAATGTTGTCAAATATTACCGCCGAGTTGTCAGGTTGGGTTAGGTTAGATTACAATACGTTATTGATGCATATGAATGTCCCACGCAGAGGATAACTCGCCAGGCAAGTTTTCAAATATTGCCGGCGAGATGTTAGGTTGGGTTAGGTTAGATTATATTACGTTAATGATGTATATGAAGGACCCACGCAGACGTCTTGGCCAACTCGCCAGGAATGTTGTCAAATATTACCGCCTACATGTCAGGTTGGGTTAGGTTAGGTTATATTACGTTATTGATGTATATAAGGGTCCCACGAAGACGTAGAGCCCAACTCGCCAGGAATGTCGTCAAATATTACCGCCGAAATGTCAGGTTGGGTTAGGTAAGGTTATATTACGTTATTGATGTATATAAGGGTCCCACGAAGACGTAGAGCCCAACTCGCCAGGAACGTTGTCAAATTTTAATGCCGAGATGTCAGGTTGGGTTAGGTTAGGTTATATTAGGTTATTGATGTATATAAAGGTCCCACGGAGACGTAGATTCGAACTCGCCAAGAATGTCTTCAAATATTACCGCCGAGATGTCAGGTTGGGCTAGGTTAGTTTATATTACGTTATTGACGCATATTAATGTCCCGCGTAGAGGATAGCTCGCCAGGAATGTTGTCAAACATAACCGCCGAGATGTTAGGTTGTGTTCGGTTAGGTTACATTACGTTAATGATGTATACGAATGTCCCAGGTAGAGGATAGCTCGCCAGGAATGTTGTCAAATGTTACCGCCGAGATGTCAGGTTGGGTTAGGTTAGGTTATATTACGTTATTGATGTATATAAAGGTCCCACGGAGACGTAGAGTCGAACTCGCCAAGAATGTCTTCAAATATTACCGCCGAGATGTCAGGTTGGGTTAGATTAGGTTATATTACGTTATTGACGCATATTAATGTCCCACGTAGAGGATAGCTCGCCAGGAATGTTGTCAAAAATTACCGCCGAGATGTTAGGTTGGGTTAGGTTAGGTTATATTACGTTAGTGATGTATACGAAGGACCCACGCAGACGTCGGGGCCAACTCGCCAGGAATGTTTTCAAATATTACCGCCGAGATGTCAGGTTGGGTTAGGTTAGGTTACATTACTTCATAGACGTATACAGTGTTCCCACTGAGAAGTAGGGGCCGACAAGCAAGGAATGTTGTTAAACGGTACCCCGAGAGATTAGGTTGGGTTAGGTTAGGTTATATTAGGATACTGATGTATATAAAGGTCCCACGGTCAAGTAGAGGCCAACTCGCCAGGAACGTTGTCAAATTTTAATGACGAGATATCAGGTTGGGTTAGGTTAGGTTATATTAGGTTATTGATGTATATAAAGGTCCCACGGAGACGTAGATTCGAACTCGCCAAGAATGTCTTCAAATAGTACCGCCGAGATGTCAGGTTGGGTTAGGTTAGGTTATATTACGTTATTGATGCATATGAATGTCCCACGTAGAGGATAGCTCGCCAGGAATGTTGTCAAATATTACCGCCGAGATGTTAGGTTGGGTTAGGTTAGGTTACAT
Source organism: Xylocopa violacea (assembly GCA_963969225.1). NCBI lineage: Eukaryota > Metazoa > Arthropoda > Insecta > Hymenoptera > Apidae > Xylocopa > Xylocopa violacea. The sequence goes on from CAXAJV010000918.1 coordinate 1,791,818, forward strand.
TACGTTAATGATGTATACGAAGGACCCACACAGACGTCGGGGCCAACTCGCCAGGAATGTTGTCAAATATTACCGCCGAGTTGTCAGGTTGGGTTAGGTTAGATTACAATACGTTATTGATGCATATGAATGTCCCACGCAGAGGATAACTCGCCAGGCAAGTTTTCAAATATTGCCGGCGAGATGTTAGGTTGGGTTAGGTTAGATTATATTACGTTAATGATGTATATGAAGGACCCACGCAGACGTCTTGGCCAACTCGCCAGGAATGTTGTCAAATATTACCGCCTACATGTCAGGTTGGGTTAGGTTAGGTTATATTACGTTATTGATGTATATAAAGGTCCCACATAGACGTAGAGGACAACCCGCAAGGAATGTTGTCAAATATTACCGCCGAGATGTCAGGTTGGATTACGTTAGGTTATATTAGGTTATTGATGTATATAAAGGTCCCACGGAGACGTAGATTCGAACTCGCCAAGAATGTCTTCAAATATTACCGCCGAGATGTCAGGTTGGGTTAGGTTAGGTTATATTAGGATACTGATGTATATAAAGGTCCCACGGACACGTAGATGCCAACTCGCCAGGAACGTTGTCAAATTTTAATGCCGAGATGTCAGGTTGGGTTAGGTTAGGTTATATTAGGTTATTGATGTATATAAAGGTCCCACGGAGACGTAGATTCGAACTCGCCAAGAATGTCTTCAAATATTACCACCGTGATGTCAGGTTGGGTTAGGTTAGGTTATATTACGTTATTGATGTATATAAAGGTCCCACGGAGACGTAGAGACCAACTCGCCAGGAATGTCGTCAAATATTACCGCCGAGATGTCAGGTTGGGTTAGGTTAGGTTATATTACGTTAATGATGTATATGAAGGACCCACGAAGACGTCTTGGCCAACTCGCCAGGAATGTTGTCAAATATTACCGCCGAGATGTCAGGTTGGGTTAGGTTAGGTTACATTACTTCATAGACGTATACAGTGTTCCCACTGAGAAGTAGGGGCCGACAAGCAAGGAATGTTGTTAAACGGTACCCCGAGAGATTAGGTTGGGTTAGGTTAGGTTATATTAGGATACTGATGTATATAAAGGTCCCACGGTCAAGTAGAGGCCAACTCGCCAGGAACGTTGTCAAATTTTAATGACGAGATATCAGGTTGGGTTAGGATAGGTTATATTAGGTTATTGATGTATATAAATGTCCCACGGAAACGTAGATTCGAACTCGCCAAGAATGTCTTCAAATAGTACCGCCGAGATGTCAGGTTGGGTTAGGTTAGGTTATATTACGTTATTGATGCATATGAATGTCCCACGTAGAGGATAGCTCGCCAGGAATGTTGTCAAATATTACCGCCGAGATGTTAGGTTGGGTTAGGTTAGGTTACATTACGTTAATGATGTATACGAAGGACCCACACAGACGTCGGGGCCAACTCGCCAGGAATGTTGTCAAATATTACCGCCGAGTTGTCAGGTTGGGTTAGGTTAGATTACAATACGTTATTGATGCATATGAATGTCCCACGCAGAGGATAACTCGCCAGGCAAGTTTTCAAATATTGCCGGCGAGATGTTAGGTTGGGTTAGGTTAGATTATATTACGTTAATGATGTATATGAAGGACCCACGCAGACGTCTTGGCCAACTCGCCAGGAATGTTGTCAAATATTACCGCCTACATGTCAGGTTGGGTTAGGTTAGGTTATATTACGTTATTGATGTATATAAAGGTCCCACATAGACGTAGAGGACAACTCGCAAGGAATGTTGTCAAATATTACCGCCGAGATGTCAGGTTGGATTACGTTAGGTTATATTAGGTTATTGATGTATATAAAGGTCCCACGGAGACGTAGATTCGAACTCGCCAAGAATGTCTTCAAATATTACCGCCGAGATGTCAGGTTGGGTTAGGTTAGGTTATATTAGGATACTGATGTATATAAAGGTCCCACGGACACGTAGAGGCCAACTCGCCAGGAACGTTGTCAAATTTTAATGCCGAGATGTCAGGTTGGGTTAGGTTAGGTTACATTACGTTATTGATGTATACGAAGGTCCGACGTATACGTAGAGGACAACTCGCCAGGAATGTTGTCAAATATTACCGCCGAGACGATATGTTGGCTTAGATTAGGTTATATTACGTTATTGACGTACATAAAGGTCCCACGGAGACGTAGAGGCCAGCTCGCCAGGAATGTTGTCAAATCTTACCGCCGAGATGATAGGTTGGGTTAAGTTAGGTTATATTACGTTATTGATGCATATGAATGACCCACGTAGAGGATAGCACGCCAGGAATGTTGTCAAATATTGCCGCCGAGATGTTAGGTTGGGTTAGGTTATGTTACATTACGTTCATGATGTATATGAAGGACCCACGCAGACGTCTTGGCCAACTCGCAAGGAATGTTGGCAAATATTACCGCCGAGATGTCAGGTTGGATTAGGTTAGGTTATATTACGTTATTGATGTATATAAGGGTCCCACGAAGACGTAGAGCCCAACTCGCCAGGAATGTCGTCAAATATTACCGCCGAAATGTCAGGTTGGGTTAGGTAAGGTTATATTACGTTATTGATGTATATAAGGGTCCCACGAAGACGTAGAGCCCAACTCGCTAGGAACGTTGTCAAATTTTAATGCCGAGATGTCAGGTTGGGTTAGGTTAGGTTATATTAGGTTATTGATGTATATAAAGGTCCCACGGAGACGTAGATTCGAACTCGCCAAGAATGTCTTCAAATATTACCGCCGAGAGGTCAGGTTGGGTTAGGTTAGGTTATATTACGTTATTGATGCATATGAATGTCCCACGTAGAGGATAGCTCGCCAGGAATGTTGTCAAATATTACCGTCGTGATGTCAGGTTGGGTTAGGTTAGGTTATATTGCGTTATTGATGTATATAAAGGTCCCACGGAGACGTAGAGTCGAACTCGCCAAGAATGTCTTCAAATATTACCGCCGAGATGTCAGGTTGGGTTAGGTTAGGTTATATTACGTTATTGATGCATATGAATGTCCCACGTAGATAATAGCTGGCCAGGAATGTTGTCAAATATTACCGCCGAGATGTCAGGTTGGGTTAGGTTAGGTTATATTACGTTATTGATGTATATAAAGGTCCCACGGAGACGTAGAGACCAACTCGCCAGGAATGTCGTCAAATATTACCGCCGAGATGTCAGGTTGGATTAGGTTAGGTTATATTACGTTAATGATGTATATGAAGGACCCACGAAGACGTCTTGGCCAACTCGCCAGGAGTGTTGTCAAATATTACCGCCGACATGTCAGGTTGGGTTTGGTTAGGTTATATTACGTTATTGATGTATATAAAGGTCCCACATAGACGTAGAGGACAACTCGCCAGGAATGTTGTCAAATTTTACCGCCGAGATGTCAGGTTGTTTTAGGTTAGGTTATATTACTTCACAGACGGATACAGTGTTCCCACCGAGATGTAGGGGCCAACAAGCAAGGAATGTGGTTAAACGTTACCCCGAGAGATTAGGTTGGATTAGGTTAGGTTATATTAGGATACTGATGTATATAAAGGTCCCACGGACACGTAGAGGCCAACTCGCCAGGAACGTTGTCAAAGTTTAATGCCGAGATGTCAGGTTGGGTTACGTTAGGTTATATTAGGTTATTGATGTATATAAAGGTCCCACGGAGACGTAGATTCGAACTCGCCAAGAATGTCTTCAAATATTACCGCCGAGATGTCAGGTTGGGTTAGGTTAGGTTATATTACGTTATTGATGCACATGAATGTCCCACGAAGAGGATAGCTCGCCAGGAATGTTGTCAAATATTACCGCTGAGATGTCAGGTTGGGTTAGGTTAGGTTATATTACGTTATTGATGTATATAAAGGTCCCATGGAGACGTAGAGTCGAACTGGCCAAGAATGTCTTCAAATATTACCGCCGAGATGATAGGTTGGGTTAAGTTAGGTTATATTACGTTATTGATGCATATGAATGACCCACGTAGAGGATAGCACGCCAGGAATGTTGTCAAGTATTGCCGCCGAGATGTTAGGTTGGGTTAGGTTATGTTACATTACGTTCATGATGTATACGAAGGACCCACACAGACGTCGGGGCCAACTCGCCAGGAATGTTGTCAAATATTACCGCCGAGATGTCAGGTTGGGTTAGGTTAGATTATAATACGTTATTAATGCATATGAATGTCCCACGTAGAGGATAACTCGCCAGGCAAGTTGTCAAATATTACCGCCGAGATGTTAGGTTGGGTTAGGTTAGGTTACATTACTTCATAGACGTATACAGTGTTCCCACTGAGAAGTAGGTGCCGACAAGCAAGGAATGTTGTTAAACGGTACCCCGAGAGATTAGGTTGGGTTACGTTAGGTTATATTAGGATACTGATGTATATAAAGGTCCCACGGTCACGTAGAGGCCAACTCGCCAGGAACGCTGTCAAATTTTAATGCCGAGATGTCAGGTTGGGTTAGGTTAGGTTATATTAGGTTACTGATGTATATAAAGGTCCCACGGAGACGTAGATTCGAACTCGCCAAGAATGTCTTCAAATATTACCGCCGAGATGTCAGGTTGGGTTAGGTTAGGTTATATTACGTTATTGATGCATATGAATGTCCCACGTAGAGGATAGCTCGCCAGGAATGTTGTCAAATATTACCGTCGTGATGTCAGGTTGGGTTAGGTTAGGTTATATTGCGTTATTGATGTATATAAAGGTCCCACGGAGACGTAGAGTCGAACTCGCCAAGAATGTCTTCAAATATTACCGCCGAGATGTCAGGTTGGGTTAGGTTAGGTTATATTACGTTATTGATGCATATGAATGTCCCACGTAGATAATAGCTGGCCAGGAATGTTGTGAAATATTACCGCCGAGATGTCAGGTTGGGTTAGGTTAGGTTATATTACGTTATTGATGTATATAAAGGTCCCACGGAGACGTAGAGACCAACTCGCCAGGAATGTCGTCAAATATTACCGCCGAGATGTCAGGTTGGATTGGGTTAGGTTATATTAGGTTATTGATGTATATAAAGGTCCCACGGAGACGTAGATTCGAACTCGCCAAGAATGTCTTCAAATATTACCGCCGAGATGTCAGGTTGGGTTAGGTTAGGTTATATTACGTTATTGATGCATATGAATGTCCCACGAAGAGGATAGCTCGCCAGGAATGTTGTCAAATATTACCGCTGAGATGTCAGGTTGGGTTAGGTTAGGTTACATTACGTTATTGATGTATATAAAGGTCCCATGGAGACGTAGAGTCGAACTGGCCAAGAATGTCTTCAAATATTACCGCCGAGATGATAGGTTGGGTTAAGTTAGGTTATATTACGTTATTGATGCATATGAATGACCCACGTAGAGGATAGCACGCCAGGAATGTTGTCAAGTATTGCCGCCGAGATGTTAGGTTGGGTTAGGTTATGTTACATTACGTTCATGATGTATACGAAGGACCCACACAGACGTCGGGGCCAACTCGCCAGGAATGTTGTCAAATATTACCGCCGAGATGTCAGGTTGGGTTAGGTTAGATTATAATACGTTATTAATGCATATGAATGTCCCACGTAGAGGATAACTCGCCAGGCAAGTTGTCAAATATTACCGCCGAGATGTTAGGTTGGGTTAGGTTAGGTTACATTACTTCATAGACGTATACAGTGTTCCCACTGAGAAGTAGGGGCCGACAAGCAAGGAATGTTGTTAAACGGTACCCCGAGAGATTAGGTTGGGTTACGTTAGGTTATATTAGGATACTGATGTATATAAAGGTCCCACGGTCACGTAGAGGCCAACTCGCCAGGAACGCTGTCAAATTTTAATGCCGAGATGTCAGGTTGGGTTAGGTTAGGTTATATTAGGTTACTGATGTATATAAAGGTCCCACGGAGACGTAGATTCGAACTCGCCAAGAATGTCTTCAAATATTACCGCCGAGATGTCAGGTTGGGTTAGGTTAGGTTATATTACGTTATTGATGCATATGAATGTCCCACGTAGAGGATAGCTCGCCAGGAATGTTGTCAAATATTACCGTCGTGATGTCAGGTTGGGTTAGGTTAGGTTATATTGCGTTATTGATGTATATAAAGGTCCCACGGAGACGTAGAGTCGAACTCGCCAAGAATGTCTTCAAATATTACCGCCGAGATGTCAGGTTGGGTTAGGTTAGGTTATATTACGTTATTGATGCATATGAATGTCCCACGTAGATAATAGCTGGCCAGGAATGTTGTGAAATATTACCGCCGAGATGTCAGGTTGGGTTAGGTTAGGTTATATTACGTTATTGATGTATATAAAGGTCCCACGGAGACGTAGAGACCAACTCGCCAGGAATGTCGTCAAATATTACCGCCGAGATGTCAGGTTGGATTAGGTTAGGTTATATTAGGTTATTGATGTATATAAAGGTCCCACGGAGACGTAGATTCGAACTCGCCAAGAATGTCTTCAAATATTACCGCCGAGATGTCAGGTTGGGTTAGGTTAGGTTATATTACGTTATTGATGCATATGAATGTCCCACGAAGAGGATAGCTCGCCAGGAATGTTGTCAAATATTACCGCTGAGATGTCAGGTTGGGTTAGGTTAGGTTACATTACGTTATTGATGTATATAAAGGTCCCATGGAGACGTAGAGTCGAACTGGCCAAGAATGTCTTCAAATATTACCGCCGAGATGATAGGTTGGGTTAAGTTAGGTTATATTACGTTATTGATGCATATGAATGACCCACGTAGAGGATAGCACGCCAGGAATGTTGTCAAGTATTGCCGCCGAGATGTTAGGTTGGGTTAGGTTATGTTACATTACGTTCATGATGTATACGAAGGACCCACACAGACGTCGGGGCCAACTCGCCAGGAATGTTGTCAAATATTACCGCCGAGATGTCAGGTTGGGTTAGGTTAGATTATAATACGTTATTAATGCATATGAATGTCCCACGTAGAGGATAACTCGCCAGGCAAGTTGTCAAATATTACCGCCGAGATGTTAGGTTGGGTTAGGTTAGGTTACATTACTTCATAGACGTATACAGTGTTCCCACTGAGAAGTAGGGGCCGACAAGCAAGGAATGTTGTTAAACGGTACCCCGAGAGATTAGGTTGGGTTACGTTAGGTTATATTAGGATACTGATGTATATAAAGGTCCCACGGTCACGTAGAGGCCAACTCGCCAGGAACGCTGTCAAATTTTAATGCCGAGATGTCAGGTTGGGTTAGGTTAGGTTATATTAGGTTACTGATGTATATAAAGGTCCCACGGAGACGTAGATTCGAACTCGCCAAGAATGTCTTCAAATATTACCGCCGAGATGTCAGGTTGGGTTAGGTTAGGTTATATTACGTTATTGATGCATATGAATGTCCCACGTAGAGGATAGATCGCCAGGAATGTTGTCAAATATTACCGTCGTGATGTCAGGTTGGGTTAGGTTAGGTTATATTGCGTTATTGATGTATATAAAGGTCCCACGGAGACGTAGAGTCGAACTCGCCAAGAATGTCTTCAAATATTACCGCCGAGATGTCAGGTTGGGTTAGGTTAGGTTATATTACGTTATTGATGCATATGAATGTCCCACGTAGATAATAGCTGGCCAGGAATGTTGTGAAATATTACCGCCGAGATGTCAGGTTGGGTTAGGTTAGGTTATATTACGTTATTGATGTATATAAAGGTCCCACGGAGACGTAGAGACCAACTCGCCAGGAATGTCGTCAAATATTACCGCCGAGATGTCAGGTTGGATTAGGTTAGGTTATATTACGTTAATGATGTATATGAATGTCCCACGTAGAGGATAACTCGCCAGGCAAGTTGTCAAATATTACCGCCGAGATGTTAGGTTGGGTTAGGTTAGGTTACATTACTTCATAGACGTATACAGTGTTCCCACTGAGAAGTAGGGGCCGACAAGCAAGGAATGTTGTTAAACGGTACCCCGAGGGATTAGGTTGGGTTACGTTAGGTTATATTAGGATACTGATGTATATAAAGGTCCCACGGTCACGTAGAGGCCAACTCGCCAGGAACGCTGTCAAATTTTAATGCCGAGATGTCAGGTTGGGTTAGGTTAGGTTATATTAGGTTACTGATGTATATAAAGGTCCCACGGAGACGTAGATTCGAACTCGCCAAGAATGTCTTCAAATATTACCGCCGAGATGTCAGGTTGGGTTAGGTTAGGTTATATTACGTTATTGATGCATACGAATGTCCCACGTAGAGGATAGCTCGCCAGGAATGTTATCAAATATTACCGCCGAGATGTTAGGTTGGGTTAGGTTAGGTTACATTACGTTAATGATGTATACGAAGGACCCACACAGACGTCGGGGCCAACTCGCCAGGAATGTTGTCAAATATTACCGCCGAGTTGACAGGTTGGGTTAGGTTAGATTACAATACGTTATTGATGCATATGAATGTCCCACGCAGAGGATAACTCGCCAGGCAAGTTTTCAAATATTGCCGGCGAGATGTTAGGTTGGGTTAGGTTAGATTATATTACGTTAATGATGTATATGAAGGACCCACGCAGACGTCTTGGCCAACTCGCCAGGAATGTTGGCAAATATTACCGCCGAGATGTCAGGTTGGATTAGGTTAGGTTATATTACGTTATTGATGTATATAAGGGTCCCACGAAGACGTAGAGCCCAACTCGCCAGGAATGTCGTCAAATATTACCGCCGAAATGTCAGGTTGGGTTAGGTAAGGTTATATTACGTTATTGATGTATATAAGGGTCCCACGAAGACGTAGAGCCCAACTCGCCAGGAACGTTGTCAAATTTTAATGCCGAGATGTCAGGTTGGGTTAGGTTAGGTTATATTAGGTTATTGATGTATATAAAGGTCCCACGGAGACGTAGATTCGAACTCGCCAAGAATGTCTTCAAATATTACCGCCGAGAGGTCAGGTTGGGTTAGGTTAGGTTATATTACGTTATTGATGCATATGAATGTCCCACGTAGAGGATAGCTCGCCAGGAATGTTGTCAAATATTACCGTCGTGATGTCAGGTTGGGTTAGGTTAGGTTATATTGCGTTATTGATGTATATAAAGGTCCCACGGAGACGTAGAGTCGAACTCGCCAAGAATATCTTCAAATATTACCGCCGAGATGTCAGGTTGGGTTAGGTTAGGTTATATTACGTTATTGATGCATATGAATGTCCCACGTAGATAATAGCTGGCCAGGAATGTTGTCAAATATTACCGCCGAGATGTCAGGTTGGGTTAGGTTAGGTTATATTACGTTATTGATGTATATAAAGGTCCCACGGAGACGTAGAGACCAACTCGCCAGGAATGTCGTCAAATATTACCGCCGAGATGTCAGGTTGGATTAGGTTAGGTTATATTACGTTAATGATGTATATGAAGGACCCACGAAGACGTCTTGGCCAACTCGCCAGGAGTGTTGTCAAATATTACCGCCGACATGTCAGGTTGGGTTTGGTTAGGTTATATTACGTTATTGATGTATATAAAGGTCCCACATAGACGTAGAGGACAAATCGCCAGGAATGTTGTCAAATTTTACCGCCGAGATGTCAGGTTGTTTTAGGTTAGGTTATATTACTTCACAGACGGATACAGTGTTCCCACCGAGATGTAGGGGCCAACAAGCAAGGAATGTGGTTAAACGTTACCCCGAGAGATTAGGTTGGATTAGGTTAGGTTATATTAGGATACTGATGTATATAAAGGTCCCACGGACACGTAGAGGCCAACTCGCCAGGAACGTTGTCAAATTTTAATGCCAAGATGTCAGGTTGGGTTAGGTTAGGTTACATTACGTTATTGATGTATACGAAGGTCCGACGTATACGTAGAGGACAACTCGCCAGGAATGTTGTCAAATATTACCGCCGAGACGATATGTTGGCTTAGATTAGGTTATATTACGTTATTGACGTACATAAAGGTCCCACGGAGACGTAGAGGCCAGCTCGCCAGGAATGTTGTCAAATCTTACCGCCGAGATGATAGGTTGGGTTAAGTTAGGTTATATTACGTTATTGATGCATATAAAGGTTCCACGGAGACGTAGAGGCCAACTCGCCAGGAATGTTGTCAAATTTTACCGCCGAGATGTCAGGTTGGGTTAGGTTAGGTTACATTACTTCATAGACGTATACAGTGTTCCCACCGAGAAGTAGAGGCCGACAAGCAAGGAATGCGGTTAAACGGTACCCTGAGGGATTAGGTTGGGTTAGGTTAGGTTATATTAGGATACTGATGTATATAAAGGTCCCACGGACACGTAGAGTCCAACTCGCCAGGAACGTTGTCAAATTTTAATGCCGAGATGTCAGGTTGGGTTAGGTTAGGTTATATTAGGTTATTGATGTATATAAAGGTCCCACGGAGACGTAGATTCGAACTCGCCAAGAATGTCTTCAAATATTACCGCCGAGATGTCAGGTTGGGCTAGGTTAGTTTATATTACGTTATTGACGCATATTAATGTCCCACGTAGAGGATAGCTCGCCAGGAATGTTGTCAAACATAACCGCCGAGATGTTAGGTTGTGTTCGGTTAGGTTACATTACGTTAATGATGTATACGAATGTCCCAGGTAGAGGATAGCTCGCCAGGAATGTTGTCAAATGTTACCGCCGAGATGTCAGGTTGGGTTAGGTTAGGTTATATTACGTTATTGATGTATATAAAGGTCCCACGGAGACGTAGAGTCGAACTCGCCAAGAATGTCTTCAAATATTACCGCCGAGATGTCAGGTTGGGTTAGATTAGGTTATATTACGTTATTGACGCATATTAATGTCCCACGTAGAGGATAGCTCGCCAGGAATGTTGTCAAAAATTACCGCCGAGATGTTAGGTTGGGTTAGGTTAGGTTATATTACGTTATTGATGTATATAATGGTCCCACGCAGACGTCGGGGCCAACTCGCCAGGAATGTTTTCAAATATTACCGCCGAGATGTCAGGTTGGGTTAGGTTAGGTTACATTACTTCATAGACGTATACAGTGTTCCCACTGAGAAGTAGGGGCCGACAAGCAAGGAATGTTGTTAAACGGTACCCCGAGAGATTAGGTTGGGTTAGGTTAGGTTATATTAGGATAGTGATGTATATAAAGGTCCCACGGTCAAGTAGAGGCCAACTCGCCAGGAACGTTGTCAAATTTTAATGACGAGATATCAGGTTGGGTTAGGTTAGGTTATATTAGGTTATTGATGTATATAAAGGTCCCACGGAGACGTAGATTCGAACTCGCCAAGAATGTCTTCAAATAGTACCGCCGAGATGTCAGGTTGGGTTAGGTTAGGTTATATTACGTTATTGATATATATGAATGTCCCACGTAGAGGATAGCTCGCCAGGAATGTTGTCAAATATTACCGCCGAGATGTTAGGTTGGGTTAGGTTAGGTTACATTACGTTAATGATGTATACGAAGGACCCACACAGACGTCGGGGCCAACTCGCCAGGAATGTTGTCAAATATTACCGCCGAGTTGTCAGGTTGGGTTAGGTTAGATTACAATACGTTATTGATGCATATGAATGTCCCACGCAGAGGATAACTCGCCAGGCAAGTTTTCAAATATTGCCGGCGAGATGTTAGGTTGGGTTAGGTTAGATTATATTACGTTAATGATGTATATGAAGGAGCCACGCATACGTCTTGGCCAACTCGCCAGGAATGTTGTCAAATATTACCGCCTACATGTCAGGTTGGGTTAGGTTAGGTTATATTACGTTATTGATGTATATAAAGGTCCCACGGAGACGTAGAGTCGAACTGGCCAGGAATGTCGTCAAATATTACCGCCGAGATGTCAGGTTGGGCTAGGTTAGTTTATATTACGTTATTGACGCATATTAATGTCCCACGTAGAGGATAGCTCGCCAGGAATGTTGTCAAACATTACCGCCGAGACGTTAGGTTGGGTTCGGTTAGGTTACATTACGTTAATGATGTATACGAATGTCCCAGGTAGAGGATAGCTCGCCAGGAATGTTGTCAAACGTTACCGCCGAGATGTCAGGTTGGGTTAGGTTAGGTTATATTACATTATTGATGTATATAAAGGTCCCACGGAGACGTAGAGTCGAACTCGCCAAGAATGTCTTCAAATATTACCGCCGAGATGTCAGGTTGGGTTAGATTAGGTTATATTACGCTATTGACGCATATTAGTGTCCCACGTAGAGGATAGCTCGCTAGGAATGTTGTCAAAAATTACCGCCGAGATGTTAGGTTGGGTTAGGTTAGGTTACATTAAGTTAATGATGTATACGAATGTCCCACGTAGAGGATAGCTCGCCAGGAATGTTGTTAAATGTTACCGCAGAGATGTTAGGTTGGGTTAGGTTAGGTTATATTACGTTAGTGATGTATACGAAGGACCCACGCAGACGTCGGGGCCAACACGCCAGGAATGTTGTCAAATATTACCGCCGAGATGTCAGGTTGGGTTAGGTTAGGTTATATTACGTTATTGATGTATATAAAGGTCCGTCGGAGACGTAGATCAAACTCGCCAAGAATGTCTTCAAATATTACCGCCGAAATGTCAGGTTGGGTTAGGTTAGGTTATATTACGTTATTGATGCATATGAATGTCCCACGTAGAGGATAGCTCGCCAGGAATGTTGTCAAATATTGCCGCCGAGATGTTAGGTTGGGTTAGGTTAGGTTATATTACGTTATTGATGTATATAATGGTCCCACGCAGACGTAGAGGCCATCTCGCCAGGAATGTTTTCAAATATTACCGCCGAGATGTCAGGTTGGGTTAGGTTAGGTTACATTACTTCATAGACGTATACAGTGTTCCCACTGAGAAGTAGGGGCCGACAAGCAAGGAATGTTGTTAAACGGTACCCCGAGAGATTAGGTTGGGTTAGGTTAGGTTATATTAGGATACTGATGTATATAAAGGTCCCACGGTCAAGTAGAGGCCAACTCGCCAGGAACGTTGTCAAATTTTAATGCCGAGAGGTCAGGTTGGGTTAGGTTAGGTTATATTAGGTTATTGATGTATATAAAGGTCCGTCGGAGACGTAGATCGAACTCGCCAAGAATGTCTTCAAATATTACCGCCGAAATGTCAGGTTGGGTTAGGTTAGGTTATATTACGTTATTGATGCATATGAATGTCCCACGTAGAGGATAGCTCGCCAGGAATGTTGTCAAATATTGCCGCCGAGATGTTAGGTTGGGTTAGGTTAGGTTATATTACGTTATTGATGTATATAATGGTCCCACGCAGACGTAGAGGCCATCTCGCCAGGAATGTTTTCAAATATTACCGCCGAGATGTCAGGTTGGGTTAGGTTAGGTTACATTACTTCATAGACGTATACAGTGTTCCCACTGAGAAGTAGGGGCCGACAAGCAAGGAATGTTGTTAAACGGTACCCCGAGAGATTAGGTTGGGTTAGGTTAGGTTATATTAGGATACTGATGTATATAAAGGTCCCACGTTCAAGTAGAGGCCAACTCGCCAGGAACGTTGTCAAATTTTAATGCCGAGATGTCAGGTTGGGTTAGGTTAGGTTATATTAGGTTATTGATGTATATAAAGGTCCCGCGGAGACATAGATTCGAACTCGCCAAGAATATCTTCAAATATTACCGCCGAGATATCAGGTTGGGTTAGGTTGGGTTATATTACGTTATTGATGCATATGAATGTCCCACGTAGAGGATAGCTCGCCAGGAATGTTGTCAAATATTACCGCCGAGATGTTAGGTTGGGTTAGGTTAGGTTATATTACGTTAGTGATGTATACGAAGGACCCACGCAGACGTCGGGGCCAACTCGCCAGGAATGTTGTCAAATATTACCGCCGAGATGTCAGGTTGGGTTAGGTTAGGTTATATTGCGTTATTGATGTATATAAAGGTCGCACGGAGACGTAGAGCCGAACTCGCCCAGAATGTAGTCAAATATTACCGCCGAGATGTCAGGTGGGTTAGGTTAGGTTATATTACGTTATTGATGCATATGAATGTCCCACGTAGAGGATAGCTCGCCAGGAATGTTGTCAAATATTACCGCCTAGATGTCAGGTTGGATTACGTTAGGTTATATTACGTTATTGATGTATATAAAGGTCCCACCGAGACGTAGAGTCCAGCTCGCCAGAAATGTCGTCAAATATTACCGCCGAGATGTCAGGTTGGGCTAGGTTAGTTTATATTACGTTATTGACGCATATTAATGTCCGACGTAGAGGATAGCTCGCCAGGAATGTTGTCAAACATTACCGCCGAGATGTCAGGTTGGGTTAGGTTAGGTTACATTACTTCATAGACGTATACAGTGTTCCCACTGAGAAGTAGGGGCCGACAAGCAAGGAATGTTGTTAAACGGTACCCCGAGAGATTAGGTTGGGTTAGGTTAGGTTATATTAGGATACTGATGTATATAAAGGTCCCACGTTCAAGTAGAGGCCAACTCGCCAGGAACGTTGTCAAATTTTAATGCCGGGATGTCAGGTTGGGTTAGGTTAGGTTATATTATGTTATTGATGTATATAAAGGTCCCACGGAGACATAGATTCGAACTCGCCAAGAATGTCTTCAAATATTACCGCCGAGATATCAGGTTGGGTTAGGTTAGGTTATATTACGTTATTGATGCATATGAATGTCCCACGTAGAGGATAGCTCGCCAGGAATGTTGTCAAATATTGCCGCCGAGATGTTAGGTTGGGTTAGGTTAGGTTATATTACGTTATTGATGTATATAATGGTCCCACGCAGACGTAGAGGCCATCTCGCCAGGAATGTTTTCAAATATTACCGCCGAGATGTCAGGTTGGGTTAGGTTAGGTTACATTACTTCATAGACGTATACAGTGTTCCCACTGAGAAGTAGGGGCCGACAAGCAAGGAATGTTGTTAAACGGTACCCCGAGAGATTAGGTTGGGTTAGGTTAGGTTATATTAGGATACTGATGTATATAAAGGTCCCACGGTCAAGTAGAGGCCAACTCGCCAGGAACGTTGTCAAATTTTAATGCCGAGAGGTCAGGTTGGGTTAGGTTAGGTTATATTAGGTTATTGATGTATATAAAGGTCCGTCGGAGACGTAGATCGAACTCGCCAAGAATGTCTTCAAATATTACCGCCGAAATGTCAGGTTGGGTTAGGTTAGGTTATATTACGTTATTGATGCATATGAATGTCCCACGTAGAGGATAGCTCGCCAGGAATGTTGTCAAATATTGCCGCCGAGATGTTAGGTTGGGTTAGGTTAGGTTATATTACGTTATTGATGTATATAATGGTCCCACGCAGACGTAGAGGCCATCTCGCCAGGAATGTTTTCAAATATTACCGCCGAGATGTCAGGTTGGGTTAGGTTAGGTTACATTACTTCATAGACGTATACAGTGTTCCCACTGAGAAGTAGGGGCCGACAAGCAAGGAATGTTGTTAAACGGTACCCCGAGAGATTAGGTTGGGTTAGGTTAGGTTATATTAGGATACTGATGTATATAAAGGTCCCACGTTCAAGTAGAGGCCAACTCGCCAGGAACGTTGTCAAATTTTAATGCCGAGATGTCAGGTTGGGTTAGGTTAGGTTATATTAGGTTATTGATGTATATAAAGGTCCCGCGGAGCCATAGATTCGAACTCGCCAAGAATATCTTCAAATATTACCGCCGAGATGTCAGGTTGGGTTAGGTTGGGTTATATTACGTTATTGATGCATATGAATGTCCCACGTAGAGGATAGCTCGCCAGGAATGTTGTCAAATATTACCGCCGAGATGTTAGGTTGGGTTAGGTTAGGTTATATTACGTTAGTGATGTATACGAAGGACCCACGCAGACGTCGGGGCCAACTCGCCAGGAATGTTGTCAAATATTACCGCCGAGATGTCAGGTTGGGTTAGGTTAGGTTATATTGCGTTATTGATGTATATAAAGGTCGCACGGAGACGTAGAGCCGAACTCGCCCAGAATGTAGTCAAATATTACCGCCGAGATGTCAGGTGGGTTAGGTTAGGTTATATTACGTTATTGATGCATATGAATGTCCCACGTAGAGGATAGCTCGCCAGGAATGTTGTCAAATATTACCGCCTAGATGTCAGGTTGGATTACGTTAGGTTATATTACGTTATTGATGTATATAAAGGTCCCACCGAGACGTAGAGTCCAGCTCGCCAGAAATGTCGTCAAATATTACCGCCGAGATGTCAGGTTGGGCTAGGTTAGTTTATATTACGTTATTGACGCATATTAATGTCCGACGTAGAGGATAGCTCGCCAGGAATGTTGTCAAACATTACCGCCGAGATGTCAGGTTGGGTTAGGTTAGGTTACATTACTTCATAGACGTATACAGTGTTCCCACTGAGAAGTAGGGGCCGACAAGCAAGGAATGTTGTTAAACGGTACCCCGAGAGATTAGGTTGGGTTAGGTTAGGTTATATTAGGATACTGATGTATATAAAGGTCCCACGTTCAAGTAGAGGCCAACTCGCCAGGAACGTTGTCAAATTTTAATGCCGAGATGTCAGGTTGGGTTAGGTTAGGTTATATTAGGTTATTGATGTATATAAAGGTCCCGCGGAGACATAGATTCGAACTCGCCAAGAATATCTTCAAATATTACCGCCGAGATGTCAGGTTGGGTTAGGTTGGGTTATATTACGTTATTGATGCATATGAATGTCCCACGTAGAGGATAGCTCGCCAGGAATGTTGTCAAATATTACCGCCGAGATGTTAGGTTGGGTTAGGTTAGGTTATATTACGTTAGTGATGTATACGAAGGACCCACGCAGACGTCGGGGCCAACTCGCCAGGAATGTTGTCAAATATTACCGCCGAGATGTCAGGTTGGGTTAGGTTAGGTTATATTGCGTTATTGATGTATATAAAGGTCGCACGGAGACGTAGAGCCGAACTCGCCCAGAATGTCTTCAAATATTACCGCCGAGATGTCAGGTTGGGCTAGGTTAGTTTATATTACGTTATTGACGCATATTAATGTCCGACGTAGAGGATAGCTCGCCAGGAATGTTGTCAAACATTACCGCCGAGATGTTAGGTTGTGTTCGGTTAGGTTACATTACGTTAATGATGTATACGAATGTCCCAGGTAGAGGATAGCTCGCCAGGAATGTTGTCAAATGTTACCGCCGAGATGTCAGGTTGGGTTAGGTTAGGTTATATTACATTATAGATGTATATAAAGGTCCCACGGGGACGTAGAGTCGAACTCGCCAAGAATGTCTTCAAATATTACCGCCGAGATGTCAGGTTGGGTTAGATTAGGTTATATTACGTTATTGACGCATATTAATGTCCCACGTAGAGGATAGCTCGACAGGAATGTTGTCAAAAATTACCGCCGAGATGTTAGGTTGGGTTAGGTTAGGTTACATTAAGTTAATGATGTATACGAATGTCCCACGTAGAGGATAGCTCGCCAGGAATGTTGTCAAATGTTTCCGCAGAGATGTTAGGTTGGGTTAGGTTAGGTTATATTACGTTAGTGATGTATACGAAGGACCCACGCAGACGTCGGGGCCAACACGCCAGGAATGTTGTCAAATATTACCGCCGAGATGTAAGGTTGGGTTAGGTTAGGTTATATTACGTTATTGATGTATATAAAGGTCCCACGGAGACGTAGAGTCCAACTCGCCAGGAATGTCGTCAAATATTACCGCCGAGATGTCAGGTGGGTTAGGTTAGGTTATATTACGTTATTGATGCATATGAATGTCCCACGTAGAGGATAGCTCGCCAGGAATGTTGTCAAATGTTACCGCCGAGATGTCAGGTTGGATTACGTTAGGTTATATTACGTTATTGATGTATATAAAGGTCCCACGGAGACGTAGAGTCCAACTCGCCAGGAATGTCGTCAAATATTACCGCCGAGATGTCAGGTTGGGTTAGGTTAGGTTATATTACGTAATTGAAGTATATAAAGGTCCCACGGAGACGTAGAGTCCAACTCGCCAGGAATGTCGTCAAATATTGCCGGCGAGATGTTAGGTTGGGTTAGGTTAGGTTACATTACGTTAATGATGTATACGAAGGACCTACGCAGACGTCGGGGCCAACTCGCCAGGAATATTGTCAAATATTCCCGCCGAGATGTTAGGTTGGGTTAGGTTAGGTCATATTAGGTTAGTGATGTATACGAAGGACCCACGCAGACGTCGGGGCCAACTCGCCAGGAATGTTGTCAAATATTACCGCCGAGATGTGAGGTTGGGTTAGGTTAGGTTATATTACGTTATTGATGTATATAAAGGTCCCACGGAGACGTAGAGTCCAGCTCGCCAGGAATGTCGTCAAATATTACCGCCGAGTTGTCAGGTTGGATTAGGTTAGGTTATATTACGTAATTGAAGTCTATAAAGGTCCCACGGAGACGTAGAGTCCAACTCGCCAGGAATGTCGTCAAATATTACCGCCGAGATGTCAGGTGGGTTAGGTTAGGTTATATTACGTTATTGATGCATATGAAGGTCCCACGTAGAGGATAGCTCGCCAGGAATGTTGTCAAATGTTACCGCCGAGATATTAGGTTGGGTTAGGTTAGGTTATATTACGTTAGTGATGTATACGAAGGACCCACGCAGACGTCGGGGCCAACTCGCCAGGAATGTTGTCAAATATTACCGCCGAGATGTCAGGTTCGGATAGGTTAGGTTATATTACGTTATTGATGTATATAAAGGTCCGTCGGAGACGTAGAGTCGAACTCGCAAAGAATGTCTTCAAATATTACCGCCGAAATGTCAGGTTGTGTTAGGTTAGGTTATATTACGTTATTGATGCATATGAATGTCCCACGTAGAGGATAGCTCGCCAGGAATGTCGTCAAATATTACCGCCGAGATGTCAGGTTGGGATAGGTTAGGTTATATTACGTAATTGAAGTATATAAAGGTCCCACGGAGACGTAGAGTCCAACTCGCCAGGATTGTCGTCAAATATTACCGCCGAGATGTCAGGTTGGGTTAGGTTAGGTTATATTACGTAATTGAAGTATATAAAGGTCCCACGGAGACGTAGAGTCCAACTCGCCAGGAATGTCGTCAAATATTACCGCCGAGATGTCAGGTGGGTTAGGTTAGGTTATATTACGTTATTGATGCATATGAATGTCCCACGTAGAGGATAGCTCGCCAGGAATGTTGTCAAATATTACCGCCGAGATGTCAGGTTGGATTACGTTAGGTTATATTACGTTATTGATGTATATAAAGGTCCCACGGAGACGTAGAGTCCAACTCGCCAGGAATGTCGTCAAATATTACCGCCGAGATGTCAGGTTGGGATAGGTTAGGTTATATTACGTAATTGAAGTATATAAAGGTCCCACGGAGACGTAGAGTCCAACTCGCCAGGAATGTCGTCAAATATTACCGCCGAGATGTCAGGTGGGTTAGGTTAGGTTATATTACGTTATTGATGCATATGAATGTCCCACGTAGAGGATAGCTCGCCAGGAATGTCGTCAAATATTACCGCCGAGATGTCAGGTTCGGATAGGTTAGGTTATATTACGTTATTGATGTATATAAAGGTCCGTCGGAGACGTAGAGTCGAACTCGCAAAGAATGTCTTCAAATATTACCGCCGAAATGTCAGGTTGGGTTAGGTTACGTTATATTACGTTATTGATGCATATGAATGTCCCACGTAGGGGATAGCTCGCAAGGAATGTTGTGAAATATTACCGCCGAGATGTCAGGTTGGATTACGTTAGGTTATATTACGTTATTGATGTATATAAAGGTCCCATGGAGACGTAGAGTCCAACTCGCCAGGAATGTCGTCAAATATTACCGCCGAGTTGTCAGGTTGGGTTAGGTTAGGTTAGATTACGTTATTGATGCATATGAATGTCCCACGTAGAGGATAGCTCGCCAGGAATGTTGTCAAATGTTACCGCCGAGATGTTAGGTTGGGTTAGGTTAGGTTATATTACGTTAGTGATGTATACGAAGGACCCACGCAGACGTCGGGGCCAACTCGCCAGGAATGTCGTCAAATATTACCGCCGAGATGTCAGGTGGGTTAGGTTAGGTTATATTACGTTATTGATGCATATGAAGGTCCCACGTAGAGGATAGCTCGCCAGGAATGTTGTCAAATGTTACCGCCGAGATGTTAGGTTGGGTTAGGTTAGGTTATATTACGTTAGTGATGTATACGAAGGACCCACGCAGACGTCGGGGCCAACTCGCCAGGAATGTTGTCAAATATTACCGCCGAGATGTCAGGTTGTGTTAGGTTAGGTTATATTACTTCATAGACGTATACAGTGTTCCCACTGAGAAGTAGGGGCCGACAAGCAAGGAATGTTGTTAAACGGTACCCCGAGAGATAAGGTTGGGTTAGGTTAGGTTATATTAGGATACTGATGTATATAAAGGTCCCACGGAGACGTAGAGTCCAACTCGCAAGGAATGTTGTCAAATATTGCCGCCGAGATGTCAGGTTGGATTACGTTAGGTTATATTACGTTATTGATGTATATAAAGGTCCCACGGAGACGTAGAGTCCAACTCGCCAGGAATGTCGTCAAATATTACCGCCGAGATGTCAGGTTGGGTTAGGTTAGGTTATATTACGTAATTGAAGTATATAAAGGTCCCACGGAGACGTAGAGTCCAACTCGCCAGGAATGTCGTCAAATATTACCGGCGAGATGTTAGGTTGGGTTAGGTTAGGTTACATTACGTTAATGATGTATACGAAGGACCTACGCAGACGTCGGGGCCAACTCGCCAGGAATATTGTCAAATATTACCGCCGAGATGTCAGGTTGTGTTAGGTTAGGTTATATTACTTCATAGACGTATACAGTGTTCCCACGGAGAAGTAGGGGCCGACAAGCAAGGAATGTTGTTAAACGGTACCCCGAGAGATTAGGTTGGGTTAGGTTAGGTTATATTAGGATTCTGATGTATATAAAGGTCCCACGGAGACGTAGAGGCCAACTCGCAAGGAATGTTGTCAAATATTGCCGCCGAGATGTCAGGTTGGATTACGTTAGGTTATATTACGTTATTGATGTATATAAAGGTCCCACGGAGACGTAGAGTCCAACTCGCCAGGAATGTCGTCAAATATTACCGCCGAGATGTCAGGTTGGGTTAGGTTAGGTTATATTACGTAATTGAAGTATATAAAGGTCTGTCGGAGACGTGGAGTCGAACTCGCCAAGAATGTCTTCAAATATTACCGCCGAAATGTCAGGTTGGGTTAGGTTAGGTTATATTACGTTATTGATGCATATGAATGTCCCACGTAGAGGATAGCTCGCCAGGAATGTCGTCAAATATTACCGCCGAGATGTCAGGTTCGGATAGGTTAGGTTATATTACGTTATTGATGTATATAAAGGTCCGTCGGAGACGTAGAGTCGAACTCGCAAAGAATGTCTTCAAATATTACCGCCGAAATGTCAGGTTGTGTTAGGTTAGGTTATATTACGTTATGGATGCATATGAATGTCCCACGTAGAGGATAGCTCGCCAGGAATGTTGTCAAATGTTACCGCCGAGATGTTAGGTTGGGTTAGGTTAGGTTATATTACGTTATTGATGCATATGAATGTCCCACGTAGAGGATAGCTCGCCAGGAATGTCGTCAAATATTACCGCCGAGATGTCAGGTTCGGATAGGTTAGGTTATATTACGTTATTGATGTATATAAAGGTCCGTCGGAGACGTAGAGTCGAACTCGCAAAGAATGTCTTCAAATATTACCGCCGAAATGTCAGGTTGGGTTAGGTTACGTTATATTACGTTATTGATGCATATGAATGTCCCACGTAGGGGATAGCTCGCAAGGAATGTTGTGAAATATTACCGCCGAGATGTCAGGTTGGATTACGTTAGGTTATATTACGTTATTGATGTATATAAAGGTCCCATGGAGACGTAGAGTCCAGCTCGCCAGGAATGTCGTCAAATATTACCGCCGAGTTGTCAGGTTGGGTTAGGTTAGGTTAGATTACGTTATTGATGCATATGAATGTCCCACGTAGAGGATAGCTCGCCAGGAATGTTGTCAAATGTTACCGCCGAGATGTTAGGTTGGGTTAGGTTAGGTTATATTACGTTAGTGATGTATACGAAGGACCCACGCAGACGTCGGGGCCAACTCGCCAGGAATGTTGTCAAATATTACCGCCGAGATGTCAGGTTGTGTTAGGTTAGGTTATATTACTTCATAGACGTATACAGTGTTCCCACTGAGAAGTAGGGGCCGACAAGCAAGGAATGTTGTTAAACGGTACCCCGAGAGATAAGATTGGGTTAGGTTAGGTTGTATTAGGATACTGATGTATATAAAGGTCCCACGGAGACGTAGAGGCCAACTCGCAAGGAATGTTGTCAAATATTGCCGCCGAGATGTCAGGTTGGATTACGTTAGGTTATATTACGTTATTGATGTATATAAAGGTCCCACGGAGACGTAGAGTCCAACTCGCCAGGAATGTCGTCAAATATTACCGCCGAGATGTCAGGTTGGGTTAGGTTAGGTTATATTACGTAATTGAAGTATATAAAGGTCTGTCGGAGACGTGGAGTCGAACTCGCCAAGAATGTCTTCAAATATTACCGCCGAAATGTCAGGTTGGGTTAGGTTAGGTTATATTACGTTATTGATGCATATGAATGTCCCACGTAGAGGATAGCTCGCCAGGAATGTCGTCAAATATTACCGCCGAGATGTCAGGTTCGGATAGGTTAGGTTATATTACGTTATTGATGTATATAAAGGTCCGTCGGAGACGTAGAGTCGAACTCGCAAAGAATGTCTTCAAATATTACCGCCGAAATGTCAGGTTGTGTTAGGTTAGGTTATATTACGTTATTGATGCATATGAATGTCCCACGTAGAGGATAGCTCGCCAGGAATGTTGTCAAATATTACCGCCGAGATGTTAGGTTGGGTTAGGTTAGGTTATATTACGTTAGTGATGTATACGAAGGACCCACGCAGACGTCGGGGCCAACTCGCCAGGAATGTTGTCAAATATTACCGCCGAGATGTCAGGTTGGGTTAGGTTAGGTTATATTGCGTTATTGATGTATATAAAGGTCGCACGGAGACGTAGAGCCGAACTCGCCCAGAATGTCTTCAAATATTACCGCCGAGATGTCAGGTTGGGCTAGGTTAGTTTATATTACGTTATTGACGCATATTAATGTCCGACGTAGAGGATAGCTCGCCAGGAATGTTGTCAAACATTACCGCCGAGATGTTAGGTTGTGTTCGGTTAGGTTACATTACGTTAATGATGTATACGAATGTCCCAGGTAGAGGATAGCTCGCCAGGAATGTTGTCAAATGTTACCGCCGAGATGTCAGGTTGGGTTAGGTTAGGTTATATTACATTATAGATGTATATAAAGGTCCCACGGGGACGTAGAGTCGAACTCGCCAAGAATGTCTTCAAATATTACCGCCGAGATGTCAGGTTGGGTTAGGTTAGGTTATATTACGTTATTGATGTATATAAAGGTCCCACGGAGACGTAGAGTCCAACTCGCCAGGAATGTCGTCAAATATTACCGCCGAGATGTCAGGTGGGTTAGGTTAGGTTATATTACGTTATTGATGCATATGAAGGTCCCACGTAGAGGATAGCTCGCCAGGAATGTTGTCAAATGTTACCGCCGAGATGTTAGGTTGGGTTAGGTTAGGTTATATTACGTTAGTGATGTATACGAAGGACCCACGCAGACGTCGGGGCCAACTCGCCAGGAATGTTGTCAAATATTACCGCCGAGATGTCAGGTTGTGTTAGGTTAGGTTATATTACTTCATAGACGTATACAGTGTTCCCACTGAGAAGTAGGGGCCGACAAGCAAGGAATGTTGTTAAACGGTACCCCGAGAGATAAGGTTGGGTTAGGTTAGGTTATATTAGGATACTGATGTATATAAAGGTCCCACGGAGACGTAGAGTCCAACTCGCAAGGAATGTTGTCAAATATTGCCGCCGAGATGTCAGGTTGGATTACGTTAGGTTATATTACGTTATTGATGTATATAAAGGTCCCACGGAGACGTAGAGTCCAACTCGCCAGGAATGTCGTCAAATATTACCGCCGAGATGTCAGGTTGGGTTAGGTTAGGTTATATTACGTAATTGAAGTATATAAAGGTCCCACGGAGACGTAGAGTCCAACTCGCCAGGAATGTCGTCAAATATTACCGGCGAGATGTTAGGTTGGGTTAGGTTAGGTTACATTACGTTAATGATGTATACGAAGGACCTACGCAGACGTCGGGGCCAACTCGCCAGGAATATTGTCAAATATTACCGCCGAGATGTCAGGTTGTGTTAGGTTAGGTTATATTACTTCATAGACGTATACAGTGTTCCCACGGAGAAGTAGGGGCCGACAAGCAAGGAATGTTGTTAAACGGTACCCCGAGAGATTAGGTTGGGTTAGGTTAGGTTATATTAGGATTCTGATGTATATAAAGGTCCCACGGAGACGTAGAGGCCAACTCGCAAGGAATGTTGTCAAATATTGCCGCCGAGATGTCAGGTTGGATTACGTTAGGTTATATTACGTTATTGATGTATATAAAGGTCCCACGGAGACGTAGAGTCCAACTCGCCAGGAATGTCGTCAAATATTACCGCCGAGATGTCAGGTTGGATTAGGTTAGGTTATATTACGTAATTGAAGTATATAAAGGTCTGTCGGAGACGTGGAGTCGAACTCGCCAAGAATGTCTTCAAATATTACCGCCGAAATGTCAGGTTGGGTTAGGTTAGGTTATATTACGTTATTGATGCATATGAATGTCCCACGTAGAGGATAGCTCGCCAGGAATGTCGTCAAATATTACCGCCGAGATGTCAGGTTCGGATAGGTTAGGTTATA
Organism: Xylocopa violacea; assembly: GCA_963969225.1. NCBI lineage: Eukaryota > Metazoa > Arthropoda > Insecta > Hymenoptera > Apidae > Xylocopa > Xylocopa violacea. The sequence continues at coordinate 1,816,769 of CAXAJV010000918.1, forward strand.
TTACGTTATTGATGTATATAAAGGTCCGTCGGAGACGTAGAGTCGAACTCGCAAAGAATGTCTTCAAATATTACCGCCGAAATGTCAGGTTGTGTTAGGTTAGGTTATATTACGTTATTGATGCATATGAATGTCCCACGTAGAGGATAGCTCGCCAGGAATGTTGTCAAATGTTACCGCCGAGATGTTAGGTTGGGTTAGGTTAGGTTATATTACGTTATTGATGCATATGAATGTCCCACGTAGAGGATAGCTCGCCAGGAATGTCGTCAAATATTACCGCCGAGATGTCAGGTTCGGATAGGTTAGGTTATATTACGTTATTGATGTATATAAAGGTCCGTCGGAGACGTAGAGTCGAACTCGCAAAGAATGTCTTCAAATATTACCGCCGAAATGTCAGGTTGGGTTAGGTTACGTTATATTACGTTATTGATGCATATGAATGTCCCACGTAGGGGATAGCTCGCAAGGAATGTTGTGAAATATTACCGCCGAGATGTCAGGTTGGATTACGTTAGGTTATATTACGTTATTGATGTATATAAAGGTCCCATGGAGACGTAGAGTCCAGCTCGCCAGGAATGTCGTCAAATATTACCGCCGAGTTGTCAGGTTGGGTTAGGTTAGGTTAGATTACGTTATTGATGCATATGAATGTCCCACGTAGAGGATAGCTCGCCAGGAATGTTGTCAAACATTACCGCCGAGATGTTAGGTTGTGTTCGGTTAGGTTACATTACGTTAATGATGTATACGAATGTCCCAGGTAGAGGATAGCTCGCCAGGAATGTTGTCAAATGTTACCGCCGAGATGTCAGGTTGGGTTAGGTTAGGTTATATTACATTATAGATGTATATAAAGGTCCCACGGGGACGTAGAGTCGAACTCGCCAAGAATGTCTTCAAATATTACCGCCGAGATGTCAGGTTGGGTTAGATTAGGTTATATTACGTTATTGACGCATATTAATGTCCCACGTAGAGGATAGCTCGACAGGAATGTTGTCAAAAATTACCGCCGAGATGTTAGGTTGGGTTAGGTTAGGTTACATTAAGTTAATGATGTATACGAATGTCCCACGTAGAGGATAGCTCGCCAGGAATGTTGTCAAATGTTTCCGCAGAGATGTTAGGTTGGGTTAGGTTAGGTTATATTACGTTAGTGATGTATACGAAGGACCCACGCAGACGTCGGGGCCAACACGCCAGGAATGTTGTCAAATATTACCGCCGAGATGTAAGGTTGGGTTAGGTTAGGTTATATTACGTTATTGATGTATATAAAGGTCCCACGGAGACGTAGAGTCCAACTCGCCAGGAATGTCGTCAAATATTACCGCCGAGATGTCAGGTGGGTTAGGTTAGGTTATATTACGTTATTGATGCATATGAAGGTCCCACGTAGAGGATAGCTCGCCAGGAATGTTGTCAAATGTTACCGCCGAGATGTTAGGTTGGGTTAGGTTAGGTTATATTACGTTAGTGATGTATACGAAGGACCCACGCAGACGTCGGGGCCAACTCGCCAGGAATGTTGTCAAATATTACCGCCGAGATGTCAGGTTGTGTTAGGTTAGGTTATATTACTTCATAGACGTATACAGTGTTCCCACTGAGAAGTAGGGGCCGACAAGCAAGGAATGTTGTTAAACGGTACCCCGAGAGATAAGGTTGGGTTAGGTTAGGTTATATTAGGATACTGATGTATATAAAGGTCCCACGGAGACGTAGAGTCCAACTCGCAAGGAATGTTGTCAAATATTGCCGCCGAGATGTCAGGTTGGATTACGTTAGGTTATATTACGTTATTGATGTATATAAAGGTCCCACGGAGACGTAGAGTCCAACTCGCCAGGAATGTCGTCAAATATTACCGCCGAGATGTCAGGTTGGATTAGGTTAGGTTATATTACGTAATTGAAGTATATAAAGGTCTGTCGGAGACGTGGAGTCGAACTCGCCAAGAATGTCTTCAAATATTACCGCCGAAATGTCAGGTTGGGTTAGGTTAGGTTATATTACGTTATTGATGCATATGAATGTCCCACGTAGAGGATAGCTCGCCAGGAATGTCGTCAAATATTACCGCCGAGATGTCAGGTTCGGATAGGTTAGGTTATATTACGTTATTGATGTATATAAAGGTCCGTCGGAGACGTAGAGTCGAACTCGCAAAGAATGTCTTCAAATATTACCGCCGAAATGTCAGGTTGTGTTAGGTTAGGTTATATTACGTTATTGATGCATATGAATGTCCCACGTAGAGGATAGCTCGCCAGGAATGTTGTCAAATGTTACCGCCGAGATGTTAGGTTGGGTTAGGTTAGGTTATATTACGTTATTGATGCATATGAATGTCCCACGTAGAGGATAGCTCGCCAGGAATGTCGTCAAATATTACCGCCGAGATGTCAGGTTCGGATAGGTTAGGTTATATTACGTTATTGATGTATATAAAGGTCCGTCGGAGACGTAGAGTCGAACTCGCAAAGAATGTCTTCAAATATTACCGCCGAAATGTCAGGTTGGGTTAGGTTACGTTATATTACGTTATTGATGCATATGAATGTACCACGTAGGGGATAGCTCGCAAGGAATGTTGTGAAATATTACCGCCGAGATGTCAGGTTGGATTACGTTAGGTTATATTACGTTATTGATGTATATAAAGGTCCCATGGAGACGTAGAGTCCAGCTCGCCAGGAATGTCGTCAAATATTACCGCCGAGTTGTCAGGTTGGGTTAGGTTAGGTTAGATTACGTTATTGATGCATATGAATGTCCCACGTAGAGGATAGCTCGCCAGGAATGTTGTCAAATGTTACCGCCGAGATGTTAGGTTGGGTTAGGTTAGGTTATATTACGTTAGTGATGTATACGAAGGACCCACGCAGACGTCGGGGCCAACTCGCCAGGAATGTTGTCAAATATTACCGCCGAGATGTCAGGTTGTGTTAGGTTAGGTTATATTACTTCATAGACGTATACAGTGTTCCCACTGAGAAGTAGGGGCCGACAAGCAAGGAATGTTGTTAAACGGTACCCCGAGAGATAAGATTGGGTTAGGTTAGGTTGTATTAGGATACTGATGTATATAAAGGTCCCACGGAGACGTAGAGGCCAACTCGCAAGGAATGTTGTCAAATATTGCCGCCGAGATGTCAGGTTGGATTACGTTAGGTTATATTACGTTATTGATGTATATAAAGGTCCCACGGAGACGTAGAGTCCAACTCGCCAGGAATGTCGTCAAATATTACCGCCGAGATGTCAGGTTGGGTTAGGTTAGGTTATATTACGTAATTGAAGTATATAAAGGTCTGTCGGAGACGTGGAGTCGAACTCGCCAAGAATGTCTTCAAATATTACCGCCGAAATGTCAGGTTGGGTTAGGTTAGGTTATATTACGTTATTGATGCATATGAATGTCCCACGTAGAGGATAGCTCGCCAGGAATGTCGTCAAATATTACCGCCGAGATGTCAGGTTCGGATAGGTTAGGTTATATTACGTTATTGATGTATATAAAGGTCCGTCGGAGACGTAGAGTCGAACTCGCAAAGAATGTCTTCAAATATTACCGCCGAAATGTCAGGTTGTGTTAGGTTAGGTTATATTACGTTATTGATGCATATGAATGTCCCACGTAGAGGATAGCTCGCCAGGAATGTTGTCAAATGTTACCGCCGAGATGTTAGGTTGGGTTAGGTTAGGTTATATTACGTTATTGATGCATATGAATGTCCCACGTAGAGGATAGCTCGCCAGGAATGTCGTCAAATATTACCGCCGAGATGTCAGGTTCGGATAGGTTAGGTTATATTACGTTATTGATGTATATAAAGGTCCGTCGGAGACGTAGAGTCGAACTCGCAAAGAATGTCTTCAAATATTACCGCCGAAATGTCAGGTTGGGTTAGGTTACGTTATATTACGTTATTGATGCATATGAATGTCCCACGTAGGGGATAGCTCGCAAGGAATGTTGTGAAATATTACCGCCGAGATGTCAGGTTGGATTACGTTAGGTTATATTACGTTATTGATGTATATAAAGGTCCCATGGAGACGTAGAGTCCAGCTCGCCAGGAATGTCGTCAAATATTACCGCCGAGTTGTCAGGTTGGGTTAGGTTAGGTTAGATTACGTTATTGATGCATATGAATGTCCCACGTAGAGGATAGCTCGCCAGGAATGTTGTCAAATGTTACCGCCGAGATGTTAGGTTGGGTTAGGTTAGGTTATATTACGTTAGTGATGTATACGAAGGACCCACGCAGACGTCGGGGCCAACTCGCCAGGAATGTTGTCAAATATTACCGCCGAGATGTCAGGTTGGGTTAGGTTAGGTTATATTACGTAATTGAAGTATATAAAGGTCCCACGGAGACGTAGAGTCCAACTCGCCAGGAATGTCGTCAAATATTACCGCCGAGATGTCAGGTGGGTTAGGTTAGGTTATATTACGTTATTGATGCATATGAATGTCCCACGTAGAGGATAGCTCGCCAGGAATGTTGCCAAATGTTACCGCCGAGATATTAGGTTGGGTAAGGTTAGGTTATATTACGTAATTGATGCATATGAATGTCCCACGTAGAGGATAGCTCGCCAGGAATGTTGTCAAATATTACCGCCGTGATGTTAGGTTGGGTTAGGTTAGGTTATATTACGTTATTGATTAATATGAATGTCCCACGTAGAGGATAGCTCGCCAGGAATGTTGTCAAATATTACCGCCGAGATGTCAGGTTGGGTTAGGTTAGGTTATATTACGTTATTGATGTATATAAAGGTCCGTCGGAGACGTAGAGTCGAACTCGCAAAGAATGTCTTCAAATATTACCGCCGAAATGTCAGGTTGTGTTAGGTTAGGTTATATTACGTTATTGATGCATATGAATGTCCCACGTAGAGGATAGCTCGCCAGGAATGTCGTCAAATATTACCGCCGAGATGTCAGGTTGGGATAGGTTAGGTTATATTACGTAATTGAAGTATATAAAGGTCCCACGGAGACGTAGAGTCCATCTCGCCAGGATTGTCGTCAAATATTACCGCCGAGATGTCAGGTTGGGTTAGGTTAGGTTATATTACGTAATTGAAGTATATAAAGGTCCCACGGAGACGTAGAGTCCAACTCGCCAGGAATGTCGTCAAATATTACCGCCGAGATGTCAGGTGGGTTAGGTTAGGTTATATTACGTTATTGATGCATATGAATGTCCCACGTAGAGGATAGCTCGCCAGGAATGTTGTCAAATATTACCGCCGAGATGTCAGGTTGGATTACGTTAGGTTATATTACGTTATTGATGTATATAAAGGTCCCACGGAGACGTAGAGTCCAACTCGCCAGGAATGTCGTCAAATATTACCGCCGAGATGTCAGGTTGGGATAGGTTAGGTTATATTACGTAATTGAAGTATATAAAGGTCCCACGGAGACGTAGAGTCCAACTCGCCAGGAATGTCGTCAAATATTACCGCCGAGATGTCAGGTGGGTTAGGTTAGGTTATATTACGTTATTGATGCATATGAATGTCCCACGTAGAGGATAGCTCGCCAGGAATGTCGTCAAATATTACCGCCGAGATGTCAGGTTCGGATAGGTTAGGTTATATTACGTTATTGATGTATATAAAGGTCCGTCGGAGACGTAGAGTCGAACTCGCAAAGAATGTCTTCAAATATTACCGCCGAAATGTCAGGTTGGGTTAGGTTACGTTATATTACGTTATTGATGCATATGAATGTCCCACGTAGGGGATAGCTCGCAAGGAATGTTGTGAAATATTACCGCCGAGATGTCAGGTTGGATTACGTTAGGTTATATTACGTTATTGATGTATATAAAGGTCCCATGGAGACGTAGAGTCCAACTCGCCAGGAATGTCGTCAAATATTACCGCCGAGTTGTCAGGTTGGGTTAGGTTAGGTTAGATTACGTTATTGATGCATATGAATGTCCCACGTAGAGGATAGCTCGCCAGGAATGTTGTCAAATGTTACCGCCGAGATGTTAGGTTGGGTTAGGTTAGGTTATATTACGTTAGTGATGTATACGAAGGACCCACGCAGACGTCGGGGCCAACTCGCCAGGAATGTCGTCAAATATTACCGCCGAGATGTCAGGTGGGTTAGGTTAGGTTATATTACGTTATTGATGCATATGAAGGTCCCACGTAGAGGATAGCTCGCCAGGAATGTTGTCAAATGTTACCGCCGAGATGTTAGGTTGGGTTAGGTTAGGTTATATTACGTTAGTGATGTATACGAAGGACCCACGCAGACGTCGGGGCCAACTCGCCAGGAATGTTGTCAAATATTACCGCCGAGATGTCAGGTTGTGTTAGGTTAGGTTATATTACTTCATAGACGTATACAGTGTTCCCACTGAGAAGTAGGGGCCGACAAGCAAGGAATGTTGTTAAACGGTACCCCGAGAGATAAGGTTGGGTTAGGTTAGGTTATATTAGGATACTGATGTATATAAAGGTCCCACGGAGACGTAGAGTCCAACTCGCAAGGAATGTTGTCAAATATTGCCGCCGAGATGTCAGGTTGGATTACGTTAGGTTATATTACGTTATTGATGTATATAAAGGTCCCACGGAGACGTAGAGTCCAACTCGCCAGGAATGTCGTCAAATATTACCGCCGAGATGTCAGGTTGGGTTAGGTTAGGTTATATTACGTAATTGAAGTATATAAAGGTCCCACGGAGACGTAGAGTCCAACTCGCCAGGAATGTCGTCAAATATTACCGGCGAGATGTTAGGTTGGGTTAGGTTAGGTTACATTACGTTAGTGATGTATACGAAGGACCTACGCAGACGTCGGGGCCAACTCGCCAGGAATATTGTCAAATATTACCGCCGAGATGTCAGGTTGTGTTAGGTTAGGTTATATTACTTCATAGACGTATACAGTGTTCCCACGGAGAAGTAGGGGCCGACAAGCAAGGAATGTTGTTAAACGGTACCCCGAGAGATTAGGTTGGGTTAGGTTAGGTTATATTAGGATTCTGATGTATATAAAGGTCCCACGGACACGTAGATGCCAACTCGCAAGGAATGTTGTCAAATATTACCGCCGAGATGTCAGGTTGGATTACGTTAGGTTATATTACGTTATTGATGTATATAAAGGTCCCACGGAGACGTAGAGTCCAACTCGCCAGGAATGTCGTCAAATATTACCGCCGAGATGTCAGGTTGGGATAGGTTAGGTTATATTACGTAATTGAAGTATATAAAGGTCCCACGGAGACGTAGAGTCCAACTCGCCAGGAATGTCGTCAAATATTACCGCCGAGATGTCAGGTTGGGTTAGGTTAGGTTATATTACGTAATTGAAGTCTATAAAGGTCCCACGGAGACGTAGAGTCCAACTGGCCAGGAATGTCGTCAAATATTACCGCCGAGATGTCAGGTGGGTTAGGTTAGGTTATATTACGTTATTGATGCATATGAAGGTCCCACGTAGAGGATAGCTCGCCAGGAATGTTGTCAAATGTTACCGCCGAGATGTTAGGTTGGGTTAGGTTAGGTTATATTACGTTAGTGATGTATACGAAGGACCCACGCAGACGTCGGGGCCAACTCGCCAG